>CM069930.1:30201480-31401480 GCA_036172225.1 Cryptocoryne crispatula var. balansae | reverse complement strand
CCCCTTTTTTAAATCAACCTTACCATCATCCATACCTCTTCTCATAGTTCTATTAACTTTCATTCATCTTTCTCAATCATCTCTTTGGAAATTCAATGGCATCAAAAATAAATAAATAAACAACATTTGGCGTTAACAACCACCTTGGTGGTCAGCTATATCAACAGTTCCATAACCTGTGCAGCCAACTCAGTCAGGATGACTTGATCGGTCTTGGCCTCAGCAAGGCGTCTCTGCTCCGTTGTTCGCTCAAGTAGTAACTCTGTAAGCTGCTTAGTAAGTTTGGCTTTAGTAGCTCTGTCTGCCTCAACATCTATGGCGCATTGCTACTCGTACTCTGGCAAGTTCTAGACTAGCCACATAAATAATCTCGACAAGCGTATCAGTCTACTCTTAAGTCGTAGGCCACTAGGCACAAGGTAAGCTCTTGAGCGAATGTGTTAAAATCCGCCTGTCGATCAATTAGCCACTTGGAACCTAGGATGAGACAGTGCCCGTAAGAAACTATCTCACACCAGGCATCCTCCACGTATTGCATTGTCAATGGTCTAAGTTGGCCTTTGACAATACGGGCAAACTGGATGTAAGCTTGACTATCCTCGACCACCTGATAATCTGGAGCGATGAATTTGAAAAGGTAATGTGAGATGACGCTGCATGAAAAGTTGGACAAAAATGTCGTGGTGTGCACCTCCAACGGTAACATGACGTTGAAACTGAAGTGTCGATGTCTCATGCAATGCAAGGATCCTGACTTGTGGAAACAAGTTGGCGCCGGCTTTGATATCAAATTAATGCGGGACAATGACGGAGATGCAACCATCCACGATCGTTGGCAGGCCCGAGAAGACCACCAAGGTGATGTTGTGTGCCGAATTGGGTCCGAAATGGGCCAACCGAGCAAGTACCGAGCTGAAATCTATCCTAATAGTGCTGACGGGCTTTGAACTGAATTGGAATCAAGTTGAACCGGTCCAATGGGTGTTGAGCCAGCCCCAACAGCATTGAACCGTGTTGAACTAGGTTGGAAACTGCTGAACCAGGCTTGAAATCCACCAACTAGGCCTAAAGGTGGCTGAATTGGACCCATAAGTGCTGAACATGTCCCAAAATGCCTTGAACCGGCCTTAAAACCCTTGAACCGAGGTTAAACCGGCTTGAACTGGCTCATAAAAGGCTGAACCGGCCTTTGGACGCCTGAACCGACCTAAACTGAGGTTAAACCACCATGAACCGGCAGTCTAAGGCAGTTCAGACCCTGAACAGGTGCGAACCAGGCTGGGACCCGGCTTAACCGAGTTTGAAACCCGGTTTGGGCGATTGGCTGGCTGGCTGACCCGACTAGGTGAATTGGCTTCACGTGGGGCGCACAGCCGCGCGGGGTCGTGGCCATTGTGAGGCCACGCTGCTTGACCACTTGGGGCGTTGGTAGGCGGGCAATAAAACTGGTGGGGGGTGGGGGATTGTGGCATGCGGCTGCGGCCCTATACACTTGCGGGTGCGAAGAAGGGCCAAGGAGGGGTTTATGTTGCCTTCTTGGAGCCCCGATGGCTAAAGAAGGTGGGGCGTCGAGTCGTCTTCGTACGAGGCGGAAGTGGCGATTGTGGAGCTGGGAACGGGAGGGCGGCGACCTCTCCAACGGTGCGGGGACCTCACGCAGGGGGAAGGAAGATCTGGAGGGCCCCTCTTTGACCTCTCTGGGAACCCTCCACCTTGCCTTCTTTCTTTTTGCTGACAATGACTGGGTCCGCTGATGTGGTAGTCGATGGGGAAAACAGGGGCACAAGGCCACGAATGGGGTTGCGGAGGGGACATCGGGGCAAGTGGAAAGGGGGAGGCAGTGCGGGACGCTATCCATATGGGGAACAAGGGTGTTTAGCGGTAGGGGTGTCTTGCCGCGTCTACAAGGGGACGGGGACGGGGACATGGATGGGAAGAGGAACCAAGGGGGAAGGTCTTGTGGGCATGGAATGGCGGGTTGGGCGACCCGACAAGGCCAACTCTCCGCCGGCCCAGGCTGGGGTAGTGGGACTCGGGTTGGGGTGACGTGACGCCGCAACCCAGTTGGCGACCCCACCAACCGAGTTGCCAGTGACCAGTTAAAATGACTAGTCGTTGGCACCTAATGGGGTCCTTTTTGCCCCCACCCATCCCCCCAACTACTGGTTAGTGGCCCCCCCTTGGGAGCTCCCAAGGGAGAGCCTTCCCAAGGATTGCGAGATCGGAATCGGTACTCGAATCAGTGGGGTCCAATCCGATGGATCGGATTGGATCAGTCCGCCGGAAGGTAGACCGATCCAGAATCGGTCTGGATCAATTTTTTCTTTTTGAAAATTTTGAAAAAAATGGAAAAAATTCTGAAAATTTTTATAAAATTTCAAAAAATAGTGAAAAATTGTAGGAAAGAACACAAGTATGTTTTCTAATCTTGGACCATTTCCACGCAACTTTAACATTGACTTAATGACATACATCAACACAAGTGGTTATAAAATACAAATTGTAGCATACAATCAGTCAATCACACAATACAAAGTGTACTTAAAATTCATATTACAATCCATTGAAAGAAACAAATACAACTGACATCATAAACATCTCATCATGTCATCACCACTAACTATGAAAATGTCTTAGATCCTTGTCCTGCTCATCTTGATTTTCTTCAATTCTCCACTGACTTTGATCAGTCATAATTGGCCAATACCCATAGGAAAATAAAGATTGGGCCATGTGGCTAAAATTATAAACTCCACCCTCAGTCAGAGCTGGAGTTAGAGGAGATGGTGAATAGCAAGGGTCAACATATGAAGCAGAATCTAGATAGGAAGATGCAAACTCCTCGAATACATTCATCCTCGTCTAACGTCCGCTACTCCTTCCATTTGAACATGAATGTCTTTTGTTACTCAAATTATTTGGACTTGCTCCACTCGTATGTACACTACTAGTAGAGCCATCATCTCCCGAGACTCCACCTCTGCCTCCACCCCCCGTACGCTGTTGTTGTGTAGGTGGAACAAATTCTTTCTCATCTTCATTTGATGAAGGTAGCTGAGTAGTCTCAGTGTCAAGGAGATGATGTAGGCGTTTGATACTTATCTTCTTCCTCTTCAGTGTATCTTGTCCTTGACTATTTTGCTGTGTAGGCAAGCAAGTTTTCTTTAATGCTTTGAATATGTCACCATTCTTCTTGGTGGTCGTAGTGCTAGATGGACATGCAACTGGAACCCGAGCTGGAGTTGTAGCGGGAGCTAGATGTTGCTCTGGAGAAGCTGTAGTCCAAGGTGAATCAGGAAGTGGAGTTGTGCATGGAACTTGACTTTCTTCTCCTTCTTGCATCTATTCGTCCTCACCAAGGACACTGTCGAGCTCATCTTTGGCCCATGATCTGTCATTCGGGTCGAACTCTGGCTCTCCCTCACATCCTTGTCTTCCACCTATGCTGCAAGTGGATGTTCTCCTTGGAATATGTATTCCAAATCCACATCTCCTTGTGACAAGTCCTGAGTGGCTTGAGCTTGGGCTCTTTCTTGGTACAATCTACCTATAAATTGTGTAAATCTTTGCTCGGATGTCCTCTGTCTATCTTTAATATTCTTTATCCTCAGTCTCATATTATAATGGCAGTAAACAAGCTTCTCCAATCTTTTGGTCTTCAACCTATTTCTTCTCTTCGTGTGAATGAGGTTGAAAGTGCTCCAATTCCTCTCGCGTTGGGATGAGAAAGTGCTCTGACTTAGCACCTGAATTGCAATGGATGTTAGTGGATTCCAAGCAGTCCTGTTTATCACTATAATCCACCACTCAGCTGTAAAGAAGACAAGAAATATAGGCATTAATAGCTTATTAAGAAATTTAAACAACAATTTTTGATATGTTTAAAGTGATTTGGATAAGTCAGCTTACTAGGAGGAACCCTGTCATGTGAGTACTGTAAATCATGATTCCCATACACTCCAATCCTATGCTTTTTTGAAGTTATCTGAAAGTCCAAACTAAAGCAATTAAGCCCATTATTTTTTATAAAGTTCAAAGTTTACTAAGATGGTAAGAAGTACTCACTTCAACCTCAACAGAAATCAATAGAATGTGCCTCACAGGGCACTCAAAACAAGTGTGGTCTAATCTTCAGGAGTTTCTTCTCTACATCCTTATATGATGCCTCGTTGTCAGCCACAAACTACACAATGTTCTCTTCCCTTATCTCCTCCACCACATTGTTCATCAAACTGAATAAGTAATTCGCATTCTTGACCTAACTTGATGCATCAACATACTTTAGGAATACGGTACCATCAGAATAACATACAAGGAAGTTTATAAGTGACCTTGTGATTCCAGTCCACCCATCGCACATTACAGTGCACCCCCTCTCCTTCCAGATAGATTTGAATCCATCTATCCATGAGGTCAACTCATCGACCTCCTCATCCAAGCCTGTCTCATATATATACTTTGATGTGGGAGTTTTCAACCCCGGTCTAGTCTCATCAATGGCATCTACCATTGTTTAGAAATAAGGACTCGTGGCTATATGTGCCAGGACACCTACATAAACCAAAACAAAAGAAGAAGATATCCTTGTTAACACAATTAGATGCAAGCCATATCAGTAATAAAATATTATCAACATCTTTATCAAACATTTACTTGTATATAGAAAGAATTTCACCATGTGCTTTAGGGCTTTCTTTGCAACTTCAGTCGTGGTCTTCACTCCTTTAAATGCTTATTTTATACCCCTTTGACCTTTGCCACTCTACCTATACATGGCAGTGTCTGCCCTCGGCTGAACTGATTGTGTCCGACATAATTTAGATTCTCAAACAGGCCGTGTGCCTGCCCCCCATAGTTGTCAAGGCGCCCGCCTAGGCGGCAAGGCGCTTTTCCAGCAGCGCCTTGCCAGGGCGCCTTGCCTGGGGCCAAAAAGGCGCCCAAGGCGCCCGCCTAGGCGCCCAAGGCGTCCAAGGCGCCCGCCTAGGCGTCCAAGGTGCCCAGACAAGGCGCCCTGGGTATTTTTACATGATTAAAAAAAGAATTTTCAGGAGTTTTACCCTCTTGATACCACTCACAAGGGACACCTATTTAAATATCCACATTTACATGATTAACTTCTTATCCAAAAATAAATACCCACACTTTCATAATTACATATATAAGATCACTTATATTATTACATACTTTTTTGGGTTCGGGGGGCTTCGCCCTCCTGATAACCCCCCACAAGGGGCGCTGCCCCCTTGACCCCCGTGACCTGACCGCGCAGGTCGATCCGCGACTACTCTGCGCCCCCCATTTAATAATATTATAACAATATTTTACTATCACATACTATCACACATATATATAAATTTTATAATCATAAATGTGTTATATACTTAAATTTTATAAAAATTTATTTAACTCCTTTCTCTTTCACATACACATCATATTTACTTATATACATAGTTAAAACACTCGATATTCAATTATAACATAAAAATATGATTATATTTATGCATATTTTTATGTCTCACAACCTCCTACCCATCCTTCCTTGAATACCGCCTTGACCGCCTAGGCGACGCCTAAGCGGCCGCCTTGTCGCCTAAGCGGAATCGGTACCCTTCAACACCTTGGGCGCCTTGTCGCCTTGACAACTATGCTGCCCCCACATCAGAACATCTGCTAACAGCAGTCGAACCTCCTGCTCCTTCTCCATGACTCTCCTCACTTGAGCCTCCTCTTCAAAAGATGAAGATGATGAATCAACTTGGACATGTGCTTGCCCGTTTCCTTTCATAGTCTATCCCGACAATAAATCGGTGTCTCTCCGACCTAGCAACTCGTCATGCAACTCTTGTCTTTGTCCAATTCTCACCTCTCTCTGTGAAGATCTTCTTATTAAATAAGCTCTCATCTCTTCTTTAAGCTCAGTCGGTACCTTATTGCACTTCACGACATTGCCACCCGTACCAGCTATATGTTGCTTCAACCGATATACACCTCTATTCATATCTTTCTGACATCACCTACATTTAACCCTCTTCTTCTTTAAATTAAGGATATGACCATGTTGCCATCCAATGTTGCGATATTTCGCGGTACCATACTCCTCGTCCAACATGTTATCTACATCACATCAACTCATACACAAAGTTAAATACATAAACAACTTGATCAAAATCAAACCATTAAGTAAATTAAACAACAACCCCCCAAGCATGGTGAATTAGTCATAATCCCAAGCATTTCAACCCCCGAGGGGAGTGAATTAATCCCAAGCTCCCCCTGGGGGGGGTGTACTGTCACCCTTTGAGGGTGACTGTTCATCAACCCCCCGAGCGGTGCAATTCACCCTCCCAATGGGGGGTGACTGTTCATCACCCCCGAGGGGGGGGGCTAAGGGTCACTTGAAGGGGTGACCCTATTGAAGGCGGAATGCACCCCTACAGAGGGGGAAGGGGGCATCAGAGGTCCCCCCTAATTTACCTGCTGTAGGGGTGGATCGGCCTAAAAAATAGAGGATCACCTTGAAAATTGAGGATCGTCGGGGTTAGGAAGCAAGGGGAGATTGGACCGATTTCAGAGTCCTTTGCCCCCCTTCGACCCTCCTCCCTTAAATCGGTCTGGAATCAATTAAGGAATCGGATCGATTCCGAAACTTCCGATTTTCCGAGGAATCGGTCCTGATCGACTGATCTAGCTACTAGATCGATAATTCTGTGAGGAACTGATCCGATTCTATAATCGGTCAATCCTGATCCGGATCGACCAATTTTACAATCCATGAGCCTTCCTCCTCACCCCTTAACACTCCCTCTCAATATCTTTTATTCTCTCTTTCATTCACCTACTTAATCTCTCAACTCTCACTCACTCTTTCACTCTTGCTCACTCTCTTACCCTTTCAAATCTCTTACTCTCTCAATTCTCACTTATTCTCTTACTCTCTTAAATCTCACTCACTCTCTCACACTCAACTTTCTCTCTGCTTTAAGTTGGTGTTAATTATATTGTTAGTTATTTTGCTAATATTAATTTGTTAGTGTTGTTGTATCTTTACTTTCGGTTTAAATTTTATTAATCGAATTGCAATCAAGGATCGTAGGATTGGGATCGGAGGGGTCCAATCCAATATGGATTGGATCGGATCAATCCTGATCAATCCGCTGAAAATTAGACCGATCTAGAATCGGTTTGGATCAATTTTTTCTTTCAAAAAAGGAAAAATAGTAAAAAATTCTAAAAAATTGAGAAACAATTGTTAAAAACAGGAACACAAGAAATTTGTCCAATTTTTCATATTTTCACACAACTTTGAATCTACGAGACATTTTAACACAAGTGGATACAAATTGTATCATACAATCATACAATATAAAGTATTATTAACATTCATTCCATATTTCACTCGATAAAGGAAAAATTACAAGTCATATGAAGATGCCTTGCAATGATGAATGATTTAATCACCACCAACCATGAAATTGCTCTGAATCTCTGTCTTGCTCTTCTCGATCTTCTTGGATTCTCCACCGACTCTAATAAGTTATGATTGGCCCATAGCCATAGAAAAATAAAGATTAGGCCATGTCGTTAAAGTCATAAACTCCATCGGTCGGAGCTGGAGGAGAGGGCAAATAATAAGGCTAAATGTCTTAAGCAGGATCTGGATAGGAAGATGCAAACTTATTGAATACATTCATCTTCGTCTAACGTCTGCTACTTCTTCCAGTTGAACATGAATGCTTTCTCTCACTCATATCATTTGGACTTGGGTCCACTCGTGCGTGCACTACTAGTAGAGCCACCTCATATGAGGCTCTGCCTCCACCTCCACATCCACATTCACCCCCTATACGTTGTTGTTGTGTAGATGTAACATATTCTTTCTTATCTTCATCTGATGAAGGTGGCTGAGTGGTGTCAGTATCAAGGAGATGATGTCGGTGTTTGATACTTATCTTTTTGCTCTTCAAAGATTTTTGTCCTTGACTACTTTGCTGTGTAGGCAAGATAACTTTTTTTAAAGCCTTGAATAAGCCACCATTCTTCTTGGTGGTGGTAGATGGTCTTGCACGTGGATCTCAAGCTAGAGTTGTGATGAGAGTTTAGAGAAGTTGTAGTTTGGGGTGGATCAGGAATTGAAGCTCTGCATGGAACTTGACTTACTTCTTTTTCCTGCATTTGTTTGTCCTCACCAAGGACGCTATTAAGCTCACCTTCGGCCCATGATCTGTCATTCGGGTCGAACGCTGGCTCTCCTCAATATCCTTGTCTTCCATCTATACTGCAAGTGGATGTTCTTCTTGGAATAATTACTCTAAGTCCACATCCCCTTATGACATGTCCTGAGTGACTTGAGCTTGGGCTCTCTTTTGGTACAATCCACCTGTAAATTGTGCAAATCTTTCATATGGTGTCTTCCTATCTTTAATATTTTTTATCCTCAACCTCAAGTTATAATGGCAGTTGACTAGCTTCTCCAATCTTGTATTTTTCAATCTATTTCTTCTCTTTGTGTGTATGAGATTGAAGATGCTTAAATTCTTCACACATTGGGATGAACTTGTGCTTTGACTTAGCACCCGAAGTGTAATAGATATTTGCAGATTCCATCCAATCATGTTTTTCAGTTGAATCCACCACTCAGCTGTAAAAAAACAAGTAATGCAGATATACAAGTGTGTGATATTCTTATAACAATTTTTAATATGTTTAAAATGTTGAATTGAGGTAACTTACTAGGAGAAACTTTGTCATGTGAGTACTGTAAATTTGGATCTTTATAAACTTCAATCATATGCCTATATAAAGTCATCTGAAAGACCAAAAGAAAGTCCAAAAGAAAGTCTATTAAGAGTTACTAGGAAACTGAGCAGAAGCCGTCCGACGGAGCTCACAAAGAGTGGGGGAAATATAGATCAGGGGACGGGGAACAATTTCTTCCAAAGAACCTACCAAAGAAGACCATCGGGGAGTGAGATCGGAGCTAGAGAAGGAGAAGCTAAGGTTTTGCCAACGTCAGAGGGAGAACGGACGCCACGGTCGAGACCCCTCCATAAATGACCAGAGAGAGAGAGAGAGAGAGAGAGAGAGAGAGAGAGAGTTAACCTACTTTACGTTCACCACGGTCGAAGGTGGGTATCAGAAACAGGGTCCATCGGAGTCGTCACCGGAAGGGGCGATCGGGGGCAAAAAAGGTAAGAGAATGTCTCCAAATTCATTTCATTCAACCATCATTATGTACGGTAAGTCGGGGCTCTTTATATAGGGGAAAAAATGGAAATATGCTGAAAAATGAGCGGAAATGGCAGACTCAGGAAAATAACGAAAAATGTCCATAAATCAGAAAAATATCTAGAACCTTAAAGAAAAATTCATTAGGACTTAGTTAATGACTGAAAATATTTCTAAGACCCCTAAACTTTTTTAAAAAGATAAGAAAATACAACTAAAGTATGTTCTGATCAACAATTGACTAAAATTGGTAGTCACCTGGCCAAATGGACTTCAGCGGCGCCACCTATGCTGATAGCGAAGGTGGAAATGGGTCAAATAATCACCCACCATTGCACGTTACCATCATCCTCTCATTTACAACCATCTGGGTATGTGCTGCATCCTATGCACCAGTTTCCCCCCTATTCTCTTTGATATATCGGCCATCACCTAAGCCAAAAAGGAGGTTCATTTTACAGGTTTTTGGAGGGTGTGCAGGGTGCAGGAGTCTTTGAAGCTGCGCGGGGGGATTTCAGGCTTCCTTTCCCAGAAAAGGAAGGTCTTAGCAAGGCTGAAAGAGAGGCTTCTTTTATGAAATGCAAAGGCTGCGCATGACAGAAGGAAAGGCATTTTGAAGAGGAATTCCAAGTTGCTTCAAGTCTGGATGAGAAGTCTGATAAGCTCTTAAGGGCGCTTTGCAAGGCTGAAAGCAGGAGGTTCCTTTGATCTAAAAAAAAGAGGGCTGTCAGGGAGTTTCGTCCTCCCTTCTTCCTCCAGTTACATTCAACGAGGCCAGGGTTCAACAGGGGTTTGCCTCCTTGTATTCAAACATTCTGATGTCTTTCAACAGCTGTTTAATTAACCCTCGGCAAGGTCTAAGGACAGACTTAAAAATAGGGTCCACAATTGCCCTTGCATGGGCTAGATATGGGCCTTAAAACTGGCCTTGATGGGGACTGTTGAGGGGCCAAGGGCCAAACATAGGCGTCCAGTGGGCCTGCAAATGGGCTTCCAAACAGTCTTGAAATCGGTCTTGTAATTTGCCCCCAAAATGGGTTAAGGATGATCCTCCAATGAACCTCAAACAGGCCACAAAACAGAGCCCCTAAGCAGGCCCAACAATTGAAATATTAACTTAGCAATAATATAAAAAATAGAAACTCAAATACATCCAACCTTGTGCACAAAGTGAAACTGTAAATAAATCCTTGTAAGTAAATCTAAATATGAAGAGATTGTAAATAAAAATAAAAAGTGTAAGAAATTGAAAGTACGCAACTTAAACCTCTTCCCCTTCCAATTCATGGATCAACGTTGAGTAAAGCAATGCATGCCTTATTTACGTTCTATATGGTCAAGCATGTATTAACGTTGCTACATGGTGGTTCATGGTGGCTAAATCATAGTCAATGTAAGAAACGCCAAGACTATTTGGTGGAAAAAGTAAAAAGATAAAAAGAAATGACATCAAGTAGGATGAGCTAAAACATGAACAAAGGGTGGAAAATTCCAAGATTCTCATGGAGACCAAATAAAAAGTTGAGCATTTATTTCTTTGAATGAAATTTCTTGAAGTGTAAGGGTCTGCTGGGGTGGTCTGGCCATTCTACTCATGGAAGGCCGGGTCGCCTGTGGTCAACCTGGGTCGCTCGACCCTGCCTGTTTCCGGGCCGACCAGCCCGGCCCCGACCTGACCGAGGCGACTCCGCGAATACTGTGTCCCATTTATTAATAGTATAACGATATTTTACTATCACATATAATATTACATATCATTAAAATTTGTGATTATAAATATATGATACACAATTAAAATTTATAAAGTTATTTCTTAACCATTTTTACTCTCTCACTTAGGATTAACTCTTTCCCAACATATACTAATACAACATAATCCCAAAAAAATCATATTTACTTATATTCATAGATAAACACTCATATTTAATTATAACATAAAATATAATTATATATATTTATGTATACATAAATATATAGTATAAAATATATATATTTTTCTATTTTTTCTTATTTATCATGTAATTTTTATACTTTGTTTTATATATTTTGAAAATAAATAAATAAATCCGACCCCGTTTGACCTAGTCTGACCTGGGTCGCGACCCGGTCTGACTAGGTTGGTTTTGGGGCCGACCAACCTTGAACCGACCCCCGACCTGGCCTTCCTTGATTCTACTATCTTTGAACCTGGTAATAGAAGAAGAAAAGGGTGCGCATTTGGTTGTGTTCGGGCTGGCATGCACTAAAATGGAGAATTGTAATACTTGGTGGTCAGAGGTACCTTCTCCATTCCCCACTGTTAATTAGACCTGTCAACAAGTCATATCTGAGAGGTTAGTTAGACCTGTCAACAAGTCCGTTCTGAGAGGATCCAACTCTGAATCCGATAACAGTAATCTGTAAACAAACCCAAATCTGAATAATAGACAAAATTTTTGGGTTCAGATTCAGATCTGCCCAATATAACATAGCAGGTGCCGTCATTGTCTCATCAAGGAGATAGAATGCCTTGTCTGCATGGATGGCCACATTGAGTGATTTCCTGTCATCCCTGACCTCCGACAACTGACGTCACATTCGAACCTTGCAAGCACCTTTGGGCAAGCTTTTATGCCCCTGAAGGAAATCAACCGGTGCCAAGGTAAGCTCTCCACCCTTCTTTGCTTCCAGTGTGGCGGGTTCTACATTGGCTTTGCTGCAGAGCTTTGCTATTAAGAGAGGCAAAAGGTTTTTTACTTCACCTGCTGCTTTCAATGGGGTATTTGCCAGAGGGGATAGCTGCTGGTGTTGCCATTGTCCACTACATCTCTGTCAGAGAATAGGGAGCATCCCGTGGCATCCTTGCGGAGTTGTCTGGACAGCATCTGAGAGGAAGATAATGGTTTGAGGAACACCATTACCTCCGTTGATTGGACAGAAATGAATGAGGGCAACGTCGGGGACGAAATTAGATTCTCCAACCCGGGAAAGCAATATTCAAGGGGTTTTCTCCAAGACTGAATCGGTTGTTTTCTTCTTGGGTTTGCCAATATGCACCCCAAACCTGAAAATAGTCTCAGACTCGAGTTAGGGTAGCAGAATGAGTGAATCCGTTTACTCCCTTACCATTAATATGGTGTGAAATGAATGTGGGTGCAAATAAAGTTGATGGAACATAGCAGGGCCATTTTGATTTTTTGGCAGAGCTACTGGTATTCATCAGGAGCTTAGTTGTAGCTCATCAGCCCGACTACAAATTGCATTCGTGAAGAAAATACCTTTAGTTTTTGGGATTTAT
This sequence comes from Cryptocoryne crispatula var. balansae, assembly GCA_036172225.1. NCBI lineage: Eukaryota > Viridiplantae > Streptophyta > Magnoliopsida > Alismatales > Araceae > Cryptocoryne > Cryptocoryne crispatula. The sequence continues at coordinate 31,388,978 of CM069930.1, read as the reverse complement.
TGCTTGCACCTCAACTAAAGACTAGAAACTTGTGGTTCTTTCCTGCGAAACAAAGTCTGTCTTATTATACCTATTTATTTAATACACTAGTAATTTTGTTCTTTGCAGCCGAACATAGATTCTGAATCAAAGGAAAGATTAGCCATTGAATGTCCACGGATTGTGGTAAACCCACTACCACTACGCCTTTCCTTGCATGGCATTGAAATTCCTACTGGCGCTTTGCCGGGCATGCCATTGGATGAACCTTGTATTGAAGACGTTGATCCCAGATCATGGGCTTCCCCCTGTGCTCCTCGAATTAATGTCATTCCCATCGCATCTGACGATGAGCCTGAACTGTCGAAGGCAGAAAAGTTCAGGCTGGCGTTCGTCGAGAGAGACTTACGCTTGGCTCCAAAAAGAGCCAAGAACATGAGACAGCATCAGAGGCGCTCGGAAAGGGAGTGGGTAACGAGCAGCGCGGAAGCAAAGTCGGTGGCGTTGGCATCGAAGTTCAGAAAACACAACCGAGTCTAAATGTGCATATAAAATGACGCCTCATCTTTTGCATCTGTATACCCCTTTTTCTTTGTTGTTCCTCCTCAACCTCGTTTCTCTTGTAGTTTGTTGTTTCTCTTGTAGTTTGTTGTTTGTCGGTAAAAAAAAGTAGGCAGCGGGCACCGTAAGTTGTGGGCACTTGATGCTAACTGTGAGGAATATATTTGTCCATTATTGTGCAAAAACAAAAAAATTAAAAATCTATGGCTCATGACAGTTCAGGTCGCTAAGTTCTTTGGATTCTCTTGCAATGCTCGTGTATTCAGAGTTACATTTGCTTTCGATTCTTTTGGCTAACAATCGGGAAAGAGAGAGGGGAGGGTGTCTGACGATTTGCAGTAGTCGTAATTTTGCGACATTTAAAGATAGGGGATGATGAAAATAAATGACAACCAAATTTTATCTTTTTCTTTTTTGCTACTTCTTAAATGTTTATGTACGGGCAGAGCGTACGGGGGTGTCTTATTTATAAGGGCAAATAAATGCGATCATATGCAAACACGGGCTTTATGCTTTCCAGTTACATCTTAAACTGATAGGTTGTACAAACCGTAATAGCGGGATTGGCTGCACAATAAAATTTTATACATCGTCATGTTTAAAATTTATATTAAAATAAAATTTAAACTAGGCATAAAATTGTTATGTTTAGAGACGCGATAACAAAAGTGAAAATCATGTATAAGTAGGAATTATGACAGATCACAAGAAAAAAAAAGATGGTTCCATCTTTTTGCTGTTCAAGAAAGAAATCTCTCTCTCAAAATATAAAATTATAATGATTGTCTAGCAAATAGCATTTTTTAAACAAATTTTATGATAAAACATGAGTTTCTAACAAAAACTCAATTGATCGTGCAACCCAAAAAAAAAAAAGAACACTCCATGAGACCTACTTCTCGCTAAAGCAGTGGACTCCATACTGTATTATTACTTTTGTTATTTCTAGTAGATATATCAATATTAGGTGTCGATAGTACCTATTTACAAAAGTGATTCGATGATTGTGATGAATACCACTTCCGGACAGCCTATATAATGCTCATAATCGAAGCTATCCACGAGTGCATCTGCTTGTGCTTGCCTAGTAGATTGATGAATCCGTAGGACTATAATTAATGTAAGCCTTAAATACTGTTTTAAAAGCTGCACATAGGGAAAATGAACGAGTATTATTCTCTTGAGAAAAAGAATAAACATAAATGATAAAACGTAGAAAAAAATAATCTAATTTTAGGTTTTGGTTGATATTTGATGGGGACATATTTTGAATATTTTGAGTTTTTCTTTTACTTTTGTGTCCCTACGAGGACAAATTTGTAAATAGTCGGTCTTAGAGGGTCTTTTATTAAAATTTGTCCATCCTCTTTATAAGAGGGTCCGATGTACATAGTTTTAACAAGAACGATTGGAATTTTTGGAAAGGCCTGCGGCCTGGTGTCCCGAGCAGGGGCTCTGCCCCATCTCCTTCCTCTCCACCCCCCTCCAGGCGATATCCCCTTGCTTCCTCCATCCTCCGGCAGGGGGCCGTTCCCCTCCTCTCCTCCTCATCCTCTCGGCCTCCGTGCCATTCCTCCTATCTTCCCCTTCACGGTTCGATGTACCCCTCACCAGCCCGGACATAGTCGCGATACCCCTCTTCTTCCTCCGACGACCCCTTTCCTCCACGGCGGACAGCTTCGCCGGTCCCCTTCCACCGGCGGCGGTGCTCCTTCCCTCCGCGGAGGAAGATGATAGAAGGAGAAGAAGGAGTCGAAGAAGGGGCGGAAGGAGAAGACAACAGACGAGGGGAGAAAGTCCGGTGATCCCCGATCCTCCTCCCCATCGGCTCCCTCCCCGGCATCAACGGCTCCACCCGCCGGACGCAGCCGCCGGACGCAGCCGCCACCTCTTCCTCCCCGTTTCCCCGCGGGGCAATGGCTTCGTCCGGGCGGGACGGCGTCGACAACGCCGGCACCGCGAGCCCTTCCCGCCTCCCTGCGCCGTCCGCGCACCGCCCGCGACCGCCGGGCAACGACGACGATGCCACGAAAAGGCGTCGTGGCCGCCTCCGTGGCGCACTCGGACGACGATGGCGAAGGAGACGAAGCCGAGGATCGCCGGCCCTTTGTCGCGGCCCGCGGGGTGCTCCGCGATGGCGCCACGTGGACGACCGGCGGACGGCCATCGCGCGGCCACGCAACCTCCCCCGGCAGCGCTCCGTAGCCGCCACGACCCCCCCCCCCGGGGTACGCTCGCGCCCGCGAGCGCCGGCGACGCGCGCGGTCGCTCGCGCAGCCGCGGACCCGGCCGGTTCGCGCCGGCCGGCCGGGCCGGCCGGTTCAACCGGGTCCGTGACCCGGCCCAAGCCGGTTCAAAGGCCGGTTCAACGCCCGAACCGCCCGGTTCAGGCCGGTTCGGGGCCATCTTGAGCCGGTTTAGGACCGGTTCGCCTTGGTTCGACCCGCTTCCGACCCGGTTCGGGATCGTTTTGGACCGGTTCGGACCGGTTTTGCTCCATTTTGGGTTCTTTAGATGTTTTAGCGGCGATTAGCGCCGGATCGTTTTATTTTCGTTCGATTTAGCCCGGTCTAGCCGGTTTGTCCCGCATCAGTTTGGTATCAGAGCCCGGAATCCACTCGTTCCCACGAGTCGAGTCTTGGGTACGTCCGAACCGGTTTAAAAACTCGAGGTCAAGTTTTCTCCCGGTCGGAGAGAATGATGGGGACATATTTTGAATATTTTGGGTTTTTCTTTTACTTTTTGTGTGCCTAAGAGGACAACTTTGTAAATAGTCGATCTTAGAGGGTCTTTTATTAAAATTTGTCCATCCTCTTTATAAGAGGGTCCGATGTACATAGTTTTAACAAGAACGATTGGAATTTTTGGAAAGGCCTGCGGCCTGGTGTCCCGAGTAGGCTCCGCCCCCATCTCCTTCCTCTCCCCCCCTCCAGGCGATATCCCCTTGCTTCCTCCATCCTCCGGCAGGTGGCCGTTCCCCTCCTCTCCTCCTCATCCTCTGGCCTCCGTGCCATTCCTCCTATCTTCCCCTTCTCGGTTCGATGCCCCCTCACCGCCCGGACATAGCCGCGATACCCCCCTTCTTCCTCCGACGACCCCTTTCCTCCACGGCGGACAGCCCCTTCGGGCCGGTCCCCTTCCACCGGCGGCGGTGCTCCTTCCCTCCGCGGAGGAAGATGATAGAAGGAGAAGAAGGAGTCGAAGAAGGGGCGGACGGGGAAGACAGCGGGGCGAGGGGAGAAGGTCCGGTGATCCCCGGATCCTCCTCCCGACCGGCTGCCTCCCGGCATCAACGGCTCCACCCGCCGGACCCAGCCGCCGCACGCGGGCGCCACCTCTTCCTCCCCGTTTCCCCGCGGGGCAATGGCTTCGTCCGGGCGGGACGGCGGCCGACAACGCCGGCACCGCGAGCCCTTCCCGGCCTCCCCTGCTGCGCGCCGTCCGCGCACCGCCGCGACCGCCGGGCAACGACGACGATGCCACGAAAAGGCGTTGTGGCCGCTCCGTGGCGCATTCCGGACGACGATGGCGAAGGAGACGAAGCCGAGGCTCGCTCGGCCCTTTGTCGCGGCCCGCGGGGTGCTCCGCGATGGCGCCACGTGGACGACCGGTGGACGGCCATCGCGCGGCCACGCAACCTCCCCGGCAGCGTCCAGAAGCCGCCACGACCCCCCGGGGTACGCCGCGCCCGCGAGCGCCGGGCGACGCGCGCGGTCAGCTCGCGCAGCGCGAACCCGGCCGGTTCGCGCCCAGGCCGGCCGGCTGGCCGGTTCAACCGGGTCCAGACCCGGCCCAAGCCGGTTCAGGCCGGTTCAACGCCTGAACCGCCCGGTTCAGGCCGGTTCGGGCCATCTTGAGCCGGTTTAGACCGGTTTAGCTTGGTTCGACCCAGTTCTGACCCGGTTCGGGACTGTTTTGGACCGGTTCGGACCGGTTTTGCTCCATTTTGGGTTCTTTAGATGTTTTAGCGGCGATTAGCGCCGGATCGTTTTATTTTCGTTCGATTTAGCCCGGTCTAGCCGGTTTGTCCCGCATCAGTTTGGTATCAGAGCCCGGAATCGACTCGTTCCCACGAGTCGAGTCTTGGGTACGTCCGAACCGGTTTAAAAACTCGAGGTCAAGTTTTCTCCCGGTCGGAGAGAATGATGGGGACATATTTTGAATATTTTGGGTTTTTCTTTTACTTTTGTGTCCCTACGAGGACAAATGTGTAAATAGTCGATCTTAGAGGGTCTTTTATTAAAATTTGTCCATCCTCTTTATAAGAGGGTCCGATGTACATAGTTTTAACAAGAACGATTGGAATTTTTGGAAAGGCCTGCGGCCTGGTGTCCCGAGCAGGGGCTCTGCCCCATCTCCTTCCTCTCCACCCCCCTCCAGGCGATATCCCCTTGCTTCCTCCATCCTCCGGCAGGTGGCCGTTCCCCTCCTCTCCTCCTCATCCTCTGGCCTCCGTGCCATTCCTCCTATCTTCCCCTTCTCGGTTCGACAGCCCCTCACCATCGGACATAGCTGCGATACCCCCTCTTCTTCCTCCGACGACCCCTTTCCTCCACGGCGGACAGCTTCCGCCGGTCCCCTTCCACCTGCGGAGGTGCTCCTTCCCTCCGCGGAGGCAGATGATAGAAGGAGAAGAAGGAGTCGACGAAGCGGCGGAAGGAGAAGACAGGGAGAAGCGGGGAGAGGCTCCGGCGACCCCCGGACCCTCCGCCCCACCCGCTCCCCCCCGGCATCAACGGCTCCAACCGCCGGACGCAGCCGCCGGACGCAGCCGCCACCTCTTCCCTCCCCGTTTCCCCGCGGGGCAATGGCTTCGTCCGGGCGGGACGGCGTCGACAACGCCGGGCACCGCGAGCCCTTCCCGGCCTCCCCTCGCCTGCGCCGTCCGCGCACCGCCCGCGACCGCCGGGCAACGACGACGATGCCACGAAAGGCGTCGGCCGCTCCGCGGCGCACCCGGACGACGACGGCAAGGAGACGAAGCCGAGGATCGCCGGCCCTTTGTCGCGGCCCGCGGGGTGCTCCGCGATGGCGCCACGTGGACGACCGGCGGACGGCCATCGCGCGGCCACGCAACCTCCCCCCGGCAGCGTCCAGAAGCCGCCACGACCCCCCCCCGGGGAGCGCCGCGCCCGCGAGCGCCGGGCGACGCGCGCGGTAGGCTCGCGCAGCGCGGACCCGGCCGGTTCACGCCCAGGCCGGCCGGCTGGCCGGTTCAATCGGGTCCAGACCCGGCCCAAGCCGGTTCAGGCCGGTTCAACGCCTGAACCGCCCGGTTCAGGCCGGTTCGGGCCATCTTGAGCCGGTTTAGACCGGTTCAGCTTGGTTCGACCCGGTTCTGACCCGGTTCGGGACTGTTTTGGACCGGTTCGGACCGGTTTTGCTCCATTTTGGGTTCTTTAGATGTTTTAGTGGCGATTAGCGCCGGATCGTTTTATTTTCGTTCGATTTAGCCCGGTCTAGCCGGTTTGTCCCGCATCAATATTCAGAAGAGATAATAATAGATAAAGTCATGGTTACCTACTTTAAGCCCAATTTTGTAATCCACATTGATGCACTACCTTATAGGGTGTTTAGCGCACCATAAATTTGTATACATTTTTATGATAAAATGGTTTATTAAAGTAAAGTGTAAACTCAGCAATGACCTCAAATTGTCATGTCCGGGGAGATGTGATAATAAAAAGAAATAGAAGTCGTATATGACCAGAAGAGTTGGGAGGACAATGAGATAGAAGAGAAACTCACCTCTTTATTGTTCAAAAATAAATTTTTTGTAAAAACATAAAATTATAATTATTGTCAAATATCTTTTAACAAATTTTGTTACAAAAATATTAAACTGTAACAAAGACTTGATTTTTCTTGTAAACAAACACCGTGCTAGGGTGACGATAAAATCATTGTACTTCAGTTTAAACCCAATCTTGTAATCCGCCTTAATACCCTACCTTGGTACCTGTCAGTTTATACCATCAAAAGTGTGATACTTCAATTTCGATATTAGCGTTAGACCCATAGCATCGAAAGTTCTTCCCTATATCACAAAGTGATATTGATAGAAAGAATATCACGTCAAAACAGGCCCTTTTGTAGGCGTCTGGCTTCATCCATACTCAATCCACTAGAAATTAAGAAGCTGATGAGCAGGGCAGCTTCGCTTTTGGAGTGCTCGAGTATGGTATGATCGAGATTGTAGCACAGGTACGTGTGGGATTAATACCCACTTGAAACTTAGTTTCGCGAAGTGGATTCATCTGGTACATGTATCTATTATCGTCATAATGAGGCACTCGGCTCACGCTGCGACGCCGAGGTCCAAAGACAAAAGCTACAAGATGGCAAGTAGGGGGGGCAAACGAACGAGAGATTCTGATAATTTAATTTGATATGATAATTAACAGATTTGAAATATCTTTTATATTCTATAACTTATATATCATTTAAATTTAATATAGTACATAAATAATTAATAATATGATATAAAAATTTTAAAAAATAAAATTTAAAAGTACCTTATCAAATTTTAGTAGTAACACCAATGGATTGCCGGGTCTCCCCCGGGCCGGACTGGGTTGGGGTGACCCCACGGTGGGCCGGCATGGGGTTGCATGACAATTGGGGGGGGGGGGGACTCCTTGCTCCTCCACTCCCCTTGTAGCCCCCAAGGGGGAGCATTCTCTCCCACCCTCTCATCTCTCATTCTCTCTCAACTTTTTTTAATATTCTTTTCTCTCTTAGTTTCTAGTTTAAGTTAGTGTTAATTATGTTGTTAGTTCTTTTGCTAATCTTGATTTTGAAGTATTTTTTCTCTAGTTTCTAGTTTAAATTTTATTACTTGATTTTCAATATATCTTCTTCAAGCTATGATATTTCTGTTCGACCTGGAATGAATTAGCTTGACTCCATTGCATAGTGGTGTCAATAGAGCCCGTGCAATGGAGCAAAGAAAAATGAAGTGTAAATATTGCAATAAAATTGTTTATGATGGAACTTATAGACTGAGGCATCATCTTATTGGCATCAAGGGGGACATTGCACCATGCACTTGGACTCCACCTGAGATACATGCACAATTTAGAATGCATCTACAAAATTTGAAAAAGTCAAAATGAGTTTCAAAGAGACATAAGGACACTATCCATGAAGAAATTACGAAACCGACAACACGTTCATTACATATATACATCACCAAACAAGAGCGTCCAGAAAGAATTGAATACAAAGAATTCGACGAAGGTACATAATATTTAATCTTTGATAATTCATAGTCATATATGTATATAACATTGCAAATAGATGACTTAGCACCAGAGATGGAAAAAAGTTGGAGGTCGTTTGCCGACGAAGACATGTATCGATGTACCAACAAGTTCATAGGACAAGGTTTGAGTAGTGGGAGTGGATGTAGAAGTGAAAGTGGGAGAGGATCAAATTCAGTAGAAAAGCAAGTTATCTATGATCTCACATGAGATGATGACCTGGGAGTTTGTCCCATAGATCTGGTCATCACACGATTATGACAAAAACAAACACATATCAACATGGCATTGAAAAATGTGAAGTTATATAAGGAGAAGATCGGGCGGGAAACTTCCAGATGATTTTCCACAGTAGTATACCAGCTAACGTTTTAAAGGGGCCTTACAACTTGTCGGATGATCGACACTATAGCCGATGTTAGTAAGGGAGTGCCAGGACTGACACGGAAAGTGATATACAACATATATCTTCCAATGGAGGTGCAAGTATTAAAGAATATTTCAAGTCACTTAAACATATTTAGGACAAATATGGATATACATTGATGACAAATGGTTGGACATGTTAGTCCCTTTCAATTTAACACTTCTTCTACTATAAGTCTTAATTAATTTTAAATTTATATCTAATACATTATCTTTTTAATAGGTATAACTAGAAAGACGATGATTAACTTTCTAGTATATTGTCAAGTCAGGACCATTTTCTAGAAATATGTAAATGCATATGGATAGGTAAAGAATGCTAATTACCTATTTGAATTAAGTGATGGTGTTATCGAATAGATAGAAAAGGATTGAGTTGTCCAAGTAGTGACGAACAATGCAGCTGCCTATAAAGATGTTGGACAAATGCTGATACTCAAGAGACCAAAATTATATTAGGTACCATAACTCTACCCATTCCTTAGATTTAATGTTAGAGGATATTTTCAAGAATTCTTAAATAGATTAGGTTGTCAAGGCTACCCATTATATTTCATCATTCATATACAATCACAACTTCATTATTAACCTAATGAGAATGCACATGAAGAACTACGAGCTCCTATGACCCAAGGCAACCCGGTTTGCTTCTCACTACATTTCTTTGGAGAGCCTCTTTTAACATAGGTGTTCCCTCACCCAACTGAAACTTTTACCAGGATGGGCTAATTGGATTGCTAGGCTACTCCATCAGATAAGTGAAAAGGAAGAAGGGTAGAGAAGACTTTGGAGAGTGGAGATTTTTGGCAATTTGTAAAGAAGATACTTGATATTGTGGGACCATTAGTCAAGGTCCTTCAAATAGTAGATGGAGATAAGAAGGCTGACATGGGATATTTGTATGATGCACTTGAGTGGGCAAAGGAACATATATCAAAGAAGGTCTCGAATTTCAGCATTTGGTGGGGCATCATTGATCATCGATGGGAGATAACATTGTATCATCTTATGCATGCAGCAAGTATGTTCTCTACAATTAAGTTAAATAATATATGTCAATCAAAATTCTTGGGTTTATGATCGATGTTGACAATTGATCTTTTATATTGTCAATTATCATGTTAATTTTTCAACCCAAGGTATTGTTACAGTCCAATCTTCAAATCTATTAATGAACTGTTAGACAGTGTCAAGGAGGTTGTTCATAGGATGATGTTATTCTATTTTGGGACAACAAAGGTGCAATGAGTAGTTATGCTTCTTAATCCTAGTATGTATAATCCGATTACCTTTTTTTATGATTTATATAATTAACTTAATGTAATTATGTTCTAACACACAATGATATCGTGCAACTGACTGGTGGATGGATCATGATGGGGCACCAGGATATGAAGACTTGGCCAATGTTGTAATCCAAGTCCTAAGTCAAACCACGTCTACTTCAGGTTGCAAAAGAAATTGGTCAAGATTCAGTCTTATTCATAAAAGTAGAGAAATAGGCTGATATCAAATAGACTTGAGTAGCTAGTCTACTATCACTACAATATGAGATTGAAGCTGAAAAATTTGGAGAAGATGAGAGAGAACCAAAAGGAGGGAGCAAAGGTGGATACAAGAAGCAAGTGGAAGACAAAGTGAGATGGCCATAGTACAAGAACTAGAGATTGATTTGGAGGAGATATTCTAAGAGAAATTTTTTTTTGCAAGCTTAGGTCACCGATCAAGAAGGAATGGACGAACCAGAGTTCAATCTAGAAGATTGATAATGGGCTCAAAGAGAACTTGACAACATTTCTATATCTGAGGAATTTTAAATCCCTCCTTTAGTGGTAAAGAGACAGAAGACTAAACAATCTTCTCATCAAGCTAGGCAATCAAAACAAATATGTAAACAAGTTATAACTAACCTCTTGATATTGTCAATGCTGACACAATTGATGAGACTTGAGTGGACACACCGGAACCCAACATCAAATTAGATGATTTTTTTTCAAAATGTAGTAACGATTGTGCAGGGGATGAAGGAAGTAGAGCCAGAGCTACCACCACCGACACCACTTTTTATGTAAGGAGAATTGATCTGGAGACGCCCCTTCCACAACAGTAGCACTTCACCAAAGAGGAGTATTATACCCATGCAACGCAAGACACTGACCATGGAGCAAGGTAACATGGAGATGGAGGAGTAGGACACACACACACACACACACACACACACACTCCCCATATGGACTTGAACCGTCCCAAGATTCTTGGTATTCGTCGTATCATGGAGAGGGATATGGGATGACCCCACTATCATATGGAACATCTTTCGATAGTTCCATTGATTTCACTTATGATAACTATAATGGATTGTTTACATCTTATCTTAGGATTATTGTACAAGGTAGTGATGATTATAATTAGTTTGTATACTTGTTCGATACCTCATACTCTTCAATAATATTATGGGTAGAGTACATATATTATTTAGAGCAACAATATAATATAATTTTTGAGTGAAAGTTGGATGAAATCTTTTTCTGGTCATATTTCTTAAATTTTTTAATTTTTTAGATATTTTCTATATTTTCTTATTTTTCCTATATATTTTTTTAAATTTTTTAACAATTAAAAAAAGTCGACTTGGTCAGGTTGGGTCACGGTTATGATCAACCTTCAACCTGGCTTTCCTTGATAAGATGTATTTGTTAGCTATTTTTAATAAAAATTAATATAAAATAAAGATAAAAAATTATTGGATTAATTATTTTGAAGCTGATAAGTAAATTAAAATTAGGGTTAAATTGGAAATATCATTATTCTTATTTAATAAGAATCAAATTTAGCATGACAACCCTTATTGATATCATAATCGGGAATAAATAAGCTTGCTACTTCTAACAGCTAACTACCTTCCTCTAACATATTCTTATCCCTATCTAAGGCTATATTCTTCTTTTCAATTTACAGAAAATAATCGAGAGAAAACATTCAATTCTTCAGCTATGTAAAAAAGAAAGAAAGAAATTGGGTTCTCATAAAATCTAGATAGGGATAAAAACCAGGAATAATTGCCACCTCATGTCGTCAAAAAAAAATTGCCACCTCAAATGCACAATGAATTAAAAATAATAAGTATTTTAAAAATAGTAATGTTCAGATTTAAAATCTCGTTTATATGCAGCTAAATGATTCAATTCTTAAGTCCACTACTATATTGTTAGTCTCACAATTTATATGAAATCTAAGCAAACTTGAAAAGAAACGCATCCCTTGAGAAAAGGGTAGTAGGCTTTGGAAATCGACTTGGGTGATTTCTGATGTAATTTGAGAAAATGGCTATAAGCTTTTCCTTCTTGGGCCGGGGAGGCATGCCAGTCATTTTAGTGTTGGCGACAAGGTGATTTGTTGTGATATTTTTTTTTGTTCACTTTTGTGATAAAATAATATATTGAAATAGCATCAAAGATAGCTAAAACTAATTAGTATAGTCATGTTTGGTGAGAATTATTAGATGGAGAACATGTATAACATGAAAAAGATAGGGGAAGAAAGCAATAGATCTCGATCTCTTTTCTATCAAAGAAAAAAAATTCATTAGAATTATAGATATCATGATTACCAAAGAACATTCTTTGATGTTAGGTCGAAAAGTATATTCTGTACAGATAATATATTTTATCATGCAATTCATCGCCCTATCCGATTCTCTCTCCATGTAAATAGGCAATGTTACCAAGTCGAATAGCTAAAAGATATGCTCCAGTTCATTAAATCCTCGTAACCAATATGCATTAGATAAAAAAATATTCATTTATATTAGGGAAATTAATTTCCGATCTTATTAACAATAAGTCAACTTAATCATTAGTCTCTTGATCGAATTGTTATAATATCTAGTCCCATCAAAATAATTTATATAACTCCCAGTCCTATCTCGTACCGTTAGTTAACTTGTCCTTGGAAGAAGTTTCATATGCCAACATTGTCTCCACATTTGATAATCTCTTGAGTCGGCGGACAACAACAACAAGAATGAAATTTAGAGAGTACAATGGGTTGATAATATGTTAATCACTCTTAAACAGTTTTGCAATTATTTTAAAGTTTTTATTCAATATTTACTAATTCACCATTAAAATCCAAATTTTATTTGTCATCTTGAATGATAATGCCTCTGTCTAATCTAATTTTATTTTTTAAAAAATAAAATATATGATTTTTTAATGGACTGAACTTGTCATTGAATAAAATGACAACAAAAAAATTAAAGTGGTGGAGGGAGAAAGTCTGAAAATGAAATATGCGTAGATGTTAAATATATTATAATGCTTGAAGAAAAGTTATTATAATTGATTTATATAAAAATTTAAATATAATAAAAACTAATAATATTAATATATTAATTTTTTCATGTTTATTATATCTTATTGCATCACCTAATTAAAAATAAGATTATAACCTAAACAACCTTATGTATTACAGTATATTTATCATATCTTATTTATGATTTCAAAATATCAATCTTATTTGAAATTTGGAGTAGAAATCTAATCTTCTAGAATTTTAATTTTTCTGGAAAAGTTTTATATTTTATATTCTGAAATTTCACATAAAAAAGTAAGAAATGGACACTAGTCAAGTCATCTGACATGTATTAAACCGAGAGAGGGTAAAGTTGTCAAATTTCAAATCAACCTAACGTGAAGGCTGGAGATGGATGCTTTAACTTTCTGATAAAGGGTGCCTGCCAAGCTTAGCTCGGCCTTCGCTTCCTGGCGGCGTCAGAGCCGGGCACCCCGGGGGTGGTGTACTGTGAGGTTCGGGCGGGACTCGAATCTCCGCTGCCTGCGGTGCAGCGGGCCTCAGCGGCCACTGGGCCATCGCGTGACCAAAAAAACTTTCTGATAAAGGTAACTCAACGTTTTACTATTTTTGACATGAGACTATTCGCTGAGAAAACTTATTTAAATAGGATTGGGAGGGAAGTTTCTGTTTATATTATATATATTAAAGTTACATTTTCTATAATTTTATGTAAGCTATAAATATATTGCAAATTTTTATCGTACAACTATTGCATATACGTTTGAAATTATTATAATAATTAAAATTTCACATTAAATTTAACATAACCATTTTATCAAGGTTTAAAGAGTGAAAAGTAAGAGGAATAAATATAAAACATAATTGATAGAGTTCACTTTTAAGTGACAAGTGTAGTTCTAATAGTAAGTTAAAAGTAGATGCTAGATGTTTGAATCTTAAATATAAGTTTGTAACGATTAAATCAACTAATTTGTCCAAGACCATGCTAATTAGTTATTGTACATTTAGCTTTTGAGTTCTTTAAACTCAACTTTTGAAAAATGGTCAATTAGAGTTATTGGTAATCCATTGGTTTAATGTCTTAATATATTCACAAATTGGGGTGTTACAATCTACTCCTCTTAAAGACTTGATGTACTTGTCAAGACCACACACATCACATACATTGGGAAGTCACGACGGATTTTCTAGCTAGGTCATCTCTAATACTTGATATAATGATTAAATCAATTGACTGGTGCAACAACTGTACCAATTAGTAACCTTCCTAGGAGGTCATTAGATCCTCGTAACCAATACAAATTGGATGAAGAAATATTTCGTTATATATAAATGTTAAAGTTACGTTTTGTATAATTTTATATATGTTATAAATATATTGCATATTTATATTGTACAACTGGTACATACATGTTTGAAATTATTATAATTATTAAATTTAACATAACTAGTTTAGTAAGGATTAAAGAGTGAAAAGTAAGAGAAAAAAAGATTAAAAATAGTTGTTAGAATTTACTTTTAAGTAACAAGGTTGATTCTTGATGTAACTTAAAAGTAGGTATTAGATTGTTGACTCTTAAATGTAGGTATGTAACCATTAAATCTGACTAGTCCAACAATCATGCTAATTAGTAGCTGTGCGCTTCAGAGTTCTTTCAACTCAACATCTAAAAAATGGTTAATTGGAGTTGTTGGTAGTCTAGTGATTTAATCTCTTAACACATTTACAAACCGGGGTGTTACATTGTACCTCTTAAAGATTTGACATCATCATCAATATCACACATTACATATCATATACATAGGCGAGTCACAATGAACCTTCTGGCAAAGTCATGTAAGGAATCATCCATTGAAATATGGTGTAGTAGAAGCGACGATTCCTATGGGTTCATTTGGAACTTGTCTTAATTGGAACTGAACGATGAAAACTGATCAAAATGGGGTCGAATATACCTAATAGGGATTCATATAATCCCATGGAGAGGAATAAAATGAGCTTCTAAAGCTCTAAAAATCGTTCAAGTGTTCGGTCTCCAGCGGTATCCACACGAACTTCATCCACAACAGGTTCTCCCTTCGCGTTGGCCTCGAGAACTATTCCCAAATGAAGCTCCATTATTGCCCATGGATGCCTTCTAGAGATAGAATAAGGTAGGGAGGAGGCTGACACCCTTGGCTTGATAGAGATTGGCTGAAACCATTGGTATTTATAGAGAATTTTGGAACTTATCATAAAAACAAAAAATCTCTATAAATTATGCCCTAGCACCTGTACCTATGGATAAGTTCTTATGTGTGTGACCCACTAGGCCCAATAGCCTATTTGGTTGAGGCCTAATTAGAATAGAACAATTATATTTAATTTAATTAAATTCATTATCAGATAATAGATTAATCGACCTACCGATCATGAAGGGTACAAGCCACATCCCATGATCCTAAATGGCTATTAGAATAATGTTATCTTCATTGAGCCTTTTCATCATCAGTTACTTTATGGATATAAACTCTCGTCCATCCAATATCCTAGTTAGAAAGTAGTACGGTAGACTTTGAACTCTTTAGTATACCTACTCTATAGAATCATGTACTCAAAATTAAATCAATTGAAAAACTCCTTTTCCAATCATCCTATCTACTTGGCCAGGGATTTAGAGTACTATCCCATAGGACATTCACTCTCACTTACCGAGAGTGGACGATCCCTTATTGTCTGCTCAATTACCTACATCAGATTTTTTCTGTACTTGATTATTGCTATACTGGATCATTTAAACACTAATCCATAAGTCAATGGTCAAAGCACAAGTTCCACCCAACATGGCATATTTGGCGACTTAGGTTAAAGGTCCAACTATGCAACCGTGATGATAGAAAACTCTGATCGATAGTTCGGTAAGATACCATTCAGGGATTCTAATTCGGTCAATTGGAACTCATTTGACTAATAGGCACCTGTATGTGTATCTCAATGTCTCCATACTAACAACCAATGAGATCAGTCATCCTCTTCTTATGAGATGACATCAATTATACTAGTCTATCCGGATCCTTGATGTCCCGTCTCAAAGATCCTATGACTAGGAATATTTAGATCACGTATCTCTAGATGATCAATCTCATTATCATGATTTAATCATCATTGCATTTGATCAAGTACTTCATTACGATGTACGCATCTAATAAGAGCTAGTAATGAAGATTTACCTAGTTAATTGAATGAGATATTTCTAGAAATGTCGAATTATATCATCTATGATTGACTTATAGGGCATACATTTCTATAAAGGCATGCTCTGATACCATATGTAACGATTGAAGCAACTGACTAGCCCAGCAAAAGTGCTAATTAGTAGCCTTCCTAAAAGGTCATTAGATCCTCATAACCAATACAAATTAAATGAAGAAATATTCATCTCTATTATATATATTTTATAGTTTTCTTTTTCTTTCCTTTTTCTATAAGTTTATATAAGTGATAAATATATTGTGTGTTTATAAGGTACAACTATTGCATAGACATCTTGAATTACTATAATTATTAAAATTTCATTTAAATTTAACATAACTAATTTAACAAGGTTTAAATATGAAAAAGTAAGAAGAATATAGATTAAAAATAGTAGTTAGATTTCACCTTTAAGTGACAAGTTTGGTTTGAGGTGTTAGTTAAAAGTATTTATTAGATGTTTGAATCTTAAATGTAGGTGTGAAATGATTAAATCATCTAACTGACCCAAAAACTGTACTAATTAGCTGCATGCTTAACTTTGAAATTTTTTCAACTCAACCTCAGAAAAATGGTTAACCTAAGTTGGTGATAGTCCATTGATTTAATCTCTTAACATATTCAGAAACTAGGGTGTTATAATCTACCCTTTTAAAGAATTGACACCCTCATCAAGACAACACACACATCACATATCACATGCCTAGGCATGTCACAATGGACCTTTTGGCTTGGTCATGCTCTGATATTATGTGTAATGATTTAATCAATTGACTGACCCAACTACTGTACTAATTAGTAACCTTCTTAAGAGGTCACCTATCCTCAATCTACTCATAATAGAGCACACTTAACTTCAAAGTTCTTTCAACTCAACCTCCGAATAGTTTACTAGATTTATTGGCAGTTAACATATTCACAAACTATGTTGCTACATGGTCTCTCTCTCTCTTTCGTACATATATTTATATACTTAATATGTGGTATTTTTAAAAAATAATAAAAAAATACAAGTAAAAATTTAGATTTAATTATTAAATTTTGGCTTGACTTATCTTAATTGAACTTGTTTTGGTAAGATATATTAACAAAAAGCAAAGTAGGATGTTTCTAAATCATGATTGGTATGAATCATAGTAAGATTAAGAAGTTAACCATTTATTTAATAGAAATTAAGAAGTCATGAATTAATTTCTAAAAGGAAGAATTTCTTGACAAACCCCACCCCCATGAGAGAGGATCACCTTAGATGGCTGAAGGAGAGAGCTCCTTTAGCCACCAAACAACGGGAGCCACACCCCCTCCCCACTTAAATAGTTACATGACCATGTAGGTGTTTTGTTTTTTTATATAGTAACACAATTCAAAAAAATACTACACCTTACAATATGGGCATGTGGGCCCCATTCTAAAGGAAAGTGAGATCACGGGCCCGATTGGTGAGTATGGGTATGTGGGCCCCATTCTAAAAGAAAGTGGGTGCACAAGCCCAATTTTGGAAGAATGTGGGCACACATGCTTGATTGAAGTGGATGAAATAAGGGTCATGGCTTGAGGATTGATGAAGGACACATGGTCCCAATTGATGAGTATGGTGGGTGTGTGGACCTAATTTGGAAGGATGATGAGCTCATGGGCCTGATCAATGATTGTGGGCATGTGGGCCCAACTAATAAGAATGGTATGATGACATAGTTGAAAGAGATTGTGGGCACATGGCCTAGTTGAGGAGGATGAAGAAAAGATCATGGCCCAATGATTGATGATGAGAAGCTGTCATGCCTAGTTGGATGAAGTCCTAGAAGCCCTTCACCATTTACTTGATTGCCTAGGTGATCATCAATCAAACCCACCATGATTGTTTTAGATTATGAGCCCTCTCTTATGAAATGATCACTTAAGTCCTTTATCTTAAAGATTGATTTTTTTTCCGACTTCTATTGATTCGAGGGTCAATCCATGATACCCAAGTCTCACCCTTGGAATCAAACTTGGTGGTTGCATTGATTGAGCCCTCCCTTGCAAATTCTTGCCTATTCCTTTACTGGATTGATATCCAAGCTTTCCATGATTTTTTACCATATGTTGCCTAGTGTAGGTTTTCTTGGAATTGTTTAGGAATGAAAGACATGCCTGGTTTAAGGGATTCCTAAGGGATAGAGGGGCTAGTTGGGAGTAAGATGTGGAAGAATCATTAGTGGTTTGGATTTTGAATTGCCCCACTGGCTGATCCTAATCATGATTGGTTTGTTCCTATGTTGATATCAATGTGAAATGATGATGAACATGAGGGACTTCTGATATTAGGGTAGGTGTACAAATAATTAGATGAGCTTCATCATGCATAGTTAGTTGTTGAGGTTACTGAGGATCCAAGGATTGAGCAATCAACTAAGGTAGAGAAGATGTGAATTGAGCATTTAGCTAAAGATAAAGAGATTGGTGAGCCTAGAGATGACCCTATATGGTTGAGGGCTCTTGGGTTGGTGCCTATGGTTTTCCATCGAATTCCCTACAATAGTAATATTTGTAAGGAATCATCCTAGAAATCATTGGTGCAGCAAAAGCAGTCACAATCGAAACCAAATGGTGAAAATTAGAAACTAGAATTGAACTAGATCAAAAATTCATTTGTAGGATTCAAGCAATCTCTCATGCCTGATGAAGATGAAAAATTTCTCTGATCTTCACATTGTCCAAATGCATGGCATGCAGTAGTATCCACATGAATTTTCTTTGTGGATGGGTTCTCTCATATGCCAAACCTCCAACTCATCTTGGATGGAGCTCCGCTATAGAAAATGTACTTCAAAGAGAGAGAGAGAGAGAGAGAGAGAGAGAGAGAGAGAGAGAGAGAGGAGACTGGCCATTAAATGGCTCCCTTGGCTTGACAAAAATTTGCCAAATTTACTTGTATTTATAAAAATTAAAATATTTATAAAATCATTTAAATTTTTATAAATTATTTTTATGCCCTATACTTACAAATCAGTCCTTATGTGTATAAACTACTAGCCATAATAGTCCAATTTTTGAAGCTTAATCAAAATAAAAACTTATTTTAAATTAAATTTGTTATCTAATAGTAGATTTAGAAGCTTTCTAATCATGAAAGTCACATCCCACGATTCCAAATGAATTTGAGATGATTTTATCTTTTTTTGAGCCTTTCTATCATCAATTACCGCACGAATATAAACCCTTGTCCATCTAATGCCCTTGTCAGATTATAATACAGTATCTACTATGAATCCCTTAAAAATTGACACTTTAAGATTCTGTACTTGATATCAAATCAATTAGAAAAATCTTTTTTTAAATTATCCTCTATACCCTAATTAGAGATTTATAGTACTATCTCATAAGGCATTCACTCTCAATTATCGAGAGTGATGATCTCTTATTGTCTGCTCAATTACCTCCACCAAGTTTCTCTTGTATTTTATCCATTTAACTATATTGGACCATCATATTTGTTATCATAGCCAAAGCACAAGATATGCCCGTTAAAACATCTTAGGTGACTTAGGTCAAATGTACAACCATGCAACTATGATATTAGAAAATACTGATCAACAATTAGATAAGATACTATTCATGATTTATAATTTGGTCAATTAAGTGAACTCATTTTACTAATGAGCACCTGTGTATATATCACAGTGTCTCTACACCAATGACTAATGAGATTGGTCATTCTCATCTTATGAGAAAATATCACATACACTAGTCTATCTAGATCCTTGTTGTCCTCTTAAAAATCCTATGACTAGGAACATTTAGATCACATACCTTTTTATAATTGATCTTATTATCATGATCTCATCATGATTCAATCATCATTGTATGTGATCAAGGATTCCATTATGATATACACATCTAATAAGAGTAAGTAAAGAAAAAGTGTCATTTGTTTTGAATGCAATATTTCAAGAAATGTCAAATCATTTCAAATATGATTGTCTTATAGGGTATACATTTCTATCAATATTCTCACTTTTATTGAGGGCTTGATAGTACAATTTATTGGAGAATCCTTAAATTGAGTCTAGATATATCTCACCCTTTTATGCATGCCATGCATGGTTATAGAGTAGTAAGAGGCCAAAACATTTCTCAAGGTCAGTAATACCTTGGAGACAATCATTCTGACTTGTTCTAGTTTTAGGATTACATATTTGAGTTTATCATCTATTGATCTTCATCTATTAGCATATTGTATGAAATCTTCGTCTTCTTTTCATTTTTTTCAACCATTAAATAAGTCATTGAGTAGGTTGTCACAACATAGTCTCTATAACGATGTAAGAATTTTCTTTGACCTTATCAAAATTGTTCACCTCTACTAGGTCGAGTGAATAGAACCATACAAAAGCTGGTACTTCTAATGAATGCTTAAAAAGAATGGCAAGGGTCTTCTGATCATTTTGCCATAATAATAACTCATATAATAAGTTTTTGACATGAACTAATGGATTACTAGTACCATCATGGTGTCAAAAAATTGGCATCTCCAAGGGAGGGAGATGGAAAGTAGGAAGATAGGAGATATTAACTTTAAAAGTCACTTGGGGATACAATTGGTATTTAAGCTCTTTATTGTTCTTCCACTTGATTGAGTTTGTTAATTAGGGCTTGATTGGTCAAAGTTTCATGATAAATTGAAGAATAAGGTTGCACTAAAAGTGACATAGTAGGCACCCGGATAGGTGTGATGTAGGTTGGTGTGGCAAAGTGGGCAAGATTTGATTACACACTAAGTGGAAGAAGAGTGAGAGAAATATGATTAAATGTGGGGGTCAGCATGAATTGAATTTGGATAACTGGGTTTGTCCCAGAATGAAAATGAGGAGAGAAATGTATATCATGCCAATATAGGAATGGTTGGCTAGGGCCGCATTGGATTTATGCGTTTCTGATCTCAGAGTAAATATGGGATGGTTGTGTTCAGTGAATGCATGACTGATAGACGATTTGCTTCTTATGAGGGCATGGATGCTTTGGAGTTGATCATGAGTGATATGTGAGGTGAGGGATGTCAAGATAGGACTAAGGTTGGCTATTGAATATTGTGTGTCCATTGATGGCATGCACCCAATTGATTGTGTATCCTAAACATGTCGATTACATGTCTTGTTGTTGCTTGGTGTAGCGCTTGTCATGCTGATGATTCTTCTTGACCTAAACAAGTGATGCAAACAAGTGATGCATGGCTCCCAAATGATTAATGCAATGATTTTTTTTAAGCCTTATGTTAGTAGATTTTTAACTAATTGTTCACTTGAAATTTGTTGGATTGGCTCTAACCTTCTCCTACCAATGACCTAGGGCAATCTTATAAACTGTTGGGTTAACTAGGTACTAGGTTTTAAGAAGTTGGTACAACTAGCCCAATTAGTGAAGAGAAAATCATTCACATATGGGGTCTTACAAAGGTCTTGACGGAAACAAACCTAGTCAATCAAAGAGGAGTTCCCTGGAAGAGAGATCCACCAAGGGTGTAAGAAAGGTAAGGGTGTGTTGGAAGAAGGGGTACCCATAATGAATGCCCTATGGGTCAGACGAATATGGTGCCTAATGCAAATCTAATGCAATGTATGAATGATAAAAATAAAAATCAAACAAACTATCAAAGCATGATGTAACATGAATGAAATATGAAATAAAATGATGCTAAAAAGAAAGTGCATAAATAAAACAATAAAAGGGTTCATGCAGGAATCGAACAACAATGGAAACAACAAGTGAAGTGATGGGTTATTGACAAGGGAACCAGGCCACAATTGAGTAAAAAAAAGGAGTTAATGTGGTAACCGATGTGTGGTTGAAGAGAAAGAGGGTGGTTCACACGTGAACTAAGGTGGAATAGGAGAAAAGAGGCTTCACGCAAGAATCAATTGGCAACAATAATGAACAATAAGGAAGTGAAGAGGTGGTTTGTGTAGGAACCGATTGACTAGTGCAAAAGAGGAATAGGGTCCATGAAGGGACCAATCTTAAAGTGAGGTGTCAAGGGTGGTCCACATGGCGCTGATATGAAAGTAGTCGGTTTATGTGAGAACCAAATGAAAATAAAAGGGTGGTTCATATGGTAACTAGTTTAAAAAAGACATGGCAGCTCATACAAGAACCAATTGACAAATGCATCAATAAGAAAGTGGTCAACATGAGGACTGATCTATAAATGAAGTGGTTCATGTGGGAACCTCGGGAATCATTTTTTGATTCTTGGAAAAGATTTTTTGTTTTTGTGTATGTTTTGAAATATCGACATCCGAATTTTCTAGTAAGGTTGGTAATAGACCATAAAAATACTAGATAGTCCGGGTGATAAAAAGAAGAGTATAGAACCGATGTTCGGGTTCTGTGAAAATATTTTTTGACCTCTCTCCATTGGATGGTGCGAATATCCAATGTTCATTTACATCGAGCAAACACTCGAACACCCTTGATTAACTGCCATAGCGATCTTGTTTGACGAGAGCGTGCACATCCACAACATACAAAGAACACAAAGGGCCTTGGCCTTTTAGGCCCGATGAGATGCAAACAAGTTTGATTAGATTTTGTTTGAAGTTGATTTATGTTGATTTAAGAATGGATTTTGATGTGGTTTGAAATGTTGATTTTAGATTTCCATTTAACTTGGATTTGAATGTTATTTGTTTTGAGCTTGTTTGAATTGTTTGGTTTGTTTTACTTCAATTGGTTGAAGTTTATTTTATTTTTTTGTTTAAACTTGATATTTTAGATGTGTTGATCAATTTGACTTGCCTAAGTTTAGTTGACATGTGTTGAGTCATTTTCATGTGATTTTCTTATGTTGGTTGGTGTTTTAGTGCCGATTCGGGTGTGTTCGGTATGTTTTAGATGTTTTGAAGTTTGGTTTAAAGTGATTAAACTTGAACTTCAAATTGTTAATGATATGAATTTGGCATGTTTTAAGATGAATTTCATATGCATTAATATTTTCTTTATGTGTTCTTTTCAGTTGGTTGTGAATTATTTGATTTGCACTTGTTTAAGCATTTGAATTCAAATAAATTAAGTGTATCGAATCAATTTTTCCAGATTGTATTAAATCTGATTTTTGTTGAATGTTAAAACTTTAATGATCTGTTTTAAGCATGTTTTAAGATTAATTTGAATGTATTTTCAGATTTAATTAAGTTAACTTCAGATTTGGTTAACTCTTGTTCGGTTTGCATCACATCCGGTCTGTCGGGCTAGTGTCGATGCCCAGTCACATGCAATCAACTCGGCACTTGAAATGTTCATTGAATATTCATGTTCATGCTGGTGTACATCAGATGTGGCAGTTCATATGCAAAGAATAATGCTCGTCGAAGTGCAAATGTGTGAATGTCCTTCCCTGGTTGTAAAATCTCACTTGACCAGGAAAATTTTGGCAGCATGCCGCCTTATTTTCCGATCGGTGTGGAATTTTTTACCCGTCCTACATGGCATAGTCTTTTGACTTTCCAAGTAGTGGGAAGGATCGTCTGCAACGGGAGCCGGCCCACGCCTACGTCCGGGTCAACATACCGGATACGTGTCCGGGCTAGCTGCCCAAGGTGGAGCGCCCACGTGGTGGTGCTAACTCCTTATTTAATTTTGGCATTTCGCCTTCAGATTTAATTAAGGTTTATTTTAAGTGTCCAAGGCCCAATGGGCCAACTTCATCAGCACAATGGGCTGGTCTTCATGCTATGTCGGCCCGGTTGGCCCAATCTTGAGCTTCATGGGTCCTGGCGGCCTGCTTTGAACTTGATGACCCAATGGGCCTGCTTTGCACCTCCATGGCCCGGTTGGCCTGATTTGCCCTCCATTTTTGCACCATGACATCTTGCTGTGGCAGCGGGCTAGGTGAGCCTCAGAGGGGCTGGAATGGGTTGGCTAAGGTGCTGTTTAGGTGAGCTTTGGTAGGACTGCACAAGGGGTAGGTTTAGGTATGAACTAGGACTGGTTTTAGGAATGCACAAAGGGCATGAGAATTGAAGGCCCGCCCGAGTAGTCTCGGTCCGTCCGGCGGATTCCGAGAGTCTCAAAGCGTCGACCCTCCTTCCACACATCAAAGAGGATGTTTGGTTTGTTTGGGGGTGCTGTAGAAGCTGTATTGGGTGTGTTGCACATAGGGCAAACTAGGCGACCATCGAAGGGGCCTGACATGGGTGCTCACAAGGGGGCAGAACTTGGGCCAGCAAGGGGGCCTGTTTTGCATGCCATTCGGGGCCTGATTGGGAAAGGCAGGAGGTGCATGTCCAAGTGACCATCAGTGGGGTAAAACCAAGCATGATAGTAGAAGGTTTAGAGGCCAACATGGAGGGCCAAAAGGGTGCACAAAGGGGCTGGTTCAGAGGCCTATTTTAAGGGGCAGCAAGGGGCTGTTTTTTGTGATGGCCAAATAGAGGGTACACTTAGGGCTTTCTGTAGACAAACGTGAAGGGCACTCAAAGGGGGATGAATGGGCATTACTCAGAGGGTATGACACCATGGAGAGGGGTAGAGAAGAGAAGGGGAAGAGTTGAATTAAAAGGCTACATCGGAACACACTTTTTCAACTCACCGGTTTTTTTCTTCTCTCTTGCACTGCAGGTGGTGTTGAAGATGATGGGCTAAAGGTGCCACCAAACCCTTATTCTTTTGCTGTTGGATGAGAAAAGGGGGTCTTCTCCTTGCTGATGTTGATGGATGGAGCAAAGGAATGAAGAGAGCTTGCTGCACTTGCTGAAGTTGGCACACCAATCAGGTGGGCTGGTTGCACCTGCTGCGGGCGTGCCTGCTGGAGGGAGGCCTTTTCTCCTTCTTCTTATTAACTTGGAACACCACAAGGGAGATGTAGAGGTTTATTACTTTCTGATGAAGACTTCCAAGCAAGGAGAAGCTGTCTTGGAGCAGGGTAGAGGGAGGAGAGGCAGGGCTTCCGCAGGGTGATCAGCTTTTTTTTTGCACATGGCCAGCTGAGGGAGCTTTTATAGGGGCTGAGGGGCGCCATATCCAGGAGGAGATAAGGCTGGAGGTTGTTGAGAGGAGATAAGGATAACTCAAGGGAGGTTGGGGATGATAAGGATAACCCATAGTTGGTTGTTGAGGATGATTATGCGCCAACTAGAAAGAGAGGGAGAGAAGGGTGCGCACCATCTCCTCCTTTCAAGGAGGTGTGCGCACATGACATGTGGAAAGAAGGCTGGTTCGACCAAGGCTTGGATGATGATAAGCTTGGTTAGTTGTAGGATTAGTTAGGATGAAGATGAACCAAGGGAGAGATAGGGATAAGCCATGGGAGGTGGTTGAGGGAAGTGGTTGAGTGGGACCCACCAGCCAAGGAAGGAGGAGGTGGGTGCGCCTCCCTCCCCTATTTTATAGGGCTTCTTGCGCACACATCAGATGAGGGAGGATGGGATTCGGCCATGACAGGTTGGGTTAGCCCATCTTGGGTTAGGTTTAACCCTGGTTTAATCAGAGTGCTCCCGATCCAACGGCTAGCATTAATTTCGACCAAAACCAATTAAATAAATCTCAAATTGACTTCAAAAAATTCCAGATCATGCCCTGATGGCCATTGATATTATGCTTCATCTTGATGTGTGGTTGAGATCACTTGAATTGCAACGGATCTCTTAATTTAGCTAGTTTCTCTGATCGGTGCAATCTCGGCCGTCGATAATGCCGAAAACTGTATCTGAGTGCAATTACCTTCTCCCATTGGCCAAATTTATTTTTCATGCATCAATATTCATGAGATAAAAGTTTTGGGTCATGAAAATTGAAAATTTCAGCCCATGGGTCGATCCAGAGCTAATCGGACCATTATGCCCCTGGTGCGAGAACATACGGCTTTCCGTCCGGATTTGCTCTTTCTTGCATATCTCTTCATCCAGGGGTCGGATTTTCGATCCGTTTCGAGCGTTGCCTATCTCTATACAATATTAAAAATGTGGTAAAGTTGGAATGCCATGTTAGAGTCCCAATTTATCCCAATGTGTCAGGGGCAAAATGGTCATTTCGGCCTTCCGGTGTCCGTTTTTCATGTTTTGGGCACCGTTGCGAAGCTCTTGATTGGGGCTATGTAATGAGCACATTATCTTGGCCATTTGTAGCATGTAAGTCCATGCCAAGGCATTTCCAAAGCTTGTTTACATCATCTATTCATGAATTTTCTGAATCTGGGTCAGATTTTCTGCACCGGCTTCGGCATTGCTGAAACTTGTATCAAGCAAGCTAAGCGAAAAATTTTGATGCCAACAGTTCACTTGGAAACTGATCTAAGTAGAGTGAAAAAGAAAAGTTATTTCATGTGGGAACCTACATTGGATAAGAAAAGAATGCATAGAAACTTTATTGAAATTGAATTTAGGGCAATAGTGATCTCATTTTGGAGGCCAAAAAAGGGTATGGACAGGGGAATCGGAGTTCTCTCATCCACACCTTAGAGTTCCTTTAATGAAACCCAACCTCAACACCTCACGAACTCGATATCCAGGTCATCTTTCTAGAAAGAAAACTAGACAACCCAGTAGGATCCAACTGTTCTTGTAGAAACGAAGGGTAGTTTGGTTTGGAGGGTAGATTAGAAAGAGGAAAAGGAGGGTGGAGGGAAGGTGTGTGAAATGTGTAGTCATCATAAACTGAGAGTTTAAAAGAATACAAAAGGTATGATAGTACCTAGTAGATAGTGTGTGAGAGCTCTAACTTCTTTCTTGGCAGGCTGAAAATGATGAGCCCTTTAATTGAAATTGATTTGTTTCTACACAAGTCAAAGACAATAAAACTAGTCAAAAAATTGAATTATAACTAAGTGAAGTGTAGTACATATGAATAAAATGACAAAATGGCAATCGGGAAGAAACTGACCGGATTTCGGTTAGCCTTAATCTTTATTTCTTTTTATTTTTTGAAGTATTATGCCAAGAAAAAGAAAATAAAAATGATTCTAAATGAATAATAATAAA
Source organism: Cryptocoryne crispatula var. balansae (assembly GCA_036172225.1). Classification (NCBI taxonomy): domain Eukaryota; kingdom Viridiplantae; phylum Streptophyta; class Magnoliopsida; order Alismatales; family Araceae; genus Cryptocoryne; species Cryptocoryne crispatula. Next base: position 31,362,249 of record CM069930.1, on the reverse strand, counting down.
ATGATAAAATTTGAAGATGGAAGGAACCAAATTTTAATGGAAATGGTGAAGAAGAAGCACATTCTGATGTTGATGTAGGTTCAAACAAGGCATGTCAAATGGAAACTATGTGGCTTTGCTTTAAAGCTTGCCATGGACAAATGGGAGATCCAATGTCATTCTTGTTTGCTGCAACTGAAAGCTCTTTGACCAAGGAAGATTAATCACCATGTGGTTCAGGTGGTGCATGCTTTGTATTTTCTATACAAACTTAGGAAGTAGGTTGACAGTGTGAACATGAACCAAACTCTCTATCTAAAAAACTCATCTCTCTAAAAATTCTCTAAAACTTATGTTTATTATGTAAAGATATTGTAGCTAACCTTTGGTAAGAATTGGAATCATCCATACTTATAGAAGATTGAAAATGCTACTTGAAATAGGATTGGAATGATAAAACTAAAAACAATACGATGCATCCCTATATGTGGGCGCATGAGTCCCCATCATGGAGCACATCAACCTTGAGTAAAATATTGCATAGGATAGGCCCAGATCTAACCCAATTTAATACATTAGATGACTTCTGATGAACCCCCTGTTGGGGGCACATGCACCCTCATCTTGGGTTGCATTAACATAGAAAAGAAATCGCATAATCCAGTTTTAAACCAAGGTTTGTTTAAAAAATAGAAACTATTGGGATTGGGGTGAATGTCCCTCATCTTGGGGCACATTAATTTAGGCAAGAAATTGTGTAAACTTGTTTGACACCAATGTCTATTATAAAAATGGCAACTATTGGGATTGGGATGTATGTACCCCTAGACTAGGGCACATTGAGATGTTCCCCCATCTTGGGGTGCATTGGAAAGTGCCCTAGGATGGGACTAATGTTCCCACTATACCTATTTTTTTAAAAGCTTATCCAGAAGCCCAAATTAAGACTTGGTATCAGTTCTTAATGGAGTAGACTAGAATATATAGAACAAGAGTTTTATGCTTCGAAACTAAGTCAATGTTGCGTGTCTACAATATATTTGTTGCTTGTTTATGCATATTGCTTGCATTACTTATTGCTCTTATCATCATCTTGCATGATATTTAATAATTGTGTTGCATATTTACATCATTGTTTGTTCCTCCTTCTTGCATCATTCTCTTGTATTAATGTGCATTGGGTTCACCGGACCATAGGTCATCCAAGATGGGAAGAAATTGCTCTCCCCAAAGCCACTTCCATGAAAACAAACTTATTTGTGGTTATTGATCTCTCATTCAAGGATTCCCTCTTAGATTGACTAGGTTCTTTTCACCAAGGTGTCAACTCCATGAATGGGTCATCACCTCAGATGGGAATGGAACCCACCCCACACACTGATCCTCGAATGTTCAGCCCTTGGTGTCACTTAGGCATTGGATGGATGGTTCAGGTCGGGAAGAAGAAGATGAAAATATAAAATAAAAGGATACATAGGAGAATTAGGTGAGGGAATGGAAATGAAAATAGCGTGGTCTCCAAGAGCCCTGAGCTCCAAAATTAAATGAAATAAAGTATGGAGTGCTTTAGAGATGACCGTGTCTACCTTAGTGTGGGGAGATGGATGTGAGCTTGAACTTCTCCTTCTTCAACCAGGTGAGGAAGAAGAGTCCTTAACTGGGATTTGCTTTTATTCTTGTGAAACTCAAAGACAAAAAAATAAGTAAGGAGATAAATTATAACTAAACAATGTGTAGTGAATGTAGAGAAAATGGCATAAAAATGACAATTGGGTTAGAATGAATTGAATTAGGGTTAGCCCTTAACCCCATTTTTATTTTTAAAAAATGATGTAAAAAGTAAATAAAAGCGAAGAAAAATGAAGCTAAATGATTAAGTGTGAAGTGAAAAATGAAAGTGATTGAATTGGAGAAAAAAATGGTAAACAAAGCACAAATATGGTTGGCACAATTAGATGAGGGCATGATGACCATGCCCTAGTTGAGGGGGCATGCTAGATGTGCCTTGGTTGGGGTGGGCTGGAGTTCTCTAGTGCTACTTTACTGTAGAGGTCACCTCAAGAAAATGAGAAATTGGATTTGACACTATTTTTTTACATGAATGGGGACACACTGAAGAAGATTTCCTTTTAAGATGGATTAGTTGGAGGATGCTCTCAGAATTTTGTAGAAGATGAGGAAAAGAGTCAATGATGATGAGCATGAACTAGGCTTCCTTCCTCCTTACACAAGGTGATTCATCAATGAGGACGTGGTAAAATGTGAAAGGAGGTGGGAGAACATTTAAAATGAGCTTGGGGTGCTGGAGACAATGTTTTGTAACCCTAGGACATCCAACAAGGCTCTAAATATATAGGATATGGAGAGATGATCAAAATAAAGGAATTAGTCACCATGCCCCCGATACCTAGTGGGGGGCATGGTGATTGCACATGAGGGTGCATAGGGTGCTCCCCGACCTGAGGCCATGCTGATTGCACCCCCACTGTGGGGGTACACTTGGTCAGAGACATCCATATTCTGTCGTCACCTTCTTCTTTTGCATGTCCAAATTAGTAAAAATCGCTCAAAACACAATTCAAAATGCTAAAATCTTGCAAGGATTGAAGACAACTAGGTTAGATTGATTCTCTCTACTGTTAGTGCACCCTATAGTGGGGGCACATACATTGCCCCAGATGGAGGCCACGCAGTGTGCCCCTAATGTAAGGGAGTGGCCATTGTGCCCTCTTGCTGGGGTGTGGCCATTGTGCCCCCTTGGTAGGGCATGCTCTATGCGTCTCCACAGTGAGGGCATGGCAAGATACTTTAATAGAAAATTTACAGAATGTGTGACAACGATCAAAAATAGTTGGCAGTTGATCAAAAAGGCCCATGAGCGACCAAAAAGGCCCAAAGTGACCTAAAAGGTTGAAGTAACTAGAAAGACCCAGTAGCAATTGAAACACTTGGCATGGCTTGGAAAGACCTGGTGGCAATTAGAAAAAGTTAGAGGATGACTAAAAAGGCCCAAGAAGCAGCCAGAAAGGCCCCAAAGTGTCTAGAAAAGCTTGATGATGATTGAAGCTATTGGAAATCCCAACGATCAATTGAATTCATTAGGTGCTCTAAAAACTTGATTGTAACCCTCAAATATTGAGCACTACATATATGTCATCGAGTCAGTTCTGTGCATCTATAGTTAATGAGAGGATCTTGCTCGAAGGGTATGATCTTGTAAAAAACTTACAACTCAATCTGAAGAATCTTCAGCTCATCTTAGAAGTGACTTGGCATGATTTTTAAATGATGCATCATACATTTCACCCATAGAATGAAAGTTTTAAGGTCTGAATTAGGATGATTATGCATGTCTATATCTTGCCTCGTCTTGATGTTGGCTTTGCAAGGGAATGACATGTAGTGAAGTAGAATAAATTATAGGGTAATGTAGTGAAATGAAATGCATTGTAATAGAATGTAGCAGAGTGAAATTGTGATGGGTTTAAAAGGCAACATCAAGTTGTAGATATGGACAAGCTCATCAATTTCATTCAGCAAGATGGACTTTCTCAAGTATCCTTGACACCTTCATGTTCCGTTCAACAATCCTATGTTTTATTGGTAAAGAGGTGTGCCACGGGCATGAGAGATGAAGATAAAATGTAGCCAACCCCCAACATAGTGGGGCAACCTCAAGTTGTAGACTTGCACATCAATGATTAGCAGACCGAGCTATGTGGTGTGCTTGTATCATAATGGGTTGAAGTAACAAAGAAGAACTTGCAAGAATAACAAAAGAATTCCAATAAACCATGGTTAGGCTTTTAGGTTCTCTTCAGTTTTCAGAATACTTGATTAAATTCTAAATCGAATAACCTCACATTCTAAGAGGACTCTAAATTAAGCACAATAAAAGTTGCTCAGGTGGCGTGAATGCACTGAGTCATGAAACCATGCTAGAATGGGGCATGCACATGCTGAAAATGGTTGGTCATGAAGAAAAACACAGTAGGATAGGTAACATGCCAGGATATGACACACCTAGATATAGTGGGATAAAAAATGAAGTACAAGAAACAAGGAATAAGACCATAAGACTTAGGATATGATAAACCATAAAATCTAAGACCAAAATAGGATTTAGTATATGGTGGGACACAACAAGGTGAGTACGGTGGGATAATATGGAGGCAAAAAAAAGAATGACAAGGTGGAGATGTTAGGATAACAATTGACAATGTGATGATAGTCAGAGTAGTTGAACATATGGCTTTGATGGAGTAAAATGGAGATGAAGGGCCATGGTGGATAAAATTGAAGGCACATGGGAAACTAAAGTCATGGTGGGATTCATACACAAAAGCCATGATGGTATAAAAATAGTCATGGTTGGATTATGACAAATCTTAATGGGATTGACACAGGCCAAGAGAACTCATTGGGAATGAAAAACCACAGTAAGACATAGAAGTGCTTTAGATAACGGTTATGGTGGGAAAACACTTGCATGGCAGAACTCCGCACACATGGTGGGAAGAAAAGAATGACATGATGAGGTAAAAAAATGATGCATGCAATGCAAATTGCAAGAGCCTATATGATATATATTGGGCTAAGGAAAATAAAAAACTACTTAGAAGATAGTTAAATATATAGATTGTACATCAAAGATTAGGGGGAAAATTGATTCCCGATCCATTTTACAAAATGACTTTTACGATTAATCCGTTGCCCAAAATACATTAGTGGACAATCCAGTGATAAAAAAATTTATAACTTCCGATCCACTCAGTGAGACCGCCGTTGGATAAATGTTAAAATGTCAAAAGTACCCATCTAGAAGGCCATTTCATTGGACAACGGTATGGGCGTTTATCTATGACTTGTCCTTTGGCACTGTTTGAGAGATGGGTGGTACAGATTTGTGAACAGTGTATATTAAACTATTATTATATTTTTAAGTAAATAATTAGTATATTTGATGTATATCAAAATTTAAATTTAACGTAAAATATTAATGTATTAATTTATTTAAAATATAAAGTATTAATTTGTTTATTACAACACGTTGATTATATATGAATTTAGTTACATGTTATGTTTAGAGCCAAAAAATATTATAACTACAAATGTATTTATTAAACCATTGTTACTATATTTTTTATGTCTATAAAATATTAATATGATCAAAAAAATTTATTGTATTATATTATATCATATTTAAATAGAATATAGATATTAATATATTTATCGTGTCATTTTTAAAGAAAAATATGATAATTAGTTTATATCAAAATTTAAATATAACATAAATAGTATTTTATAATTATATTTTTTAGGTTTATATTGATTGATGAACTTATATTATATCAAATATAAAAATTAATTTTTGATTTGACGGTGTATTTATCTATATTATAATAATTCTTAAACACTTTTAATATATTATCTATTCTATAATTTTATTGGGCCTTAGAAGAAATTAGCTTGCAAGATTCTCGTAATTATGTAGATGATTTGTTGGTGGATGGACATTTTGTCTCAGTTAATATCTAAATTAATTTGTTTATTATAAATTAATCATACATATATATCCAATGCAGGAAATATAATCTTCTTCGGTCTTCACGTACAAAGGAATAACAATGTTCCGAGGGCAAATAAGTCATTTTCATTTTAAGCTAACTCCCCTGTAACAGGTTTCGTCAAAATTGGAGCGGATGTTGTAAATTTTTGAAAAATCGGATTGTACATTAAACAGGTTCAACATTCGGACTGTGTGTTAAAGTGCATTGTCAATAATGGATCGGAAGTCAATTTCCTCAAGATTAGGACACCCGGTTGGGAACCATCATCTTTCATATTTTGGTATATCCATGAGCACAGTGAATGACCAAACCATCGTGAATTTTGTTGAAGGGGATTTTAGACTCGGTCTTCTTTTACCTACTCATAGTCTTCAACATCAATGCATAGTAGGAATAAAGGATATTTAGTTGACAACAAGTATATTGGCCAGCTTTGTCCTTGAGGGGGTTTCCCATTTTCATTCTTTTTCATTTCTTGTTCAAGATCATGACTTCTCATCCTTGAGCAGATTCACTTGTGACATGTTGCTCATCCAAAATTAGTTGGTTAATTTTGACGAGAAAATGATGCCTTCCGATCCTCAGATTCATATCAAAATATCAATTTTCATGTCTTGTATAGCTTACAATCATTTATTTTATTTTTTATTTTTTGAATTTTTTTAAATGGCCGATGTGCCCTCCTAATCAGAGGTGTGATCAGCATTCCCTTGACTAGGGGCACGACCAGGGCACGACTAGTGCACCCCTGCATGAGGCATGCTCAAAATAGAAACCTACGTTTTTTTGAAGGTAACTGGAGACACACAATTTTGGCCAAGTTGGAGAGCTCAAATTCTTGTTTCTATGAAGTATATTTGAGCACCCTTCTGTAGACACGCAATTTCGGCCCAGTTGAAGAGTTCAAATTCTTGTTTTCATGGAGAATATTTAAAGCACATCGTGTTTTCCGGACAGATCGACTTTTGGCACATTCCGAAGGTGGGTCCATAAAGCAATCAGACAAGCCAAATGCCCCAAGAATAGGGCACCAGGCGCCCTATATATAGGGCACCTGGCGCCCTATAAACAGGGCACCTGGCGCCCTGTATACAGGGCACCAGGCGCCCTATAAACAGGGTGCCTGGAACCAAATCCGATCGATTTGACAGGCTGATTTGACCCCCCGCAGTGACTTGTCTTGTCGACCTGACAAACCTCATGATGCTAAACAGGGCACCTGGCACCCTGTATACAGGGCACCTGGCGCCCTGTATACAGGGCACCAGGCGCCCTATAAACAGGGCGCCTGGAACCAAATCCGATCGATTTGACAGGCTGATTTGACCCCCCGCAGTGACTTGTCTTGTCGACCTGACAAACCTCATGATGCTAGCGCCCCATATACAGGCGCTATGCCACATGGCACTGTTTCTCGAAAATGGCCAAAGTGCCCTCTTTTGGGCTATAAATAGACCCCCATTTGGAGCTTGGAGGAGGTTCCAACTCCGTGCCACCCTAGAGCTCATCCAACACTACGATTCTAAGCCACATTCACCCTCCAAAAGCCTCCAAATCGATCCAAAATCCTCCACCAAAAATCCTAAAACCCCATGTTTCTGTCACTCAGAAATATGATTTTTCTCCAACTTTGAGAGCCCCTATCCGACTCTCCTCATACATCCAGCACCCAAACCACCTTCCACTAGCTTTATTTGCATATTGTCTACAAGGAGGAGCTCTTACTTCGTCCCGGAAGCCACCCAGCACTCCGGAGCGGCGTCGCGAAGAGAAGAAGAAAATCTGTTCGGGCCAGACTTAGTGCCCCGTATACAGGGCGCTTTGAACTTGGTCAACGCGTCCCATAAAGGGGGCACCTGCTCCTGGCGCCCTATATATAGGGCACCAGGAAGGGCAGAAGTTTGTTTCGTCGTTTTCGAAGTCCGATCGCCCGTTTAATCGAGTTCTTTTCTCCCTTTTTCGCTTTTGCATTGATCATCATGTTATTTAGCATGTCTTAGAGCATTTTTGCATTTCATATATGTTTAAAACCTACCAAAAATAGGGGTTGGGATCTCGTCCCAATCCGGTTAGTCTCTTCCCATTTGCATGTTTGAATCTAAATTCGAGCACGATACTATGCTTTCGTTAGAACTAATGAAACCTTCATTTGTCTACATGTTTTCTTATGGACATTCTTAGGTAGATCCGATCGAGGCAGAGCTTCAACCGGATTGAAGGCAAAGGATTCACTAAGCTCTCTTCTTTCGGCCGGCCGAGAGAGGAGAAGTCGGAACTCAACAATCTCCCCGCTTCCGAAGGTACGACGGTCATCTTTCTATTTCATTTTCTTTCATTTCACCATATTTTGGAGCCTTTAGCTCCTGGCGACCACACCCACTAACATCCCATCCACCAAGTCCCCAAAGCAAGCGTAAGGGTTCCGAGAGGGGGAGATCCGCGGATGTCCCGTTCCGGGTGCTTACACCTTTTGGCGACCACGGTGGGACCGACTTTGCTTTAGTGAAATTCCACTTTATTTCCTAAGAATGTCCATCTGAAAATCATGTTTACTTTCATTTCCATGTGAGTCATTGCCATTTCCTTACATCGTTGCTTGTTTACGTTGCTTACTTTTCTTCGAAGCATCATCTTGTTTCTTCCAAGTTTACTTGCTCTCCGTTTATCTTTTCAAAAGCATATCCATCTGATTTCCAACTTTGTTAATCAACTTATTTCACCTTAGTATTTTAGATATCATCTTCTTTGCTAAGTCTAGTTCTCCTTCAACAAATCTTTCCAAGCATGCTTAGTTAAATTAGTTCTTTCTTCCATCCTAGCTTAATTTCATATCATTGTCTTGTTCACTTGCTTCTTACAACATCTCATTAATCATTGTATGCTTTTATTTTCTTCTTGGTTGCTTCTTATTCCTTGAAATTTCACTTGCATTTAGTTTGCATCGGAGCTTCGGGTCCGCCCGTCTCCTTAGGACATCCGAGAAGGGAGGCTCCCTCCTCCCAAAGCCCCACACATCCAAACACCCCTCTTGGTGGTTGCCAACTCCTCCTCCGGGGATTCCCTCTCGGAAGGACCAGGTAGCTTCCATCAAGACCTCCGTAAGTCCCCAGACGTGAAGGATTCCCTCTTCACTGATCGGGCTGGTTGTACCACTTTATCCCAAAACCCGGAATACCTATTACCTATCGTTGTGAAAAGAGTGACAACCTTAGATTGCTCAGTGTTGTGAGAGCATAGGGTCCTACCCATTTATTTGAGGGGACAATATTTCTCTTAACAAGCCATTAATTTGAGGTTGAAACAAAAAAAATTGCGTTAATCATTCCAAGTCTTTGCTATTACTTGTTTGCAAACAAAAACTGAAAATTAAACAAAAATCCCAAAATCACCTAAAAAGAACCAAAACAAAAAATTTGCTTGAGGTTAATTTGCTTGACAACTTGCTTGTCCGACAAAAGAAAATCAAAACAAAAAAGGGGTAAAAATCAAAACTAAAAAAGATCCTTAAGCTTTTATTTGTCAACCTTCTTTTACTATTGTGTTTATGAATTTAAGGTCAGGTCGAGTTATCGGAATGGCGGATCAAGGATACGAGCAACTACAGTTGGAGTATGACTAATCTTATTTCTATCCTGATGCCGTGTGTGCCGTCAATGAACCCGAAGTTCTCCCCGAACCTAGTCAAAATTCTCCTCAACCCAATCCAAATTCACTTTGGGAGGCATTCTCTCATGCCGACCCTACCCAACTCCAGGCTATCAAAGCCATCCTCAAGGGCAAGTCCCCCACCGACCACATTCCTCCCGAAGGTGGCCTTCATATCTCTACCCCTCGGTCAGTGGCACACCAACCCAATGTGCCCACTCATGGCCATTCCCATATCGGGCTCATAGCCCCAATTTCTCCTCATCCGGTGGCTAATCTAGATCACCCCAATACAAATGTTGTTGTCCCTTCTAGACCACCAGTTTATTCTTCTAATCATCTCAACCCTACTCACCCTTTGGTGCATCCCCCAATATACCCTTCTCATCCGGTCACTTCGGCCCACCAAATCCCGATCCCGGTGCACCAAGCACCCGCTCCTCCTCCTCCTCTCGGGGAACCTTCTGTCGATCTGGCTATGATTAATAAAATCAATCGCATGGACGAATAATATAGAGAACTCAGACGTTTGATCGACGCCAAGGCAGCCCCCAAAATTTCTCTTCCTTTTCTCCCTACTTTTCATCTACCTCCCTCTGAGATGCCGGTATACCGTCGCTATAACGGAACCGGTAATCCCTTCATTCATGTCAAAGACTTTCTGTATGAGTCGGTAATGTGGCAGAATGATCCAAGGGCCCTGGCTTTTCTTTTCAGAAGATCATTGGAGGGTTCAGCTTTAGAGTGGTTTTACTCGCTTGACCCTTTAGAGGCAAGTAACTTTGAAATCGTCAAGGCCAAATTTTTGCAAAGATATCAAGATAGGGTCGGACCAACATATTCCATCATCGACCTCATGGCTGAAAAGATGAAGAATGATGAAGATTTTATCAGGTATGCTGATAGGTGGAGAGCAATGGCAGAAAGGCTGACAAATGCACTGTCCGAATCAGAACAAGTTAAGATGATCATCACCAACGCCACTCCCGCCCTAAAAAATGTATTGGCATTACATCACCCTGCCACGATGAGCGAACTCTACGAGAGAGCGCGGTATATCCAAATACAACTCCGAGACTCTCCCATCATGAACCTTTTCGACCCTAGGCCCCGAGTCACCAAAAAAACAACCACCACTACTGCTGGGCCCGTGACTGAAGGCGTGATAACCAACGAACATGTCAATATCCTAGGGAACCCGCCCATCAACCACCAACAGCAATACAGAATCCCCGCATAGAAACCCGCGCCAAATCCAACCGGCACCTCGCCCCCAGATCCAACCCCAACCTTTCCGCCACCAAGCACCGAACCAATATCCCCAACAGCCAATACAGACACCAGTCCCCCAGCAACCCCGGCAGTTGGCCGTACAGACCTTTACACCTCAACCTCCCCGCCAACCGACCGCCTACAACCAGGCACCTCCCCCCGCCACCTATGTACCACGAAGAGCAGGGCCTAGGAGAAATCACTACCCGCCATTACCGTACTCTCTCGTAGATATTTTTAACGCTCTTATGGCGGCAGGGCAGATCTCATTACCAAGAGAAAAGTTGGAGTGGCCGCAGAATGCCAACACGAACAAGTACTGCTTATACCACAGATACCCAGGGCATACAGTGGAGAACTGCTTTCAGTTTAAAGATTACATCCATGACCTCCACGAGCAGGGAAGTATTGACTGGGGCCAAATGGGCGAATACATCAAGGCAGTGAAGAACCAACCCCGGCGGCAACGGCGAGGCACCAGCTCGACAACAACAACAGAACCCGGCACCGGGAATTATTCGTAACCCGCTACCCGCGCACGCACACACGCGGCACCGAGAAAACCGAGAGGGTTAACCCTATCTTAACCTCCACCGATGAACCCCGCGATAGAGGTCAAAATTGGCAAATCGAGGGACTTGCTTCCTTCATAAACATCAACCCTCCAAACCACGTTAACCGAACCGTTCACTCCATACCCCGAGTTATCCCCGCCAGAAGAAGCCAACCGCCGATTATCCGCACGCCACCACAACCAACCATAACACCACCAGCCATACAACTCCAACCGGGTAGGACCTTGATCCGCCCGGTCGAGCCCCCACAAATACCGCCGCCACTAGGACCCATCATTGTACCACCTCGTGCAACCATGCCACCACAACCCACCCGTATCCCTACAACTCGGACCATCATCACTACACCCCTGCCTAGGCCTCCCATCATCCGACCTAGCCCTCCGTCTATCTCCACTACACCAACCATAACTCCCCAGCTCGCCACGGTGCTTAGAAGCGGGCGTATGTTCCAAAGAATTTTTCCCCAGGCCGGTCAACCAGGACGACCGCAAGAAGAAGAAGAAGAGCACCCGGAAGAGCCAGTGCCAGGAACATCTTATGATTTGCTAAAGCACCTTGACAAAACCCCTGCGCGAATTTCCATTCTGGAGCTGATTAAAAGATCCAAAGCTCATCAAGAAGTGCTTCAACAATATCTGCAAAGAGTAATGGTCAATGAAACTCTCCCCCCAGAAAAGATTACATCAGTTTTAACCCCGAGAAGTGAACACCCTGCTCTCATTTTCACTAAGGAAGAATTGGCCGAACCAGAAGCGAGAAAATATGCACTATGTATCACTGTCAATGTTAACAGAACAGATGTTGAATCTTGTCTAGTTGACACCGGTGCATCCATTAATGTCTTGCCACCAGAGACACTACAGTTGTGTGGAATCCCAGAAGAAGATATTCGGCCATCACAAATCACTGTGACAAAGATACGACAATTCCAAGAGGCCCGCCCATGGCATGGTCACACTTGAAGTCAAACTCGGACCCCGGGTTGTTACTGTCGACTTCCATGTTTTGGATATGGATCCAACTTACAAAGCCATCCTGGGAAGGCCTTACCTGGAAGCATTGGAGGCTGTAGCTTCAACCAATCATCAGTGCATCAAATTTCCCTTCAAGGGACAAGTTGTCAAAGTGGTGAGTATGCCCATGGATTGCTTGGTTACTCCCCCCTGGCTTGCCGAATCAACCAGTATTTACAATCCTCGATCTGCCGAGGGATAAAAGACAAGCCTAGGCAAGTTTGGAGAAAGAAGAAAGATGACGCCAAAACCCTTGGGTGGCGTATGATGGAGAGTCTGGGATATCAAGAAGGCCGAGGACTGGGGAAAGAACTGCAAGGCATCACAGAACCCATCCAGCTAGTGAAGACAACATCAAGGAATGGGATAGGATATGATGGGACACGTGATAATGGCCAAAAGACCGGCCAAAAATACTTCCGAGGATGTCTGTGCAAGTTCTTTGATAAAAGAGAAACAATACAAATGATTGAAGAGCAGGAACCACAAGAACAAGTGAAGAGGAAGAAGGTGGGCAACCTAAAGGATGAGACATATATTGACGTATCATGGTTATTTTCTGAAGAAGGGTCAAGTGATGAATCATTCTGCAATGAGCCTTCTAGCAGTCAAAATCTAGGGCATTCACCAAGTGTCATCCCCTCGGATCTAGCAGACTCATTCCCGACAAATCCATTGTCAGTTCCAGATAGCAAAGACAGATGCCCTCTTTACCCGTCTTTGCTTGATTTGTTCCCCTCTCTGTCAATATCTCAACCCGCGTTGGAAACAACAACCAACCAAACCCCCTCTGTGTTTATGTTTAGCACTTCTCAAAAAGATAAAAAAAAATGTCCTTTTCTCGACCCAAATCTCGCTCGAAGAAACGTCCCAACTCGCTCCGAGGGATGACCCGAATCAGGAGGCCACCCGATCTCTGATCGATCTCCTTTGCCCTTCGTCAATAAATTCCACTCCATCCACCTCCTCCTCACCTCCTTATTTACCTTCTTCTTCTTTAGGTTTAGTTTCCAGCAAAAGCAAAACAAAAATCAGAGGTAGAAGAGTTCCAGGAAGATATCTACATCAGTTAGCTCGGAAAAGCTTAGAATGCGCCAAGCTACCGGAGTATTTAGAGGATGCAATCCAGATAGGAGAAATTCGATATGAGGAGAAAAGCAATATTGATCCGACTTTAGGGGTCTACGAGGTTGCATCAGAAAAGGATCCTGACACCGAGGATGAAGAGGAGGATTTGGCTGATGCCTATGCATCCGGTTTAAGAAGATTCGAAGAACCATCAGCCACGGTGGATGAACCTGTCGACTCTGAAAATTCGACGGGGTCCTCTCCTTTTCAGGGAAGTCCGTGAACCCAGATCGTCACCTCAAGAGGGGATGAGAAAAGAAAGGAATAAAGCTCGGAAAGCAACTCTCACCTCGGTCCCACACTCACATTGATCCCCGAACTTTCATCCCTTGGCGTCGCTTGATCACCAAAGAGACGGTTCGGGTCATGTGGGAGGAGGGTGAGAAGAAATAAACGTGGTCTCCAGGAACCGGGGGTTCCGATTTATAGAATTAAAATGAAAGATGACCGTGTGTACCTTAGCGTGAAGAGTGTGAGTTTAAGCTTCTCCTTCTTCGGCCGGCCGATGAAGAAGAGTCCTCAACGCAGTGGGTGCTTGATATTCTGTGCAACTAGACAAATAAACAAGTGAAAAAGACTATTAGAACTAGACAAAGTGAAGTATATGTAAAGAGAATGACATAAAACACACAATTGACTAGAAACTGACCGGATTCGGGTTATCTCTAACCCCCCTTTTTTTATTTTCGGATTAACAGAGTAAAAGTAATGCAAAAAAATGTAAAAAAATGATAGGATGATGTAGAATCACTAAATAAATAGATAGGAAAAAGAATTGAAAGATTCTGAGTTGAATAGAGGAAGATATAGCCAAATCTGTGTTGTCGAAAAAGCCGAGTAGCAGTGCAGGATCTGCCAGGCGCGACTTTGCTTCTGCGCTCGTCACGACCAGCCCCGACCTCTGAATCAAGTGCCGTCGATTGCAAACTCAAGAAGACTTGGAGAGGAAGAACTTTGATGAAGATAGCTCAGGAAGTAGACGTCCACACACTGCTGTAGAGGCCGAAGAAGAGAGACATGGCTGATCACCTGCAGAACAACCTTCCTCTCTCTTGAACCGACTTTTCTCTCTCTAAAAACTCGAAATTCTCTCTCTAAAAATCATAAAATCGATGCAGGAGGGTGATAGGACGTCTTGAGATGCCTGGGGAGTCGTGCTCCTCCCCTTGGAACGACCAGAATCAGAGTCCTTTTATAGGAGAACAGGCGATCTTATCGAAGCTAGAAAATAAGGATAAATGCGCCCTGGCCCTGGGCGCATGCGCCCTGGTGCCAGGCGCATGCGCCCCACTGAGGGGCGCATGTGCCCCGCAGGGGGGGCGCATCTTATCTTCTTCGAAGATAAAGGTCTTATCTCTTCCGTCTGTTCAGCGGCAGAGTCCGGGTGAAAGACTGACTCAAGGGTGGGGCGCATGTGCCCTCAAGTGAGGGCACAAGGCCACGTGCCTCACTGGTAGGGCGCATGGCCATGTGCCCCGGGTCCCGGCGCATGTGCCCTGGAACCTGGGCGCATGGGACTGGTTCTGCGCGTCCTTCTTCCGGAAGCCATTGCGAACACTCCCGAACTCGGAATTCGACGCCGTTTGTTGCGTTGGAAAGATAACAGGCCGAAGAAGCTTTATACAGCATCGGATCAGCCATCACACCCTCCAAAACTTCAGAATTTTATCCGGAAGTTAGGGCATTGAACAGAAGGTCCGATACAGGTCGAAATGATTCCGACGGCAAACCGAAAAAGCACGGAATGCAACAAAACTTGTCTGTAGTGTGAATATGACCATAAACTTCAATGCATGATCATTAGGCATTGGTCATTCAGCCAATTTCCGTGTTTACACGACTTACGTGTGGCTTTCGCTCGGAAAATATGGCTTTTTGCGGAAAACATCGGAAAACATCCGATTTCGTTCGGCGAAGCTCCAAATCTACTTAAAAGGACCCGGCATCATCATATGATCAATCACACATGTTACCCTATAAAACATGAGTTTTATGCTCTGAATTAGGCGAATTTGGCGTGTCTACAGCTTGCCTCGCCTTGATGCCGGCTTTGTAAGGGAGTGGCATGAAATGAAGCGGAGTGATTCGTAGTGAACTGTAATGGAATGCAAGTGAACGTAGGTGAATGTAGCGGAATGGAATGGTGATGGACTGAAAAGGTGGCATCAAGGTGTAGATATAGACACGCTTATCTACCCGATCCAGCAAAATGAATCTCGCTGAGTATTCTAGATCGCTTTCATGTTCT
This sequence comes from Cryptocoryne crispatula var. balansae, assembly GCA_036172225.1. Taxonomy (NCBI): domain Eukaryota; kingdom Viridiplantae; phylum Streptophyta; class Magnoliopsida; order Alismatales; family Araceae; genus Cryptocoryne; species Cryptocoryne crispatula. The sequence goes on along the minus strand of CM069930.1, from coordinate 31,346,816 downwards.
ATCAAAACCTCATATAATTGACTGGTAAAAGACATGCCCTTGGCACGAGAGATGAAAAAGTAAGTGATAAAGGATAAAAGGATGTAGCCAACCCTCAGCGTGGTGAGGAGTCCTCGAATTCGTAGGTTCATCATCAGCCAGCAACCCGAACTTTGCGGTGTTCTTGTACTGTGATGGGCTAAAGTTTTGTAAAAGAGAAGTTGATCTTAAAATGAAAAGAATACCAATCCATCATATTTGGAATCTCAAGTTTATCCAAGTTTCACCAAAATACTCAGTTTAATTCTGAGTGGAAGAACCTCAAGTTTTAAAGGGTTTGTTTTAAGCATAACAAAAATTGCTCGGGTAACATGAAGACCATGAATCACGCTCTAGCAGAAAACCAAGTATTCGGAAAACGACAAGATAGATTTAAGCCATAGTGGGATTGAAATATAATGGTGGGACTAACATAGAATGAAGGGAAAGAAGAAACAATGGCATGACAATTGCCACGGTGGGGTGGGATAAAAGACACGGTGGGATAAAAGAAATGATAGAATAAAACATGGTGGAACAAAAGGAAAGGAATAAAACATAAAGGGATAAATGATGAAATAAAAGAAAGAGAAAACATACTGAAATAGAATTGGTAATGATGAAGAAATAAAAGGAGATGGATGTGAACACATAGAAAATCATGTAGAAAATAGTTGAAGATATAGATTGTCTATTGGAGGTCAAGACACCCGATTAGGAACCATCGTCCCTCCAATGTTCAATTTTGGCTTATCCGTGAGTGTGAAGAAATGACCAAGCCGTCGTAGATTTTGTTGAAGGGGATCTCGGGCCCCGTCATCTTCACTCTCAAGGTCTTCAACATTAATGCATATAATATGTATAAAGTGGACCTAGCATAGCTAAGTGACAGATAGTAGAAGTGATGTGAAGTGCAAAAAAATGAAGTGATGGTGGTGATGTGATGTGAGATTGATGAGAAGCTGAGGATGAAATCTTCAGGTAAGCTGCATCGACCGCCTGGTTCATCAGCATCTCTGGTCCATCCTTGTCTTGCCTTCTGATGAAATACAACACCATGAGAATGTTCAGCTAGGTGGTGCTTCCTTTCTTTTCGCCGCAAGGTTGGCATGACGTTCCTTGGGGAACACTGATCTCGCCAATTCTCCTGTTAGGACTAAAAAGATTGCCTGCACATTTCTGGTTAGTACCCAACAGACAGAATTGTCATATGAATCAGATTGTTCATGAAATGATCAATTGAAGGTTTTACTATTTGAACCATCATTTGGAGGTCAAAACAGTGTTTTTGATGATAGTTCCTTTATAAAAAATGTCACTTTTAACATTATCGACAATTTCTGAATTTTTGAGATTTTTCTGAATTTTTTCGAAATTTTTTGTCCATGTGCCCCCGATCGGGGGCACCTGGCCATGCGCCCAGGGGGTGGGGCACCTGGCCACGTGCCCCCAGATGAGGGCACATGCGCCCTGAGGCCAATTTTTTTTTTTTTTTTTCAGAAAAAATTCTACCTGATCGCCCTTCTCCTTTTGCTTCTTCAGCTCTCTGAAAATACTTAATTAAAATGATTAAATTTTTATCATTACTCATCCCTTTGCCTGTATATCATTTGCCTTGATTTTGAGTCAAAGGGAGGAGCCTTCTTAACAAGGTGGAATAAAACAAATGACTTAAATGAAATAGGGGGTTGAGAGAACTTACCTGTCATGGTGTGAATCCTCTCCTCCCCTGTATTGAAATGCCTGAAACACTTGACAGAAGGAGATTAGATCTTCATCAGGACTCATCCCTTTGCCTATTATGGTCAACTTTGACTTAGGTCAAGGGGAAGAGCCTTCTTAACAAGGTAATTAAAGTAAGAAAATGGATATGCAATGCAGAAATGGAAATATGCATGACAGTAAAATAAACATGGATGCAACTAAGGCAATGATCATGACTTAGCAAAATAAATTTTATTTTTGGGTTTTCTTGAAAACAATCATTTTTTTGGATTTTCAAAAGTATTCAAGTTTTTTTGGATTTTTGAAATATGTTTTTTTTTTGAATTTTTGAAATATTCATTTTTTTTGTGTGGAGAAAATGCTAGTATTTGAGACAAGTCATCGGTCTTTGGGGTTTGTCAAGACTCAAGTGGTAGATGCCACGTGCAAAAACAAAGTTCCCTACCTAGAATCCTTCTAACCTTCTTCCTTTGATCGACTTGGGTTCCACCTGGATTTGGTCGGTTTACCCTACCCAAGGGGTTTAAGGAGGAAGAGTATAGAGGAAGTCCTTGATAGGGTTTGAAGATGTTGAGAGGGATTTCTCTACTCTCACTCAAATTACCCATTGGGGTTCGGCCTCTTTGGGTTTTTCTTTCTTTTCTTGTTCTTTTCTATGTGGCACATATTTGGACAGGTTTTTGACCCGTGGGGACATTGCCCATCTTTTACTGCCTTTTGCCTTGACTATCATTCTGGGTACTCATTCAGACAGGTTGATCATTTTTTCTTTTTTCTAACCTGAGGGGTTCATTGCCCATCTTTTGGCACCCTTTTGTACCCTCTGAGACGGCCTCCTACTAGGGTGGCGAGTGTTTTCGATACTACCCCTCTCTAATCTTCTCCCCCTATCTTGGACCGAGTAGAAGAGAATAGGGTAAGGGTACTCCTTCCATTTCTTGATTTCTGCCTTGCCTTTCGCAAGTGTCGGGTTGTCTGGATTCTAGGATCGGGAAGTGTTGTGTGTGTAGGATGGTACCTACCCTTGACTTCTCACGAACAACCTAGGATCAATGACTTGAGATTATACCAGTGGTTTCTCCATTTTTATGGAAAGTACTTTTTGAGGTAAACTCCATTCCAAGGATGATTCAATTTTTCTCCATCTGCATTAGTCAATTCATATACATTACCTGGATACTTTTCAGTGATTACAAAAGGCCCTACCCAGTTAGGTTGCAACTTGGAGCGGGGACCTCCTGGCTTAACGAATATGCGTTTGACTACCATCTCACCGATCTCGAATTTTCTCTCGACCACCCTCTTTTGATAAAACCTTTTGAGTCTATTCTGATAAGTCCGGGCATGCTCGGCGGCGGCTAGCCTTCTTTCATCCAAGAGTTCAAGCTGTGCAAGGAGAGATTCTCTTCTCTCATCAACAGGAATATCCCTGTCGAGCTGAACTCGGAGAGATGGAAGTAATACTTCGTAAGGGACCACTGCTTCCATCCCATATGCCAAAGCATACGGGGTTTGTCCGGTGGGAGTCCTTACGAAGTACGATAAGCCCATAGAGCATCTGCAAGCTTATCAGGCCAGTCGGCAAATTTGCTAGACTTACAAGATTTCTTGATGATTTTGATTAAGGTTTTGTTGGTGGCTTCTGCTTGACCATTGCCTTGAGGATAGTATGGTGATGAATGATGCAATGAAATGCAATACCTGTTGCAAAGATCACGCAGATCTTGGGAAAGAAATTGTGGCCCATTATCGGTGACGATGTCGCTGGGGATCCCGAACCTTGCCAGGATGTTGCGCTTGATGAAGGAGCAGACTGTTGACGCTTTAATCTCCACGAATGCTTCCGCTTCAGCCCACTTTGTGAAGTACTCCGTTTCCGTCAGAATGAATGATTTTGAGCGCACTTCGGAGTTGAGGTCACTCAAGGGGCCAATGATATCAAAAGCCCACATGGCGAATGGCCATGGGGCATGAATTGGATGAAGGGAAGAAGCGGGAGAGTGAATCTTGTCGGCATGGAGTTGACATGAATGACAATGCCGGACAAAGATGGAGCAGTCTTCTTCTAGAGTTGGCCAATAATACCCTTGCCGGATGATTTTCTTAGCAAGGGCTTGGGCATTCACATGACCACCACAAACTCCGAATGTGCTTCCTTCAAAGCACCAACTCGGCTTCTTCTTCATCAAGACACCTGAGTAAGATTCCACTTAGGCTTCTCTTATAGAGCACTCCTCCTAGGATTGTATACCTCTGGGATACTCTTCTGATTGCCTTCTTTTCTTTGGTGGTTGATCCAGGTGGATATGACTGATCTTGACAATACCTCGCAATCTCGTCATACCAAGGTCTCTCACCTTCTTCTAATTCTTCTAACTCAATCAAGGAGATTTCTTCTTTATGTTCCAAGTATTCCTTTCTGTTGAATCTCTCCTTAACCTTCAGAAAACGTCCATCCTCAATTGCTGGAATTGTCCTCTTACAGATATGGATAGTCCGCACTTGCCTGCCTAGCGGTACAGATAGAGATGAAGCTAGTGAAGCTAAAGCATCGGCGAGGATATTCTGAGAACGAGGGACATGGACAAAGGTGAGTTTGAAGAATAGCTTGATGTAGCAGGTGGTGAGCTCCTGGTAGGGTTTGAGATTTGGATGAGAAGTTCGGTACTTGGATAGGACCTGGCGTAGGATCAATTGACTATCACCTATCACCCTCAGTTCGGTGGCACCATGGAGATGAGCGGCCTCCAGCCCGGCCAGCAAGGCTTCATACTCAGCTATGTTGTTGGTTGCTGGAAAGTTAAGCTGAAAAGCCTGTGGAATGGTGACACCTTCAGGTGACAGAAGGACAATACCTATCCCTCTACCATGAGAGTTCAGAGCCCCGTCAAAATATAATGTCCAAAGATTGGAAGATCGGACTGACATTAGTTCGTCATCCGGGAACTCCGACCGGACTGGGTCAAAGACGGGTATGGGATGATGGGCAAGGTGTTCAGCAATAGCATAACCCTTGATTGCCTTCTGTGGGACATAAGTGATATCAAATTGGGATAGGAAACTCTGCCATCGCCCTAACCGATCAGTCAAGACTGTCTTCTCTAACAAAAACTTAATGGGATTGATACGAGCAATGAGCTTGACTTGGTGAGCAAGGAAATAATGTTTGAGTTTCTGAACCACCCAAACAAGAGCAACACAGGTCTTTTCTACCACAGTGTACTTCAGCTCACAAGCATCAAACATCTTAGACAAGTAGTAAGTAGCTCGTTCTTTCCCTTCTTCATCAACTTGTGCAAGGACTGCCCCAAGAGAGTTCTCAAGAACCGAAATATAGAGGACCAAAGGTTTGTCGGGAATTGGTGGTCTAAGTACAGGGGGACTTGCCAGGTATGTTTTCAACCCATCAAACGCCTCCTGGCACTTCGAATCCCATTTAAACTCGGCCCCCGCCTTGGTTAACTCATAAAAAGGTTTACACCTTTGGGAATGTTGTGAGATAAACCGGCGGACAAATTGTAGCCTCCCAATCAATCCTCGAAGGTCTTTCATATTCTTCGGAGGAGGCATACCAATAATTGCCTTGGCCTTGTTTGGGTCGATCTCTATGCCCCTTTTGCTTACTATGAACCCAAGTAGCTTTCCTGATGAAACTCCAAATGTACACTTCTTAGGGTTCATTTTCAGCTTGTATTCTCTAGCACATTGCAAAACTTTCCTTAACACTTTAGAATGATCTTCCCGATTCTTGGACTTGATAACCAAATCATCCACATACACCTCTACAAGGGTGTGCATCATGTCGTGAAAGATAGCCATCATAGCCCTCTGATATGTAGCACCAGCATTCTTTAACCCAAAGGGCATGACAACATAGCAATATGTTCCCCAAGGTGTAGTGAATGAGGTCTTTTCTTGATCCTCCTCAGCTAACCGGATCTGATTGTATCCAGAATAGCCATCCATGAATGAAAGCATTTCAAATCCAGCTGTGTTATCAACCAAAAAATCGATATGAGGTAAAGGAAAATCATCTTTAGGACACTCTCGGTTCAAGTCCCTGAAGTCTATGCAAATCCGAATTCGTCCATCCTTCTTCATAACAGGGACTATGTTAGCCACCCATTGCGGATATAAGACAACTTTAATAAATTTTGCTTGATGTAGTTTGTCGACCTCTTCTTTCATTTTGAGTGCAATATCAGGGTGGAACCTCCTGAGCCTTTGTTTAACCGGGGTAGTTCCAGGTTTCAAGGTTAATCTATGTTCAACCAATGAATTATCTAATCCCGGCATATCTTCATATGTCCATGCGAACGTGTCCTTATATTCTTCCAAAACTTTGATCAAACGTTGTTCTTCTGAGGGAGTGAGGTTTGCACTAATGAGGATAGTCTTAGGATCTTCCAGGGTTCCTAAATTCAGTTCCTTGGTCGGTTCGTTCCCTGTGGCTGATGGTTCTTCAAATCTTCTAAGTCCAGATGCATATGCATCAGCCAAGTCCTCGATTTCATCCTCGGATTCGGGATCTTTCGCTGATACCACCTCATATACTCCCAAAGTATGATCTATGTTATGCTCATCCTCATATCGGATTTCATCTAGCTGGATGGTATTATTTAAAAAGTTTGGCAGCCTTGCACACTCTACGCATTTCTGTGCCAATTGTTGCAGATACCTATTTGGAACTCGCTTACCTCTGACTTTCCTATTTCCTAACCTAACTTGACCTACTGAAGATAAAGCTGGAAAGGTGGTATTTACAGTGGAGGGAGGATCGAGTAAATCGATTAATGATTCAGAAAAGAGGGATCCCTGATTGGGAGCACCCTCTGGTATGAGTAGAGATGTCTCCTCGATGGAAATGTGAGTTTCAGAGAAGACGTTTTGGAAATTTCAAGTAAAAAGATAGAATGAGCCTGAGTGACTCGAGGCTTGCTAGAAGATGACTGAATTACCAGAGAGAAAAACTTAAGAATAAAAGGGAAAAAGGGGCTCGCGGGCCCGATGGTAATAGAAAATGGACACATGGGTCCAAAACTGATGAAAAAAGTAAACGGGTACGTGGACCCGATCATAGAAATAAATGGGCATGTGAGCCCATGTTGGGAAAAGCCCTCAGTTTTGAAGTTGATGAGGGAAGCAAATGGGCAAGCAGTCCCAGTAAGAGTGGAAGGTTGAAGGGGGCTCATGGGCCCAATGTGGGTAAGTGGGCCCTGAAGCCCATCCAAAAGATCTAGAAACAATGGCACGAGGTTTAAACATGGCATTGTTGTATTTGGGCCTCGTGGAATGGTTTTGACTTGGGTGGTATGCTCAACCAGATGATCCAATATTGGTCTGCCCTTGAGTGGTTCCTGGTGCTCTTCCCCACTTGAGAACAGACGAGTCAAAGATAAGCATAGGTCTTCCAAGTCTTCTTCTTCTTCATCTGGAGCCTTTCTTCTCTTGACAGCTATCACGGAATTTTTGCCATCTTCATCCAACATCATGGTCTCCCCTTTGATAAAGAATGTATGGAGTCCCATGGCATATCCTGGCTGGAAGATCCTCCTTGGGATGGAACCCTCTTCATATCCCAACCCCTGCCTGCGTGGCCTTTTCGCATTTTTAATTGGCTGAGTGATCCCTTGAAGATCCTTGCCTAAACCTCTTCCAGGCTGATAGCCCAATTTCATCATCATCCGCCATCCCAGTGTGTCTGGTAGAGAGGCGGTCATGCATCTGACTTCTGGCAATTCTCCCACTGAGATCTGGGGTTGTATTGACAGACCTAGGGGTGATGTAAAAACATCATTCATCTCATCCCTTATAGGCATGCTAGTCACCTTGACCACCTGTCCTTTAAAGGGAAACTTTATGCACTGGTGGTTTGTTGAAGCCACAGCTCCTATTGCCTCCAAATATGGCCTCCCAAGTATAGCCCGAAATGTTGGATCTAATTCTAGAACATGAAAATCTGTTGTAACTGTACATGGTCCAAGTTTGACTTCTAATGTGACCACCCCACGTGCAGACTTCTTGGAGTTATCATAGGCTGTCACCATGGCACAAGATGGCTTGATTTCTTGCTCAGAAATACCGCACAACTGCAAAGTTTCTGGCGGCATAACGTTGATGGAAGCTCCAGTGTCAACCAAACATGATTTTACTTCGACATTGCAGATGATAACAGCCACATGCAAAGCATATCTCCTAAAGTTTGGATCTGCTAATTCTTCCTGAGAGAAAGTGAGTGTTGGGTGCTCACTTCTAGGGGCTAACACTGTAGTGATCTTCTCAGGTGGGAGATCTTCATTCACCATGACCCTTTGCAAGTACTGCTGTAGAATCTCCTGGTGCACCTTTGATCTTTTGATCAACTCAAGTATGGAAATACGGGCTGGTGTCTTATCCAAATGTTTTAACAGATCATACGCCGTGCCTGGCAATGGTTCTTCTACTTGTTCCTCCTCCACTGGCTCCTGCGGTTGAGTTACGGCTTGGGGAAAGAGCCGCTGGAACATCCTCCCACTCCGAAGCACCGGGGCTATTTGGCGGTCGGGTAGAGGTGATGGGTTAACTGGGGTGGGTTGTGGTGGAACAGGTGGTGTAGGTGCAGGTATGACAGGTAATGGGATCAATGGTTCTGGGATGATGAGGTTAGTTGGTAGAGGGGTAGGATTTGGAGGTGGTAATGATGGTGATACTGGTGGCCTAATAAGAAGAGGCCGGAGTGCGAAGTGGTTGATGAGTTTAATGAAGTGTAGGTTGTGGTGGTATGATAGGTTGGGGTTTTGGAGTGGTAGAGCTCGTAGGCTGGGGGTTCAGGTTTGGTGATGATTGTGGTGGTCGGATGAGCAAGGGCCGGTGTGTAGCAATGGTTGAAGGAGGTGTGGTTAGAGAGGGGGCTGGCCTAATGATGGGCCGGCGAGAAGAAGTGGCGGCCAGTGGTTGGGTTATTGAGCTTTGTGGTTGTTGTGGAGTAGCAGGTGCACGGATTATCTGTCTAGGAGGGTTCCTAGCAGGAGGCCTAGCCGGGTTGACAGGCATGGTTGTATTGTGGCTTTCTAGTTGCCAACCTTGAGCACGGCTGACATCTCCCTGGACAATGGAGTGTACTAAACCAATTCCTGGGTTTGGATGTGCTGGTGCCGGTGCTGGAGCGTGAGCATGTAACGGGAGCGGATTTTGGACAATCCCTAAGCCAGGTTGTTGTTGAGGTTGAGCCGGTGGACGTTGCCGCTGCTGCTGCCTAGCCTTCATAGCTTGTATGCATTCCCCCATTTGAGCCCAATCAATGCTGCCTTGGTCATTCAGATCGTGGATGTAATCCTTGAATTGAAAGCACACTTCTACAGTGTGACCAGGACACCGGTGGTAAGCACAATATCGGGACATATCAACATTTGTTGGCCAAACCTCTCTTTCCTTGGGCAATTCCAACTGTTTCTCCGCCATGAGTACATTGAAGATGTCGGTCAAGGAGTAAGGGAGTTGCTGGTAGTTCTCTCTCCTAGGATCTCCCCTTCGTGGTGCTTGATTGGGTGGTGGCGGTGCCCTATTGTAGGTAGGTTGACGAGGTTGCTGGGGTTGTGCTACTGGCTGAGGTGGTTGTTGTGGTTGTCGTGGTTGTGGTGGCCTAACCTGTTGTTGAGGGGGGTAATAGGAAGGGCTTTGTGGTGGGTTTCTGTACTGATTTTGACGGTTCCCTCCCTGGTTCCCCACAATATTTACAGCTTCATTGTTGACCACTCCTTCGGTTGTAGGCCCAACTGGTGCAAAGGGGGTTTTCCTGAGGTTTCTATGTTTAGGATCGAAAGGGTTTATCATTGTGGCATCCTTGAAGTGGGTTTGCAAGTATCGGGCACTGTCATACAGTTCATTCATTGTGGTAGGACGGTGCATGATCAAGACATTCCTCAAGGCAGGTGTAGTGTTGCCAATGAGCATCTTCACTTGTTCCCCTTCAGAAATAACATCTGTCAATTTTTCTGCCATTCCTCTCCAGCGATCAGCAAACTTTATGAAGTCCTCTTCGGGCTTCATCTTCTCAGCAATCAAATCCGTGATGGAGCATGCTGGTGCCACCCGGTCTCTGTATCTTTGCAAGAATTTGGTTTTAACAATATCGAAGTCTCCTGCCTCAAAGGAGTCGAGTGAATAGAACCATTCCAACGCAGACCCTTCTAGTGATCGGCGGAACAAGAAGGAAAGAACCCTACGATCATCTTTCCAGAATGAGGATTCATAGAGAAAATCTTTTAGATGAAGAAAAGGATTGCCAGTACCATTGTAGCGGCGATAAACTGGTAGCTCAGAAGGTGGCAGGTGTAGGACTGGCAGAGAAGGAATAGAAATCTCAGGTACTGACTTGGAGTCCATGCGACATCTCAGCTCTTCATAACGCTCATTCATCTGGGTGAGCTGATCCATGATTGCCCTGGTGAGAGCAAGTTCTTGGTTTACTGGTGGGGGTATGTGGTTAGAGACATGGTTCTGAAATTGAGGAGCATGACTTGGCAAATTCACTGAAGATTGTCCCATGACTTGGTGGGTCAAGGGAGCAACATGGTTGAAATAAGATGGTTGAACAAATGAGGGTTGGACCACATGTGGTTGAACTATAGAGGGTTGAACTACAGATGGTTGAATCATAGATTGTTGAACAACGAAGTGGTTGAATCATAGATTGTTGAACAACAGCTGGTTGAACAAAGGATGACTGAATGACTGGTGGTTGAACTAGAGGACGAGGAGATAAGGCAACTTGATTGGTTTCAGCCTGATCTGAAGCAATTTTTCCCTTCACCATGGATTGTATACGGGCATAGGTTTCTGGGTCAGTATAGAGAGACAACTCCCTAAAGAGTTGTTCAACATCACGGGGAGCAAATGGTTGAGGGACCTCTTGCACTTCTGACTGAATCGGTTGGTGATCCATCTCGTGCTCTCGATGTTCAGCTTGTTCCGCCATTCCAACGTGCCTTCCAGACCTTAGTTGCATTGAACTTAGGAGAAAGTAAAACAAGTTGACAAAGTAAACAAAGAACTTTTTTGGTTTTTTTAGTATCTTGCAAAAAGTTAGAGGTTTGAATTTTTGTTTGACAAACAAGTTATGCAAAGACTTGAAAGCAAGATTACGTAATGATTTTGATTAAACCTTAGGTTTATGAATTTTGTTAAGAATTGTTCTCTCAACAAATGGGTTAGGATCCTAACTCCATCTCCAATGACCTAGGTTTCACACAATCTCACCACGTGTAGGTAACATAGGATGCTTCGGGTTTTGGGGAGTGGTACAGCCAACCCGATCGTGAAGAGGAATACTCCACGTATGAGGAATTACGGAGGCCTTGATGAAAGCCAACCAAGTCAACTAGGAAGGAATATCCCAGAAGAGAGGTCAGAATCCACCAAGAGGGTGTTTTGGATGGGAGGGGTAAATGGGAGAGTGAGCTCCCGCCTCAAAAAGTGTAAAAGAAGGAGGTAGAGAGAAGGAGCATAGAATGCAATCAAGTAATAAAGCAAGTAATGAGCAAAGCATAAACTTAAACAAGCAATCAACACCAGACAAGCAATTAGAAACTAGACAAGCAACTAGAAACTAGAATCTAGACTTGTTTCTTATGTGAGCCAAATGGAGATAGTGAAAAGGTGATAGAAAGAAGAGGGTTCAGATCTGATAGCCAAGCAAAAGGGTGGTCCACGTGGGGACCGATGTGGGAACTGGGGTAAAAAGTAAAGGTGGTTCACGTGGGAACCGGTTTTGGGTAAAAAGGGGTGGTTCACGTGGGAACCGGTTTGAATGATCAAAAGAGGGCCACGTGGGGCCAATTAAAGGTGAATAAAGATCTGATCCAAGTGGGGATAGATCTGGAAAGAAAGGGGTTTGGTTCACGTGGGAACCGAAGTAAAGAAAGAGATTGGTTCACGTGGGAACCGGTTTAAAAGGAAAAGGGTGGTTCACGTGGGAACCGGTTTAAATAACATGCAGAAATTAAATGGCATACTTGGCACTTCAGATCTGATGAAAGATGAGTGAAATCAGAAATTATGAGATGGCATGAAGTTTAAGAGAGGTGGAAAGAAGGAAAGGCTCACGTGGGAACCGGTCTAGAACTAGAACTAGTTGCAAAACAAAACACTAAGCACCCACGGTTGAAGACATTGCTTGTCCCACCGTGGTCGCCACAAAGCTGTCGACTCTGAAAATTCGACGGGGTCCTCTCCTTTTCGGGGAAGTCCGTGAACCCAGATCGTCACCTCAAGAGGGGATGAGAAAAGAAAGGAATAAAGCTCGGAAAGCAACTCTCACCTCGGTCCCACACTCACATTGATCCCCGAACTTTCATCCCTTGGCGTCGCTTGATCACCAAAGAGACGGTTCGGGTCATGTGGGAGGAGGGTGAGAAGAAATAAACGTGGTCGCCAGGAACCGGGGGTTCCGATTTATAGAATTAAAATGAAAGATGACCGTGTGTACCTTAGCGTGAAGAGTGTGAGTTTAAGCTTCTCCTTCTTCGGCCGACCGATGAAGAAGAGTCCTCAACGCAGTGGGTGCTTGATATTCTGTGCAACTAGACAAATAAACAAGTGAAAAAGACTATTAGAACTAGACAAAGTGGAGTATATGTAAAGAGAATGACATAAAACACACAATTGACTAGAAACTGACCGGATTCGGGTTATCTCTAACCCCTTTTTTTATTTTCGGATTAACAGAGTAAAAGTAATGAAAAAAAATGTAAAAAAATTATATAATGATGTATAATCACTAAATAAAGAGATAGGAAAAATAATTGAAAGATTCTGAGTTGAATAGAGGAAGATATAGCCAAATCTGTGTTGTCGAAAAAGCCGAGTAGCAGTGCAGGATCTGCCAGGCGCGACTTTGCTTCTGCGCTCGTCACGACCAGCCCCGACCTCTGAATCAAGTGCCGTCGATTGCAAACTCAAGAAGACTTGGAGAGGAAGAACTTTTATGAAGATAGCTCAGGCAGCAGACGTCCACACACTGCTGTAGAGGCCGAAGAAGAGAGACATGGCTGATCACCTGCAGAACAACCTTCCTCTCTCTTGAACCGACTTTTCTCTCTCTAAAAACTCAAAATTCTCTCTCTAAAAATCATAAAATCGATGCAGGAGGGTGATAGGACGTCTTGAGATGCCTGGGGAGTCGTGCTCCTCCCCTTGGAACGACCAGAATCAGAGTCCTTTTATAGGAGAACAGGCGATCTTATCGAAGCTAGAAAATAGGGATAAATGCGCCCTGGCCCTGGGCGCATGCGCCCCACTGAGGGGCGCATGTGCCCCCCAGGGAGGGCGCATCTTATCTTCTCCGAAGATAAAGGTCTTATCTCTTCCGTCTGTTCAGCGGCAGAGTCCGGGTGAAAGACTGACTCAAGGGTGGGGCGCATGTGCCCTCAAGTGAGGGCACAAGGCCACGTGCCTCACTGGTAGGGCGCATGGCCATGTGCCCTGGGTCCCGGGCGCATGTGCCCTGGAACCTGGGCGCATGGGACTGGTTCTGCGCGTCCTTCTTTTACGCAGTGAACACTCCCGAACACTCCCGAACTCGGAATTCGACGCCGTTTGTTGCGTTGGAAAGATAACAGGCCGAAGAAGCTTTCTACAGCATCGTATCAGCCATCACACCCTCAAAAACTTCAGAATTTTATCCGGAAGTTAGGGCATTGAACAGAAGGTCCGATACAGGTCGAAATGATTCCGACGGCAAATCGGAAAAGCACGGAATGCAACAAAACTTGTCCGGAGTGTGAATATGACCATAACCTTCAATGCATGATCATTAGGCATTGGTCATTCAGCCAATTTTCGTGTTTACGTGTGGCTTTCGCTCGGAAAATACGGCTTTTTGCGGAAAACATCGGAAAACATCCGATTTCGTTCGGCGAAGCTCCAAATCTACTTAAAAGGACCCGGCATCATCATATGATCAATCACACATGTTACCCTATAAAACATGAGTTTTATGCTCTGAATTAGGCGAATTTGGCGTGTCTACAGAACCGACTAAGGAGCTTAATCTCGGAACACCGGAAGATCCTAAGAATATCCTCATCAGTGCCAACCTCGCCCCTTTAGAAGAACAGAATCTAATGGGGGTATTACAAGAATACAAAGACACGTTCGCTTGGACATACGAAGATATGCCGGGGTTAGATAAATCATTGGTAGAGCATCGACTGACTTTAAAACCTGAGGCTACCCCGGTCAAGCAAAAGTTAAGAAGATTCCACCCAAACGTGGCATTAAAGATGAAGGAAGAGGTCGATAAGTTGCACCAAGCAAAATTCATTAGAGTCGTCCTCTATCCACAATGGGTGGCAAATATAGTCCCAGTCATGAAAAAGAATGGAAAGGTTCGAATTTGCATTGACTTCAGGGACTTAAACCGAGCGTGTCCAAAAGATGATTTCCCCCTTCCTCATATCGATGTTCTTGTTGACAACATAGCTGGATACGAAACCCTATCATTCATGGATGGATACTCAGGGTATAATCAAATCCGGTTAGCAGAAGAGGATCAAGAGAGGACCTCATTCACTACACCTTGGGGAACTTATTGTTACGTTGTCATGCCCTTCGGATTAAAGAATGCCGGAGCAACTTATCAAAGGGCCATGGTAGCGATATTTCATGATATGATGCATAAATTTGTAGAGGTGTATGTGGATGATTTAGTGATCAAATCTCGGACCCAAGAGGAGCATGCTAAGGTGTTGAAAAGGGTTTTGCAACGAGCCAGGGAATATAAGCTCAAGATGAACCCCAAGAAATGTGTGTTTGGAGTATCATCTCGGAAAGTTACTTGGGTTCATTGTCAGCAAAAGAGGCATCGAAATCGATCCCAACAAGGCCAAAGCCATTATTGACATGCCTCCACCAAAGAACCTAAAAGAGCTGAGAGGGTTAATTGGTAGGTTACAGTTTGTTCACCGGTTTATCTCACAGCACTCCCAAAGGTGCAAACCTTTCTATGAGTCAACCAAGGCGAAGGCCGAATTCAGATGGGATTCGAGGTGTCAAGAGGCATTCAATGGTTTGAAGAAATATTTGTCAAGCCCACCTGTGCTCAAACCTCCGGTTCCCGGTAAACCCATGATCTTATACATCTCAGTCTTGGAAGGATCCTTGGGAGCAGTGTTGGCACAAGTAGATGATGAAGGGAAAGAGCGAGCAACATACTATCTGTCCAAAATCTTTGATCCTTGTGAACAAAAGTATACAACCATGGAGAAAACCTGTGCCGCCCTGGTTTGGGTGGTCCAGAAGCTCAAACACTACTTTCTGGCCCACGAGGTTAATCTCATTGCTCGCATGAACCCCATCAAATTTCTTCTTGAAAAATCTGTCCTAACCGATCGTTTGGCACGCCGGGCAGAGTTTTCTCTCCCAATTTGACATCACCTATACCCAACAGAAGGCAATCAAGGGCTATGCAATTGCCGAGCACCTTGCCCATCATCCTATCCCAACCTTTGACCCTATCCAGTCAGATTTTCCCGATGAAGAATTAATGTCCATTCGATCTTCTAATTTGTGGACTCTATATTTTGACGGGGCATTAAACTCCCAGGGTAGAGGGATAGGGATTGTTCTTCTGTCTCCCGAAGGTGTCACCATTCCACAGGCTTTTCAGCTCCATTTTCCAGCTACAAACAATATAGCTGAGTTTGAAGCCTTGTTGGCCGGACTGGAGGCCGCTCATTTCTATGGTGTCACTAAACTAAGGGTAATTGGTGATAGTCAGTTGATACTCCGCCAGGTACTGGCCAAATACCGCACATCTCATCCCGGGCTCAGACCGTACCAAGAACTCACCACTTGTTACATCAAGCTATTCTCCAAACTCGAATTCATTCACGTTCCTCGTGCTCAAAATATTCTTGCCGATGCTCTTGCTCTCTGGCATCTTCACTATCTGTCCCGCTAGGCAGACAGGTTAGGACGATCTATGTCCGCCGACGTACCATTCCGGCAGTAGAAGATGCACGGTTCTTGAAGGTTAAGGAGGAGTTTGAAAGAAAAGAGTACATTGAGCAAAAGGAGGAAGTATCTTTGGTCGAGTTGGAGGAAATAGAAGAGGGTGAAAAACCATGGTATCATGAGATTGCGAATTACTGTCAGGATCAGATGTACCCACCAGGATCAACTGCCGAAGAGAAGAAAGCCATAAGGAGGGTCTCCCAGAGATACACCATCTTAGGCGGGATGCTTTACAAAAGGAGCTTGGCCGGTGTTCTGTTAAGATGCGTAAATGAAGAAGAGGCTGAATTGGTGCTTAAAGAAGCACACTCCGGAGTATGTGGAGGCCATGTAAATGCTCAAGCCCTCGCTAAGAAGATCATCAGACAAGGGTACTATTGGCCTACTCTGGAAGAAGATTGCTCGATCTTTGTCCGGCACTGTCATCAATGTCAACTCTACGCCGACAAGATTCACTCTCCCGCATCTTCCCTTCACCCGATTCACGCCCCATGGCCCTTCGCTATGTGGGCTTTTGATGTTATCGGACCCCTCGGTGACCCAAACTCCACAAACAAAACCAAATCCTTCATCCTAACTGCAACGGAGTACTTCACCAAATGGGCGGAAGCGGAAGCATATGTGGAGATCAAGGCATCAACGATGCACCTTCATCAAGCGCAACATCATTGCCGAGGTTCGGAATCCCGAGCGACATCATCACCGACAATGGACCGCAATTCATCTCTCAGAGCTGCGTGACCTTTGCAACAGGTATTGCATCAGGTTGCATCATTCATCTCCATATTATCCTCAAGGCAACGGTCAGGCAGAAGCCACCAATAAAACCCTGATAAAAATCATTAAGAAGACTTGTAAGTCTAGCAAGTTCGCAGACTGGACAGATAAGTTAATTGATGCTCTATGGGCCTACCGCACTTCTATTCGAACCCCAACGGGTCAGACCCCCTATGCCTTGGCATTTGGGATGGAGGCGGTAGTTCCATACGAAGTAATCATTCCTTCCCTCCGAGTCCAGATCGATCGAGATATCCCAATGGATGAGCGCCGAGATTCTCTTCTCGCACAACTCGAACTCTTGGACGAAAGGAGGTTGGCCGCTGCCGAACATGCTAGGTCTTATCAGAATAGACTTAAAAGATTTTATCAAAAGAGGGTGGTGGAGAGAAAATTTGAAGTCGGTGAGGTTGTGCTTAAAAGAATATTTGTTAAACCAGGCGGTCGCCGCTCCAAACTTCAACCTAATTGGGAGGGTCCTTATGTAATTTCGGTTGTTTATCCCGGTAATTCATATAAGCTGACTAATGCAGAAGGAGAAGAACTAGCTCATCCCTGATATGGTGTATACCTCAAAAAATATTTCCCTTAGAACAACAAAAAAAAAATCTATAAAATCCAAAGGTGTGAAGTATAATGATAGCATCTAACGCTTACTTACCCGGTGCATCAACTTGTCGCTTAGGGAAATAAGGATAGGCATCATACTGCACACACTACACACCTAGTTTTGAGATCCGATGATCGGAAGTCAGAGAGAAAGCTAGGCAACGCTTGGCGAAAGAAGGTCAACCTAATCCCGTTCTCTTCTCGTTTCGGTCCAGAATAGATGAAAGGGGTTAGAATAAGGAGTATCGAAAGTGCCCATTGCCTTAGTTGGAAAATGCCTCTGAAGGTCTGACTTCTTAAGAAGAAGAAAAAGGTGCCAAAAGATGGGCAATGACCCCTCAGGTCAGCAAAAGAATAGACCTGTCTGAATGTGTACCAACAAAAGTCCAAAAGAAAAAGGCACCAAAAGATGGGCAACGACCCCTCAGGTCAAAATCGAGCAAAAAAGAAGAAAGACCTGTCTGAATGTGGGCCATCAAAGAAAATGGGCTAAAAGGAAGGACCCGAAGAGGTCAAAACCCGAATGGGCAATGTGGGTATTAGTAGAAAAACCAGTTCGACATCCCTGAATTCTACTAAGGACTTACCACCAATCATCTTCCTTCTTTAACCTCAAAGGATAGGGTTGACCGACTAGGTCCAAGAAGAGCCATAGCCTATCGAAGGCGGAAGGTCAGAAGATTCCGAACAAGGCACTTTCTTACACGTGATGCCTACTCTTAACCCTTAGGTAACAATGAGAGGCACCTACGGCAAGCAAAGCAAAGGATGAGACAATCGTGTCCCTCACACCAAACCAAACAAAAAAATCAAATATTTCAAAAATCCTAAAAAAGAATATCCAAAACACCAAAAAATCATAAAAATACCAAAATACCAAAAACATTATAAAACCATCAAAACCCAAACAAATCAAAAATTTCAAAACACCTAAAATTTGCTTCTTAAATTGGCTAGCTGCCTTTGCATTCATGTTTAATTTCAGTCTTGCATACTTTCTTTTGTGCATACTGTAAGCACCCGGAACGGGACATCCGCGGATCTCCCCCCCCGGACCCCCCTTTACGCCCGGCCTCGGTGTTCGTCGGTGGGTGGGTGGTGTGTTTTGTGTGTGGTCGCCAGGAACCAAAGGCTCCAAAGTATGATGGGATGAAAGAAAATGAAATAGAAAGATGACCGTCGTACCTCCGGAAGCGGGGAGATTGTTGAGTTCCGACTTCTCCTCTCTCGGCCGGCCGAAAGAAGAGAGCTTAGTGAATCCCTTGCCTTCAATCCGGTTGAAGCTCCGCCTCGATCGGATCTACCTAAGAATGTCCATAAGAAAACATGTAGACAAGTGAAGGTTTCATTAGTTCTAACGAAAGCATAGCATCGAGCTCGAATTTAGATTCAAACATGCAAATGGGGAAAGACTAACCGGATTGGGATGAAATCCCAACCCCTATTTTTGGTAGGTTTTAAACGTATATGAAATGCAAAGATGCTCTAAGACGTGCTAAATAACTTGATGATCGATGCAAAAGCGAAAAAAGGGAGACAAAAACTCGATTAAACAGACGATCGGAATCCAAAAATAACGAAAACAAGCTTCTGTCCTTCCTGGTGCCCTGTATATAGGGCGCCAGGAGAAGGTGCCCCCTTTATAGGGCGCGTTGACCAAGTCAAAGCGCCCTGTATACGGGGCACTAAGTCTGGCCCGAACAGATTTTCCTCTCCTCTTCGCGGCGCCGCTCCGGAGTGCTGGGAGGCTTCCAGGACAAAGTAGAGGCTCCTCCTTTTAGACAATACTCAAATGAAGCCCATGGAAGAGGGTTTGGGTGCTGGATATAATAGGAGAGACGGGTAGAAGCTCTCAAAGTTGGAGAAAAATCATATTTCTGGGTGACAGAAATAGAGGGTTTTGGGGTTTTTGGTGGAAGATTTTGGATCGGTTTGGAAGCTTTTGGAGGGTGAATGTGGCTTGGAATCGTAGTGTTGGATGATCTCTAGGGTGGCACGGAGTTGGAACCTCCTCCAAGCTCCAAATGGGGCTCTATTTATAGCCCAAAAGAGGGCACTTTGGCCATTTTCGAAAAATAGTGCCATGTGGCATAGCGCCCTGTATATGGGGCGCCAGCATCATGAGATATGTCAAATCGACAAGACAAGTCACTGCGGGGGGTCAAATCAACCTGTCACATCAATTTAATTTGGATCCAGGCGCCCTGTTTATAGGGCGCCTGGTGCCCTGTATACAGGGCGCCTGGTGCCCTGTATACAGGGCGCCAGGTGCCCTGTTTATAGGGCGCCTGGTGCCCTATAAACAGGGCGCCTGGTGCCCTATTTATAGGGCGCCTGGTGCCCTATAAGTAGGGCGCCAGGAGCCCTTATACACAGGGTTTTGCCCTCTTCGAAATGCGCCAAAGACCTTAATTTTTCCGGAAAACTCGGTTCCCTTGAAAGGTTACTCAAATATTCTTCATGAAAACAAGAATTTAAGCTCTCCAACTAGGCCAAAATTGCGTGTCTACAGCTTGCCTCGCCTTGGCGTCGGCTTTGTAGGGGAGTGACACGAATGAAGCATAGGCGAATGTAGCGAAGCGTAATGAGGCGTAGCGGAATGAAGTGGTAATGGACTGAAAAGTGACGCCAAGGTGTAGATTTAGACACGCCCTCATTGGCCTAGTTGAGTGGAATAAAACTTTACCGGACTCCGAGATTACCCTTTGTCTTATCGAAACCTTCCCTCTGGTTGATTGGTTAAAGAGAAAACAAGATCGAAAGTAAATAACTAAAATCCCACGTGGGGAGAATTGTTACCGGCCAGACCCGAACCGCATGGTGTCTTGGACTCGGTAGAAATGCATTGAAAAGTAAATTGCGAAAAGTAAAGAGGAGACAGCCAATCAACAAAGGTTGGGTTCTTCAAATTCATGAGGTTTACTCAGAAATACCGGTTTAGTTTGACATGGAAAAACTTCTTGTTTCGATGAAATCATTGTTAAAACATGGTGGAAACCGATTCTGCGAAAAATAAAGACCATCTTTAAAAGGGTTCACGATGTGACTAGAAGGAGGTTATGGTAGGATTAGGAAACAGGAAATGGTTGTGGTGGGATGATGCATGATGGTGTATGAAATGATGCATGCTGGGTTTAAAGAAAGACAAATAAGTATAAGAAAATAGTTAAAGATATAGGTTGACTATAACGGGTCAGGACATCTATGAAGAAACCGTCGTCCCCGCATATTCAACTTTGGCCTATCCGCAAGCCTAGGGAATGACTGAGCCCTCACTGATTTTGTTGAAGGGGTTCTCAGGCTCAGCCCCCTCTAGACTTGAGGTCTTCAACGTCTTAAATATTATTTATTTTGATAGATGCAATACTAAATGCAAGTCCTAATAGGGGTCGGGGTAGTCCAGTTTTGGTTTTCAATTTTTGATTTTTTTGTTGTTTTTTTTGCCTCCTCGAAGTGCCTGGGGATATGAAGTTGGTATGCCTTCTCCTATTCCTGCATCCACTTGAGAGAAGATATTAGAACTTTATTTTGGCTTAGTCCCTTGCAAGGAGAGGGCAAAGTTGCCTTGATCTTTTGTCAAGGGACATAGGCCTTATCAAGGTAAAGATAACAGAAAAAACAAAAGTATGCATAAAAGAAAATACGCAAGACTGAAATTAAACATGAATGCAAAGACAATTGATCAGTATAGAAAGCAAACTTTTAGGTGTTTTGAAATTTTTGATTTGTTTGGGTTTTGATGGTTTTATAATGTTTTTGATGTTTTGGAACTTTTACGATTCTTTGGTGTTTTGAATATTTAATTTTTAAGAGTTTTGACTTTATAGATTTTTTTTATGTTTTTGAAGTTTTTAATTTTTGGTTTGGTGTGAAAGAAATGACCATCTCATCCTTTGCCTTGCTTGCCATAGGTGCCTCTCATTGTTACCTAAGGGTTAAGAGTAGGCATCACGTGTAAGGAAGTGCCTAGCCTGAGATCTCCTGACCTTTTGCCCTTGATAGGCTATGGTTCTTCTTGGGTCTAGTCGGTCAACCTTACCCGCAAGGTTAAGGAGGGAAGAGGACTGATGGTAAGTCCTTACTAAGATTCAGGGGTGTCGAACTTGTTTCTCTACTGGTGCCCGCGTTGCCTGTTTGGAATTTGACATCCTCGGGTCCTCCTTTCTAGTCCATTTTCTTTGATGGCCCACATTCAGACAGGTCTTTCTTCTTTCTTTGCTTGACCTTGACCTGAGGGGTCATTGCCCATCTTTTGGAGCCTCTTTCTTTTGGACTTTTGTTGGTACACATTCAGACAGGTCCATTCTTTTGCTGACCTGAGGGGTCATTGCCCATCTTTTGGCACCTTTTCTTTTTAAAACAAAAGTCATACCTTCGCAGTCATTTTCCAACTAAGGCAATGGACATTTTCGATACTCCTCATTCTAACCCCTTTTATCTATTCCGGACCGAAATAAGAAGAGAATGGGATTAGGTTGACCTTCCTTTGCCAAGCGTTGCCTAGCTTTCTCTCTGACTTGCGATCATCGGATCTCAAAACTAGGTGTGTAGTGTGTGCAGTATGATGCCTATCCTTATTTCCCTAAGCGACAAGTTGATGCTCCGGGCAAGTAAGCGTTGGATGCTATCATTATACTTCACACCTTTGGATTTTATAGATTTTTTTGTGATTTTTGTTCTAAGGGAAATATTTTTTGAGGTAGATACCATTCCAGGGATGAGCTAGCTCTTCTCCTTCTGCATTAGTCAGCTTATATGAATTACCGGGATAAATGACCGAAATAACATAGGGACCCTCCCAATTTGGTTGAAGTTTGGAGCGGGGACCGCCCGGCTTAACAAATATTCTTTTAAGTACAACCTCACCGACTTCAAATTTTCTCTCCACCACCCTCTTCTGATAAAATCTTTTAAGTCTATTTTGGTAAGATCTAGCATGTTCGGCAGCGGCCAGCCTCCTTTCATCCAAGAGTTCGAGTTGCGTGAGAAGAGAATCTCGACGTTCATCCATTGGGATATCTCGATTGATCTGGACTCGGAGAGAAGGAATGATTACTTCATATGGAACTACCGCCTCCATCCCAAATGCCAAGGCATAGGGGGTCTGACCCGTTGGGGTTCGAATAGAAGTGCGGTAGGCCCATAGAGCATCAACTAGCTTATCTGGCCAGTCTGCGAACTTGCTAGACTTACAAGTCTTCTTAATGATCTTTATCAGGGTTTTATTGGTGGCTTCTGCTTGACCGTTGCCTTGAGGATAATATGGAGATGAATGATGCAATCTGATGCAATACCTGTTGCAAAGGTCACGCAGCTCCTGAGAGATGAATTGCGGTCCATTGTCGGTGATGATGTCGCCTGGGATCCCGAACCTGGCAATAATGTTGCGCTTGATGAAGGTGCAGACTGTTGATGCCTTGATCTCCATATATGCTTCCGCTTCCGCCCACTTGGTGAAGTACTCCGTTGCAGTTAGGATGAAGGATTTGGTTTTGTTTGTGGAGTTTGGGTCACCGAGGGGTCCGATAACGTCAAAAGCCCACATAGCGAAAGGCCATGGGGCGTGGATCGGATGAAGGGAAGATGCGGGAGAGTGAATCTTGTCGGCGTGGAGTTGACATTGCTGACTGGGCCGGACAAAGATCGAGCAATCTTCTTCCGAGTAGGCCAATAATACCCTTGCACGATGATCTTCTTGGCGAGGGCTTGAGCATTTACATGGCCTCCGCATACTCCGGAGTGTGCTTCTCTGAGTACCAATTCAGCTTCCTCTTCATCTACGCATCTTAACAGAACACCGGCCAAGCTCCTTTTATAAAGCACTCCACCTAAGATAGTGTATCTCTGGGAGACCCTTCTTATGGCTCTCTTCTCTTCGACAGTTGATCCTGGCGGGTATGTCTGATCCTGACAGTAATTCGCAATCTCATGATACCATGGTTTTTCACCCTCTTCTAGTTCTCCCAACTCGACTAAAGATACTTCCTCCTTTTGCTCAATGTACTCTTTCCTTTCAAACTCCTCCTTAACCTTCAAGAACCGTGCATCTTCTACTGCCGGAATGGTACGTCGGCGAACATAGATCGTCCTAACCTGTCTGCCTAGATAGTGAAGATGCCAGAGAGGCAAGAGCATCGGCGAGAATATTTTGAGCACGAGGGACATGAATGAATTCGAGTTTGGAGAATAGCTTGATGTAGAAAGTGGTGTGTTCTTGGTATGGTTTGAGCCCAGGATGAGATGTGCGATATTTGGCCGATGCACAGCGAAGTATCAATCGACTATCACCGATTACCCTTAGTTTAGTGACACCATAGAAGTGAGCGGCCTCCAGTCCGGCCAACAAGGCTTCATACTCAGCTATATTGTTTGTTGCTGGAAAATGGAGCTGAAAAGCCTGTGGAATGGTGACACCTTCGGGAGATAGAAGAACAATCCCTATCCCTCTACCCTGGGAGTTTAATGCCCCGTCAAAATATAGAGTCCACAGATTAGAAGATTGAATGGACATCAATTCTTCATCGGGAAAATCTGACTGGATAGGGTCAAAGGTTGGGATAGGATGATGGGCAAGGTGCTCGGCAATTGCATAGCCCTTGATTGCCTTCTGTTGGGTGTAGGTGATGTCAAATTGGGAGAGGAAACTCTGGCAGCGTGCCAAACGATCAGTCAGGACAGATTTTTCAAGGAGAAATTTGATGGGGTTCATGCGAGCAATGAGATTAACCTCGTGAGCCAGAAAGTAATGTTTGAGCTTCTGGACCACCCAAACCAGGGCGGCACAGGTTTTCTCCATGGTTGTATACTTTTGTTCACAAGGATCAAAGATTTTGGATAGATAGTATGCCGCTCGCTCTTTCCCTTCATCATCCACTTGTGCCAACACTGCTCCCAAGGATCCTTCCAAGACTGAGATGTATAAGATCATGGGTTTGCCGGGAACCGGAGGTTTGAGCACAGGTGGGCTTGACAAATATTTCTTCAAACCATTGAATGCCTCTTGACACCTCGAATCCCATTTAAATTCGGCCTTTGCCTTGGTTAACTCATAGAAAGGTTTGCACCTTTGGGAGTGCTGTGAGATAAATCGGCGAACGAACTGTAACCTGCCAATCAACCCTCTCAGCTCTTTTAGGTTCTTTGGTGGAGGCATGTCAATAATAGCTTTGGCCTTGTTGGGATCGATTTCGATGCCTCTTTTCTTGACAATGAACCCAAGTAACTTTCCGTACGATACTCCAAACACACATTTCTTGGGGTTCATCTTGAGCTTATATTCCCCGGCTCGTTGCAAAACCCTCTTCAATACCTCGGCATGCTCCTTTTGGGTTCGAGATTTGACCACTAAATCATCCACGTACACCTCTACAAATTTATGCATCATATCATGAAATATTGCTACCATGGCCCTTTGATAAGTTGCTCCGGCATTCTTTAATCCGAAGGGCATGACAACGTAACAATAAGTTCCCCAAGGTGTAGTGAATGAGGTCTTCTCTTGATCCTCTTCGCTAACCGGATTTGATTATACCCCGAATATCCATCCATGAATGATAGGGTTTCGTATCCACCGTGTTGTCAACAAGAACATCGATATGAGGAAGGGGAAATCATCTTTTGGACATGCTCGGTTTAAGTCCCTGAAGTCAATGCAAATTCGAATCTTTCCATCCTTTTTCATGATTGGGACTATATTTGCCACCCATTGTGGATAGAGGACGACTCTAATGAATTTTGCTTGGTGCAACTTATCGACCTCTTCCTTCATCTTTAATGCCACGTCTGGGTGGAATCTTCTTAACTTTTGCTTGACCGGGGTAGCCTCAGGTTTTAAAGTCAATCGATGTTCTACCAATGATTTATCTAACCCCGACATATCTTCGTATGTCCAAGCGAACGTGTCTTTGTATTCTTGCAATACCCCCATTAGATTCTGTTCTTCTAAAGGGGTGAGGTTGGCATTGATGAGGATATTCTTAGGATCTTCCGGTGTTCCAAGATTAAGTTCCTTAGTCGGTTCATCCACCGTGGCTGATGGTTCTTCGAATCTTCTTAAACCGGATGCATAGGCATCAGCCAAATCCTCCTCTTCATCCTCGGTGTCAGGATCCTTTTCTGATACAACCTCGTAGACCCCTAAAGTTGGATCAACATTGTTTCTCTCCTCATATCGAATTTCTCGTATCTGGATTGCATCCTCTAAATACTCTGGTATCTTGGCGCATTCTAAGCTTTTCCGAGCTAACTGATGCAGATATCTCCCTGGAACTCTTCTACCTCTGATTTTTGTTTTGCTTTTGCTGTAAACTAAACCTAAAGAAGAAGAAGGTAAATAAGGAGGTGAGGAGGAGGTGGATGGAGTGGAATTTATTGACGAAGGGCAAAGGAGATCGATCAGAGATCGGGTGGCCTCCTGATTCGGGTTGTCCTTCGGAGCGAGTTGGGATGTTTCTTCGAGCGAGATTTGGTTTGAGAAAAGGACGTTTTTTTTTGATCTTTTTGAGAAGTACTAAACATAAATACAGTGGGGGTTTGGTTGGTTGTTGTTTCCGACGGGGGTTGAGATATTGATAGAGAGGGGAACGAATCAAGCAAAGACAGTAAAGAGGGCATCCGTCTTTGCTATCCGGAACCGACAATGGATTTGTCGGGAATGAGTCCGCTAGATCCGAGGAGATGACACTTGTTGAATGCCCCGGATTCTCGACCGTTAGAAGGCTCGTTGCGAACGATTCATCACTTGACCCTTCTTCAGCAAATAACCATGATACGTCAATATGTGTCTCATCCCCTAGGTCGCCCACCTTCTTCCTCTTCACTTGTTCTTGTGGTTCCTGCTCTTCAATCATTTGTATTGTTTCTCTTTTATCAAAGAACTTGCGCAGACATCCTTGGAAGTATTTTTGGCCGTTTTTCTGGCTATTATCACGTGTCCCATCATACCCTACCCCATTCCTTGATGTCGTCTTCACTAGCTGAATGGGTTCTGTGATGCCTTGCAGTTCTTTCCCCAGTCCTCGGCCTTCTTGATATCCCAGACTCTCCATCATACGCCACCCAAGGGTTTTGGCGTTATCTTTCTTCTTTCTCCAAACTTGCCTAGACTATCTTTTATCCCTTGGTAGATCAAGGATTGTAAATACTGGTTGATTCGGCAAGCCGGGGGAGAGTAACCAAGCAATCCACGGGCATACTCACTACTTTGACAACTTGTCCCTTGAACGGAAATTTGATGCACTGATGATTGGTTGAAGCTACGGCCTCTAATGCTTCCAGGTAAGGCCTTCCCAGGATGGCTTTGTAAGTTGGATCCATATCCAAAACATGGAAGTCGACAGTAACAACCCGGGGTCCGAGTTTGACTTCAAGTGTGACCATGCCATGGGCGGGCCTCTTGGAATTATCGTATGCTGTCACGGTGATTTGCGATGGCCGAATATCTTCTTCTGGGATTCCACACAACTGTAGTGTTTCTGGTGGCAAGACATTAATAGATGCACCGGTGTCAACTAGACAAGACTCAATATCTGTTCTGTTGATACTGATAGTGATACATAGTGCATATTTTCTTGTTTCTGGTTCGGCCAATTCTTCATTAGTGAAAATGAGAGCAGGATGTTCACTTCTCGGGGTTAAAAGCGATGTAATCTTTTCTCGGGGGGAGAGTTTCATTGACCATCACTCTTTGCGTATATTGTTGAAGTACTTCTTGATGAGCTTTGGACCTTTTAATTAGCTCCGTAATGGAAATTCGCGCGAGGGGTTTTATCCGGGTGCTTCAAAGAAATCATAAGATGTTCACTGTACCGGCTCTTCCGGTGTTCTTCTTCTTCTTCTTGCGGTCGTCCTGGTTGACCGGCACAGGGAAAAATTCTTTGGAACATACGCCCGCTTCTAAGCACCGTGGCGAGCTGGGGAGTTATGGTTGGTGTAGTGGAGATAGACGGAGGGTTAGGTCGGATGATAGGAGGCCTAGGCAGGGGTGGAGGGATGATGGTCCGAGTTGTAGGGGTACGAGTGGATTGTGGTGGCATGGTTGCACGAGGTGGTACAATGATGGGTCCTAGTGGCGGTGGTATTTGTGGGGGCTCGACTGGGCGGATCAAGGTCCTACCCGGTTGGAGTTGTATGGCTGGTGGTGTTATGGTTGGTTGTGGTGGCGTGCGGATAATCGGCGGTTGGCTTCTTCTGGCGGGGATAACTCGGGGTATGGAGTGAACGGTTCGGTTAACGTGGTTTGGAGGGTTGGTGTTTATGAAGGAAGCAGGTCCCTCTATTTGCCAATTTTGACCTCTATCGCGGGGTTCATCAGTGGAGGTTAAGATAGGGTTAACCCTCTGGTTTTCTGGTGCTGTTGCCGGTGCGTGCGCGGGTAGCGGGTTCTGAATAATTCCCAGGCCGGGTTCCTGTTGTTGTTGTCGAGGCGGGTGCTGCTGCTTCTTCTTTGGGGTTGGTTTTTCACCGCTTTGATGTATTCGCCCATTTGGCCCCGGTCAATGCTCCCTTGCTCGTGGAGGTCATGGATGTAATCTTTAAACCGAAAGCGAGTTCTCCACCGTATGCCCCGGGAATCTGTGGTACAAGCGTACTTGTCCGTGTTGGCATTCTCGTGGCCACTCCAACTTTTCTCTCGGCAATGAGATCTGCCCTGCCGCCATAAGAGCGTTAAAAATATCTACGAGAGAGTATGGTAATGGCGGGTAATGATTTCTCCTAGGCCCTACTCTTCGTGGTACATAGGTTCCGGGGGGAGGTGCCTGGTTGTAGGTGGTCGGCTGGCGGGGAGGTTGAGGTGCAAAGGTCTGTACGGCCAACTGCCGGGTTCTTTTGGGGACCGGTGTCCGTATTGGTTGTTGGGGGTATTGGTTCGGCGCTTGGTGGCGGAAAGGTTGGGGTTGGATGCGGGGGCGAGGTGCCGGTTGGATTTGGCGTGGGTTTCTATACCGGGGACTCCTGTATTGCTGTTGGTGGTTGATGGGCGGGTTCCCTAGGATATTGACGTGTTCGTTGGTTACCACGCCTTCAGTCACGGGCCCAGAAGTGGTGGTGGTTGTTTTTTTGGTGACTCGGGGCCTAGGGTCGAAAAGGTTCATAATGGGAGAGTCTCGGAGCTGTGTTTGGATATACCGTGCTCTCTCATAGAGTTCGCTCATCGAGGCAGGGTGATGTAATGCCAATACATTTTTTAAAGCGGGAGTGGCGTTGGTGATGATCCTCTTAACTTGGTCCGGTTCGGACCATGCATTTGTCAATCTTTCTCGCCATTGCTCTCCACCTATCGGCATACCTCGATAAAATCTTCATCATTCTTCATCCTTTCGGCCATGAGGTCGGTGATGGAATAAGTTGGTCCGACCCTATCTTGATATCTTTGCAAAAATTTGGCCTTGACGACTTCAAAGTTACTTGCATCTGAAGGGTCAAGTGAGTAAAACCATTCTAAAGCTGAGCCCTCCAATGATCTTCGGAAAAGAAAAGCCAGGGCCCTCGGATCGTTCTGCCACATTACTGACTCATAGAGAAAGTCTTTAACATGAATGAAGGGATTACCGGTTCCGTTGTAGCGACGGTATACCGGCATCTCAGAGGGAGGTAGATGAAAAGTAGGGAGAAAAGGAAGAGAAATTTCGGGGGCTGCCTTGGCGTCGATCAAACGTCGGAGTTCTCTATATTGTTCGTCCATGCGATTGATTTTATTGATCATAGCCAGATCGACGAAGGTTCCCCAAGAGGAGGAGGAGGAGCGGGTGCTTGGTGCACCGGGATCGGGATTTGGTGGGCCGAAGTGACCGGATGAGAAGGGTAGATTGGGGGATGTACCAAAGGGGGAGTAGGGTTGAGATGATTAGAAGAATAAACTGGTGGTCTAGAAGGGACGACCACATTCGTATGGGGGTGATCTAGATTAGCCACCGGATGAGGTGAAATTGGGGCTAGGAGCCCGGTATGGGAATGGCCATGAGTGGGCACATTGGGTTGGTGTGCCACTGACCGAGGAGTAGAGATATGAAGGCCACATTCGGTAGGAATGTGGTCGGTGGGGGACTTGCCCTTGAGAATGGCTTTGATAGCCTGGAGTTGGGTAGGGTTGGCATGAGAGAATGCCTCCCAAAGTGAATTTGGATTGGGTCGAGGAGAAGTTTGACTAGGTTCAGGGAGAACTTCAGGTTCGTTGACGGCACATACGGCATCAGGGTAGAAGTAAGACTGGTCGTATTCCAATTGCACTTGCTCGCATCTTTGATCCGCCATTCCGATAACTCGAGCTGACCTCAAGTTGATAAACACGACGTAAAAGAAGGTTGGCAAATAAAAGTTCAAGAATTTTTTGGTTTTGATTTTTGACCTCTTTTGTTTTGATTTTCTTTTGTTTGGACAAGCAAGTTGTCAAGCAAATTAACCTCAAGTAAATTTTTTTGTTTTGGTTCTTTTCGTGTGATTTTGGGATTTTTGTTTAGTTTTCGCTTTTGTTTGCAAACAAGTAATAGCAAAGACTTGGAATGATTAACGCAATTTTTTTGTTTCAATCTCAAATTAATGGCTTGTTAAGAGAAATATTGTCCACTCAAATAAATGGGTAGGACCCTATGCTCTCACAACACCGAGCAATCTAAGGTTGTCACTCTTTTCACAACGATGGGTAATAGGTATTCCGGGTTTTGGGATAAAGTGGTACAACCAGCCCGATCGGTGAAGAGGGAATCCTTCACGTCTGGGGACTTATGGAGGCCTTGATGGAAGCTACCCGGTCCTTCCGAGAGGGAATCCCCGGAGGAGGAGTTGGCAACCACCAAGAGGGGTGTTTGGATGTGTGGGGCTTTGGGAGGAGAGAGCCTCCCTTCTCGGATGTCCTAAGGAGACGGGCGGACCCGAAGCTCCGATGCAAACTAAATGCAAGTGAAATTTCAAGGAATAAGAAGCAACCAAGAAGAAAATAAAAGCATACAATGATTAATGAGATGTTTGTAGGAAGCAAGTGAAAAAGGCAATGATATAAAATTAAGCTAGGATGGAAGAAAGAACTAATTTAACTAAGCATGCTTTGAAAGATTTAAAGGAGAACTAGACTTAGCAAAGAAGATGATATCTAAAATACTAAGGTGAAATAAGTTGATTATCAAAGCTGGAAATCAGATGGATATGCTTTTTAAAAGATAAACGGAGAGCAAGTAAACTTGGAAGAGACAAGATGATGCTTCGAAGAAAAGTAAGCAACGTAAACAAGCAACAATGTAAGGAAATGGAAATGACTCACATGGAAATGAAAGTAAACATGATTTTCGGATGGCCATTCTTAGGAAAATAAGGTGGGATTTCACTAAAGCAAAGTCGGTCCCACCGTGGTCGCCAAAAGGTGTAAGCACCCGGAACGGGACATCCGCGGATCTCCCCCCCCGGACCCCCCTTACGCCCGGCCTCGGTGTTCGTCGGTGGGTGGGTGGTGTGTTTTGTGTGTGGTCGCCAGGAACCAAAGGCTCCAAAGTATGATGGGATGAAAGAAAATGAAATAGAAAGATGACCGTCGTACCTCCGGAAGCGGGGAGATTGTTGAGTTCCGACTTCTCCTCTCTCGGCCGGCCGAAAGAAGAGAGCTTAGTGAATCCCTTGCCTTCAATCCGGTTGAAGCTCCGCCTCGATCGGATCTACCTAAGAATGTCCATAAGAAAACATGTAGACAAGTGAAGGTTTCATTAGTTCTAACGAAAACATAGCACCGAGCTCGAATTTAGATTCAAACATGCAAATGGGGAAAGACTAACCGGATTGGGATGAAATCCCAACCCCTATTTTTGGTAGGTTTTAAACGTATATGAAATGCAAAGATGCTCTAAGACGTGCTAAATAACTTGATGATCGATGCAAAAGCGAAAAAAGGGAGACAAAAACTCGATTAAACAGACGATCGGAATCCAAAAATAACAAAAACAAGCTTTTGTCCTTCCTGGTGCCCTGTATATAGGGCGCCAGGAGAAGGTGCCCCCTTTATAGGGCGCGTTGACCAAGTCAAAGCGCCCTGTATACGGGGCACTAAGTCTGGCCCGAACAGATTTTCCTCTCCTCTTCGCGGCGCCGCTCCGGAGTGCTGGGAGGCTTCTAGGACAAAGTAGAGGCTCCTCCTTGTAGACAATACTCAAATGAAGCCCATGGAAGAGGGTTTGGGTGCTGGATATAATAGGAGAGACGGGTAGAAGCTCTCAAAGTTGGAGAAAAATCATATTTCTGGGTGACAGAAACAGAGGGTTTTGGGGTTTTTGGTGGAAGATTTTGGATCGGTTTGGAAGCTTTTGGAGGGTGAATGTGGCTTGGAATCGTAGTGTTGGATGATCTCTAGGGTGGCACGGAGTTGGAACCTCCTCCAAGCTCCAAATGGGGCTCTATTTATAGCCCAAAAGAGGGCACTTTGGCCATTTTCGAAAAATAGTGCCATGTGGCATAGCGCCCTGTATATGGGGCGCCAGCATCATGAGATATGTCAAATCGACAAGACAAGTCACTGCGGGGGGTCAAATCAACCTATCACATCAATTTAATTTGGATCCAGGCGCCTTGTATACAGGGCGCCTGGTGCCCTGTATACAGGGCGCCTGGTGCCCTGTATACAGGGCGCCAGGTGCCCTGTTTATAGGGCGCCTGGTGCCCTATAAACAGGGCGCCTGGTGCCCTATAAGTAGGGCGCCAGGAGCCCTTATACACAGGGTTTTGCCCTCTTCGAAATGCGCCAAAGACTTTAATTTTTCTGGAAAACTCGGTTCCCTTGAAAGGTTACTCAAATATTCTTCATGAAAACAAGAATTTAAGCTCTCCAACTAGGCCAAAATTGCGTGTCTACACATACTTATGTTTTTCTGTTATCTTTACCTTGATAAGGCCGATGTCCCTTGACAAAAGGTCAAGGCAACTTTGCCCTCTCCTCGCAAGGGACTAAGCCAAAATAAAGTTCTAATATCTTCTCTCAAGTGGATGCAGGAATAGGAGAAGGCATGCCAGCTTCATATCCCCAGAAACATAGAGGAAGCAAAAACAACAAAAGAAAATCAAAAATTGAAAAACAAAAGTGGACTACCCCGACCCCTATTAGGACATGCATTTAGTATTGCATCTATCAAAATAAGTAATATTTGAGATGTTGAAGACCTCAAGTCTAGAGGGGGGCTGAGCCTGAGAACCCCTTCAACAAAATCAGTGAGGGCCCAGTCATTCCCTAGGCTTGCGGATAGGCCAAAGTTGAATATGCGGGGACGACGGTATCTTCACGGATGTCCTGACCCGTTGTATTTGACCTATATCTTCAACTATTTTCTTATATTTATTTGTATTTCTTTAAACTCAGCATACATCATGCATCATCATGCATTATCATACAACATCTCATGCATCATCTTTTCCGTCACCGTCTTTCTATGGCTCCTTAAGGAGGTTCTGGTCTATCCGGAAGATCTAATGGTTTCATCGAAACAAGGAGTTTTTCCATGTCGAACTAAACCGGTATTCTTGAGCAAAACCCAATGAATTTGAAGAACCTAACCCTGATTGATTTTCTCTCTTCACTTTTCGCAATTTACCAAGTCCAGCACACCATGCAGTTCGGGTCCTGGCCGGTAACATTCTCCCCACGTGGGATTTTAGTTATTTACTTTCATTACTATTTTTCTTCTCTTTAACCAATCAACAAGAGGAAAGGTTTCGATAAGACAAAGGGTAATCTCGGAGTCCAGTAGAGTTTTATTCCACTCAACTAGGCCAATGAGGGCGTGTCTAAATCTACACCTTGGCGTCACCTTTTCAGTCCACTAACACTTCATTTCGCTACGCCTC
Source organism: Cryptocoryne crispatula var. balansae (assembly GCA_036172225.1). Classification (NCBI taxonomy): domain Eukaryota; kingdom Viridiplantae; phylum Streptophyta; class Magnoliopsida; order Alismatales; family Araceae; genus Cryptocoryne; species Cryptocoryne crispatula. Next base: position 31,313,879 of record CM069930.1, on the reverse strand, counting down.
ATTACGCTTCGCTACATTCACCTACGCTTCATTCATATCACTCCCCTACAAAGCCGACGCCAAGGCGAGGCAAGCTGTAGACACGCAATTTCGGCCCAGTTGAAGAGTTCAAATTCTTGTTTTCATGGAGAATATTTAAAGCACATCGTGTTTTCCGGACAGATCGAGTTTTGGCACATTCCGAAGGTGGGTCCATAAAGCAATCAGACAAGCCAAATGCCCCAAGAATAGGGCACCTGGCGCCCTGTTTATAGGGCACCAGGCACCCTATATATAGGGCACCTGGCGCCCTATTTATAGGGCACCAGGCGCCCTATAAACAGGGCACCTGGAACCAAATCCGATCGATTTGACAGGCTGATTTGACCCCCCGCAGTGACTTGTCTTGTCGACCTGACAAACCTCATGATGCTAGCGCCCCATATACAGGGCGCTATGCCACATGGCACTGTTTCTCGAAAATGGCCAAAGTGCCCTGTTTTGGGCTATAAATAGACCCCCATTTGGAGCTTGGAGGAGGTTCCAACTCCGTGCCACCCTAGAGCTCATCCAACACTACGATTCTAAGCCACATTCACCCTCCAAAAGCCTCCAAATCGATCTAAAATCCTCCACCAAAAATCCTAAAACCCCCTGTTTCTGTCACTCAGAAATATGATTTTCCTCCAACTTTGAGAGCCCCTATCCGACTCTCCTCATACATACAGCACCCAAACCACCTTCCACTAGCTTTATTTGCATATTTTCTACAAGGAGGAGCTCTTACTTCGTCCCGGAAGCCACCCAGCACTCCGGAGCGGCGTCGCGAAGAGAAGAAGAAAATCTGTTCGGGCCAGACTTAGTGCCCCGTATACAGGGCGCTTTGACCTTGGTCAACGCGTCCCATAAAGGGGGCACCTGCTCCTGGCGCCCTATATATAGGGCACCAGGAAGGGCAGAAGTTTGTTTCGTCATTTTCGAAGTCCGATCGCCCGTTTAATCGAGTTCTTTTCTCCTTTTTTCGCTTTTGCATTGATCATCATGTTATTTAGCATGTCTTAGAGCATTTTTGCATTTCATATATGTTTAAAACCTACCAAAAATAGGGGTTGGGATCTCGTCCCAATCCGGTTAGTCTCTTCCCATTTGCATGTTTGAATCTAAATTCGAGTACGATACTATGCTTTCGTTAGAACTAATGAAACCTTCATTTGTCTACATGTTTTCTTATGGACATTCTTAGGTAGATCCGATCGAGGCAGAGCTTCAACCGGATTGAAGGCAAAGGATTCACTAAGCTCTCTTCTTTCGGCCGGCCGAGAGAGGAGAAGTCGGAACTCAACAATCTCCCCGCTTCCGAAGGTACGACGGTCATCTTTCTATTTCATTTTCTTTCATTTCACCATATTTTGGAGCCTTTGGCTCCTGGCGACCACACCCACTAACATCCCATCCACCAAGTCCCCAAAGCAAGCGTAAGGGTTCCGGGAGGGGGAGATCCGCGGATGTCCCGTTCCGGGTGCTTACACCTTCCCAAAAAACCAAATTTTTTAGAAAAATAGAGCTTCCTGTGTATTTCTGGATGAACGGTGCCTAGTGCCCCATCAGTGGGGCACCAGGAGCTAGTGCCCCATCAATGGGGCATTTTGACCATGGTCAAAGTGCCCTACCAATAGGGCACTAGTTGCCCTGTTGGTAGGGCACTAGGCACCCCACTAATGGGGCATAGGCACCATGTTAGTGGGGTGCCTGCACCTTGAGCCCACATCAATTGATGGTTGATTTGATCTTCTTGATAGCCCATCTTGTTGATCTGGTGCATGTCATGATGCTAGCGCCCCATTAAGGGGGCACTTTTCCATCTGTAGACACGCAAATTTTGCCTATTTGAGGAGCTCAAGATTCATGTTTTCTTAAAAGATACTCGAGTTTTCCAATAAACAAATAGGATCTCTGAAAAAATGGAAAAAAAATAAGCTTTGGAAGGGAAGATGACCCCCCTGCCGGGTCACTTGGCGATCAGGTCAACAGGTCATCTCCTAATTCTTGCCAAATCCGTCCGTTCTGACAGTGGTAGGTGTGGAGTCAAATCTGGTTAGGTACGGGAGGTGTCCTAATCAATGGGTCGCCCAGTATTGTAGTGTATGGATTGATTAAAGTGACTCACATGCGGCGCATGCTCGTCCAGACGATCGGGATTGACTGAACATAGGCAACCTGTTAGCTGGGATGCTTGCCACTGTATCTGGCCCCAGACGGCGTACGACTGGCTTTCAGTGCATGCGTATTTAATGGCATTTATGGTTTCGTAGGTGACTCATCAGGCGGGTTGCCCGGTGACCCACCTCCCGGGTCGCCCAATGACCGGGCAGGTGGGTCATCTTCTGTTCTGGATGACACTTTTTATGCCTAAAATGCCCCTGTGGCCCTTTTTCCTATAAAAGGGGACCCCATAACTATATTTTCATGGGTTGTAAGAGTGTTGGAAGGTTGAGAACGTCCCCAACTCCCAAGAGAGAGCCCCAGAGAGCTTCAAGCCATCTCCATCCTCTAAGCTTCATTGCTTAAGAGAATGAGAGGTTCCCATTCCATCCACCTTTGTAAATCAACGTTCTTCATCCCATTTCTTTATCAGCATCCATTTTGAAGCTTCTCAAGCTTCTACATCCGAGGGGAGATCATCATCTATGTCCTAGGAGCTTCCGGTAGTCCTCATCAAGCTTTGAAGGCTATCCGAAAGCATCGTGAGAGCATCCGAGAGCAAAATGAGTCCTAGTGCAGGAGGTGACCCGCCTGTCGGGTTGCCCAGTGACCCCCCTACCAGGTCGCACGGTGACCTGCCTGTCGGGTTGCCCAGAGCTGTAGATTGCCATTTTTGGAGCCAAAACCCATTTTCTTTCTCCATCTTCTAGAATTACTTTGTTTCTATGTTTTTCATCATAGATCATCATGTTTACATGCATATTAAGCTTAATAATATTATAGATCATCATCCAAAACACATAAAAAGGGGGGTTGAGAGTCATTCTCAATCCGGTTAGTCCATTTCCATTTGTAGTTTAAGTTCATTTTTCTAGCAAGATGCTTCACTATTTTAGTTCTAATCCACTTTCACTTGTTTTTGTGGCTTACTTGTTTTTGTAGGAATAACTAAAAGTGCTTCAAGCTCTTTCTTCTCGGTCAGACAAAAAGGAAGAAGATGGAACCCATAATCTCCCAACTCAATCTCTCTGCTTAGGTATGTTTGGTCACTTCTTTCTAACACTTTTATTATCTCTCTTTCTTTTTTTTGTACTCTTGGAGTCCACAGTTCCTGGTGACCACACACACACACCACATCCACCAGAGCTCAAAGCCGGAAGAAGAGGAGTGGTGGCATTTCTCAGAGCCGGGGAGACCTGACCTCGTGGCGGCATCCACATCTTTTGGCAACCACGGTGGGACCATCTCGTGCTTGAAGCAACTTTAGTTGTTCCTCCATTCCTAGGTAAGCCTCCTTCCACTTTCATTATCTCTATATTGTCTTTTATTTCCTTTATCTAGCTAGTCCCTGCGTGGACCTCCTTCCGATTTGGAAGAACAAGCTCTCGGAAGTGTTCTGTTCCCGTAGGTGACCCCACTGTCAGGTCACCTGGCGTCCCCCCCCAGCTAGGTCACTAGGCGCCCCCCTGCCAGGTCGCCTGGTGACCCGAGAGATGGGTCATCTTCTCAGTCAGAAGCTTTTTTAAGTGCAATCTTTAGTGTTACTTTTTCTTACTTACTTCCTTCAATCAAACTTGCAAAAATCAATATTTTCTAGCATCTTTGACTAGCATGATTGATGTTCTTGTTAGCTTAATCACCATCTTAGCCATTACTTGTTGATCATTGTATTGTTTTTACTTTCTTATTGCATTCCATCTCATCCTTGCTTAATTCTTACATTAGATTGCATTGAGTACCGGGCCTACCTGACTCACTAGGTCATCCGAGACGGGAGGCTCACCCTCCTCCCAAAAGATATATCCACCCCACCCTCGTCTCTTATGAATTCCAATCTTTCTTTCGGGTATTCCCTCTTGGTTGATTAGATTGGTTTTCACTAAGACCTCCGTAAGTCCCCAAAAGTGAATGATTCCCTCTTCACCGATCGGGCTGGTTTACCTTTTACCCCAAAACTTGGTGTCACCTATCACCCAATCGTTGTGAGAAAAGTGTCAATCCTAGATTGCTCGGCGTTGTACGAGCATATGGTAGGACAATATTCTCTTAAAACCCACTAATATAAATATTAAACAAAAAAATTATGTTTAATCATTTCAAGTCTTTACTTTAACTTGTTTACAAAACAAAAGTGAAAAACAAAAAAGGAGGGGTAACTCTCTGACAAAAATCTCTAAGATTCCCAAAAAGGAAATTGTTGCTTGAAGTAATACTTGTTTTCCTCAAAAAAATCAAAACCAAAAAAAATATTAAAACAAATATAACAAAAAAAGAAGTCTTTGCTTGAGGTAAGTGCTTATTTTTCCAACAAAAATTCAAAACATAAAAAATTTTCTTAAAAGAACAAAAAAATTCTTTTTTTGCGTAACGTCATGTCAGTGTCATCAAGGTCAAGCAAGATGATCGACATGGTAAGCTACTACACTGCCAACGGGTCCGAGATGCAACAAGAAGGTGCACAACATCATACATATGATTTTAGCCATATCTTAGGAGCCCTTGCCTCCCATGTCACTTTAGATTAGCTTTTGACCACCATCCACACTATCATGGGTAGCAAGTCATCTACTAGCCATGAGTCTACCAGTCATGGTTAGCCTATCTCTAGTCCCTGATCAATGACTCATCAACTCGGTGCACCTAGACTCGATCACTCCTACACCAGGTATGCCACCACCTTTTCTCCTTCCAATTTGGGTACAAACCAAACCAATCCAGACTCAACCCATTCTAGTCCTACAAGGCCATTGGCCTATACACTCACTATCCCTTGCTCTCATTCTTATTTACGAACAAGCACACCGAGCTCAAACTTGGCTCATTCCAGTCCCTCTCGGGCTTTGAGCCATATATCTAGTCCGACCCTTTCTACCCAGCCTCCACTCTGCTCATGGATGGATCCCACTCACTTAGCAACACCGACTTACCTTACTCATGTTCGGGCACCTCCTACATATCTCCCACTGCAGCCACCCTCTGCTGTTGCCCGAGAACCTTCGGTCAACCAAGCCATGACTAATGAGTTCAACCAACTGAGAGGAGAATACAAAGAACACAAACGGTTGATAGATCTGCAGGCAACCCCTGAAATTTCTATTCCCTCTTTCCCTTACATCCCTTCTTTTCAAACACCGGTCTATCACCGCTATGACGGCACTGGTAATCCATTTACTCATGTCCTAGATTTTATGTATGAATCATCTCAATGGAAAAATGATCAGAAGGCCCTGGCCTCCCTCTTTAGACGGTCATTAGATGGGATGGCCCTAGAATGGTTTTATTCACTTAACCCAATTGTGGCAAGAGATTTTGATATAGTTAGAGCACACTTTTTACAAAGATATAAGGATCGCATTGAGCCAGCCTATTCACTCACTGATCTAATGGCCGATAAAATGAGAGAGGATGAGGACTTTACACAATATGTTGATAGATGGAGGTTGATGGCTGAAAAGCTTGCACATGAAATTTCTGAGCCAGAATTAGTCAAGATGATCATTGCTAATATCGTACTAGCTTTGAAGAATATTTTGGCCTTGCATTATCCCATAAATATGCATCATTTGTATGAAAGGGCAAGATACGTCCAAGCTCAACTTAAGCACACACCAATTATGGAGCTATACAATCCAAAATATCAAGCACTTAATAAAAGTGGGAGTGCTAATGTTGTAGGGAACCCACTAGAAAACTCTAGGCACTGGCCTAGGAACCCTACACAACATAGGGTTATCTCTCAACAACTCCATCAGACTCATCAAAATCCTCTTCAATTGATTTCTTAACCCATGGCTCCTTTGCCTCCACCGGTTCCTCAGCCCCAGCTAGTCGCACGATTCATGAATCATCCTCCTCAGTCGGTTGCACAACAAACCTTGGCTACTCAGCCTCAATTAATCATTCAACCACCGACTCTTTAACCAATTGCATCTCAACCTCAGTCAGTTGCACAACATATTATTTTTCAACAACCTTCACAACAAACTAAGCATAATCAAACTCTTGCAAAAGTTTGTGCCCCTACCCCAGAATTAGAGTTGGCTCCCCTTATTTGCCAATCGATCATGGCAATCTTGACCGAGTCTCAAGAGCCAACCAATAATGAACCAGATCAACTGGTGGGGGAATCTGAGCTTGAAATCAATGGTTCTCTGATATCTGACTCTTAACCTACCACTTTGGTGCCCCTTGAGCCCGATTTATCCTCCATTCTTGAACAAACTTAGGTGGAAGACAATCAAGAACTGGAACCACGTGTAGAAGAATCTGAAATCAAAATTTATGAAGATCCTCCTAAATCTAATGCTTTATCGATTATCTCTGTCCATCAAAAACCCATAGAGCAAAGCACACTTAAACAACCTAGGGAGAGGCCGACACTTAACAACCTTGGGTGGAGAATCATGGAGATGCTTGGATATCAAGCTAGCAAGGGCCTAAGCAAAGATTTACAGGGGTAGCATATCTAGTGCAAACCCTGTTTTCAATCACAAGGCCAAGACTTGGATTTCATGAATCAGCTCCTGAGCCTCAGAAGGGCAAGGCAAAATTAACTATCACATTTGAGTGTTTAGAAAATCATTCTATAAAAGGGGCACAATTGAAGGAAAATAAATATAGCCCACGATCAATTCCTTGACCCTTGATAATATTGGGGCCAACCTCATGGCAAATAATGAAGAAGACTAAAGAAAAGAGAAAATACAATCACAAGCCAGCTAAGGCTAGAGGCAAGGGAATTCCAGGATCACCTCTACCTAGGCATTCATTTATATGGCAACCCGTTAGGGCCGAGTTAGTCAACAATCATTCAAGTAGCGGGATCTAGGGGAATATATTATTAGGATCACCTCTAGCTAGGCAATCCCCCTCTCCAACTTTCTTCTCAAGGTCTTCTCAACCTTCTAGACTAGGCCCTAGAGCCCATTTTGGTCAATTAAGCCACAAAGCCCATCTTCAATGCTCGGGTTCACAATCCCACTCCCATTCTCCTAAACTAGATTCTCAAATTCTCAATCATTTTCTAAAACTGGGCTCAAGTGCCCAATGCTCTTCTATATTGGGCCCATATGCCCATTATCTTCCTAAATCGAGCCCTTGTGCCCAATCTATTTCTAAATCGGGCCCATGTGCCCATCATTTTCTTAAATTGGACCCTTGTGCCCAACCTTTTTCTAAATCAGGCTCATGTACCCATCATCTTCTTAAATCGGGCCATTGTGCCCAACCTCCTTCTAAATTGGGCCCATGTGCCCATCTTTATTTTCTTATTACTTGCTCCTCATTTCTTGACATTTCACTTGTATTTAGTTTGCATTGAAGTTTTGGCTTCTTAGGTCATCTATGAAGGGGGGATCCTTTGCATTCATCTTTGATTTTAATTTTGCATGTTTTCATTTATGCATTGTATACCTATGTGCTTTACTGTTATCTCTTACCTTGTTGATAAGGCCTAAGTCCCTTGACAAAGGATCAAGGCAACTTTGCCCTTTTCTTACAAGGAACTTAGCTTGAATAAAGTTCTAATCTTTTCTTTAAAGTGGATCCAAGAAGCAAGAGGGATTTCACATGAAGGAGAAAATGTGTTGGCCTTACTCCCCAAGCACTTAAAAGAAGAAAGACAACAAAAAAATTGAAAAAATTGAAAACGGCAATAAGTGGACTACCGCGACCTCTATTAGGACTTGCATTTTAGTTTGCATATATCAAAATAATAGCATTTGAGATGTTGAAGACCTAAAGTCTAGAGGGGGCTGAACTTGAGAACCCCTTCAACAAAATCAATGATGGCCCAGTCACTCGCTAGGCTTGCGGTTTGGCCAAAATGGAATGTGTGGTGATGACGGTTCCTCTAAGGGGATCCTAACTCATCACATTCAACCTATATCTTCAACTTTTTTCTTATGCGAATTTGTATTTCTTTAAACTCTACATGCATCATTCCACACAACATCATCGTGCATTTCATATGGGCTTGGCATTTCATCAAGACATCCCACCATATTCTTAGCTAGCTTCCTAACCCCACCATGCTACAGTTGTAGACACCCGAAACAAGATCCGTAGATCTCCCTTTTCAGCCCCTATGCTTGCTTTGGGGTCTTGGTGGATGGGTGTTAATGTTTGTGGACGCTAGGAGCCAAAGACTCCAAAATATAGTAGAATGAAAAGAAATGAAAGGGAGAATAAAAATGACCACCGTACCTTTGGAATGAGGAGATTGTTGAGTTCCGACTTCTCCTCTCTCGGCCGGCCGAAGGAAGAGAGCTTAGCGAGTCCTTTGTCTTTGATCCAGTTGAAGCTCCGCCCCAACCGAATTTACCTACAAATGTCCATAAGAAAACATAGAAACAAGTGAAAAGATCATTAGTTCTAGTGAAAGTGTAGAATCTTGCTCAAATTCAAACTTAAACATGCAAAAGGGAAGGAACTGACCGGATTGGGACTAAATCCCAACCCCTATTTTTGATAGGCTTTTAAAGAGGTATGAAGATGCAAAGGTGTGGCTTAATGCATGCTAAATGACATGTTAATGAAAGTTAAAATGAAAGGGGGGAGTAAAGGATCAACCGGAAAGGTAAGCAAACTCAAAAAAATGCAAAATGGGGTCTGCCCCTGCTAGTGTCTCATTTATGGGGTGCGTTGACCAAAGTCAAAGTGCCCTATTTAGGGGGCACTAGGGACTGGTTTCAGTAGATTTTCTTCCATTCTTCGCAGCGTCGCCTCGGAGTGTAGGAAGACCTCCAAGACGAAACGAGAGCTCCTTCTTATAGCCAATATGTAAATGATGCAAATGGTAGGGTGTTTGGTCGTTGGATGTAAGAGGAATGGTGACTAAAGGCTTTCTAAGTTGGAAGAAAACCATATTTCTGGGTGGCTGAAACTGTAGGTTTTTGGGGTTTTTGGGAGAGAGTTTTGAGGTGAATTGAGGGCTTAGGAAGTGTGCTGAGCGCTTGGATTCGTGGTATTGGATGAGCTAGGTGGTTGGACAGAGCTGGAATCCCCTCAAAGCTTCAAATGAGTGCCTATTTATAGCCAAGAAAAGGGCACTTTGGTCAAATCCGAAAAGCAGTTCCATGCGGCAAAGCACCCTATATATAGGGCGCTAGCATCATGAGTCATGTTAGATCAATAGGGCGAGTCCCAGTGAGTGGTCGAATCGATTTGACCAGGTGCCAGACACCCCATTTATAGGGCGCCAGGTGCTCCATTTATAGGGCACCTGGTGCCCTATAAGTAGGGCACCTGGTGCCCTATAAGTAGGGCACCTGGTGCCCTATATACAGGGCATCGCCCTCTTTGAAATGCACCAAAAACCTTAATTTTTTTGAAAAACCCAGTTTTCTTGAAAGGATAACCACATATACTTCATGAAAACAAGAATTTAAGCGCTTCAACTGGACCAAAATTGCGTGTCTACAACTTGCCTCGCCTTGGTGTCGACTTTGCAAGGGAGTGACATGAATGAAAAGTAGGCGAATGTAGTGAAGCGTAGTGAGGCTCAGTGGAATAAAGTGGTGACGGACTGAAAAGGTGATGGCAAGGTGTAGATTTAGATATGCTGTCATTATCCTAGTTGAGTGGAATAAAACTTTGCCGGACTCTGAGATCACCCTTTGTCTTATCGAAACCTTCTCTCTAGTTGATTGGTTAAGGAGAAGAACAGTATTGAAAGTAAATAACTAAAATCCCACATGTGGGAGAATTGTTATCGGACAGGACCTGAATTGCATGTTGTGCTGGACTTGGTAGAAATGCATTGAAAAGTAAATTGTGAAAAGTAAAGAGGAGACAGCCAATCAACCAAGGTTGGGTTCTTCAAATTCATAAGGTTTTACTCAATAATACCAGTTCAGCTTGACATGGAAAAACTTCTTGTTTCGATGAAATCATTGTTAAAACGTGTTGGAAACCGATTCTCCGAAAAATCAAGACCTCCTCTGGGGCTATAAAAGACCATCTTTAAAATGTTCATAGTGGACTGGAAAGAGGTCATGGCAGGATTATGGTGGGGTGATGCATGTATGAAATGATGCATATTGGGTTTAAAAAAATACAACTAAGTATAAGAAAATTGTTGAAGATATAGGTTGAACATAACGCGTTAGGATATCCGTGAAGAAACTGTTGTCCCCGCATATTCAACTTTGGCCTATCAACAAGCCTAGGGAATGACTGAACCTTCACTGATTTTGTTGAACGGGTTCTCAGGCTCAGCCCCCTCTAGACTTGAGTTCTTCAACATCTTAAATATGATTTATTTTGATAAATGCAATACTAAATGCAAGTCCTAATAGGGGTCGGGGTAGTCCACTTTTAGTTTTCAATTTATGCTTTTTTGTTGTATTTGCTTCCTCCAAGTGTTTGGGGATATGAAGCTGGCATGCCTTCTCCTGTTCCTGCATCCACTTGAGAGAAGATATTATAACTTTATTTTAGCTTAGTCCCTTGTGAGGAGAGGGCAAAGTTGCCTTGATCTTTTGTCAAGGGACATAGGCCTTATCAAGGTAAAGATAACAGAAAAACTAATCAAAAGGAAAAATTGGAATGAATATGCAAGATTGGAATTAAACATGAATGTAAAAGCAACTAATCAATTTAGAAAGAAATTTTTAAGTGTTTTCAATTTTTTTTGATTTGTTTGTGTTTTGATGGTTATATAATGTTTTTTGATATTTTCATGATTTTTTTGGTGTTTTGGATATTTAATTTTTAATATTTTTGATTTTATGAATTTGTTTGATGTTTTTGAAATATTTGATTTTTTTGTTCGGTGTGAAGGACACAACCATCTCATCCTTTGCCTTGCTCGTTGTAAGTGTCCCTCATCGTTATCTAAGGGTTAAGAGTAGGCATCACATGTGAGAAAGTGCCTTGTTCAGAATCTTCTGACATTCTGCCTTTGATAGGCTATGGCTCTTCTTGGACCTAGTTGGTCGACCCTGCCCCCAAGGTTAAAGAAGGAAGAGGATTGGTGGTTAGTCGTTAGTAGGGTTCAGGGACGTCGAACTTGTTTCTCTACTAGTGCCCATATTGCCTGTTGGGATTTGTCCTTCTCGAGTCCTTCCTTCTAGCCCGTTTTCTTTGATGGCCCACATTGAAACAGGTTTTCTCTTTTGCTTGATTTTGACTTGAGGGGTTCATTGCCCATATTTTGGAGCCTTTTCTTTTTTGAGCTTTTGTTGGTACACATTCAGACAGGTCTATTCTTCTGCCGACCTGAGTGGTCATTGCCCATCTTTTGGTACCTTTTCTTTTAAGAAGTCAGATCTTTAGAGGCGTCCTCCTATTAAGGTGATGGGCACTTTCGATACTCCTCATTCTAATCCCTTTCATCCATTTATAACCGAAATAAGAAGAGAATAGGATAGGGTCGACCTTATTTTGCCAAGTGTTGCCTAGCTTTCTCTCTGATATCCAATCATCGGATCCTGAAATCTAGGCATATGGTGTGTGCAGTATGATGCCTATCCTTATTTCCCTAAGTGACAAGTTGGGGCACCGAACAAGCATGCATTAGATGTTACTACCATTCTTCACACATTTGAATTTTATAGATTTTTTGTAATTTTTTTAAGGAAAATATTTTTTGAGGTATACACCATTCCAGGGATGAGCTAGTTCTTCATCTTCTGCATTAGTTAGCTTGTATGAATTACCAAGATAAACAGCTAAAATTACATACGAACCCTCCCAATTAGGTTGAAGTTTGGAGCGGGGACCGCCCAGCTTAACAAATATTCTTATAAGCACAACCTCACTGACTTCAAATTTTCTCTCTACCACCCTCTTCTGATAAAATCTTTTAAGTCTATTCTGATAAGATCTAGCATGTTCGGCAGCGGCCAGCCTCCTTTCGCTCAAGAGTTCGAGTTGCGTGAGAAGGGAATCTCGGCGTTCATCCATCAGGATGTCTCGATCGATCTAGACTCGGAGGAAAAGAATGAGTACTTCATATGGAACTACTACCTCCATCCCAAATGCCAAGGCATAGGGAGTTTGACCCGTTGGGGTTCGAACAGAAATGCGGTAGGCCCATAGAGCATCAACTAACGTATCTGGCTAGTCTGCGAACTTGCTAGACTTACATGTTTTCTTGATGATTTTTATCAGAGTTTTATTCGTGACTTCTGCTTGACCATTGCCTTGAGGATAATATGGAGATGAATGATGCAACTTGATGCAATATCTATTGCAAAGGTCGTGCAGCTCCTGAGAGAGGAATTGTGGTTCGTTGTCGGTGATGATGTCGCCTGGGATCCCAAATCTGGCAATGATGTTGCATTTGATGAAGGTACTGATTGTTGATGCCTTGATCTCCACGTATGCTTCCGCTTCTGCCCACTTGGTGAAGTACTCCGTAGCCATTAGGATGAATGATTTGGTTTTGTTTGCAGAGTTTGGGTCATCAAGGGGTCCGATAACATCGAAAGCCCACATAGCGAAAGGCCATGGGGCATGAATCGGGTGAAGGGAAGATGCAGGAGAGTGGATCTTTTCGACGTGAAGTTGACATTGATGACAATGCCGGACAAAAAATTGAGCAATCTTCTTCCAGAGTAGGCCAATAATACCCTTGCCTGATGATCTTCTTGGCAAGGGCCTGAGCATTTACATGGCCTCCACATACTCCGGAATGTGCTTCTTTTAGCACCAATTCAGCCTCTTCTTCATCTACGCATTTTAATAGAATGCCGGCGAGGCTCCTTTTGTAAAGCACTCCAACTAAAATGGTGTATCTTTGGGAGATCCTCCTGATAGCCTTCTTCTCTTCGGTGGTTGACCCTGCTAAATATGTTTAATCCTGATAGTAATTTGCAATCTCATAATACCATGGTTTCTCTCCTTCTTCTAATTCTTCCAACTCAACCAAAGACACTTCCTCCTTTTGCTCAATGTATTCCTTCCTTTCAAACTCTTCTTTAACCTTCAAGAATTGCACATCTTCCACTGCCGGAATGGTACATCGGCGGACATAGATCGTCCTAACTTGTTTGCCTAGCGGGACAGATAGTGAAGATGCCAGAGAAGAGAGAGCATCGGCAAGAATTTTTTGAGCACGAGGAACATGAATGAATTCAAGTTTAGAGAATAACTTGATGTAACAGGCAGTGAGTTCTTGGTACGGTCTGAGCCCAGGATGAGATGTGCGGTATTCAGCAAGCACTTGGTTGAGAATCAGTTGACTATCTCCGATCACCCTTAGTTCGGTGGCACTATAGAAGTGAACGGCCTCCAATCCGGCCAGTAAGGCTTCATACTCAGCTATGTTGTTTGTTGCTGGAAAATGGAGCTGAAAAGCCTGTGGAATGGTGACACCTTCGGGTGACAGAAGAACAATCCCTATCTCTCTACCTTGAGAGTTTAATGCCCCATCAAAGTATAAAGTCCATAGATTGGAATATCGAATGGACATCAATTCTTCATCGGGGAATTCTAATTGGATGGGCCAAAGATTGGGATAGGATGATGGACGAGGTGTTCAACAATCGCATATCCCTTGATCGCCTTTTGTTGGATGTAGGTGATGTCAAATTGAGAAAGAAAGCTTTGCCAGCGTGCTAATTGGTTAGTCAGGACAGATTTTTCAAGAATAAATTTGATGGAATTCATACGAGCAATGAGATTAACCTCGTGAGCCAGAAAGTAGTTCTTAAGCTTTTGGACCACCCAAACTAGGGTGGCAAAGGTTTTTTCCATGGTTGTATACTTTTGCTCACAAGGATCAAAGATTTTAGACAGATAGTATGCTGCTTGCTCTTTCCCTTTGTCATCTAATTGTGCCAATATTGCTCCGTGGGATCCTTCCAAAACTGAGATGTATAAGATTAAGGGCTTGCTTGGAATCAGGGGTTTGAGCACATGTGGGCTTGACAAGTACTTCTTTAAACCATCGAATGCCTCCTGACATCTTGAATCCCATCTGAATTCGACCTTCGCCTTGGTTAACTCATAGAAAGGTTTGCACCTTTGGGAGTGTTGTGAGATAAACTGACGAACAAACTGTAGCCTACCAATCAACCCTCTCAACTCTTTCAGGTTCCTTGGTGGAGGCATATTAATGATGGTTTTGGCCTTGTTGAGATCGATCTCAATGTCTCTTTTGCTGAAGATGAACCCAAGTAGCTTTCCTGATGACACTCTAAACACACACTTCTTGGGGTTCATTTTAAGCTTATATTCCCTGGCTCGCTGCAAAACCCTTTTTAACACCTGAGCATGCTCATCTCGGGTCCGAGATTTAACCACCATATCATCCACATACACCTCTACAAATTTATGCATCATATCATGAAATATCTCTACCATGGCCCTTTGATAAGTTGCTCCGGCATTCTTTAATCCAAAGGGCATGATGACGTAGCAATAAGTTCCCCAAGGTGTAGTGAATGAGGTCTTCTCTTGATCCTCTTCTACTAACCAGATTTGATTATACCCTGAATATCCATCCATGATGATAGGGTTTCATATCTAGTTGTGTTATCAACAAGGACATGAATATGAGGAAGGGGGAAATCATCTTTTGGATTTGCTTGGTTTAAGTCCCTGAAGTCAATACAAATTCGAACCTTTCCATCTTTCTTCATGACTGGGACTATGTTTGCCACCCATTGCGGATAGAGGACAACTCTAATGAATTTTGCTTGGTGGAGTTTATCGACCTCTTCCTTCATTTTCAGTGCTATATCTAAGTGGAATCTCCTTAACTTTTGCTTGACCGGGGTAGCTTCGGGTTTTAAAGTTAATCGATGCTCTACTAGTGACTTGTCTAACCACGACATATCTTCATATGTCTAAGTGAATGTGTCCTTATATTCTTGTAATACCCCCATTAGATTTTGCTCTTCCAAAGGAGTAAGGTTGGCACTGATGAGGATATTCTTAGGATCTTCCGGTGCTCCAAGATTGCGTTCCTTAGTTGGTTCATCCACCGTGGCTGACGGCTCTTCAAACCTCTTTAATCCAGATGCGTAGGCATCAGCCAAATCCTCCTCTTCATCCTCAGTATCAGGATCTTTTTCTGATACAACCTCATATACCCCTAAAGTTGGATCGATGTTGTTTTTTTCCTCATACCATATTTCATCCAACTGGATTACATTTTCTAGATATTCCGGTTGCCTGGCACATTCTATGCTTTTCCGAGCTAACTGATGCAAGTATCTTTCTGGGACTCTTCTACCTCTTATTTTTGTTCTATTTTTATTGGAAACTAAACCTAAATAAGGAGAGGAAGAGGAAGTGGAGGGAGTGGAATTTATTGGAGAGAGTGGAGGGCAAAGGAGGTCAATCAAGGATCTGGTGGCTCCTTGGGGCGAATGCCCTTCTGGGGCAAGTTGAGATGTTTCCTCGATCGAAATTTGAGTTTTAAGGAAGACATTTTTTGGGGGGAAGTACTAAACATAAAGACAGAATGGGCTTTAGGTGCCCGATTTGGGGTGAGATCAACTGCAGGAGCCAAAGTAGGCAGAGATATTGATAAAGAGGGGAAGACTTCGAGCAATATTTGATAGAGGGGGCTTTCGGGCCCAATGTTGACAGAAAGAGGTGATGAGCCAGTAGGCCGGATGATCATGGAAGAAGGTGGGATCATGGACCCAATAAGAGGAGGATGCGGGCTTGAGGGCCCGGGTTTAGGAGATGGGGTTGAGGGCCCAAGAGTTGGAGAAAATGAGCATAAAAGGCCCAGATTTAATAGAGGGGCTTGATGGCCCAAGAGCAACAAGTGGGTACGCAGACCCATAAGTTGGGCCTGGGGGCCTAGAAATAGGGATCGGTCCAAGAAGCCCAGGGAGAGCATCACAGTGAGTTGGGGTATGGGCCCCAAAAGAGAAGATAATGAGGGAATGCCCTCATGGAGTTGGTTGGACTTTTCCTTGAGTCAGTTTGGCAATATGACCCTCGGGTGGGTCAACAGGTGGTTCAGCCTGGAGTGGTTCATTGCTTGACCCTTCTTCATCGGTGGAAAACAAAAGAGATATTTCAGGATACAAGTCATCTTCAGGGTTGTTGGTTCTTCTTCTCTTCTCTTGCTCTATCTCTTGTTCTTCTCTGTTCTTGGCCAGTTGAATGGTTCCTTTCTTGATGAAAAACTTTTGTAAGCATCTAGAAAATATCTGCTTTTGAGATTCTGACCATTGGCAATCGTTCCATCATACCCAACCCCGCTTTTTGGTTGTAACCTCATTAGATTGATTGGCTCAACTATGCCTTGCAGTTCTTTGCCTAGTCCTCAGCCGTCCTGGTATTCCAAACTCTTCATTATGTGCCAACCAACAGTTTCATTTTTCTCTCTTTTTCTTTTCCACACTTGCCTGGGCTGCCTACTTATTTCTGGAAGATCTAAGATTGTCAAAATCGGCTTGTTTGGTAACTCGAGGAGTGGTGGAGGAGAAGGTGGATGATCTAGGGGTATGTTATTCACCTTAATCACTTGTCCCTTGTAAGGGAATTTGAGACACTGGTGATTGGTGGAGGCGACTACCTCTAGTGCTTCCAAATAGGGTTGTCCCAGAATAGCTTTGTAAGTTGGATCCATCTCTAGTATGTGAAAGTAGACAGTGACTATCCGAGGCCCGAGCTTGACATCCAACGTAATCATGCCATCAGCAGGCCTCTTTGAATTATCATATGTGGTCACTGTTATTTGAGATGGCTAGATGTCCTCCTCTGAAATTTTACAAAAATGTAATGTTTCTGGTGGCAGAACGTTAATGGAGGCTCCGGTATCAACCAAGGATGACTTAATGCCAACTTCGTTGATGTGTATTGTAATGCATAGGGCACATTTCCGTATTTCTGGGCTAGCCAATTCTTCCTTTGTGAATGTGAGGGCCGGGTACTCACTTCTCGGGACCAGAACTGATGAGATTTTTTCTAGGGGGGGGTCTTGTTCACCATCACCCGCTGTAAGTATTGTTGGAGAACCTCTTGATGGACTCTGGATCTTTTGATCAACTCTAGGATAGAGATCTGTGCTGGGGTTTTATTAAGATGTTTTAACAAGTAATAGGATGTCCTAGGCAATGGCTCTTCCATGTGTTCTTCTTCTGCTTTTGGTACCAACCCTGATTGATTGGCCTGGGGAAAGACCCTTTGGAACATGCGCTCACTCCTGAGTACTGTGGCAAGTTGAGGAGCTATAGTTGGGGTGGTAGTGGCAGGTGGTGGGTTAGGTTGAATGATGGGAGATCTAGGGATGGGTGTAATGATGGTGGTTTGATGCATGGTAGGGTAGGTAGGTTGTGAAGGTACAGTTGCTTGGGGCAGGATGATGATGGGTCCCAATGGTAGTGATGATTGTGCGGGTGGATTAGGGTCTATCCCGATTGGAGTTGTATGGCTGGTGGTGTTATGATGGGTCGTGATAGCATTTGGATGAAAGGTGTTCTGTTTAATGTGATGGGATTAGGTGACATAGTTGTTCAGGGTATAGAGTGGATGGTTCGGTTAGGAGGGTGAGGTAAGTTGATGTGCATGGCAAAGGTGGCTCCTTCGACTTGCCAATTCTGGCCCCGATCATGATACTCCTCGGAAGAGATCAAGATGGGATTAACGTGTTGAATCCCAAGCGCGGATGCATGTGGAGGTAAAGGGTTTTGGATAATCCCCAGGCCAGGGTTCTATTGTTGCTGTTGTTGAGCTGATGCAAGCTACCATTGAGGTTCATTCTTCACTGTTCTGATGTATTCCCCCATCTGGTCCCAGTCAATACTACCTTGCTTATTAAGGTCATAGATGTAGTTTTTGAACTGAAAGCAATTTTCCACGGTGTGCCCAAGATATATGTGAAACAGGCAGTATTGCTCTGTGTTGGCATTTTGAGGCCACTACAGCTTCTCCCTTGGCAATGCAATTTGCCTTGCCGCCATGAGTGCATTAAAGATGTCCACAAGAGAGTACGACAAAGGTGGCTAATGGTTCCTCTTAGGTCCAACTTTTCGGGGTTCGTAGGCCATGGGAGGGGGTGCTTGGTTGTAGTTGGCCAGTTGTTGCCGTGGTGGTTGGGGAACTGGAGCTTGTATAGCTGGTTGTCGTGGTCGCTGAGGGATTGGAGCTTGTTGCTGACGGGGCTGGAACTGAGGTTGAGGGTGAGGCTGAGGTTGACGAGGGTTTCTAAATGGTTGATTTTGTTGAGGGTTCTTGAACTGGTGTTGATAATTGCTAGGTGGGTTCCTTACAATGTTGAGATTTTTGTTGGTCACTACGCCCTCAGTCACTGGGCTAGTTGTGGTAAAAGTGATTTTCTTGACAGCTCGAGGTCTAGGATCAAACAAGTTCATGATAGGTGAGTCCCTAAGTTGTGTTTGAATGTACCGTGCCCTCTCATAGAGTTCACTCATGGAGGTGGGGTGATGCAAAGCCAACATGTTCTTTAAAGCTGGAGTGGCATTGGTGAAGATCTTCTTTACTTGCTCCAGTTCCGAAATAGAATCCGTAAGCCTCTCTACCATTGATCTCCATCTATCAGCATATTTGATAAAATCCTCATCATTTCTCATTCTTTCAGCCATGAGATTGATTATAGAATACGTTGGTCCGACCCTATGTTGATATTTGTGCAAGAATTTAGCTTTGACAGTTTCAAAGTTACTCACCTCCAAAGAGTCAAGCGAGTAGAACCACTCTAAAGCTGAACCCTCTAATGATCTTCTGAAAAGAAAAGCAAGGGCCCTGGGGTCATTTTGCCACATTACTATCTCATAAAGAAAGTCTTTGATATGAATGAATGGATTACCGGTTCCATTGTAACGGTGGTATGCTGGCATCTCAGAGGGAGGTAGATGAAAAGTAGGGAGGGAAGGAAGAGAAATTTCAGGGGTTGCCTTTGTGTCAATTAGATGTCTAAGCTCTCTATACTGCTCATCCATGCGATTGATTTTGTTAATCATAGCCAAATCAACAGGAGGTTCCCCAAGAGGAGGAGGAGGAGTGGGTACCCGGTGCACCGGAATTGGGACTGGGTGGGCCGAAGTGGCCGGATAAGAAGGGTACATTGGGGGATTCACCAAAGGGTGAGTAGGGTTGAGATGATTAGAAGAATAAATTGGTGGCCTAGAAGGAACAACAACATTCAGATCGGGATGATCTAGATTAGCCACCGGATGAGGAGAAGTTGGGGCTACAAGCCCGGTATATGAATGGCCATAAATGGGCACATTAGGTTGACGTGACACCAACCGAGGGGTAGAGATGTGAAGACCACCTTCAGGAGGAATGTGGTTAGTGGGCGACTTGCCCTTGAGGATGGCTTCGATAGCCTGAAGTTGGGTAGGGTCGGCATGAGAGAATGCCTCCCAAAGTTAATTTGGATTGGGTTGAGGAGAAGTTTGACTAGGTTCGGGGAGAACTTCGGGTTCATTGACGACACATACAACATCAGGGTAAAAATAAGATTGGTAATACTCCAATTGCAGCTGCTCATATTTTCGATCCGCCATTCTGATAGCTCGTCTTGACCTTAAATTCATAAACACAATAGAAAAAGAAGGTTGACAAATAAAAGCACGAGAAATTTTTTTATTTTTATTTTTGACCCCTTTTTTGTTTTGATTTTATTTTTTCGGACAAGTAAGTTATCAAGCAAATTAACCTCAAGCAATTTTTTTTTGTTTTTTTAGGTGATTTTGGAATTTTTGTTTAATTTTCAGTTTTTGTTTGCAAACAAGTAATAGCAAAGACTTGGAATGATTAACGCAATTTTTGTGTTTCAACCTTAAATTAGTAGCTTGTTTAGGAGAAATATTGTCCAGTTAAATAAATGGGTAGGACCCTATGCTCTCGCAACGTCGAGCAATCTAAGGTTGTCACTCTCTTCACAACGATAGGTAATAGGTACTTCGGGTTTTGGGGTAAAAAGGGTACAACCAGCCCGATCAGTGAAGAGGGAATCCTTCATGTCTGGGGACTTACGGAGGTCTTAATGGAAGCTACTCAGTCCTTCTGAGAGGAAATCCCTGGAGGAGGAGTTGGCAATCACCAAGAGGGGTGTTTGGATGTGTAGGGCTTTGGGAGGAGAGAGCCTCCCTTCTCGGATGTCCTAAGGAGACGGGCGAACTCGAAACTCCAATGCAAACAAATGCAAGTGAAATGTCAAGGAATAAGAAGCAAGTAAGAAGAAATTAAAAGCATACAATGATTAACAAGATGTTGTAGGAAGCAAGTAAACAAGACAATGATATGAAATCAAACTAAGCTGAAAGAGAAAACTAATTTTGACTAAGCATGCTTTGAAAATTTACTAAAGAAGAACTAGACTTAGAAGGAAATAGGCAAGTATACTTAACAAGGGATGAAAGAAGATGATATCTAAGATGCTAAGGTAAAATAAGTTGATAAACAAAGCTAGAAATCAGATTGTATGCTTTTAAAAGGACCAACGAAAAGTAGGTAAATCGGAAGAAACTTGATGACACTCCAAGGAAATAAACAACCATGTAAGCAAGTAAATAGCAATGCAAGGAAATGGAAATGGCTTAAATGAGAATTAGAATGAAAATAAGCATGTTTTCAAGTGGACATTCTTAGGAAAGGAAAGAAGAACTCACTAAAGAAAAGTCGGTTCCACCGTGGTCGCCAAAAGGTGTAGACACCCGAAACGGGATCCATTGATCTCCCTTTTTGCCCCCTACGCTTGCTTTGGGGTCTCGGTGGATGAGATGTTAGTGTTTATGGTCGCCAGGAAGAGAGCTTAGCGAGTCCTTTTTCTTTGATCCGGTTGAAGCTTCGCCTAAGCCGAATTTACCTACAAATGTCCAAAAGAAAACATAGAAACAAGTGAAAAGATCACTAGTTCTAGTAAAAGTGTAGAATCATGCTCAAATTCAAACTTAAACATGCAAAAGGGAAGGAACTGACCGGATTGGGATTAAATCCCAACCCCTATTTTTGATAGGCTTTTAAAGAGGTATGAAGATGCAAAGGTGTGGCTTAATGCATACTAAATGACATGTTAATGAAAGTTAAAATGAAAGGGGAGAGTAAAGGATCAACTAGAAAGGTAAACAAACTCAAAAAAATGCAAAACGGGGTCTACCCCTACTAGTGCCCCTGGTGCTTGCTACAGGTGTCCCCTTTATGGGGCACGTTGACCAAAGTCAAAGTGCCCTATTTATGGGGCATCAGGGACTGGTTTCAGTAGATTTTCTTCCCTTCTTCGCGGCGTCACCCCGGAGTGTAGGAAGACCTCCAAGATGAAATGAGAGCTCCTCCTTATAGCCAATATGTAAATGATGCAAATGGTAAGGTGTTTGGTCGTTGGATGTAAGAGGAATAGTGAGTAGAGGCTTTCAGAGTCGGAAGAAAACCATATTTCTGGGTGGCTGAAATTGTAGGTTTTTGGGGTTTTTGAAAGAGAGTTTTAAAGTGATTTGAGGGCTTAGGGAGTGTGCTGAGGGCTTGGATTCGTGGTATTGGATTAGCTGGGTGGTTGGACAGAGTTAGAATTCTCTCAAAACTTCAAATGAGTGCCTATTTATAGCCAAAAATAGGGCACTTTGGTCAAATCCGGAAAATAGTTCCACGCGTCAAAGCACCCTATATCTAGGGTGCTAGCATCATCAGCCGTGTCAGATTGATAGGACCAGTGAGCGGTGCCTGGCACCCCATTTATAGGGTGCCTGGTGCCCGATTTATAGGGCATCTGGTGCCCTCTAAGTAGGGTGCCAGGTGCCCTATATACAGGGCACCGCCCTCTTTGAAATGCACCGAAAACCTCAATTTTTTTTGGAAAACCCGGTTTCCTTGAAAGGATAACCACATATACTTCATAAAAACAAGAATTTAAGCTATTCAACTGGACCAAAATTACGTGTCTACAACAGTATAAACCTTTACATCTTAAGGATGGTCTTTTTACAGCCCTTATTTGTGGTCTTAATTTTTTTCGGAGAATCAATTTTCTATTATGCCTTTAACGATGATTTCATTAAAGCAAGAAGTTTTTCTACTCTGAACTAAACCAATGTTCCCAAGTAAACCTTATGAATTTGAAGAACCTGACCTTAGTTCATTGGATCTTACGCATTACTTTTTGTAATTTACTTTTTGATGCATTTCCCTAGTTCAGGACACCATGCAGTTCAGTATTAATTGGTGTCAATTACCCCCATCATGCAAGATTTCAATTATTTACTTTCAGTATTGTTTGTTCCTATGACATGTTTTCCTTTTAATCAATCAACCAAGAAGAGGGTTTCTATAAGATAGCAGGTGATGCTGGGATCTGGCAAGGTTCGATTTGTTCAATTGGGCCTAGAAAAGCATGTCTAAATCTACACATTGGTGTCACCTTTTCAGTCCTTTACCATTTCATTCCGCTACACCTCACTATGCACCACTTCGTCTGCTAATGCTCCACTCTTGTCACTACTCTACAAAGTTGATGCCAAGGCAAGGCAGGCTGTAGACAAGAAATTTTGGCCTAGTTAGAGAGTTCAAAATTCTTGTTTTATAAAGTATATTTAAGTATACTATTGAATGAACCAAGTTTTCTAAAAAAATTGAGCTTTCCCACACATTTTAGCTCAACTAGAACTTAGTGTCCCATTAGGGGGGGTGCTACTCCTAATGTTCCATTAGGGGGGCACCACCCCTAGTTCCCCATGAGGGGGTGCGAGGCACCCCACCAATAGGGTGCCAGGTGCCTAATTCGTAGGAATCTTACATTTTTGGTTGACATCAATTTGACAACCAATTAACACCAGATTAGGTGATGACGGTGCATTAAATGCACCTTATAATGCAAGGGCCCCATTAAGGGGGTGCATTGCTACATCTAAGAGATTTCATCTTTTCTTAATTTTTCTCTCTTTGATGGTATAAAAAGACCCCCCTCCTTTAACATTTTAAAGGTTCCAATCCCTCCTCCCACTCCCTCTTACTCACCACAACACATCTAAGCCTTTCCAAGCCCTCCCCAAACCCTCAAACCACTTAGAAATCACACTCCAAAAGTCCCAAAAGCCACAATTTTATTCTTTAAAAACAAAGTTTTCTCCTAACTTTGGGAGACTACATGAGTCATTTCTCTTGCTTCAAGGGCTAAATCTTTCCTCCTACAACTTCTCTTATGTCAAGACTACCTCAAGAAGCCATGTTGACACACCTAAGATCAATCAACAGCCTGAGGCAAAATGAGGAAGAAGGGCTCAAAGCTTGCTAGAGCAAACCCAAACTCCCCATTAAGGGGCACTACCCCTAGCGCTCCATCAATAGGGTGCCTACAGGACAGAGCCTACTTTTGTGTTTTTAAGGGCTTTCGCATCCCTTTTTGATCCCCTACCACCCTTTTTAATTACAATCTGCATTTTCATGTTGTTAAGAATATATTAGAGCATTCATTTGCACTTTCATTTATCTTTAAATCTTTTAAAATAGGGGTTGGGATCTAGTCCCACACTGGTCAGTTTCCAACCTTTTGTTCATTTTATGTTTAATTTGAACATGTTACTATACTACCTTCACTCCTAATGTTTCTTTCACTTTTTTTTTCTTGTTTTCTTGTTGACATTTAGGTTAATCTGATTGAGGTGAAGCTACACACCATTAACCAAATTAAGAGAAAAGGAACTTTTCAAGCTCTCTTTTCAGCCAGCCGAGAGGAGGGAAGTCAGAACCCAAACACATCTCTCCATTTTAGAGGTACAATGGTCATTTTTCATTTTCATTTAATTCTTCTATTTTTATACTTTGGAGCCCATGACTCCTGGTGACCACAAACCAACACCATAACCCAAGAGAGGAGCATTGTTTCTTTGATCTACATTACTCTCTCTTCTTGTAGCACATTTTTCCTTGGTGGACCACCATTCAGGACAAGTTGGAAGGTTCTACATGTAGGAGAACCCCTCTATGGAGGAAGTTCATTTGGATATTGCTAGAGGCCATGTGCTTGGGTGGCTTAGAGAGCATAAAGTGTCCTATGTTTATTCTTCTTTGGTCTAAGGGAATGGTAGAATCCCGTAAAGGTATTTTTGAACTCTTTCGAATTTCTCTAAATGATTTATCTCATTATGATTCAACTATCATTGCATGTAACTTAGGACTTCATTATGAAAGATGTATCAAGATAGTAAAAGTAATAAAGATAATGCCATTAATACTAAATAAGATATCACAAGAAATGTAAAATATTATCACAAATAATTGGCTTGTAGGGAAAGCATTTCTATCAAATTTATTATAGTGGTATTAGATCCAAGTTCAATGTCTTTCCACTGGAAATGGTATATTTTTGCAATATTTTTGAAGAGGATGTCTGGTAGTACCAAATAACATGACCACATGACAATTCAAAGTAGTTTGCTCATGGCCTGATCACACATGATGTTGAGCTTGGACCAAGTACAATCAACATGAACTATCGTGTGTTGGAGATGGACCCGACCTACATCTCTCTGATATAGCTAATTAAACACAAAATATCAACATATTAGAAGGTGATGTTTGTAATGATACAAAAGAATTAATAAAATACATACCTAAGGCAATGAAAGATGGACTCTGTAGGGGGTGTCACCATAGTAGGGTGAGGGACAACCGCACAAGATGGTCCTTGAGTTGCAAGTGTATCTAGTGTAGGCTGAGATGTACTGAAAGGGGGATCTCTCCATAATGAAATCCATCAAACCTATTGGTGGATCCACCAACCATCCCACTATTAAATGTACAGTGGCTCTAACTAAATGCATCTACAACATAATCAAAGTGGTATTATAGTTCGGCCAAACTGGTCATGAAATGGGTTTTGTGTCAATATTGGACTTCCATGGCTAGTTTGGCCAATTCCATGGATAGTTTGGCCAATCAAAACCGATTTCTAGCTCGGATTGATGGGTTTTATGCCAATTTTGGACTTCGATGGCTAGTTAGGTCAATCCAAACTGATTTCTAGCTTGGATTGGCCAAACTGGCCATGAAATGGGTTTTGTGGCAATATTGGATTTCCATGGCCAAAAATGATTTTTAGCTTGGAATGGCCAAATGGGCCATAGAATGAATTTCATGCCAATTATGAACTGCCATAGCCAGTTAGGCCAATATAAACTAATTTTCAACTTGGATTGGCCTAACTAGCATTGTAATGGGTTTTACATCAATTTTAGACTTCCATGCTCGGTTAGGCCAATTCAAATTGATTTTCAACTTGGATTGACCAAACTGGCCATGAAATGGATTTTGTGGCAATATTGGACTTCCATGTCCAATTAGGCTAATCGAAATCATTTTCTAACTTGGATTGGCTAAACTGGCCATGGAATGGGTTTTATGCCATTTTTGGACTTCCATGGAGGCTTAGGCAAATCCAAACCTATTTTTTAGTATGGATTGGCTAGACTGACCATGGAATGGTTTTATGGGAATTTTGGACTTCCATGACCAGATAGGCCAATCCAAACTGATTTTTTTTGGATACAAATTGATTTCCAACTTGGATTGGCCTAATCAGCTATGAAATATGTTTTACGTCAAATTTTGACTTCCATGGCTAGTTAGGCCAATCCAAACTGAGTTCCATCTTGGATTGGCCAAACTAGCCATGGAATGGGTTTTGTGACAATTTAGGACTTCTATGGCTAGTTAGGGCAATCCAAACCAATTTTCATCTTGGCTTGGCTAAACCAGCCATGAAATGGGTTTTGTCACAATTTTGGACTTCCATGGCTAGTTATATCAATCCAACCAATTTTTGACTTGGATTAGCCTAACTGACCATGGAATGGGTTTTATGTCAATTTTTGACATTCATGGCCAGTTAGGACAATCCAAATCCATTTCTAGCTTGGATTAGCCAAACTAGCCATAGAATGGGTTTTGTGGCAATTTTTGAGTTCTATAGCCAATTTTCAAACTGATTTCTAGCTTGGATTGGCCTAATTGACCATGGAATGTGTTTTACACTAATTTTTGACTTCTATGGTTGATTAGCCCAATCCAAACCATAATTTTCGTCTTGGATTGGCTAAATCGGCCATGGAATGGGTTTTGGGGCAATTTTAGACTTCCATGGCCGGTTAGGACAATCCAAACCAATTTCTAGCTTGGATTGGCCTGAAACTATAATATTTTCAATTTTGGACTTCTATTGCCAATTATGCCAATCTAAATCAATTTTTGACTTGGATTGTCCTCGATGGCCATTGAATGGGTTCTAAATGAAACTTCAGTTATGATGGCCTAATGACCCAATTCTTGTTAGTTTATACATGATGCATAAAATTTAGGACCCTTGCAAGTATCTTGAAAGGAATGCCAACATTGGTAACAATGCTTACAGTGTCAAGTAATGCTTATGCATGCCACGACGCTATAGTAACTATTATCAATAGGCCAATCCATTCTAGGAAACCAATAAGTGCCCCAAATGTTGCACACCATACTTAAGCCAGCAATAATTGAGGTCATCAAGCTATAGAAAATCTTATTTTATTTATGGCTATAAGAGGGTTCTACTAAAGATAAGTGAATTTTGTGGCTAGTTAGACCAATTTAAACTAGCTTTTGGGTTTGGATTGGCCTAGCTGGACATATGAGGGTTTTAACCCTTTTAAGTGAATTTCATAGCTGGTTCGGCCAATCCAAACTAGCTTTCGAGTTTGGATTGGCCTAACTGGGCATATGAGGGTTCTAACCCTTTTAAGGGGATTTCATAGCCGATTAGGTCAATCCAAACCAGCTTCCATGTTTGGATTGGCCTAAGCAACCAGTATTCAAACTTGATTCTATCCCAATCTATACCTAATCCTATATATATCCAAACCCTAACTATATCCAAACCAACTGAAAAATCCCAATTTGAACCTAATCCTATTTTTGTTCAAACTCGATCCATATCAAACAAATAACTCTATTTCGATACAGATCTCAATATTGGTAAAATTTCCACCATAGAATTAACATGACATATTAGAAAAGTGGATTAAAACCATATCTAGAAAAACTACAAGAAACTCATCCAAAGCAATTGTAGTTGTCAAATTTCCAACTCTATTGGTTGAGTTGCTTGAAGTTGTGCTTCTTCATCAGTTACACCAAATGCGATGGGTACATTAACAAGTTGTTCTTGATATGGTTCTACTTCATTATCTCTCCCATTTTCTAATAAGTTATAATAGCTACAAGGTAAAAATTTCAACGATATCACTAATCCCATACTCATGTTATCGTTCACACAAAAAATTTGTTCCACTTGACTTGGAAGTGCAAATGGTTCATCAGTCTCGAATTGTCTGCGTATTCAATGATATAAATATGTAATCATTAAACTTAAAACCTCTATTCTTATTATACATATCCCACCATTGACATTCAAACAATTTTAAATGACTATACATATCAAATGATATCTCAACTATATCTAATATTTGTCTATAATATCCATCACAACCATATTCAAGTTTTGTGTTCATAATGAGATCACATAGTTGACTTGGTTTGGTTGAATCTGAATCCATCTTTTGAAATATAAATCCATTGCATATATATCCAAATAATGAAGATGCAAATATTGAGGAACCAAGTGACAAAATCTTTAGGTCCTTAACACACCTAGAAGGTCCTATGTTATGCAACTCTCTAACGTGTGCTCTAAACCAAACTAAATTTTTTTCTATATTTTATCTATTAATAAGAGCATCACTATGCTTTTGACAGAAATAATCGATATCATAAATTTGATTCAATACATATGAGTAGATTAAATCATCCTTTTCATGATCATCTTCATAAGGACCACCATCATAGTTCTAATCTCTACTATATTCTCTCTCATGTTGCATGTACATAGAGATAAATTGCATGCACTCTTTACCAAATAGCTTGGTCAATGGTACCTTCGACTCTTTCCTTGTTGCCAACATAATATTTCAGTCTTTTTAAATATCTTTCAATTGGATACATCAACCGGTATTGAACTAGTCTAGACATTCTAACTTCATAAGCCAGATGTATAACAAGGTGGATCATAATTTCAAAAAATGATGGTGAAAAATTTGTTACAACTTACACAATATGATTGTAATCTTAGATTTCCAATCTCATAAAATACTACTATCTAAAGCTTTAGCACAAATTACCTTTAAATACTAGCATAACTCTAAAATATGATTGAATACATCATTTGGTATGATCCTATGAAAAGCTAGAGGAATAATGTTGGCACCAAAATTTTCTGCCCAGCTCACTCAACATAGATTTGAGCAATGTTGAAGCATGTCTAAAAATCCAACCCAGATTCAAAAAATTCAAGTACAAATGATGCAAATAGGCTTTGAAAATTTCTTGACATGGCTTTATAGGCTAAAAATGGCCAAGATAATATGCTCATTGCATGGCCCTAGTTGAGAGCTTCGCAACAGTTCCCAAAACATGAAAAATGGACATTGTAAGACCGAAATGACCATTTTTCCCTTGACACTTCGGGACAAGTTGAGATTCTAACATAGAATTCCAAATTTATTGCATTTTTAGTTTTAGATAGAACTGGACAACACTAAAAATAGATTGAAAATCTGACCATCAGTTGGAAAAATATGCAAGAAATATCAATTCTGGCTAAAGTTCGTATTAAATAGCACTGGGGCATGATGGTCCAAACCATTTTCATAGCAGCCTACAGGCTGAAATTTTCAATTTCCCAATCCATGACTATAGTCTTAGAAATATTGATGCATTGGAATTAAATTTTTGCCAATGGAAGAATTTAATTGCATCTAATTAAAGTTTCTGACATTATCAACGGCCGAGATCGCACCGATCAGGAAAATCAATAAAATCAGAAGATCTGATGCAATTCAAAGCATCATGGCCACACATCTTAATGGTGCACAAGATCAATGGTCATCAGGGATTATCTCATATTTTTTGATTTAATTACGGGCATGTTTAATTAATTTTTGGTCAGAATTAATGATAGCCGTCAGATCAAGAGCATCTAGATGGATGAACTGGATTGAGCTTCATCTCCTGCATCCAACACCTCATTCTTTGGCAAAAATTCCTTCATCCTCACCTGTTTTGGTGACATTCATCCTTACCCACACTCCTCCTTTGATTGGAGTTCTTTTAGTTATTGACTTCTTCATGATATAGGATTCTTGCTCTCTTATCCTATCTCTAACTGATCATTATCTGCATGGGCATTATCTTCATCTTAATTCAACAATATTCTTTGCACATCATCTTATCTCATCAAATGACAATCCTTTGGCCAAAATTCAGTTCTTGTCCATCTGGTTTGTGTGCTCAATGCCCTACAAAGTAGGGAAGGGTGCGCCAGTTCTTACCTTACACACACCTAGTTGATGGGAGGTCTTCTTGCACTAGGACTTTCCCCAACTGACCTTTATTCATATCCCATCAGAGCCTTATCATCTAAGTCTTATCTTAACCATCAAATGGGCATATTTTGGTCTAACATCAACTCACTCTGAGCTGGTGTGTGTGCCCAATCACCTAAAAGATAGGGAAGGGTGCGCCAGACTTCATCTTACACCCATCAGATGGTTAAGTCTCCTTTGCCAAATTTGAAGTCTTGTAAAAATAGAAGTCTTTGGGAATTAGGACTCTCAACCCTCAGCCTCATCCTCATCTATACATGGTGCAATTTTTTTCTATAAATAGACCAGCCATCTGGCCTTGGCTGAGCTAGCTCAGCTCACCTGTGAGCCAGCTCTGCTCCAGCCCATTCCTCTCTTTGTTGTGCCATTAGCCTTGCTCCAATTCCTCTTATTCTTTCTTGGAAGTCTTCAGCATCAAGTCAGAAAGCTTTCCTTTCTATTTTGGGTGTGCCAAATAAGGAATAAGAAGAAGAATAAACTAGTTTCTTCCAGCAAGTGTGCCAGTAGGAAGTACAGCCAGCCTAGCTGACCTATGTGCCAACTCTAGCAACAACAACAGGGTTTTTCATCCTTGGTGAGGTCTTCAACTCCAATAGGAGCTTCATTTTCCTCTTCCATCACCATATGCACAAGGATAAGAAGAATAAGAAGGAAAATAAGGGTGCATAGTTCTTCCATCTCTAGCACCTCCTACAACACGAGAAAAAGAGAAAGGAAACAAGGTGAGTAGAGAAATAAAAGATGTAACACTTTACTTCTCTTCCTCTCCTCTTATTTATCTACCCTTAAGCCTCCTCCTTGGCCATTCACAATGTATCCAGACACAGCCCCATGAAAACTCTAATTTGGCACCCAAGCAACCCCCTTGCTATCCTAATTCAGGTCCCTTGATGTCCATGTGCACACAACCCCTAGATGGCCTACAAACAGCCCCATTGGGCGCCTCCATTTGGCCTCTACAAAAACAGCCTTGCTGATAACCTAAACATCCCTCTGTGCACCCCTCAATCAGGCCCCTTGACTACTTCTAAAAGCCTTAACATTCAGGCCTCCTGAGTGCCCCCTAAGATCTTTTACATTCAGGCCCCTGAGTGCCCCAATGGTCAGACCCTTTAAGCACCGCAACCAAGCCCCTTGATTTCCCTTAGAATTCATCTATAATTAGGCCCCTTGTGTGCTTTCAAACCCATCCACAATCAGGCCCCCTGTGTTCTCATAGACCAGTCTCTAATCAGGTCATCTAAACAACCCCTTTGCTGGCCACTAAACAGGTCCTTGCATAACCTGCCATCAGCCCTAATGTTGGCCATTCAAACAGCAGCCATCTGGCCTTATTTCATTCTATACACAATCCCTTTACCCATTGAAGAGTGTGGAGAGATGTCTTGGGCATTCTTGGATCCACAAGGGCAATCAAGGGGGCAATCCCCCGGGTGGACTCTTGATCTCTCATTTTGGCTGGAGGAGAGGGTGATGTCCTAGGCATTCTTGGCTCCATAAGATGGGCCAATCTTCCCCAGGCGGATTCTCAACTACAACCAAGACAGTTCCCTTTTGTGGCCTTCTCTATTTCAATAACAAATGGCCCCTTTAAGACATTGAAATCTCCATCTACATGTCCTTTATGCATCACCTAAATCAACTTTTTCAAACTTGTCCTAAATTTGCTTCTTGTGCAGTCCCCTTTCCATCCCTTCCAACCAGCACCTTAACTAGACCATTCCAGCCCCTTTGAGGCCCCATTTGACAAGTACTACAACATGGATGCATGTACAAATAGAAATGCTGCAGATGGGTACTCAAAATAGGTGCTGCAAACAGGTGCAAAAAGCCAAGGCTATTGTATGAAAATTGACTGAGAAGATGATAGCAGAGAAGAGGAGACTCCAGATCTGCCTGCACAGCACCGGTGTAAGAGCCACCATGAGCTGAGGCGATGTCAAAATTGAACTCTTTTTGTTGGAGATGAAAGGTAGCTTGATGTGGAACACTTCTTCTGAAGAAAACTTGGCCGGAATATGATCATAGAGATCTGTAAAAGTCAATGATCAGCAAAGTAGAATGTCGGAGAATAGATCGGCTTCTCTTTCACTTTGGGATGATCTCCAAGTACCGGGACGAAGAAAGAATGATTTGGTGAGGTTGGGACGAGCCTAGGGTGGCTGGAGGATGAGGAGAAGAATTTGGAGGATGGTGATTCTCTCCTTAGGTCAAAATTTATAGAGAATAAAAATTGGTGCAAAATAAGGAAACAGACTAAACGCGCCCCCAGGTTGGGGCCACGGTGGCCGTGCCCTTAGACTGAGGGTGCGGTGAGTGCGCCCTCACCTTGAGGGCGCATTCAACGCATCATTGCTAAAAAAATTGAAAAATTCCAAAAAATTTCTAAAAATTGAGTTGACAAAATGAATGTGTCCCTGACTCGGGGGCGTGGTAAAAATAATCAATTTTTAATTGGAAACCTTCCAAAACCATTTTTTAAAGTAAAAAAATAGAGAAGGTTTCTAGTTTCTAGAACTGAACGTACCCTCAGTCCGGGGGCGTGCTGACCGTGCCCTCGGTATGAGGGCATGTTCAGTTCTCTCTCCTGCATGCCCTACGTCTACGAGCCATAATTTACAAATGGGATGTTCGTTTTGACTCCAGTTTGTTGCGTATGAAAGATGACTCACAAATGCAGCTCCCCAAATTGATAAACCAGCCAGTACACATCTCAAGACTTCTGTATGAGACTTTAACTTCCAGTTTATCCTCTCGGTGTCACCAAAGGCTAGAATAGTGACCCGAAACTTGAAAAAGTCGGCGATAACACCAAAAACTTCGAAATAACGTAGAAAGTCGGTGGCAACCCTTACAACTCAGGTTGACAACTATAAATGATAGGAGGAACCTGGAAAACTTAGAAAAGTGCTTAGAAGAGTCGGGATGACCCGAAGAACTCAGAATGACTAGAAACGATGGGAGGAACCCAAAAACTTAGAGAGATGCTCGAAAGGGCTGGGCATGACCCGAAGAATTTGGAATGACTGAAAAAGCCGACGATAACCTGTACAACTCGAGCTGACAACTAGAAATGATGGGAGGAACTCAGAAAACTCGAAGAGATGCTTGGAAGAGCTTGGGATGACCAGGAGAACTTGGAATGACCAAAAAAGTCAGTGAAAACTTGTACAACTCGAGTTGCTAACCAAAAATGATGGGAGGAACATGGAAAACTCAGAAAAGATACTTGAAATAGCTAGGACAACCTGGAGAATCCAAAATGACCGAAAAAGCTGGTGGCATCTCGTACAACTCGGGTGGATGACTTGAAATAATGAGACAAATCTGGTATGCTCTATGCCACCCTATTATTGATTGAAATGACTTGATGGCAACCAGGAAACCCTAACGGTAAGTAAAAAGTGTACAATGACTTGACGAAAGGACACAACACAATGGTCCTCGCTCAGCAAACCTGGATTTGATCAAGGATCAATAACTCATCTGCAGATTTTCAATATGCTCATCGGCTCATCCAAAAGGATGGTTCAACTTGATTTTAATGATTTAAAAGGGATGTTGCCAATGGAATAAGAGTTTAAGCTCCAAATAAGGCCAAATTGGCATGTCTATACTTTGCCTTGCCTTGATGTCGGCTTTCCAAGGGAATGATATGTAGTAAAGCGAAGTGAAATGAGAAATGTAGTGAAGTGAAATGAACTTTAATGGAATACAGTGAAGTAAAATAATGATGGACTAAAAAGGTGGCATCAAGATTTAGATATAGACATGCTCAATGACTAGATTTGGCAAAGAGAATATCATCATCAAGTTTCTTGGATTACTGCCACATTTCATCAATCCTTCTTACATTCAATTGGTAAAAGATGTGCCACTGGCACGAGAGAAGAGTAGCCAACCTCCAACGTGGTGGGAAGTCTCCAAATCATGGGTTCATAGGTTCATCATTAGCTAGCAACCTGATCTTTGCAGTGTTCCTATAATGTGATAGGCTAATTTTAAAAAAGATTTATTTTGTATAATAAAAGAATATCAATCGAGCATATTTAAACTCTCAGATTCGTTTAAGTTTTTCAAAAGATAAAATTTGATTCAGAATGGAATGATATCCGATTCCAAAAGGCAAATGTTTAAGCTCAATCAAAAGACTGTGAGAATAATGGTGGCACAAGAATGATGATCAAAATGGGTGCCCATGGTGGGATAGAAAATGGGTACTACCACAGTGGGAGAAGTAGCATGAAAGTATTATAGGAGGCCGCGGTGGGATAGAGGTGAAAGACTTTGGTGGGACACAAGGTGATTATGATAGATGACGGACGCGGTGACACGGTGGGATTAACAAACATGGTGGGATATTGAAAAGATCAGAATTGGGAAAAATGATGGGAGAACGTACCCTGTGGGGTTTAGTGATCATGGTGAGAAGGTGAAGATCATGATGGGATGTATGCAATGACAACAAAAAATACAATGAGACTAATACTACATGATGCATGATGGGCTTAAAAAATCAAAACTTACTTAACAAACTAGTTGAAGATATAAATTGAACATCAGAGGTCAGGATACCCAATCGAGAACCATTGTCCCTTGATATTTAATTTTGGCTTATCCATGAGAACGAAGAATGACCTGACCGTCGTGGATTTTGATGAAGGGGATCTCGGGTCTGGTCTTCTTCGCACTCACAGTCTTCAACATCAATAATAATGCACCTAATATATGCTAAGAGAAGAAATGATAATGGTGAGTTCGCGATGTGATAACACGCATTCTCACAAAAGGGTTCATGTGCCCTGATAAGGACACAAAGTGGTTGAAGAAAGTTTCTTAGCAAAGTTGAGGCCGAGATTATGGTGACACCTCCTCCTAATAATCCTTAGGGGATGGAAGCAGTGAGCATCGCTTTGTTGAAGTCTTGCAAAAGGTTCCTCAGCAAAGTTCAGGCTGAGGTTATAGTGACACCACCTCCTAAGAATCCTTTGGGGAGGGAAGTGGCAAGCATCACCTTCTTGTGTAAAGTTCTCATTTGTTCTCCATGCCTGAAACACTAAAAAAAAGATGTTAGAACAACAATATGGCTTATCCCCTTGCAAGTAGTAATCTGTCTTGACCTTTATCAAGGGGTGATAGCCTTCTTACATATGTAAAAATAAAGCAACAAATATGCAATGAAGAAATTGAAACATGAGAGACTGAAAGTAAATATGAATATAAAGATAAAAATTCAAACCAAGCATGGTGATGATTTTTTTAAAAAATTTTTTTTGGAAAACTTTTGTTTGAATATGAAAAAGTTTTTTTTTTGTAATTTTTTTTAGATTTTAAAAAATATTCATTTTTTAGTTTTTTTAAATATTTTATTTTTTTGAATTTTTAAAATATTAATTTTTTTTTGAATTTTTGAAAATATTCAACTTTTTTTGGAGAGAAAAATCAATATTGACAAAAGTTCTCATCACTTTGGTTGTTATTCTAGGTTCCGAGATAGACACCATGTGCAAAAGGGATTCTTACCCAAAATCTTTCTAACCTTCAACCTCTGATTGGCCACAGTTTATCTTTCATTTGGTTGGTCCACCCATACCCTGGGGGTTAAGAATGAAGAATTAATAAGGAAGTCATTGATAGGCTGTGGAGATGTCGAGAGGAATTTCTCTACTTGCACCCAATTGCCCATTGGGGTTCGGACTCTTCGGGACTTTTCTTCTTTATTGACAAACCTATTTTTGTGACACACATTCGAACATGTGCTTTGACCTGTGGGGTCATTGCCCATCTTTTAGTACCTTTTTCCATTGTTTACATTATGGGTACTCATTCAGATAGGCCCATATTTGTTTAAATCTATAGGGTTCATTGTCCATATTTTAGCACCTTTTTTTTTAAAAAAATGGGACCTTCCGAGACAGCCTCCTACTAAGGCAGCGGATGCTTTCGATACTCTCCCCCTCTAATCCCCTTCACCTATCTTGGACTGAATAGAAGAGAACATGGTGAGAGTTTTCCTTCCATCTCTAAGCCTTGCCAAGCTTCTCTTAAGTGTTAGGTCATCCAGATTCTAGGATTGGGATGTGTTGTGTGTGGGATGGTATCCACCCTCGACTCATAGAGAACAACCTAGGACATCTGAACTTAAGTCATATTGGTAGGTCTCTCCAATTATTTTTTGAGGTAGATTGCATTCCATAGGTGAATCAATTGTAAACATGCCTTACAATGTAAAGAATTCATCATCATTTTTTTTGGTAAAATGAAAAGTAGCTACAAGTATCATCAATAATGAAATTTTCTCTTGGCTACATCTTTATAGGATGTGATACTCAAAAATATTTTGAAAAAACATTGCCTTGCAAATGACAAAAAGATGATGAATGTAATTTTATGTAATACCTGAGAGAAGGAAGAGTTCATTGTTGGTGACAACGTTACCAATGCTTGCCTTGCCTTGTTGCTTCCACTTTTGATATGCTTCATATTGTATTGGATCAAAGATTTAGAGTCATATGATGAAGTGAAAGATGTGGAGGATCTGATTTGGCATGGCAGAGTCAAGATTAATGATGTAAAAGGCAAAGATTGTGGTATTACCTAGAAAATTTTTATACCCTTGAATTTGTTGAAAGTAAAATTTGAAAAAAGAGAGGGAATTTTAAAAAAAAGAAAATACTTGAAAATAAAAGTGAGTTAAAATGGGCTCTTGGGCCCGAGAATGGGTGCAATCAAGTGGCAGTGGGCCCAATAGTTAAATGTGAGCTAGAGGGCCCAGTTGATGTCGATGGGCATGAGGGCCCGATTGAAGGTGATGGGCTTGAGGGCCCGATTGAAGGTTGAGCTTGAGGGACCCAATGAAAAAAGTGGGCATGTGGGCCCAATTTAGGTGATCACATGATTGTAATTAAGATATGTGATGGGCTCATGGGCACCATTGAAAGATATGATGTTTGAACCCGAATTCGAAGAAGTGAGGGCACGAGGGCCTAATTTCAAAGAAGTTTAGAGATGTGGGCCCTATTGTGAAGGAATGGGGGCATGTGGGCCTGAAGTTGAAGGAGTGTGGGCATGTGTCCCCGAGGTTGATGGAAGGTAGGCATGGGGGCCCAATTTAGAAGGAATTTGGGCACATGGGCCTAGTTACAGAAAAACGTGGGCATGAGAGCCCGGTTGAGGTGAATTGTAGACATACGGGACTGATTGAGGTGAATTGTGGGCACACAGACCTGATTTAGAAAAATTAAGGGCACGTGGGCCCGATTGAAGGAAAGGGGCACGTGGGGCCAATTGGGGAAAAGGGGCGCATGGGGCCAGTTGATGAAAGGAGGCACATAGACCCTGTTAGATAAAAGGGACACATGGGCCCTATTGAGGGAAAGGGGTGCATGGGCCCGGTTGGATAAAGGGGGCACGTGAGTCCGATTGTATGAAGGGGGCACGTGGGCCTGGTTGTATGAAGGGGAAATATGGGCCTAGTTGACGAAAAGGGCATAAGGGCCTAGTTGATGAAAAGGTGTATAAGAGCTCAAAAAAGGGACATAAGGGCCTGAATGAATGGGAAGCAGCGTGGGTTGTGGCCTAAGATTGAAAGATTCTAGGCCCATGGGCCGATCGATGATTGCAAGAAGGATAAAGAAAGGGTTGTGGCCTTAAGATTGAGGAATTATGGGCCCATGGGCCCGATTGTTGATTTAGAGAAGAATAAAGAAAGGGTCATGGCCCTAAGATGGATGAATGGTTGGCTCTTGGGCTAGATTGAAGCTTATGAGGAGGTAGGGGTCGCGGACCTAAAATGGATTTTGAGGAATTTGCCTACCTAGCTTGAGGAGGTCCCAATATTCTTTTACTAAGATCTATCTCTTTCTAGAGACTTGTAGATCCATTCCCTATTCCATTGACCAATTCATTCTCCTTACTTACCAATTCAGGGGTCAATTCAATCTGACCAACATCAGGGATTAATTCCAATGATTGTAATGGTTGATCTATACTTGGTGAATCCTTGCCTAGTCCATCATTGGAATGACAGACAACTACATTTGTGATTATATCATCTAAGCTCCCTACAATAGGCTTCTCCTTAGGTTGTTCTAGGGAAGAGGACATGCCTAGTCTAGGGGATTCCAAAAAGGTAGAAGAGATTGGTTCAATCTTCCCTACTGGCTGACTTTGATCCTGAGATATAGCAATGATATGTTGAGAAGTTGATTCCTCTACCAGGACAGGAGCACAAATAGTTGGAGTGATTGATTCCTCTGCCAGGGCAAGAGCATGGATGATTAGTGTGATCGGTTCCTCTGTGGGGGCAAGAGCATGAAGGGTTGAAGTGACTAAATCATATATCGTAGTAGGATCATAGATGATCGGATTGATTGGTCCCTTTGTCAGGGTAGGGGCATGAATGATTGGGGTAATCGGTTTCTCTGCCAAGGCAGGAGAAATAGAAGAAACAAGTGCCTTAACAAACTTAGGGTGAACCCTATTTAGAGGGATTAATTGAATAGCTAAGGGTTGTTCAAATGTTGTTGGCATAGAAGTCGATTCAGGCTGAAAAGCCATTGGTGAAATTGGATGAGAGGCCAAGGCTGGTGTGGTTGGTTGAGGGGCTATTGGTAGAATAGGCTGAGAAGTCAAGGGTCTGATGATTGGACAAGAAGCCTTTAGAAAAGTTGTTGAAGTCAAAGATTGAGGAGCCAGTTTAGGTAATGAGGTATTTGCACAATCGACAAGAGAAACTTGATTATACATAGTTGGTTGTGCCTTTGACACGGGTTACATGACCGGTTGAGGTTTGGGCATGGGTGGCCTAATCAACTAGTGTTGAGAAGTCGGCCGATGATGATGATCTAGATGGGGTTGGGGAGGGCTCCTAGGTTGGTGTGTAACACTCCTGGCATAAATTTGCAACTTAGAGATTGAATCTATCATCTTCCTAGCCATGGTTCTCAATTCATCAAGAGATTGTGTAAATTTCATCTCCTCCTTTTCTTCATCAATTATTGTATAGCCCAGCCCGAACCTTCGTAAGAATTTTTTCTTGATAATTTTGAAATCCCATATTTCTACTTCCCCTATAAATAAAACCATTCTAAGGCTTCACCATTTAAAGATCACCTAAAAAGAAAAGCAAGACCTCTTCGATCATTTAGCCATCGAGATGATTTTCACAAGAAATCATTAACATAGGCGAAGGGATCACCTAAGCCATTGTAGCAATGGTAGGTTGGCATTTGTGATGGAGGGATGTAGATACTATGGACAAGAAATTCAAGGGTTTCTTGATCCCTAGCAATGGGTGGAGAGGAATTCACTAGGAGGTGTACACATGGCACCTGGATGGGAGAGAGGTGGGTTGGTGTGCAACCTGATGAATGACTCACAATGGAGTGAGTAGGTGAAGTAACGTGGCAGGGTTGTCCAAGTGAGATTATGAAAAGAGGCTGAACCACCGATTGGGGAGGTGAAGCAGCTCGATTGACTTTGGCTAGTCCTTAATTAGCAAGCGTCTTGTCCTTCACTAGAGATTGTATGATTGACAAAGCGTTGGGATCAAGGTGAAAAGATTGTTCCTTAAAGAGTTTCTCTACACTGCATAGAGTGGACTGATGGGCAACCCCTTGCACTTCGGGTTCAATAGCGGCATTGGCATGGCTCTTGGGTTGTTGCTGGAGCTTGTAGAGACCTGCCTCGTACTCCTATTACTCGAAGTAGTCCAACATCCCAGTGTGATTTTCGGACTTTAGCATCACGGGCATCATGTCAAACTTTCTTCAAAAGAAGGGATGAAAAGGGAGATGATTTCAAGCAAGTTTTTTTTGTTTATTTTGGTGTTTTGAAAATTTTTGTTGTTTTCAATTTGGTTTGGCAAAGAAGCTTGAACACAAAATTAAAAAAATGTTTTGTTATTTTGGTGATTTGAATTTTTTTTTGTTTTTAATTATTGTTAAGAAACAAGTTATGCAAAGACTCTTGAATGATTATGCAATGATTTTGTAAAAACCTTAAATTAAGTGGATTGTTAGGAATTGTTTACTCGACTTGAATGGGTTTGATTCCTATTGCTTCAATCACCAAAGATCTATGGTTTTCACAAACTCACCATGAATAGGTACTTGGGTTCTTTAAGGTTTTGGGATGAATGGTACAACCAGTCTGATCGTGTGGAGAGGAATACTCTATGGATGGGGACTTACGAAGGCCTTGATGGAAACAACCAGGTCAACTAGGAAGGAATATCCCATAAGAGAGGTTGGAATCCACCAAGAAGGTGTTTGGAGGGTGAGGTGTGTTGGGAGAGAGAGCCCCCACCTCGAATGCCCTATGGATCGGAATAAGTTCGATACCCGATGCAAAAAGCTAATGCAAAAGTAAAAATAGAGGGTAAGAGAAGAAGAGGCAATCAATATGTGCAAACATGAAATGAAAGGAAGTAAGTAAATCGAACATGCGATATGCAAACAAGATAATCAATCATGCGATAAAATAAACAATCTAGCGACTAAGGGTGGTTCGCACAAAAACTGAATCAGAATTAAACTAGTTGCACAAACAAATCAAGTTAGCAAGGTTAAAGACATTGGTTATTCCACCGTGATCACCACAAAGCTGTCGACTCTGAAAATGGGGTTATCATTATCCGAATCACCATCTCAAGAAGGGATGAGAAAGATAGAAAGAAAATCGTAGAAAAACTCTCACCTCGGTCCCACACTCACATTGATCACCAAACTTTCATCTCTCGGTATCGCTTGAGCACAGAGGAGACGGTATGGATCATGTGTGAGAAGAGTGAGGACAGAACGAAAGAACTTAATACATAAAAAATTGGAGAATGTGGCTGCTAGGAGCCGTGGGCTTTGCTTTATGTAATTAAAATAAGAGAGAGAATTGACCGTGTGTACCTTAGTGCGGGAAATGGGTGTGCGGGTTCATCCTTCTCCTTCTTCGGCTGGCTGATGAAGAAGAGTCCTTAACCACCACTTGTTTGATGTACCCATAGATGGCGGAATCGGTCGATCCGGATCGGAATCGGCCGATTCCTGGATCGGATCGGCCATTGCCGATCCGATTCTTGGCTGAAGGACCGATCCGGAAAAAAGTTCCGGCAGAATCGGTCGGGATCGGCCGGATCGGTCGGGATCGGATCGGAATCGGATCGGAATCGGAATCGGATCGGCCGAATCGGTCGGGATCGGAATCGGAATCGGAATCGAATCGTTTTTTTTCATTTTTTGCTATTCCAGTTGGATCGGCCAGGATCGGCCAGAATCGGTCCGAATCGGCCAGAATCGGTCTGGAATCGGATCGGATCGGAATCGGATTGTTTTTTTTTTTTTTTTTGCTTACCGATTCTGGATCGATTTTCTTCCATTGGATCGGTCGGAATCGGTCCGATCCGATCCGATCCGGATCGGATCGGTACCCACCGATCCCGATTCCAATTCCGATCCCGCGATCCTGTGCAACTAGTAGACAAATAAGACAGGAATACACATGAAACAAAGATTAGAACTGAGTGAAGTGTAGTAACTATAAAGAAAGTGACATGAAAAATAGCAATCTGAAGGAAACTCACCGATTTCAGGGTTAGACCTAACCCCTTTTTTTGGTTTTTTATGATATAAGAGATGATGTAAAAACTAAATAAAAATGATTTATAAATGATGCTGGATGAATGACGAAGAAGTAGAAACTTGAGCAGCTCAAATCGGAGCTAAAACAGGTGAGATATCACCTATCTAGCTAG
The DNA here is from genome assembly GCA_036172225.1 of Cryptocoryne crispatula var. balansae. Lineage (NCBI taxonomy): Eukaryota > Viridiplantae > Streptophyta > Magnoliopsida > Alismatales > Araceae > Cryptocoryne > Cryptocoryne crispatula. The sequence goes on along the minus strand of CM069930.1, from coordinate 31,272,614 downwards.
ATAGCACACATGTGTGAACGCACCCCTTGACTTGAGGGCACGGTGGGTGCGTCCTAGGTCCGGGGGCATGTTGACACTATCTAGCGCAACTTTGATGTAGTGCTCGCCACGAGAAGTCTTGATGTTGGAATTGAGTGCTGTTTGTTTCAATGGATAGAGGACTTGGAGAGGAAGAGCTTCTATGTTGATAAATTCTATTCAATATGTCCGTACAGCCCTATAGAAATTATGGAAGTGAATAGAAACTAGAAACATTACCAGATTGCGCGACCTTGTTGAAATGATCACCACAGACAATACAAAAATCAGAATAGACTCCCATTTGTTTTAAATAAAGAATACTTTCAAAGGGTTATTTGAGATGAAGATAATTTGGATGAAAACTATTATAAGTAATCTTAATTTATTTGACAAGTCGGATCTTGGATAGTGAAGTTTTAGAAACCACCGGTGCAATGTTGATGCAAGACTTGCCTTGGGAACCAAAGATGTTGGAATTGAATAATTCTTATCGTAAATGAAAGAGGACTAACTAGGGAACAATTTTTATGAAGAAGGTGTAGGTTGGATATACCTGGAATTGTATAAAAATTTACTGAGAAGACGGTGGTAGAGAAGAGGAGACTCTAGTTCTGTCTGTGCAGTGCTGGTGTAGGAGCTTTTGCAAGCCGAGGTGATGTCAGAATTGATCTCCATTTATTGGAGACAAAATATATCTTGATGAGGAACACTTCTTATGATGGAAGCCTGGCCATAAAATGATTAGAGAGATCTGTAGAAGTCGATGATCAGCCAAGTAGCATGTCAGAGCATAGATCGACTTTTCTCTCACTTCGGGATGATCTTTGGGCACCGGGATGAAGGGAGGATGATTTGGGGAGGTTGGGATGAGCCTAGGGTGGCTGGAGGATGAGAAGAAGAATTTGGTGGATGATGATTCTCTCTTTAGGTCAGAGTTTATAGAGAATCAAAATCAGTGCAAAATAAAGAAATAGACTGAACGCTCCCCTGGGTTGGGGGCACGGTGGTCGTGCCCTCTAACCGGGGCACACAGGCCGCTCCCTCAGACTGAGGGTGCGATGAGAGCACCCTCACTTTGAGGGCGCATTCAGCACATCATTGCTAAAAAATTCAGAAAAATCTGAAAAATTGCTAAAAGTTGAGTTGACAAAATGAACACGCCGCCGACACTGGGGCATGGTCAAAATATAAAAACCTTCCAAAACCGGTTTGAAAAGTTGGAAAATAGTAAAGGTTTCCAATTTCTAGAACTGAATGTGCCCTCAGTCCAGGGGTGTGTTGACTGCACCCTCAGTCTGAGGGTATGCAGACCGCGCCCTCACCTTTAGGGCACGCTGACCACGCTCCCTGTTCGGGGCACGTTTAGTTCTCTCTCCTACGCGCCTTGTATCCGCGGGTCGTAACTTGCAAACGGGATGTCCATTTTGACTCTCGCTTGTTGCATTTAAAAGAGGACTCAAAAACACAGCTCCCCAAATTGATAAATAAGGTAGTACACATCTTAATACTTCTATATGGGACTGTAATTTTTGATTTATCCTCTCGATGGTGCCGAAGGCTAGAATGGTGACCTAAAACTTGGAGAAGCCGACGATAACACGAAAAACTTTAGAATGACCTAGATAGTCGATGGCAACACGTACAACTCAGGTTGATGACTGTAAATGATAGAAGGAACTTGAAAAACTCAGAAAGGTGCTCGAAGGAGTCGGGATGACCCAAAGAACTCGGAATGACCAAAAAAGCCGGCAGCAACCCATACAACTTGGGTTGATGACCGAAAACAACAGGAGAAACCCAAAAAACTCAGAGAGATGCTTTGAAGGGTCAGGCCAGGACAACTTGGAGAACCCAGAATGATTGAAAAAGCCAACAATAGCCCATACAACTCGGGTTGTTGACTAGAAATAATAGGTCAAATCTGGTATGCTCTATGCCACCCTGTTATTGTCGGAATGACCTGATGGCAACCGAGAAACCCTAACAGTAAGTAAAAAATGTACAATGACTTGACGAAAGGACACGACACAATGGTCCTCGCTTGGCAAACCCATATTTGACCAGGTATCAGTAACTCGTCCTCAGATTTTCAACAAGCTCCTCGACTCGTCCAAAAAGATGGTTCAACTTGATTTTAATGGTTTAAAAGGGATGTTGCCAATGGAATAAAGGTTTAAGCTCCAAATAAAGCCAAATTGGCATGTCTACACTTAGAAAAGGAAGGCTCACTCTTGTCCTATTCTCTTTCTATCTTGCTTCGGGATAGATAGAATTAGAAGAGGGAGTATCAAAATACTTGCCACCCTAGTAGGAGGCCATTTCATATGGTCTTACTTCTATCTCCAAGCAAGTGATTAAAGAAAAAGAAAAGCAAAAAAAAAAAATAGTAAAAGGAAAAGGCACCAAAGGATGGGCAATGAACCCCTCAGGTCAAGAAAAGGTAAAGATTTGTTTGAATATGTTCCACCAAAAATATGGGCAAGTCAATAAAGAAGGAAAGACCTAAAGAGATTGAACCCCAACAGGCAAATAGGGCATAAGTGGAGAAACCCGTTGACACCCTTGAAGCTATCAAGGACTTACCTCAATCTTCTTTCTTCGAACCTCATGGATAGAGTGGATAGATCAGATCTATATTGAACCTAGCTGATTATAGGTCAAAGGTCTAAAGGATTCGAAATGAAAGGCCTCTCCTCTTGCACGTGGTGCTTGCTCTTGCTCATAAGAGAATAACTAGTGACATCCATCTCAAGTGGGCCAAGGCAATGTCAATCATCCCCTCTACAAAAAATGAAATTTTCAGAAGACTAGCAAATTGGAAAGTTCAAGACAAAAGAATCATAACTAAAAAAATAAAAACTTTAAAAACAAAAACCTTTTCATTGCATGCATCTCGCATCAATATTTACTTTCAAGCTTGAACACATCAAAACCCAAACAAAAAAAAATCATTCAAATTCAACAAAATTTTGCAATGGCAATTCATTCTACTTAAGCATTCAAGGCAACACAGCACTCCTTTTGTAATGGACCAAGCCAAAATAAAGTTATAATCATCTTTCATTAAAGTGAATGCTAGAAACAAGAGGGCATCCCCCTGGCAACAAGCATATTGACATCCAATGCTCTTCCCCTCGAGCACTTGACTTGAAGATGGCAAAACAACAAAAAATCAAAAAATATAAAATCAAAAGAGGACTACTCCAATCCTGTTACAAGTTGTATTCTAGTCTTACATTTATTAAAAATAATAGCATTTGACATATTGGAAACCTCAAGTCTAGATAAAACTGAGCTTGAGAACCCCTTCAACAAAATCAATGACAGTTTGGTCATTCTTTAAGCCTGCACATAGGCCAAAGTGGTACATATAGGGATGATGGTTCCCATCTAGGTGTTCTAACTCATCACGTACAACCTACATCTCTAACTATATTCTTATACTAATTTGTATTTCTTTAAACCCTGCATACAAACACCATACATTTCACATTGTGTTCATCTCACCATGGCTACACCATCACACCAGCCCCCACTTGTAAAATTGCATTTGCTCCTCCACAATCGTTTGTTACTAATCTTATTAAAGTCAGATCTTGGTTACATTGTTTACTTGTAGTGATAACAAATTATACTCAATTTGATTCTTCTAAAGAACTTATTCTGGTGGGAATATATAACATGTCTCTTATAAAAATCATACGTCTTTTATAGATATATTTAGGGGCTTTATTACGTGATAAAGAATAAATAAGCATGGTGGGAATATATAACATCCTTTTAATTACTGATAGGAAAAACACTATGTAATACAATTATTTTACCTATAGTGACGCACATCAATTACTAAAATTTAGATGTGCCCCTAGATATATATGCCATCAAGGATCATGGAAAATGGTCTCTCCTCAACCGTTCTTCTTTCTACAAATGTTGCCTCTTTGCAGGGAAGAAGAGGCACACATTTCTTAGACTTTGGGTGAATTGATCGAAGTGTAGCTAGTAGCTATAAGATGGAAAATGACGACATCTAGCTCATAGCTAGACCTGCCTAGGGGTCCATAAGGCTATGTTTTGTATTGGGATAATTATAAATAAATTTGAATTATCTTTGATCTCTCGTTTGTTTTACAAATAAAATGAGACTTAATTTAGATTAACTTCTCAAAAAATGAGGATAAATCGAGAGAAAAGTCATCCCATCTGCTACATAGAATATTTTATATTTAAATTCTTTTTCGAGGGATAGTTATCCCACCTAGTACATAGAATATTTTATATTACTATTTATGTATTATTTATGATATAAATTTTTATATTTTATATTAATAGTCAAATAATGTATATGTATCAATATTAATTTTAAAATTAATAATCATATATGATACCAAATGCAAGACATAGTTATTTTTTAAATATATCTTAACTCAAATTAAATACAATAAGGATACAGATAGTCACAAAGAGTGACTTATCTCTTTCCTCATCAATTTTATCCCCATACCAAACAGGGCCTAAGAGATCACATAACTCAATCCAACCGAATAAGAAATCAGGATTGGATCTCTTAGTTGGTTGAACCCAAAGCATGTTTATAAAAATTGGAAATCCTTTATTAGGTATCATTGTTCATAGCAACTGGGCGGTAACAGATACCATCGGAGGAATGTGCTCTTAGGGCCCTGGTGTCATGCCCCGGATTTTCTAACACGCGCAGCGAAATTGAATCCAGCAACAAGACCGGGGAAATAACCCCTTAACTACGTTGGTTTGAGAAAATTAGTAGAATAACAGGTCTCATTTCATGAATTCAAATAATTATACCAAAAGTAAACCATACCTTGATTCGATAGGAACAATTTATACACCAATTCTACACTAATCCCTATCCACTATGCTTTTGTTGTGCTAACTTTGATTACCTGAAAATTGTTAAAAGTTATGGAATGAGTCACACGTACTCAATAGGTTTTATACCCAACTTTTCTATTATATTAATCAACCTAAATGATATTAATATACATTGAAACTCACAAATCACATTATAACATAATTGATAAACTAATTATCAAAACTCTATTATTTACTTGGGTCCTTTCCAAATCAATTAACCGATTAAACCATATTTTACATGAACCAGACTAGCTATAACTTAACCAACTAAACTATTCTATATGCCATGCCACCTAGACTTGAGCCAATTGTGCATGCTTTAATGCCATTTCAATTCCATATGTCTGAGTAAATCATATGCTATACTTAGAATTCTCAACTCCAGCTCTAAATATATATAAGAAGTACCATATAGTAAGCTAGATCCTTAGTACACCTAGGTAGGGTGTACTTAGGATAAACCGTTGTACCCGGAATCGAAGGATGCACCGGATTTCACTACGTCATCTATTGCCCCGGGACCACTAATCATAGGCTGGAGGAACCTCACAAGTAAAAGCCATATAACTACTCAGACAAAACCAATTCAATCAACTAGATATACAAATTCACTGAAACAAATATGCTAATTATCAAGTCATGCACACCAATTCCATTATTTCAACAATTCATACAATAGACCCAATCAAAAACAATATGTAAGTGTACCAAGTCATGCACATAATTCAATTATACTCCAATTCATGCAATGGACCCAATCAGAAAAGAATATGCAACATAATTAGACATGTTAACTTCAATTAAGCACACTTCCATATCAATTCATCAAATAATGCACTTTGCAACTTTATGCCACTAAAATATAAGTTAACTAATTATGCTAAGAAATTATCAGGTCAATTCAAATTTCAATTCAATTTGTCAATTTTTAATCTTTAAGATCATACATAACATGAATCGGATGTAATTAAAATCTTAACTGGTCACAACTCAATTTTCATAACTTAATACAAACAATACAATTAACCATCACAATATTTAAATAATTTACATGATTACTAAACCATGACAAATCACATTTATGATTAACTAAAATAGTTCATGAAAATGAATGTAACTACACATGAAAATGCATGAAACTATGCATGTAAATGACATAAATGACATTTAATTAAACCCATGCACATAATTAAACAATTACACCACCATCATTTACTCACTATTTTCTAACCATTTGTCTAATAAACATATTTTAACACATTAATTATAATATCAGGTGCTAAGGATAAGTTGAAATGCCTACCTCGAGGAGATCGGTAAATTCCCAAGTCCAGAAAACCCACACCGGTTCAATGACAAGGTGACCGAGACAATTGAGGTACCGGGCTATCCTCCAATCCTATTGGCATTAAAAATGATCGCAAGATCAATTAAACCACTCAATTTAATTAATAACATAATTAGGAGGAGAGAGAGTGATAAACAGGAGAGAGAGAATAAGAGGAAAAGAGAGAGAGAGTGAGAGAGAAGCGAGGAAGAGAGAGTGAGAGAAGAGAGAGTATCGAAGGGAGAGAGAGAAGAGAGAGAGCACAGAGGGAGGGGGCGGACGGACGGCCGGACGGCACATTGAGCCATCCTCTTAATGGCTCAAGGCGCCGTGGCATAGCCGAGCCTTGCGTGGGGGGCGCGGCGTCACCCGCACGCGTGGGTTCGCGCGGGGAAACCCGCTGGGTGGGGAGAAAAGGCAGAGAGGGAGAGAGAAGGCAGGCGTCCAAGAGAGGCAAAGAGAGGGAGAGAGAGGGAAAGCGGGAGAGCGGTGGCGACAGCCGCGACCACGGCGGCAGTGATGGCAAGACGAGGAATGAAGAAGAAGAGGAAGAGAAGCAGGGGCCATGGCAACCACCGAAGGAGGGAAGTAGGCAGCCACGGCGACGGCGCTTGCGACGATGAAGACAACGACGGAAAAAGAGGTGAAGGCGGTGGCGATGGTGAGAGTGGAGGTGGAAGAGGGAGACAGCATTGGCGACATTGACGTCGACCATGGTGGTGACGGAAACAGAGAGCACGGCAACGATGAGGGCGACGTCGATGACGAAAGAAGAAGTAGAAGAAGAAGAAATGGAGAGGAAGGGGAGGATGGACCGGGGGGGAAGAAGAAATAGGGGTGACGGAGAGCAACCACGGCGACGATGAAGATGGCATCGAGCGGCAGCAACGGCGACAGTGAGCCGACAAGAAAAAGAGAAAGTGAGAGGGTGATGGCGACAACAGCGTAGACGGGAGGGCGCTAGCTCGGGGAGACGACCACAAGGAGTGGGAGGGGGAACTCGAGAGAGCTCTACGCGGAGAGACGGCGGCGAGGCGGTAACGGGACGAAAAAAAGCGGGACGAAGGCGGTGGAGAAGAAGGTTCCAGAGGTATGTGGCAGAAAAAGAGGGATTTCGTTTTTTTCATTATTATTATTATTATTATTATTATTATTATTATTATTATTTACATAACGGTATTACACCTGGTGGCTCTGCCTCCTCTAACAGCTCTGAGCATGTCATCGGCCATCAGAGGACGCTGTCAACCAAAGGATCCAGATCCACGATTTCTCTCCGTCCTCACTTAGGAAACACCCCGGCAACTGCAATAACCCTGTAGCGCTTTGACCATTGTCTTCTTTGTTGTGACTGTAGGATCGATGTAGGGGCTGGTGGAATCGTAGCGGCCACAGCTCCCATTCACGGCGAATAGCTCTAGCGTGCACCAAGTTTAGGTCCAACCTGGATCCGACTCCTTTACACCTCTACTCACTCACAGCAACTGTTTATTTTTCTTTAATTTTGGATCATATAAGAAGTGAACTTAAAAACCTCATACGGGATGTGGACAATGAAGAGAAACATGGGTGGGGAAGAAAATGTGAAGCATACATTTGAACACTAAGGGCCGTTTGGTACAAAAATATATTTTTATAAGAGATCTAGCTACTCTTTCTTAGATAAAGAGGTGAACTTTCTTTTTTCGCTTGACATCTCTCACCTTTTATAGTTTTATATGGTCCCCTCTTTTATATTATCATATCTCACCACATATCATAACTTTTTGTCCTTAACCTTATTACGTTTGTAACGATCAACTAAATCAGTTGATTGGCTCAATAATCATACTAATTAACAACATTCTCAGGAGGTCCTCTATCCTCGACCTGCTCTCAACAAAACACACTTAACTTTAGAGTTCTTTCAATTCAACCTTCGAAAAATAATTAACCAATATTATTGATAGTTTTCTGATTTAATCGTCTCTTAACATATTCACAAATTGAGATGGCATAACGTTTTATTTTAATAAATATTTTTATCAAAAAATTCATTACAACAAAGAGCACGTTTAACTTTATAGTTCTTTTAACTCAACTTTCAAAAATGGTTAACCAATATTGTTGATAATCTTCTAATTTAATCTCTAAAAATATTCATAATTTGAGATGTCGTAACGTTTTATTTTAACTTGGGTTCGAGGGGGGCGCTCTCTCTCTCTCTGCGCGCGCGCGATTTAGCCTCCCGAATTGAGGCATAGATGTTCTATGTCAGAACTCCTGTTTCCATTTAGCGTTATCCGTGGAATGCCTTATTCGACCTTCCCTCTCCAATGTCATGTAAAGAGACCAGCAGACTAAGAGACCAATAGCCTATTTTAATTGAATTACAAGTCTCATTCAGTTTCAAAACTGATATTTGGTAGTTATAATATATATATATATACACACCCGAAGATATCCGTGAGACAGGAAGATTAATTCAGTTGTAACACACAAAATCCAACTCCATCTTACATAGGATTCTGTTTTACTTGGGAATAAGTGGCAGAATAGTTTAGAGTTATTAATAAAGGACTTATTCCAGTTATTTTCTTTTTTGGCAAAATAAATATACCAAGGATATGTCAAAGGATTAAAGGAATGAGTTCTACTGCCATTTCAAGTTAGATTACTTTTGATATTTGGTCTGGGTTAACTATTTCCTTTTCTGAATGATACCAGAATGTCGGAAGGGTCAAAAGCACTATTCTAGCCACATGAGGAGCTGCACCCTTTTACCGGGGCATATTCAAGTTGCCTGCTGCCCTAATGAAACCAAGCCAGCTGAATGGGGGGTAACACTTGGACAACACTTGGACATCCCTTGTCAGCCTACAAAAGTCCAGAAGGAAACCCAGTCCTCTTTTTACCCTTTTGGTCCGATAAGCCGAATGAATCAAGTTCAATATGTAATAAATAATTAAATTAATAAATATGCTCATAAATATCTTATTAATTATATTAAAATATCAAGTATCTCAAAGGTACGTAGGTGAAGGAGTTAGTTTGGATATGGTAACCTTATCTCAAAGAGCTCAGTTCAAGTATTATAAATCATTTATTTAAAAATATGAAGAATACGATGAAGATGATAATTATACGATGATGAAGTAGAGTTTGGCTACAAAGGTTTTATGTGATCGTATGATTTCACTAAAGTTAAAAAAAATTTGTGATACGCATATAAGACTTGTAATATTGTACAGTAGTGAATGTTGGATAATAAATAAAAAAACATGTTCCTAAAATAAGTGTTGCTAGAATGAAATGTTAAGATAGATGAGTGGTCATATTAGATGAGACAAAAATAAGAAATGAATATATATTAGAGAAAATGTAAGAGTCGCAACAATTGTAAACAAATTAAAAAAATGGAGATTGATCAAATATTATGGATATATTACATGTAAATCTAAGTAGGTTCTTACTTAGAAAAATAAAAGCATTAAAATAATAGAAAAAATGATGTGATAGACTAGGTTAGCTCTAAAGATGGTAATTTAGTATAATTTTGATGATTTAAATATTTTTGAAGAAGTAACTCAAAATTATCTTAAATGAAAAACAAAAATTCATATAACTGACCCAAAATAGTTTAGGATTAAGACTCAAGTTGAGTAAATATCTGATGTATAATCTCTATTATCTACTCAAACTTTTTACTATAACCCTTTATATGTAGCTTGCTTCATGGAATGCTATCCAATTAATTTATTGATTGTCAACATGGTTAATCCACCACAAACCTATCATGGGTCATATAAAGCAATTGCATCATGACCATCATATGATACTAGGATAGCTTAGTCAGTAAACATATTCATTCTCACCAATACAACAAAACAACAAGCAAAAGTCATCGCTAATACATATTGGTGACGTCTCCTCAACTGTTGCAAACTTGTTACAAATAAGTCCATCGCCACTGCTATTAGCGACGGCTAAATAGAGGCCATCGCCTAAATTATTAGTTACAACAAGTAAGAGCCATAACAACAAACGTTTGTGGCAATGGCTTACATCTATCGCAAGAGGATATTTGAGAAAGAGATATGCTTATTAGCGATGGTTTTCTGTCATTGCTTGTTAACTAGTCATGATGGTCTACCTGAAACATTTCCAGGAGTTGGATTACCTACTTTTATGCTTAAACGAAACATCTTGAACACCTCTGGAAGTGGCATTGCCTATTTTGGTGACCGCTTATAACCATCACCGGTACTCTTTAGCCATAACTAACGAAATTATTGGCCATGACTATAACCATTGCCAATAATTTGTTTGAAGAAAAGAAAATTGCATATTAATATAAATAATTCCTACACTACTACACTCATGCATGAATATACAATACACTTATATTTTCTGTATGATAAACATTCACACCCACATTCACATTCATTCATGAAAATAAAAATGTTTCAATTCACATTCACAAAATAAATTTTTACAATTCATGCATACATGTACACAGATAGAGATAACATGAAGGAGAGAAGTCTCTCATTCATCCTCTCCAAATGATTTCTCCTCCTCATCCTCATCCTCTCTTGATCCTTGAGGTGGCCTCGAACTCAACAATCCACTAGTGAGGGAGTCTTTGATCTATCTTGCCTAACATTTATTGTGTTAGCTATTCCATTATTTCATGAAAATATTTTTCTTGGTCATTCGATTTTTGTTGGAGATAGTCAATCACCGAGTTTTGCTTCTTGACTTGACTTGCATGAGTGTGTAGTAAATTACTTTGCCTCTCCACTTTCTCTATTAGTTCACACCTCCACCACTTACATCATACCTAGTGTTACAGGTCTGTCATCTCCCCCCAAATCGAATATGCCCTAGCCTATCTCTATAGAACACAGTGATGAATGCTTCCTCAGTAGAGAATCAATGCTCAGAATTCCCAACATCTGATTTCTCTAAATGGAGGACATTCATCAATTGGTGCATATTATCCTAAAAGGTGTGAATATAGTGTCAGGTGATATATGAAATCAAAATTGGCAAATAGTACAAACAATTTAAACATTTACTATCATTTTGATGACTTTCTTTGTTACTAAAAATGATGGATTCATCCGCCTCTTCATGTGTCTAGGTCACTCAAAGATCTCTAAACGGGTAGGGTGGCATCCTTTTTATGTCTGTTCAGTGAAAAAATATTAGAATATATTGATTAAGTGCTACTCAATAGTAAATAACATCAATTTAAAATACTTAAAAAATCTATCTCGAGCAAATGAATATTTGTCCTTCTTCTTCTATAAGGTATTGTCAGATAAGCCCTATTGATTTTAGTTTTGTTTTCTAAGTACCTATAAAGAAATTCTTAAGACGTTAGTTATTGATAAAGATGACATGTTAAAATGAACAACTTTTAAATGAAAGAGATCTTTTACCTTGCTCTCATATTTGTCCCATATCTCACACATATGACTCCACTACTCCAGGTCACATTGTGAAGATACAACCACAAGTGCCTCCTTTGGTGAGCGTCCTATAAAATACTACTTGCCAAAATTTTATCAATTAAATAGAAAATAATGAGACAAAAGTTAAATATGACTTATTACCTTCTTATTTAAATGACTTTCTCATTTTATTGGCATCTCCCCCATATGTCTTAAAATTTTCGTATCGATGGATGGAGATCACTCAAGGATAAAATGGTTGATGCTTGCATAATAATTTTATATTAGTGTTTTACAATTAAAAGCAAATCATATATAGAACTAGTTGTATTTACTTTGAGATTGTTGAAGATAGCTTCTTCTTTGTCATCTCCTAGGGTGATGTAGTCTTGTTGTCATAAGTTGCAATGCACCCCTATTACAAACTCCAAGTTAGGAGGTGAAGCCTTGGCCATTTGGGCCTACACCTGATACTTCTATAACTTGGACGTTTAAGGTCTCTCCAAGCGCTAATGCTCTCACATTATACACCTTGGTTGGACCCCTCCCACATCTCCCTAATATAGCTAATTAAACACAAAATATCAACATATTAGAAGGTGATGTTTGATGCTACAAAAGAATTAATAAAATATATACCTAAGGTAATGTAAGATGGACTCTCTATAGGGGGTGTTGCCATAGTAGGGTGAGGGACAATTGCACAAGATGGTCCTTGCGTTGCTAGTGTATTTAGTGTAAACTGAGATGTACTGGAAGGTGGATCTCTCTATAATGAGATCCATCAGACCTATTGGTGGATCCACCAACTATCCCACTATTAGATATACAACAACTCTAACTAAATTCATCTATAACATAATCAAAGTGGTATTATAGTTCGGCCAAACTGGGCATTAAATGGGTTGTGTCAATGTTGGACTTCCATGACCAGTTTGGCCAATTTCATGACTAGTTTGGCCAATCGAAATCGGTTTTTGGCTTTGATTGGCCTAACAGGCCATGTAATGGATTTTATGTCAATTTTGGACTTCCATGGCCGATTAGGCCAATCCAAATTGATTTCTAGCTTGAATTGTTCAAACTGGCCATGAAATGGGTTTTGTGACAATATTGGACTTCCATGGCCAGTTAGGCCAATTAAAACCAATTTCTAGCTTAGAATGGCCAAACCAGCCACATAATGAGTTTTATGCCAATTTTGGACTTCCATGGCCGATTTGGCCAATTCCATGTCCGGTTAGGCCAATCGAAATAAATTAATGGATTAGATTGTCCTAACCAGCCATGTAATGGGTTTTATGTCAATTTTTAACTTCCATGGCCGGTTAGGCCAATCCAAACTGATTTCTAGCTTTGATTGGCCAAACTGGCCATGAAATGGGTTTTTTAGCAATATTGGACTTCCATTGCTAGTTAGGCTAATCAAAATGATTTCTAACTTGGAATGGCCAAATTGGCCATGGAATGGATTTTATGCCAATTATTGACTTCCATAGCTAGTTAGGCCAATCCAAATTGGTTTTCAGCTTTGATTGGCCTAACTAGCATTATAATGGGTTTTACACCAATTTTGGACTTCCATGGTCGGCTAGGCCAATCGAAACAGATTTCTAGTTTGGATTGGCTAAACCAGCCATGAAATTGATTTTGTGGCAATATTGGACTTCCATGGCCGGTTAGCTAATTAAAATCCATTTCTAGCTTGGATTGGCCAAACTAACCATGGAATGGGTTTTATGCCACTTTTGAGCTTCCATAGCCACTTAAGCCAATCCAAACCAATTTCCAACTTGGATTAGCCTAACAAACCATATAATGGGCTTTACGCCAATTTTGGACTTCCATGGCAGGTTAGGCTGATCTAAACCGATTTTATGGTTTGGATTGGCCAAACCAACCATGGAATGGGTTTTATGGCACTTTAGGACTTTCATGGCCAGTTAGGCCAATCTAAACTAATTTCTGACCTACATCCACATTGATTTCCAGCTTAGATTGGCCTAATCAGCCATGAAATAGGTTTTATGCCAATTTTTTACTTCCATACTGGTTAGGCCAATCCAAATAGATTTCTATCATGGATTCGCCAAACCGGCAATGGAATGAGTTTTATGACAATTTTGGACTTCCATGGCTAGTTAAGCCAATCTAAACTGATTTCCAGCTTGAATTGGCCAAACTAGCCATGGAATGGGTTTTGTCACAATTTTGGATTTCCATGGCCAGTTATACCAATCCAACCAATTTCCAACTTGGATTAGCCTAATTGACCATGGAATGGATTTTATGTTAATTTCAACTTTTATGGCTGGTTAGGCCAATCCAAATCCATTTCTGGCTTGGATTGGCCAAACTAGACATGAAATGGGATTTGTGGCAATTTTGGAATTCCATGGCCGATTAGGCCAATCTGAACTGATTTCTAGCTTGGATTGGCCTAATTGACCATGGAATGTGTTCTACACTTTTGACATCCATGGCTAGTTATGCCAATCCAAACTGTAATTTTCAACTTGGATTGGCCAAATTGGCCATGGAATGGGTTTTGTGGCAATTTTGGACTTCCATGGCCGATTAAGGCAATCCAAACCAATTTCTACCTTGGATTGGCCTAATGGGCCATGAAACTACAATAATTTCAATTTTGGACTTCCATTGCCAATTAGGCCAATCTAAAATAATTTTTGACTTGGATTCTCCTCGATGGCCATTGAATGGGTTCTAAATGAAAGTTCATTTACAATGGTCTAATGACCCAATTCTTTCCAATCTATACATGATGCATAAAATTTAGGACCCTTCCAAATATCTAGAAATGAATGCCAACATTGGTAACAATGCTTACAACGTCAAGTAATGCCTCTGCATGCCATGACACTGTAGTAATTATTATCAATAGACCAATCCATTTCATAAAACAGGTAAGTGCACCAATTGTTGCATACCATGCTTAAGCCAGTAAGAATTGAGGTCATCAAGCTATCAAAAATCATGTTTCATTTATGGCCATAAGATGGTTCTACCCTAGATAAGTGAATTTCATGGTTGGTTAGACCAATACAAATTGCCTTTCGGGTTTGGATTGGCCTAGCTAGACATATGAGGGTTTCTAACCCTTTTAAGTGGATTTCACAACTGGTTAGGCCAATCCAAACCAGCTTCCGTGTTTGGGTTGGCCTAACTGAGCATATGAGAGTTCTAACCCTTTTAAGTGGATTTCATAGCCGATTAGGTTAATCCAAACCAGCTTCCATGTTTGGATGGGCTTAACTAGCCCCAAACCCTATCTATATCCAAACCATCCGAAAAATCCCAATAAGTACCTAATCCTATTACTGTTCAAACCCAATCTATATCCAAAAATACCTCTATTTTGATATAGATCTCGATATTGGTAAAATTTCCACCATAGAATTAACATAAAATATTATACAAGGGGATTAAAACCATATCTAGAAAAACATCAAGAAACTTGAAGTTGTACCTCTTCATCGGTTACACCAAATGCAATATGTACGTTAACAAGTTGTTCTTGATATGGTTCTACTTCATTATTGCTCTCATTTTTTAGTAAGTTATAATAGTTACAAGGTAGAGATTTCACTTGTACCACTCGTCCCTTACTCATGTTATCTTTCATTCAAAAAACTTGTTTCACTTGACTTGCAAGTGCAAATGGTTCATCCATCTCTAATTGTCTGTGTATTCAATGATATAAATCTATAATCATAACTTTAAAACCTCTATCCTTATTATACACATCCCACCATTGACATTCAAACAATATTAAACAACTATTCATATCAAACATTATCTCAACTATATCTAATATTTGTTCATAATATCCATCACAGCCATATTCACGTTTTGCATTCATAATGACACCACATAGTTGATTTGGTTTGGTTAAATTTGAATCCATCGTTTGTAATATGAATATATTGCATATGTATCCAAATAATGAAGATGCAAATCTTAAGGGATCAAACGACAACATCTCTAGGTCGTTAGTGTACCTAGAATGCCCTATGTAATGCAATTCTCTAACATATGCTCTAAACCAAACTGAAAATTTTTGTTCTCTATTTTCTCTGTTAATAAAAGCATCACTATGCTTCTGACAGATATAATCAATATCATCAATTGGATTCAACACATGTGTTGATTAAATCTTGTTCTCTTTTCATCGATGGATGACTAACTGGTTTAAAAATTGAACCCTCTTAATGATCATTTTCATAGGGACCACCATCATAGTTCCGATCTCAACTATATTTGCTCTCATCTTGCATGTACATAGAAATAAATTGTGTGCACTCCTTATCAAATAGCCCCGGGCAATGATACCTTTGACTATTGCCTTGTTGCCAACATAATCTTTCAGTCTCTTTAAATATCTTTCAATTGGATATATCAACCGGTATTGAACTAGTCAAAACATTCTAGCTTCATAAGCCACATGTTTAACAAGGTGGATCATAACATTGATAAATGACGATGAAAACTTCATTCCAACTTACACAATCTGATTGCAAACTTAGATTCTTAATCCCTTAATACTACGATCTAAAATTTTAGCACAAATTACCTTAAAATACTAACATAATTTTAAAATCTAATTGAGTACGCTCTTTGGTACGATCCCCTAAAAAACTAGTGGAATAATCACTTACATCATGACATGACAATCATGACCTTTTAATCTACTAATAATTCTACTATTTACAACTACACACCTACTCAAACTTGATGAATACTCATCTGGCACTCGAATGTTATTCACAAATCCGAGCATCTGCGATTTTTTTTCATTGCTAAGCCTGTAAATAGCATATGAAAACTTAAATAAACTCTCATATGGATATAACTATGGATAGATTCCTAACCTAACATGAGATAAGCATTTGATAAGATTGGTATTGAAAGCCTTAAAAAATCTAATACCAATTGACATCTGATTGGTTTTGCATTCTTATCTCATTTTTTAGTTTTTGTGATGGTTTTAGGCAACCCAAACTCGAAACCAGTTAGAATTGACCTTTCATGGCTAGTTTGGCTTCGTAGCCTATTTTTTTGGTTTTAAGGTCATAATGGTCAATTCAAACCAGTGTTCAATTTTAATTAGTTTCTAATGCTACTTTGGCACAAATCAAATTGAAAAATTAGTTTCAATTAGTTTCCAATGCATTTTGGCCAATTCAAACTAGTTTTGTAGGTCTAGTACTGTTACAAACCATTCAAACTGATTTTTAGTTTTAATTGGTACATTAATGCCACTTTGGGCCAAGCTCAACTAGAATCAGTTTGAATTGGTTTCCAATATCATTTTGGCCAATTCAAACCATTTTTTGTAATTTAAGGCCATTAGAAATGAATTAAAATGTGTTTGTAGTAATTTCTAAGGTCATTATGGACAATTGAAACTAGTTTCTAGTTTTAATTGGTACGTTAATGTCACTTTGGGCCAAAATTAAAATTGGTTTTGATTTATTGGTCATTGTGGTCAATTGAAACTAGTTTGATTAATTGGTTTCTAACAACCAAAATTAAGAAAACCGGTTTTCTTAATCTAAGGAAGTTAGAAAGCAATCAAAATTTACATATCATTTGGTATGGATGAATTCAAGCATGGCCAATAAATTCAAATAAAACCTAACCAATTCAATTCGGTTTGGTTTGGAACAAACCGAACCAAAGCGATCCAATTCAAAGGGTACAGTTTGGTTTAATCGATGGTTTATAAAACCTTGCCAATCCAAATCAATGGGTGTTACTTTATTTGGCCAAATTAATAGTAATTTATATAAATATTTATTTATTTGTGATATGATTTTTTCATTTGCTACCTAATTCAACCAATTTTATCTTCCTAAAATAGCTTTGACCTCTCCTTCTAATGGTAATTCCAATCTATTCTTCCTCTAATAGGTTTGACCTCTTCATCTTCTAGCAACTCTAGCACTCTTATATTTGATCAGTGTAAATATTTAAATCTAAAGTTTTGAGCACAAATATATACTCATAGTGTCATCTTCTATTTTTATACATCTCTTCTATTATTTTCTCATTAGTGCTAATAATCTCTTTGTCAATCAAGAGAAAGTAAGACTAAAGTTAAATATTTATTTATTTAATTTAAATTGAATTAAGAATCCAAACTTCAAGCTAGATTAAAGTTGATGTAATTATATCATACTAAACTTGTGGATATATTTAAGTGGGATATTCTTTAAGATAAAATCAATATAATATAATATTAAGTGTGATTTGGGTTCATTTTTGAAACTTTGTCTAAAGTCATCTACGAAGTTGCAACTCGAACTCAATCTAAACCTATTTAGGATACTTTAATTATAAGTTGTTTGTTAATTTATAATTTGATTTGAAAATCTAATTAAGTTCAATTTCAACTTATTTAATGTGTGTAATTAATACTAAATAAATTTTAATTTATTTAAAGCATACTTAACTATATAATTAATTGAATATTTAAATAAGTTGCCGACAAATTTTATTATGTCAGACAAGGGTACATTAAAAGTCAATTTAATTGTAAATCGAGTTTAAATAAGAGAAGTTGCTTTTGATTCCCTGAAAAAGCCTCTCCCATGAAAGTTATTTCTTTGAAATTTTCTTTAACATTGAACCAAAGGAACCCTAAGTAATAAAGATGAGATATGATGTGTGCTTGGTATGTGACAAGAATGATTGGCCTCATATATTATCATATTTTTTTAATGTTATCATGAATGTTTGTGGATAAATACTTTTGTTATATGCATTTAATATTTGGTAGTATAGGCAAGTTATAGTTGTGCTATAAAGTTTAGTGAATCACATATGTCTCGTTCCAATCATTTTAAATAATTTCAAGTATTCATAATAAGAGTTTTTGTCCATGTATTTCAAAGACTACTGATATTCAGACGTGACATTATCGTGGATTGTAATTATAGGTTAGTTCAACTTATTTAGATTATAAATATATGGGATCATCATAATATGTTGTAAAGATTCTAAATTATGGTTCATGATTTTGATATTTTCTTCTATGTCCTAAACTATTTGAAGTTTCTGACTAGGGATGCAAATGAACCAATACACTTATCAAGTAGTTCAAAACTCGGCTTGATAAAAATTTGACTTGACTATTTTTATTATGTTAAATAAATAAGTTTGAATAAAAATTAAAGCTTGACTCATTAAACAAGTCAATCTTGAATAGACTCTTAATCAACTTGATAAGCTCATGAGTAACTCGATTAAATATTCTATTAAATATTTATTTTTAAAATTTAAAATTTAAATATTAATAGTTATATATTTTTATTTAAAAATATTAAATAATTTAATTTTTGAGTTAAAATTTAGATCAAGTTTCAAAAATAAACTAAATTAAGAGTTTCACAAATGACTTTTCATTGATCTTGAGTTTTGATAAACGAGTTTGTACATAACTTAAGTTTGAATGTGAATTAAACTTTAGTCTGCCTATTACTTGATCTCAATTCGACTCAATTAATAAACGAACTAAGCTTAAATAAGGGTTCAACATATTTTCTAAAATTTGAGCTCAAACTCGAACTCGTGTAAAATAAACAAACCAAACTTGTACACTATACTCCGCAACTTAGCTAGGCTCATTTGCACCTGTGTTTATGACGGGTTATTTTGCTTTGCCATGTATGTTGCATATGAGTTGTCCAAATGTGACAAAAAAAAGAGTTTACCTGATAGAAAACAAAAAAAATAAAAGTACTAAAATTTCATAAAAAATAAATGTATACAAATATTTTAAAAATTAAAATAAATGGATTCGATTCTATCCAAACTTTTGTTTTCGAGAAGTTGTTGTTACATGTCAAATAGATATTTTTTTACAACATTCAAGTAATTGTTCAAACAAATATTTTCTTGACTTAACAATCTACAATGTAATATCTCATAGAAAAACTCCAAGATCCGGTTTGAAACCAAACCTAAAAGCAGACAAGTATACATTAAAACCAAACCCAAAACTAACAATTTATAGCTTATGAGGTGTTTGGTTGCATGATAATTTTTTGTACACTTTCATGATAAAAAATTGTATTAAAATAAAAAGTGAACCAACTCATGACATAAAATTATCATGTTTGGAGGGATGTGATTACAAAAAAGAGTAACTACCGCACATGACCAAACAAAGTGGGGGACCACAAGAAAAAAAAGAAAGAGGTGAGACCCTCTTTTTTTGTTTAAGAAGAAAATCACTTTCAAAACATAAAATTATCATAGTTACTAAACACCTCTTTTAAAAAAATTTATTACAATTTTTAAAAATTAAAACAAAAACCTTCATTATCATGCAACCAAACACCCCATTAGGGAGGAGATAAATTGGATGTTACCTTGAGGAGGAGATAATGACGTTGGTGTGAGGATGATGGTGGGCCGCAGTGACCTACGCGGAATAGACCACAGGTGTGGCGGCACAGGAGGCTATGGATGGTGGTGATGGAGGCCGATGGATGGCAGTGCAGGCCCAGGTATGGACGGTGGCCCAGGTCACACACACACATACAGAGAGAGAGAGAGAAGGGAAAGGGGTTTTAAAAACCCTCACATTATTTGCAGCAACTTCAAACCATCGCCATCGGTACATTGAATAACAGAAGTAACATGTTAAGCTGTCACTACTTCTATTCGATCGTTAAATGGTCAAACAAGGCCAATAGCAATGGTTGGAGTAGGCATTGGTAATTGTCATTGGCAACAGCTAAGTAAAGCCATCCTTAATGACCTCGGATGCCAGTTGCTATAAAATTTTTCTATTTTTCTTGATGGCTCAATGCATAATGAATAAGTTTATTCATGATGACTTTGTTAGGTCTTCACTAGTAACTTAGTTTGTAGGGATGGTTCTATTGGCGACAACTTAAAATGTTGCTAATAAATTTATTGGGGATGGTTTCTTTCAACTGTCGCTATTAAGTCATTGTCGACAACTTTTTCCTGTGGTACAACAACAATATAATTATATTATGTCATCTATTTAGTACGCAACTTGTCAAGCAAAATACAAAATCTACACAACAAATTATACACAATTTGATTCTCTTAGGCTACGTTTGGTATCGGGATAAAATTGATGGGGATAGGGATAAACCAATCCTTGTGGTTAACCCTATCCTCATCATGTTTGGTTTAACTTAGGATAAGTTTAGGGATAAACCTATCCTATGTTTGGTATGTTAACAATAAATTAGAGGATAATCCTATATTTTTATATTTTTACCTTGTTTATATTATCTTATTTTATTACCCACAACATATTCATAAAAATATTAACCAACTTATATATTTATATAATAAATATAAAATATAATTTAAAATATAAATACAAATATAAATTTGAAGATATAAATAATATGATTTTAAAAATATGGCAGTTAAAATCAAATTTGAATTTCATTTTTAAAATCCAATTAAATTAGAAAATATTGCAACTAAATACTCTACGAAATAATCTACATCCGATACTTCAAATTTAATTTCAATCATATACAACCTGTAGCTTGATTAAAATGTTTTCAAATTTTTCAACAAAAAAACAATAAAACATAAAATAATTTAAAATTAGCATACATTAGACACCTACATGAAAAGGAAAAATTGTCAGGGGTGAGGAACCCGTCTTCTTGAGAAATCGATAGTGGCCGACAAGAAAAGGAAAAATTGAGTCACCACATCACAAGATGCGACAAATTAACATACACCAGATGCCTTGAAGATACAAAAGGAGATAAAAATCAATATGTTATACAAAATATATCGTGCATGTACATATTACTACAAATACAACATGCAAAAAAATACACTTAAAAATGGTTATATTATTGTCGCAAATATCCGGGATTACATAAATGTCAAGTCTCCTTTTCTCTTTTGCTTTGCCGGGTGTATCTCTTTCTTCTTCTTCTTCTTCTTCTTCTTCTTCTTCTTCTTCTTCTTGCTGTCATTTCATCTACAGTCGGCTTCTCTTCGTCTTCGTCTTCAGCTTTGTCTATCTCAGAACCCTGCTGATTTGAATCCTTAAATTCAGCCTGCAAAATAGCGACAATGTCGGCGAAGATGAATGGATGTCGATGGCACCTTCCATATTATGAGTGTACCAGTTGTTGCATTTAGATCGGCCAAGAGATGCCTCTAGACGCTTGCGACATGGGACCATCATCCCGGATCCTGTAAGACATTCCCCGCAAAATTTCAACCTCGGGTGACTTCATATATCGCAAAATATACAAGTATTCAAACACTTGGAGAAGGAAGATCAAGAAGTTCATAACTTATAGCTGAACTAAGCAAAGAAAGGCTAGAATGGAACCCTTTACCTTACACCTACAACGTATTGGTGCCTAATCAATCATTCACCAGCATCACCGTAATGCTTTCATCTCTTGAGCTTCATTGTATTTGGCACCATGTGAATCCAAAGATACCAAGTACCGTGTATTGTGCCAAGACAACTCCACGCTCAAATAACAATTCTATTGTAAGGTACAGCCTCAAACAGGTGTACAAAAAAACATACAAAGCACAGAAGCAAATAAGAAAAAAGAATTAGGCAACCGAGAGATGGGACCTGACAAGAAACAAATCACTGCCCACATAAATAAAGAAAGAAAGAATATGCAAGCATTGAAACTATTTGATACACCCATGTGTGCATATCTCGATCAAGTATTGGTACACAAATCAAGTATTGTTATATATATATGTGTGCATATATATATGAGTTATATATAACACAGTACGTATTTTTCTTCCCCATATGCTTAAATAACAGGATACAAAAAAACAAATTCACACGATGGGAAACACGATTACAAAAACATAATTTTATAACAAAAAAATCAATTTCTCATGCAACCAAACACCCAATAATTTTAAGTATGTTGTACGTCAAGTACCCTTCTACAAAAATGACACTTACCAACAAAATACTATCAACTTATTTTGCAAGATCAAATATTAGATTTAGGTTGCACAACTATTTACATTCTAAAACACCCGTTAAACGGTGGCAACGTGGATTCATACAACTCTACAATGCCAACCTTTTTATCACTACCGAGAAAAACGGATTAAAGATTGTAGATAAAAATATATAGACTATAGGACTTATACTTGTGCATCCTGCTCGCTTTGAGTACCGGTTCTCTTATCAAGATTCAGATCCCCAATACACTTATCTATCTCTTTAAGATTCAGCTGTTCACAGCAATCAAGAGAAATGGCAATGAGCTTCTCACCGCTATCTGGTTCTATAATTAGTTAAATTTACAAGTGAGGTTTAACTAATTAAATATATGACAATGTGTGTAGACCATGCAACGAGTCAAAGCGTGGGGAAGAGTGGGTTAGAAGGAAGAGAAGAAGAAGCATCCTGTCGTTTTGGTGGATCGGGTGAATGCGAAAGGTGTATAGAGAGAGGGGATTTGATGGCTTGACGATAAATTGGAGGCGAGAAGTTGAATTGGAGGAGCCGTATGGAGTCCGCTGTGAGGCGGTTGGTGAAGAGGAGGACCTTCTGCTGGAGATGAACTCCTTCGATCTCATCTCTCCGACGTCCGGTGAGTTCCGTCTTCATTTTTAGAGGATCGATCAGCCATTTTCACGAATAATTGAATACGAGATCCGTCGAAATGCAAGCCGGAAACCTCCCTCCCCCTTCGACGGAGCAAAATTTCGTCTATCCCCCCCCGTATCATGCAAATCTTTGACATACGGGTCTTTGAACCAAACGAAATGTATGCCCATAATCTCGTACCTTTCTTACAATGTCGATGGAATTTTCGGGGGTGCCGACCGGTTCCATTGGGGGGGTGGGGAATCGTAAGATCCCCGGTGAGATGGCGATCTTCTAGCTAGTTGATTCCATGAACGGCGATCGGCATCCCGCGAGGCGTACCCGCGAAGATCCGTCTCTGCTGCCCCGTCTCTCTCTCTCCCCCCCCCCCCGCACCTCCCGCGAAGGGAGGGAAGCAAGCATCTTACCCCCGGGGTGCCGTACATCGCGGTACTATTTATTTTCCGGTGTGAATACAAGGATTCGTTTGATCCCCTTCCGCGCTGCAACGATGAACAAGGAGGAAGAGGTGCGGAGGCAACGGCGACGACGAGGCGACGATGGACAAGGAGGAGAGAGCGAGCGGGCGACGAGCTCAGCAGGGGCGGATGACGCGCGAGGGGGATGAGAGATTCACCTCGCCGGTAAGCGCCGCGAGCTCGTCGCCCGCTCGCTCTCTCCTCCTCCGCCGCGAGGCGCTCGATCGTCCGCTGCCGCGAGGTCGTCCGCTGAGCGCTCGATCGTCCGCTGCCGCGAGGCATTCGATCGTCCGCTGCTGCGAGGTCGTCCGCCGGGTCGTCCGCCGAGCGCTCGATCGTCCGCTGCGAGACAGTCGAGCGCCGCGAGGTCGCCGCCGCCGTGAGGTTGTCCGCCGCGAGAGGGTCGAGAGCACGAGACGAGACCTAACCCGCGAGAGCGTGAGACGAGGTCCATCGTATCCCCTCTTATCCCATCGATTAGGGGGGATAGCTTAACCTTGACTTTATCCTCAATTTTAGGGATAAACTGGATTAAGTTAACCCAGGTTAAATTAAAAATTACTTGGTTGCCAAACGGGGGATTAGGGATAAACCTGGTTTATCCCTTCTCATCCCCATACCAAACGTAGCCTTAAGGAACTCATTCTCTTTCTATGTATTTAAATCTTCTTGGCAAAGATTTATCATATATTAGATATAGTAGAATATTCCTTCTCATGATATTGAGATTAAACAACTTTGTTAACACTAATTTATCTTTGCACGTTCAAATATTTATTCTTAACCAATTCTAGGCTCTAGCCATCTAAGTCCTAAGATCTCTACAAAGCTCTTGAAAACGATGTCAAAGAATTCAGATGTAACGTTTTGGAAAAAAAATATTTATTTCTATAACGCCTCCCTCACCCTGCCAATTACGCGGGCTCGCCTCTCTCTCTCTCTCTCTCTCTCGCTCGCTCGCTCTCTCGCCATCCCTCTGTGCATGTCCCCCCTCCTGCCAGACTCTTGCTGCCATCTCCCTCTCGGTTACGCACCCCCTTCCGATCTCTATATCTCTCTCACTCTCTCGCCCCTCCCCCTTGACGCCGCTGCCATCGACCCCCCTTTGCACATTTAGCCGCCTAGCTCCAGCCGTGCGAAGCAACGCGTGCCTACGCATCCATTGCCACCTCCCACTACATGGCTACCTTGCCACACTGCTAATGTCACCCGATTGCCTCCTCTTCGTCCCTATCTTGTGTCAAAGCCCCATGTCCCGGTTGACTACCCTGCTCCAGGAGGAGATACCGCTACGAGCCACCCTCCCCTCCCTGCCACCGTCGGCTTCCACGCCCCCCTCGTTGTCGCGACCATCACCGTCTAGGCCTGCTGCTATGGCCACCACCCCGTCGCAGTTGATCGTCGCCTTCACCGAGCCCCGTTCCGCTGGAACACCGCCGGGAGAAGTCTCTCTGCCATCGCTAGCCATCCTCTCTCCTTGATGTCACCGCCGTGGGCAACGTCTCCCTCTTCGTCCACCACCGTCTATTGCTGTAGCCCTCCCTCCAGTCATCATCGAGCACTGCTGCCGGGAGCTACCCCTGCCACCATCACAACTATCGTGCCTCCCTCCCGCAAGCAGGCATGCGAGCTCAGTCGCGACCCCCCTTCGGTCGACCACCCAGCCAGCCACTAGCCCTGCACCACTGAACCGCCCGTTCTAGAAGCTGGTTTATACCCGGTTCAACCACTCAGTTCAGCATTTTCAGAATTTCTTGATTTATTAATTGTAGAAATTAGAGGAAAAGGTAGAAAAATAGTGGAAGAATCCAGAAAAATATAGAAAATTTAAAAAAACTTTCAAGTAGGTTTCTCAAGCTTGTCTATGTATTTGATCTTATTTAGATAAGAAAATATGCATGATTTAACTTATAGAACATAAGTTGACTAATTTTAGACTTTGGACTTGTAATTAATGATTTTTTCAGAAAATTTGAAATTGGTATTTTTTATATCATGGAACATGTTTAGCATGATTATGCTTGGGTATAAGTCTTTTCTATCAGATTTGATCCTATAAAAATTATGTAAGTGATTATATGCGAGTTTGGAACGAGAATTGAAGGTTAATTATGTGTAGACTTGAAAAAATCACGAGTCATCAAATTATACCTTTTAGAACCTGTTTAGGTAAGAATATGGTTGATTACATCAAAACTTAATTTGTTTAGTTCATGCCAAGTTTGATTTAGGTTAAGTGTCTTGTACATGTGTTTAAGTATGTCTAGTTCGACTTGTCATTGCATGTGTGTAAACCATGTAAAACATGTTTAGTTTGGTTTTAGATCATGGGTTAATACTATGCATGGTTAGTTGTGTCAATTTGGTCATGATTAGTATGAGTTTTCATTTAGAACATGTTCAATTAATCAGGTTACCATATGTCTTGTCAAGTTTGTTATAAATGTTATGTCTTGCATGAAAAGCTATGAAATTAGATGGTATGTCATGTATGCATGGTGTGGTCAAGTATGTCATGATTTGAATTTATGTTATGAACTCTTGATATGACATACTATGAAGGCTTCACCAGCCTATGTTAGTCAATTGTCCATGGGTAGCGGGTAACTTAGATGAATCCGACCCTCCCACAGATCTCCGATTACCACAATTTTTCCTTAGTGTCACCACTGCCTAGGTGCACTTTGGGCTAGCTTATTATATGTTACTGCTATATATATTAGAGCTGGTGAAAGCAATTTGTACATGTGAAGCAAGATGACCAATTTCTTGCTATTTAGCTATGTGTTTTAGAAAGAATGAAATTATGTTACTTGTGTTTCATGTATAGATGTTAAATCATGTCATGTTAGAAAAATCAGATTTGTCCCATTTTAGATCTTATTTAGATAAGAAAATATGCATGATTTAACTTATAGAACATAAGTTGACTAATTTTAGACTTTGGACTTGTAATTAATGATTTTCTCGGAATATTTGAAATCAAAAATTTGAAATTGGTATTTTTTATATCATGGAACATGTTTAGCATGATTATGCTTGGGTATAAGTCTTTTCTATCAGATTTGATCCTATAAAAATTATGTAAGTGATTATATGCGAGTTTGGAACGAGAATTGAAGGTTAATTATGTGTAGACTTGAAAAAATCACGAGTCATCAAATTATACCTTTTAGAACCTGTTTAGGTAAGAATATGGTTGATTACATCAAAGCTTAATTTGTTTAGTTCATGCCAAGTTTGATTTAGGTTAAGTGTCTTGTACATGTGTTTAAGTATGTCTAGTTCGACTTGTCATTGCATGTGTGTAAACCATGTAAAACATGTTTAGTTTGGTTTTAGATCATGGGTTAATACTATGCATGGTTAGTTGTGTCAATTTGGTCATGATTAGTATGAGTTTTCATTTAGAACATGTTCAATTATTCAGGTTACCATATGTCTTGTCAAGTTTGTTATAAATGTTATGTCTTGCATGAAAAGCTATGAAATTAGATGGTATGTCATGTATGCATGGTGTGGTCAAGTATGTCATGATTTGAATTTATGTTATGAACTCTTGATATGACATACTATGAAGACTTCACCAGCCTATGTTAGTCAATTGTCCATGGGTAGCGGGTAACTTAGATGAATCCGACCCTCCCACAGATCTCCGATTACCACGATTTTTCCTTAGTGTCACCACTACCTAGGTGCACTTTGGGCTAGCTTATTATATGTTACTGCTATATATATTAGAGCTGGTGAAAGCATTTTGTACATGTGAAGCAAGATGACCAATTTCTTGCTATTTAGCTATGTGTTTTAGAAAGAATGAAATTATGTTACTTGTGTTTCATGTATAGATGTTAAATCATGTCATGTTAGAAAAATCAGATTTGTCTCATTTTAATTTGGTCATGTTAAGTTAAGTCTTGAGGTCATTTAGGTGATATTTGTCTAGCTTGTATGGTATTGTGTGTATTCGTCTTAAAGTGTATAGCATTGGCATAATCTCTTCCTTAATGTTAATTCATGGTTTGGATATAGGTTGTGAGATTAATATAGAAGACATTTTATTATCATTTATATTACATCTCGATTAAGATATGTTATCTATCATTGCTTGATTATATGTTAGTTATCCGATTGACAAGAAATTGGTGTAAATCATACGGAGTCCCCGGACTCACCCCATGTGGGTTAAATTTTTTCAACATGTTTTGAAGATTTAGGAGCTTGAAGATGAGGTTCAGGTGGAACCAAAGAAATTGGAGTCATTTACATTTGAAAATGAAAGATATTCTCTACCTAGGTAGTTGGTCTTGATTGTTTTTAAGCAAGAATGTTGTCAGACTTAACAATATGGTCTATTCCTATGTTTCGATAAAATTTTTTTGTAATAAGGATTGTTTGAGTTTGGGATTGGAAATTCATGAATCTGTTGGATTTATTGGAGGTTTAGTAGTATGCTTAGTTTGGGTTATAGAATCTATGTGTTAGGTTTCATCTCACTGTCATGACGTAATGTATTTTCGCTGTATATTTGTAGTTATGTTATTTAAATTCTGAGTCATGACATCAGATCATGTGCAATATTTCTTGTATCTTAGGCCTAGTGATCAATTATGCCATCGGGACTACACATAACTATCTAATATTAACGCATCAATAACAATATAATATTTTATAAGTGTATAAAAATAGTGAATTCATTTTATAAATTAATATTTTAATAGTTTCACATGAATAATTCTGAAATAAACTAAAAAAACTAGTAATTAGTATAATATTCTATAAGCTTATCTTGATGTCCATCCTGTGAAACCTTCTATTATTTATACTCTAAGCATGTGTATATATAGAGAAAACCACAAAAACATGATATTGCATTTTACATATTTTTAAGGGGACGTCACCAACGTACAAAAGAATAAATAATTATGGTGGGAATAATATATTTTTTCTTACTGATAGAAAAAAATATTTATAACTAATAAGATCATTTCACTCATAGAATGACTATTTCATCAATTATTAATATTTGAGTGTGTCCATAGACGTGCCATCCGAGGAACATGGAAAATGCATGGTATCTCCTCGACCATACTCCTTTCTGCGATATCTCAAACCAACCTCCATCTCTCTCTCCCTCTTTCTCTCTCTCTCTCACACACATATTTTGGATCATAAGAACTAAGACTCCGTTTGGTATCGAGAAAAAATTGATGGGAATAGAGATAAACCAATCTTTGTGATTAACCCAATCCTTATTATGTTTGGTTTGACTTAGAATAAGTTTAAGGATATCCTTATCCTATGTTTGGTATGTTAACGATAAAATTGAGGATAATCTTAGTTTTTTTATATTTTTATATTTATTTTTTATATTATCTTATTTTATTACCCATAACATATTTATAAATAATAAATCTAAAATATAATTTTTAAAATAACCGAGCTTACATATTCATATAATAAATCTAAAATAAAAATTAAAAATATAAAAAATATTTAAAAGTATAAATTTGAAGATATAAATAATATAATTTTAAAAATATGATAATAAAAATCATATTTGAATTTCGTTTTTAAAATATAATTAAATTAAAAATATTGCAACCAAATACCTTACAAATCGATCTACATCTGATGTACACATACATATTTTCTTAAATACTTCATAACTAATCTATTCATATCAATAAAAATGGTAGAGACCATGTATAAATTAAAAGGTAAATCTCAAAAAAATAGGAAGAGTGGCATGTACAATAAATTTGAGGATAATCTTAGATTCTTATATTTTTATCTTTATTTTTTATATTATCTTATTTTATTACCCATACATATTCATAAACATCTTAACTAACTTACATATTTATATAACAAATTTTAAATATAATTTAAAAATATAAATAAAAATATATTTAAAATATAATTTTGAAGTATAAATAATATAATTTAAAAAATACGGCAGTAAAAATTAGATTTGAATTTTGTTTTTAAAATCTAATTAAATTAAAAAAATTACAACTAAATACTCTACAAATCGATCTACATTTAATACTTCGTATATATTTTCTTGAATACTTTATAGATCATCTATTTTATATCAATAAAAGGTAAAGCTTATGTATAAATAACTCAACTAAATCAGCAATTTGCTTCTAATAATTCATTTTCTACGGTAATATAAAAATCGGACAATGTAAAACATTTTTAAGATTGATACTATTGTTATAATATTCATATTTTTTTTAAAAAATTTATAAATATGTTAATATTACTTTCACCTTTTCTATCTTATTTTTTTTACACATCTTTTCTCTCTCCTTCCCTTCGTCAAAACCTGTCCTTTTCTTTCTTTGTCCTAGCCGCCCCATTTTTTCCCTAGCGCCGCAATGTCCGCCACCGCCATTTCCCCTTCTCTCTCAGTTTCTCCCTCACAGGTCACGAGCAGTTCCCTCCCGTTCACCACGCATCGGCGATCGACGGCCCCGCCATCTTCGTCACGGTCCCCTTCGTTGTCGCATGCAGTGCGCAGCTCGCCTCACCGTCGAAGCCGCTGCGTCGATTGACGCCGATGCCGTTGCCGACGCCAACCGCGGCGCCCTCACCCGCCCGCCATGCGCTCGACAGAGCACGGTCGATCACCGCCCGCCCCCACGCTGACTACGGCACCGTTGAACCCGCCTCCTCCGCGAGAAGTCACTCCTTCCCTTCACGCCGCAGCGAGTTGACTGTGCGAAGCCTCTCCCTCTCCCTCTCGCACGCAGCCACTCAACGCATCCCCCCCTGGATCCCACCTCCCTCGGTGCGCCAACACTTCCCCTGTTGTTCCAATGCCTTGTGCTTGTAATTCAACGATGAAAGGTGAAGGCGCCGGGGCCCCTGACCAGCACACTGGTGGCGTCCGACCTGGCCCTACGATATGCGGAGGTGATCGCCATGGTTGAGAGTCTGCAAGCTCGCCGGAGACCACGGCATTGGAGGAGACGAGGCAAGAACTGTACTGGATGCTCTCGCAGGTATGAGGGTCGTCATCGCGAAGTTGGAGGGCGATCCTATCCTCAAAATGTCATTTCGGGAGTAAGATATCCCATGTATTGAATGGGATGATTTATCCTCACACTTATCCCTAATTTTAGGGATAAACTGGATTAAGTTAATCCAAGTTAAACTCTTTCTTATGTGTGTAACAAACAGGGAATTAGGGATAAACTTGATTTATCCCTCCTTATCCTTGTACCAAACAGGGCGTAAGACTCTGCTTGATACAAGGATAAAATTAATAGGGATAGAGATAAATCACTATCTTTATCTCTATTATGTTTAGTTTAAGTTAGTATATGTTTAAAGTATAACATTGTCTTATGTTTGGTTTAAAATATGATTATTAATTTTAAAAATAATATTAATATATATAAATTATAATTTTTAATATAAAATTCAAAATTTATATCATATATAATACATAAATAGTAATATAAAATATTCCATGTATTGATGAGATGGCTATCTCTCCAAACAAATTTAGAGATAAAATATTTCATGCACTAAATGAGATGACTTATCCTTCACTTTATTCTCATTTCTTGGGATAAACCAAGTTAAATCTCATTTTATTTGCCAATCAAATAGGAGATTGAAAATTAAACTAAATTTATTCAAAATTATCCTCATATCAAACATAGCCTTATGGGGTGTTTGGTTGCTGATAATGAGCATTTTTATTTTAATTTTTAAAAATTATAGTAAAAGTTTATTTTAAAAGTGTTTGGCATGTGTTACAATTTTTTATCTTAAAAATTTTTTCACCCTCCTCCACGTGATGGAGAAAAAAAGAGGTATTGAGCATTTTTTTTTCCAAAAGGGCACAACCAATGCACAAGGTCCACAAGCCTAACCCATGTGCATTTTCATTTATGCACCAAACACCTTACCATCATTTCTAAAAATGATAATATTTTTGCCAAACATTATATTTTTATAGTTTTTAATTTTAAAATTTGTCAAATTTCAATGTGTGATATCATTTTTTATTATGAAATCATATAAAAAAATAAAATGCAACCAAACACCCCATAAGAATTTGTTTGAGAACTCAGCAAAAATACTTCATCGTGAAATATCTTCTACGAGAACTTCACAAAGAAATACTTCTATGTTAGAGAAATGAAAATTATTTGGCACTATTTCAAATACTTTCGTAATAATAAAAATTTTTATTTCATATAAAGTATTTTTGAAATATTAAAATATCAATAAAATAATAATGTATAGTATATATCAAGACATAATTTTAATATTTTAATATATAATTTTATGATAGTTGTTTATCTATGGAAGTCTTAGATTTTATTTTAATATAAATTTATCATAAAATATTGTGCAACCAAACACCCATAAATCATGCCATTTGCACTAGATTGCAACATGGCTTACTGCTCAAAGTAGTGGATGCAATTACCTCATCGTATCCTACAAATATAATTTGTTGTTCATACATATGAGATAGAATCGCCAAAGCCCTAGTCAAGTTGACATCCAGTTGGATTTAATGGACATATTTAGTCTGTATAATATTATCAAAGTCTTGCATCTACTTCTCTTTTATGTTTTCTCATGTGTCAATCATTATGCTTCACAGAATTTAGAGTTGAAATTAGCCAATTGTGACAGAACAACTCATCCATATTATTTTAAGTTCTAGCAAGAATGAGTTGTTCTATGACTATCAACGGAATGGCCTATTCGACCTTCCTCCATTGTGCTGCAAAGAGAACAGACGATTCCCTTAATTAGGGTCATTTAGCTTTAGCTTCCCGCATAAAAGACGAATAGCCTATTTTTTCTTGCAATACAAGACTCATTCAGTTTCAAAACTGCGATTAGTTATACACTTCAAACTGTATATATCAGAAGATATCCATGAGACTTCCGACCAAGTTTGTTTTGGGAAAGGAAAAAAAGAAAACAACTTGCGTGGGGCTCAGGTCATGGAATGCGGGATCCAGACGACCTAAGTCCCGACTCGTATTTGACTGAGACAATTTTTGAGTCAATCAATTTGATCTCGACATTATTATTTTATTATTTTTTATTCTAACTCTAATCGACTTAAATCTCGACCCAACTCTCGATTCCAACCAGCTCAAGTAGTTCAATTTGAACCCAAATGACCAACTCTCCACCCGGACTAGTCCAACCCCGACTACCATATATAATTCTGGGCGCAACATAGAGTGAATATGTGTAGGACTTATTCCAGTTATTTACGTTTCTAGCCGAAAACATTTACCAGAATATGACCAAGAAGAATGCACGAGTTCCATCCCTGTCCAGCCAAATAACTTTTGATATTTGGTCCGAGTTACTTTTTTCTCAGATGTTACCAGAAAGTCAGACAGGGTTAAACCCCAGTTCTTCCGGCCACAAAAGGAGCTGCTCCTCTTTACCGGGGGCACACACTACTCCAGTTGCCTCCGCTTACCGGACATGCCGCCTGAGAAAGAAACCGAGTCCCACTCGAATAAAAGAACAGGAAAACGTCTGAGAAACATGGCGAGTTGCTTAGTTTATTCAACTATATCAGAAGAAGAGAAGACGACCTCATTCTTCAATACCGTTTGGACTGCATGCGGTCACAGAGACTACTTACTGGGTTTCGACGAATCTACTGAGCTTGCCGCCGACAAGCGACCGAGAGGAAAGGGGAGTGAAGACAAACCACCACTGGATCGCTGCAAAAGCACGAAGAAACTGACGGAGAAATGGGCGCCGACATTTTCAGGTAGAAACTCACCCACAAAACGGGAATACTACGCCAGCGGGAATTGGAAGGGTCGTCGTCGTCTCATGGCGCAAAGAAGAACCCCAACAATGTCGATCGATGCTGCAGCTTCCTCTCATGCATCATTCGAGAAAGCCGGTCCTGCTAAGGACGGCGTTCCTCACCCTGCTCAGATCCCTCCCCTTGAGGGTCCTCCCCGCGCCCTCGCACACGGAGAAAGAAGAGATCTGACTCCTTGCGAGCTTCCTGGCGATCCATTCATGGGGAGGAAGCATGCCCTCTCCTTCCTCTTCCTCGTCGTCATAGTCGAGGGCGTCACTTGCACCGCCGACGTCGTCGCTGTAGGCGGCACTACGCCTGCAGCCTTGCCGTCGTCCCTCCGGGGAGTTGTTCTTTGATCCGTATATCTTGGACCAGTCGGGGATGTTAACGGGAGCGGTCGACTGCTGGAACAAGGCGCCGCTCCGTCGTCCGCCGCCGCTGAATCCGAAATCACGATCACCGCGGGCATCCGACCAGGCGGAGGCGGCCGGTAGCTTCTTGGCGGCGGGGAAGGCTACCGCTGGCTCCTTGGATCTCCGCATCTTGGGGCTCCTATCTTTCTCCCTCAACACGCCCCAGACGTCCTCCTCCTGAAGATCCTCGCAGGTATCTCCCATACCGATCGACCCCCCCAAAAGGCACAAGTTGCCGAGGCCGGAGGAAGAAAAGGAGAAGAAGCTCCCCCGCAGGAAACACGGCCAGAGGAGACCAGTCTCAGTTTCCGGCGCCACTCCCCCTGCCCGGGCAGCAGCTCACGCCCCCACAGCCTTTAAAGCCCTCACGGGAGCAGCCTTGTCCGGGATGCATGATGAACCAGCCGAATATACCCCGGACGTTCAGGACCGCCGACCCCGGAAAGGCCACGGTAACGTAAATCTCTCTCTCTCTCTCTCTCTCTCTGGGAGTACTGGAATATTATATAAGAAAAATAAATATGGGGACAAGCTAGGGAGGCGGGTTGCTTCAGGGAGTTCGAAAGGCGCCGAAGAGCGAGCGCTTTAAAGTATGGGGCTGACAAAGGGAAGCGCCTCTCGGCGCGCGGTACCAGCGGACGAGCTCGATCGCCCGTCGGAGGAGTTATCCGCTCGCCAGCCAGCTGGAAGGCCCAGCCAGGAAACCGAGGGAAATAAAAGAAGACAGCTGCGCGGTAACAGGCAGCAGCAACAGATAACAGAGGCGGAGAGGACTGCACAGTAATAGGCCGGGCGGTGAGAAGTGACAAGCCTCTGCGGGGCTCCCCCGGAGGCGGCAGCAGCCTGCCCTGCCCGCAGGGAGAGAAGAATGAGGATAGGTGATCGGGGGGGACGGGGGTGGGGATTACCGATCGAGGAGCTGTCTGGCACAGCCCTAAGGCTGCTGCAGCAGCTCCGTCGTCGAGCGCGTTGGCGCCGGGAGAGAGGGCCGGGGCTCCCTAGACGGCTTTCCGAGATCTTATCCGTTGAGAACAAAAGTTGCCGTCAGCTTTTTTTTTGTTTGAACTGCGCGGTGTGGGAGATAGGGGACAGCGCAGCGGCCACGCTCTCTCTCTCTCTCTCTCCCTACTCCCTTCCGGGCATCCCAAGAAGTGCGGTACATCCCTTTTTAATACGAGCCATTAAGAGAATGACGTGAAGCCGAAAGGTTGTACAAGTTTCATACGTATCCGGACAATCTTAAAGAAGTTATCTCGAACATTACGGATAAATTTTGATGCCAAAAATTTGACGGTGTCCTTCCATCGCTGTTTGGGGACGGTAGAAACTGAATAGTTTTGGAAGTGAAAGAGAGAAAATAGAGAGGTAAAACATAAACAGGTGTACAGTTTTTTGATATATCAGTTTGATACAAGTTTATTTTTCGAATAATCCCAAGTTTCTCAAAATATTATCCATCAAATCTGATTGTCCCTAAATTACACTTGTGCTAAGAATTTGATTGTCCCTCCTTCATTCTATGGACCGTAGAAGTCGAGCTGTTTTTGCAAGTGAAAGGTATATGTAAGAGAAAATAGAGTAAAATGATCTATAAATATACACACTGTATGGATACCCACTTTGATTTTGTAACACCTCGATTTATAATTATATTAAGAAACTAAAATCAGTAGACTACTAATAACATTAGTTAACTATTTTTTGAAAGTTTAATAGAAAAAACTCCGAAATTAAACATGTACTTTGTTGGGAGCAGTTGAAGGATAGATGAAAAGTTGATAATTAACATGATTGTTAAATCAACTAATTTAATAGTTACGTATTGTATCAAAGAATGATCCATGATCGAACTAAAAAATACATTGTGACCTATCTAGATGTATAATGCGTGATAGTCTCGATAAGGATGTCAGAACTTAACACTTATAAGAATATGACAAAAGATTAATATCAATGGACTACTAGTAATACCAGTTAATTATTTTTTAGATGTTGAATTGAAAAAATGTTGAAGTTAAGAATATTTTATTAAGAGTAGTCGGAGGACAAGGCTACTAATTAACATAATTGATTGGTCAATCAACTAATTTAATTATTATACATAGGTTTTGAAGCATGATCAAGTTAGAAGATCAATAGTGATATGTCTAGATGTATAATATGTGATACATATGTGGCTTTGACGAGGATGCTAAATCTCTAATGGGATAGGTTGTAACACCTTGGTTTGAAAAATATGTATACAAATAGTGGATTACCAATAAAAAATGTTGACCATGTTATAGATGTTGAATTGAGAGAACTCTGAAACTAAATATGTTTTATTATGAGAAGTCAAATGATGGTTGACATTTTAAGATAGTTAGGGTTGCAAATACATATAAATCGGTAGTTGAATCACTTGTATATAATTTTTATTTCATTAAGGTTTAAGGTGTTTTGATTTTGATTTTATTTTTATTATTGGAATCAGAATTGAATTTGATAATTTCAAAAATATATATTATATGCTATTTTTATTTAAAAATAAGTTAATAATTTACATTTAATTACTAAATTTTGATATAAACTTTTTTTAACAAAAATAAACACTTTTTATGACATATTTTATAATTTATTGAATTTTAATTTAATCAATTTTATTCATATATACTTATTTTTATCAAAATTGAATAAACATAAATAAAGTTAATCAATTCCAATTCTTATAAGTTATCTAATTCTAATACCTTGGGGATAAATTAATTTTTAACATAATCAAATTAAAATTTTGAAATATCATATTCTGTTTACACCTATAACGATAGTTAAATCAACATAATTATTGGGTAAGTCGACTAATTTATTTGTTAAATATATTATTAGAACAGAACCCAACCAAAATATCAACTATGACCGCACATGTGTATAATATGTGATGCATGTGATTTTGACGAAGATGTCACAACATCCTCATCAATTTGAGAATATGTGGGTAGATTGTAACATCTCAGTTTCAAAATATGTTAAGAGATTAAAATCAGTGCAACAACATCGATTAACTTTTTTTAGTGGTCGAATTAAAAAAGCTCTAAAATTAAATGTAATTGGGTGCGAGTCCATGGAAGGGTGTTTTAATGGTTACAAATTTAGTGATAACAGTAGTTATCTTTTTTTGGGATAAATTATAATAATTCCTAAATTAAGTTTGCACCGGAGGGATAGCAGAATGAACTGAGAAACGACATGGGAGAGCTAATAAAGCTCAAACTTGCTTAAATAAAAGCATAGATTGTTTTGTTCTCTAATCCATCGTCTTGCATATATGCTTGCTTTCCTCTTTAAAAAAAAGATAATGGATCACCTCAGTTCCTGGATGGAGGGAACAACTTCAGTCTTCCGGATCACTTAAGTGGTGGTTCAATAATGGTTCTACGAACCGTTATTGAAAACTGCTGAACCGCTACTATCTATAGCTAATTAATAAGATGTCAATAGTGAGTTAGTAAGACGTCAGTAACGAGTTAGCAAGACATCAGTAGTAGTTCAGTCCTTTTCGATAGTGAGTTAATAAGATATCGGTAACGATTGATTAACTCGGTAACTTGCTATCGAAAATGGTTGAATCGCTATCAACGGCCTACTAACTTATTACCGAAAAGAGTTGAACCACTATCGATGTCTTACTAACTCACTATCGATGCCTTACTAACTTGCTACCGACGGTAGTGATTTAGCCCTTCGTAATAGTTTATTGATGAACCACCACTTAAGTGGCCCTGAGGTTTGTGGTCATTTTTTATTAAGGATTGAAGTTATTCTCTCCACTCAGATGATCCAGACTCTTAAAAAAATGTTCAGATCGATGATGAAGTGCTCATGCTTTAATTGATTAGTAATGGTTTCCTACCCGCGAATAGAAGACGTCGGTAGAATCTTTAGAATATAATTGTTCTTGTGAAATAGAAGTGGTGGTATCCCAGTGAGTCAGCAGAAGACGAGCTATGCTTTGTTTAAAGCCTGACCTAGAATTCGAAGTAGGTTAATGAATATAGAGGTAAGAATTAGATATATATATATATATAGATTTTTGAAGTCGAACTGAAGCTATATAGAATCCCTGTTTTTGTTGTGTTTTTCGTGTACACCTTCACTGAGATTGCGTGCTTTTAAATTTTACTAGTTTGAGTGTTTTATTAAAACACTCAGTATGTTTTTGGTCTTCGAAGCACAAATATTAAATCTAGGATATCTAATCCGGATACCCCATTCGAAACAATATTATTTTCCGTAAAAAAAAGCTTGATTTATCTTTAATGGGGTGTTTGGTTGCATCATAATTTTTTGTACATTTTCATGATAAAAAATTATATTAAAATAAAAAGTGAACTAACTCATGACATAAGATTATCATGTTCGAAGGAATGTGATAACAAAAAAAGAGTAATGATCACACATGACCGGACAAAGTGAGGAATCACAAGAGAAAAGGAAGAAGATGTGAGACCTTTTTTTGTTTAGTCTGTCACCTCTTTTAACAAATTTTCTTACAATTTTTAAAAATTAAAATAAAAATATCTATTATCATACAACCAAACACCCCATAAACATTTTGTAAAAAAAAAGGATTCATTCTGTTTTAGATCCAAAGTAGGAGAAAAGCTCAAGCTGCGCAACATGGCATCAAGTGATCCACCGCCGCAAGCCTCCATTGGTATTGATTTAGATATTAATATTTTTGCATTTTTTACCGGTCCTAATTTTTATAATTTTATGGTAATTACAAATTTTATTATTTAATATTATAAATATAACTTAGTTAAATTTTTTATGTTTTTATTTTAAACCCATAAAATGCCAAAATATAGTGTTTTCAAGTTTGACAACGCTGAAAGAAGTTGATATACATGTAAAAAACAATTTTATCAAGTTTATATGTTAGTTAAGATCTACACTCAAATAGATCCATTTGCCAACCGCTCAATACAATTTATTATTATTTTTTCCACAAGGTAATAAGTTAAGAGTTGAAATTAGGTGATTGGACAGTCGAAACTAACACCACCTTACTCATTCCGTTAAAAAAAAGCATATCGCGCAAGGTTGTGAGCAGTAAAATTAATTATAGTGCCAGGTGGCATACAAAATGTGAACCAGCTCTTTGAGAAGCAGTTGGGAACCCACTGTATCATGCTAACTCTTACTCTTACCCTGCATAGTCCTAATAATTTAATTATGACAACAACAAGGGTGTGTGCTTCATATAGAAAAAGGATAATGAGATGTTTGGTTGCATGATAATGAAAGTTTTTATTTTAATTTTTAAAAATTGTAAGAAAACTTGTTGAAAGAGGTGTTTGGCAACTATGACAATTTTATGTTTTGAAAGTGATTTTCTTCTTAAACAAAAAAAGAGGGTCTCACCTCTTTCTTTTTTCTTGTGGTCCCCCACTTTATTTGGTCATGTATGGTAGTTACTCCTTTTTGTTTTCCTATCCCTCCAAACATGATAATTTTATGTCATGAGTTGGCTCACTTTTTATTTTAATACAATTTTGGTGTTTGGTTGCTTGATAATTTTTTGTACACTTTCATGATAAAAAATTGTATTAAAATAAAAAGTGAGCCAACTCATGACATAAAATTATCATGTTTGGAGGGATGTGATTACAAAAAAGAGTAACTACCACACATGGCCAAACAAAGTGGGAGACCACAAGAAAAAAGAAAGAGGTGAGACCCTCTTTTTTGTTTAAGAAGAAAATCACTTTCAAAACATAAAATTATTATGGTTGTCAAACACCTCTTTTAACAAGTTTTCTAATAATTTTTAAAAATTAAAATAAAAACCTCAATTATCATGCAACCAAACACCCCATAAGTGTTTAATTCAATGTCCCGTGTTTCCTTCTACATCTCTCCAACTAGATGGTTTACTTTAATTTCGAATACAACTCTTTATCATTTTTTGCTATGCAGTACCAAATACTTTTGATGACTGAAAGAAAATACCTGAGTAAAACAAAGGGCGTCTACTGCGCTGTATATTCTAGTTAGTTGTCTGCAGGTTATTAATTACATGGTTCTTCGTATATACTTTATGCCTTAGTTTTCTTCTTATGAGACCATCATTAGAAGTACGCATGGCTGTCTACACATACCATTCTTATATATTATGCTATCATAAATTTTTTATGATAAGTAGGGTAGTTATTTGCAAATAATTAACATGGTTTCCATGATATATATGTTTGATCACCTTGAATCACCGATAAATACGTACGTGGACTATACACAACAAGAAAGGTCACCGCAAGGAACATGGGTACTGAGGGACGATGTATTGACGATGGCTTCAATAAAAAGTCTCAAATATCATTAGTCGTGATGACTTAATGAGAAAGCCATCACAACTGTACAGGTTTTTGGAAATGACTTATCGAAGGAGTTGCTAGATATAATATACTAGATGATTTGGTGGCGACAATTTAACATAGATGTCTTCAATAAATTTAGTAACGATCATTTTTGGCAAGTTGTCACAAGAAAGTATATATTCATGACGGTGAACACTATCATGAAAGTAGAAATAAACACAATAACATATTTTAGGAAGTACTAGCCATAGCTTTTAATAATGGTCGCCAATTAAAATAGCCATCACCAATGACTTTGAAAGCATCATTTGATGATGGTGTCGGAAGCCATTGTGATTTACATTTTCTTTTAAATGTTGGCGCGACCCCCTTTCTTCCTCCCCTCCCGTCACGTTCCTTCTCTCCCTCACAAAATAGCTTCGTCATCTACCCTTTGAACATTGCTGCCTTGCCATTGGTCGCCACCATCGATCATCGCTATCGTCGTCCATGTATGCCACCATTGCCGCTAATCATTGCTGTTATCGCTCCTAGATGCTGCTGCTGCCACCAACCTTGTCATGAACTAAAAAATAACCCAACATAATTGCACAGTATAAAATTCAATTTCGTGATGGTGGGATGAAATTCTATCACTTGGATTTTACAGTCTAAATAAACGTAAGAAATTCAATGACAAGGTTCAAATGTAACATAATTCTCCAAACTAACTTAACACAACCCTATTACAAGTTCCATCAAGATAAAGGGAAAACAACTATAAGACTAATGCCCGACAACATATTTATTTAAACCATCACAAACAACCTAGATAAAAGAGAGTCACTTCTCTCCAACTATAGGAAACTATGTTTTCCATTGCTCCACCTAAGCTTCTACCTCAAGTTCTAGATCCTCAAAATCTACTAGAAAAATTTTAACAACAATGGGTGAGTCCAGAGACTATGTAGGATTTACACCATTTTCTCACCAATTAGATAGCTAGATAAACAAGCAAAGGTACATATCATAGACAACTTGAAATGTAACATAAAAGTATATCATGTCTTCTAATATTTCTCCTCACCAGCTCATAACTAAATAAGGATTAACTTTATAAAAAAGATTATGCCAAAACTACACACATCTAGACCAATGCATATTAGATCACACAAACTAGACAAATGACTTCTAAATAACTCCAAAACTTGATTTATTATGACAACAACATAAATGGATAGATCTATTTTTTTTAAACATACCAAGTCATATAAACTAGCATATTTCAATTTTTTTTAAACACAAAGTCAAATAGTAAGAAATTTGTCATCTTACTTTTTCACATCATATGTACTGATACTTGCACCAGTTATAACATATATAGCAGCAACATATACTAAACTAGATCCATAGTGCATCTAAGTTGTGGTGGCACTTAGGGTAAACCATAGTATACAAGATTAAGGATGCATCAGATTCATCTAAGTTATAGTAACTAATATAGGTTGGTGAAACTTTTATAACAAGCCATAGAAAGAGTTCATCATATTCATATTTAAACTAAGCATATAAGGCAAAATCTTCTAATCTCAATACCCTTCATGCAAAATAAAATATACAAACCAATATAGATAAGACTTATGGCAAGCTGACTTAATTAGCATGTTTTAAACCAAACTCACACTACACTTGACCAAATTATCATAGCTAAACCATATAGAACATAATTCATGATTTGAAACAAAACTAGATGTATTTTTTATGATTTATACACATGAAATTACAAGTAAGAAAAATCATACATGTTCTAACTTATGCAAGACAATTAACCTACTTAATAATTATCATACATTAAACAATCAGAGTTTTAATTGTTTTTGATAGAAGAGTATGCCCTACAAGCCAATCATATATGATATGATTCAACATTTCTAAATATATCTCATTCAATTAATTAATAAAATATTCATTATTAGCTCTTATTAGATGCGAATAGCATAATGAAGTCCTTGATGAAATACAATGATGATTAAATCATGATGAGATCATGATAATGAGATTGATCATTTAGAGATATTTGATCTGAATATTCTTAGTCATAGGATACTTGAGATGGGACATCAAGGATCCGGATAGATTAATATATGTGATATCTTCTCATGTGATGAGGATGACCGATCTCATTGGTCATTAGTGTGGAGACACTGAGATACACATACAGGTGCTCATTAGTTGAATGAGTTCACTAAACTGACCGAATTAGAAACCCTGAATGGTATCTTACCGAACTGTCAATCAGGGGTTTCTATCATCACTGTTGCATAGTTGGACCTTTGACCTGAGTTGCCAAAGATGCCTTGTTGGGTGGAACTTATGCTTTGACCATTGTCTTATGGATCACCATATGGATGGTCCAGTATAGCGATGGATTGGGTATAAGAAAAACCCGATGGAGGTAATTGAGCAGATAACAAGAGATCGTCCACTCTCGGTAAGTGAGAGTGAATGTTCTATGGGATAGTACTCTAAATTCTTGGCCAAGGTAGATAGGATAATTGAAAAATGAGTTTTCCAATTGATCTAATTTCGAGTACATGTTCCTATAGAGTCGGTAAACTAAGGAGTTGATAGTTGATGTCGTACTCCTTTCCAACTAGAACATTGGATGGATGAGGGTTTATATCCATGCAGTAACTGATGGAAAATCTCAATGGAGATGAGATTATCCCCATAGCCATTTGGGATCATGGGATGTGGCTTGTACCCTTCATGATTGGTAGGCCGATTAATCTGTTATCGGATAACGGATTTAATTAAATTAAATAAAATTGTTCTATTTCATTTAGGTCTCAACCAAATAGGCTATTTGGCCTAGTGGATCACGCACAAAAGGACTTATCCACATGTACAGCGGCAAGGGCGTAATTTATGGAGATTTTGGGTTTTATAAAAAATTCAAAATTCTTTATAAATACTAATAGTTTTAGCCAAACCCTATCAAGACAAGGGTGTTAACCACATCCTCAGCCTCCTTCCTACCTCCTTCTCTCTCTAGAAGGCATCTATGGGCGATGGAGCTCCGTTCAGGAACAATTCTCATGGTCGGCGCGAAGGGAGAACCTGCTGTGAATGAAGTTCGTGTGGATACTGCTAAAGACCAGACATTTGAATAGTTTTAAGAGCTTGACAAGCTCATCTCCTTTCTATTTATGGGATTATATGAATTCCTATCAGGTATATTTGAACCTGATTTGATCAATTTTTGGTTTTCGTTATTTGATTCCTATTAAGATACATTTTAAAGGAACCCATAGGAATTGTCGCTTCCACTGCACCAAATATTTATGGACGATTTCTTACAATGGTATCAGAGCCAGGTTCAAGTCTTGGTCAAAACCGACGTCGAATCGACATTATTTAATGTAATTTATGTGTTCCTGAATCCGTGCAAATGTCTGTTTTGACGAGGACACCATAATCTGTGTATGACTTAAATTAAAGATTGGTTGGCTCTGGTATAATATTGTGATTTAGGGTTTTCCAACGCCACAAACTGTTTAAAGTTTTTATCTCTATAGAGTTCAGGAGAAGCCCCAAAACATGGTGTTTCTGTCATGCCCAAACCATCACCCCGATTTCGGGATTTTGTGAAATCTCCGTCCAGAGAAGAAATTGAGACTTGGAAAAGGGTTTAAAATATGGGTAATGTGATTACCTAACCTTTTCTATTGATCTCCAACTTTTAACGGCGGCGGAGGGAGAGAATTTTTGAATTTTTTGGCGAACTAGGGTTCTACGGAGTCTGGCGGTGCCGACATGTTTCTTCCTATTTTCCCATTGTTGGATAATTCTTCTATGAATGGATATGTAAAAATTTGAAAAATTCATTTGATGAGTATTTTAAATTGTATTTTTGGAGAATTTTTGGCTTTCGGGATAATGAGTTATCCCCATTACAAAATATTAATTTTTGCTACAGAATCTTGGTGACCACCGCCTATTCCTTTTCATTTTATGGTTGGTTATGATGTTTACTGGATATGAGGCTGACTATTTTGGATTCCTTATTTGATGAGGATTCCAGCGCATATTTTTTCGTATTTTTCAGAGTCTGGGATGAGGAGATAAGGACCTAGCTTTATGGAAGCTTTCCTTTGGATGAATAGTGTCGATCGCACCCTTATCAGGTGGAGAAGAAGACTCCATTGCGGACCCAGAACCGGATCCGGGTCAACTCTCGGTTTGACTGGGAGCCCGAGTGTGCGACTGCGCGCACGTCGGGCGGTCGCACTGGTGGCGGCAACGCAACATGCCAGCACCATCGGCGCACACTGGCGCACGCCGGCGTGGCGCAGTGCGCCAACGTGGTGCAATGTGCCAGACACTTTATTAAATAAATTTAAATTGTTTAAAATCATAAAAAATACGAAAAATTGCCAAGAATTTTTTTTTAAAAATTATGATATTATTTAA
Organism: Cryptocoryne crispatula var. balansae; assembly: GCA_036172225.1. NCBI lineage: Eukaryota > Viridiplantae > Streptophyta > Magnoliopsida > Alismatales > Araceae > Cryptocoryne > Cryptocoryne crispatula. Next base: position 31,227,801 of record CM069930.1, on the reverse strand, counting down.
CATGTTTTAAAGTGTTTAATGACATGTTAGATGAAGTTAAGCTCTATTTACATAGATTCACTCATGGTTGAACTTTAAATTTATTTTAAAGTTAAGCTCTATTTACATAGATTCACTCATGGTTGAACTTTAAATTTATTTTAAAGGTTCAACTTAAATACTTAGTGTCTTAATTAATTCTGTAAAATGAGATTTTATAGAATAAAAATTGGGACATTAATTTCTGACTTTGCACAGTATTGGGAGTGCATGAATGTTCTAAATAGTTTAGATGTGTATGTTTATTTCATATAAATTGTTTATATATTGTTGTCATGTTATTTTTATGTTATTTATTTCATGAAAATTTGACATGCTTGAAATTGAGAATTTTAAAAATATAATATGTAATTTTATATTGATATATATGATATATCTCATATGATTATAACGTATGCGCTCTATGTTCATGTGATAAATGTTAGTGTGTGTATGTAGGTGATCATGGACTTAATTATGCTTGGCTTGTTATTGTTTTCTTTGTGTTGGTTTTGTTATTAAATGGGGCCTACGTGTGCCTCCTCTCTCTCTATACAATCTGATTATACATTCTACCTCCCTCCGTTAATGTACTCCCATTGGTTAAAACCAAGGTTTCTTATTAAGTTATGTACATTTGTGGGTCTGCATACCTTTAAGCTGCTTGTAAGAGTTAGAAGCCGGTTCGTGAAAAGTTGGAGAGCGGGACCACTTGGAGAAGCACCCTTCTAAAGTGGGAGCATGCCAAACTAAGCATCTGAAGCAAGGATTTACGTCTATAGGGGTTCCCTAGGTGCCTACTTAGAGTTAAGTCCATGATCACCTATTTTTATGCATGTTTGATATGTGAATGTGTGTTACAGGTTATACCTTAGATATATGATATTTCAAAGGTATTATATATACTTAGCACATATTATTGATGAGACTAAAATGAAATCCCTCCTTATTTTGATTAGGTCGATAAACGTGTGACATTAAGAATGACCCACGTAGCCTTCCGTTGTTATGGTATTGATGAGCCAATCTTAGATTGGATGGGTTTGTTGTGTTTCCCATAAGACTCATTCAACAAGGGATTGATGATCATGGCCAAGGTATTTGCCGAACTTTGGGGTGGACCATTGCATGGCCTTATTGTGTTTCCCACAAGAGCTATGTTAAGAATTCATCCTCATAACATAACAAGTGGATTTGACCTAACTTGAGTATAAAGCTTGTTGTGTTTACCACAAAGTTATAACTCTAGAGGCTGAATGACTAAGAATTGCAAGGATTGAAATTGGTAAAAGTTACCTACTAATTAAGTATGGGATGACTTGTTGTGTTTCCCACAAGGTTATCACTATAAAGTCAGTAGGGTCTTAGTCCCCACTAGGATTTCATTGTGAAATCCCATCTTTGCATAATGAGGGTTATGCAAATTCGTCAAAAATTGGTAGGAGCATAAATTAGGATGAAAGATCATATCTTAATTTTAATGAATGTCTATAATGTTATATTAATAAAATTATACCTCAGTTGTAGAATATGATGATAAACCACCATTAGTATGACATACTAGATGCCAAATAGCTTAATGGCTCACACTTCTTAGACTGGTTTAGATTTAAGAGAATTATTCTCATAGTTGACCAATTAACTATCCTACTTGAGAAGTAAGTGTCTCATAGATTATCTATTGATATGAATAAAGATAAGATCTTATCTTATAAACAAGATGTATTGTTTGCCTTAAACTAGATGTTAGTCTCTACGAGATATAAATTGTAGAGACAACATGGATAGATGGATATGAGATCCATCATGGCTCATAGTGATGAGATAACTAAGGGCATGTTAGAACAATAATACATCTTAATTACTTCTTGTTGGTAAGACCAATAGAAAGAAGTAAAATCACTAGATAGAAATAGGAGATAGTTAAAAGTAAGAGAATGTGGTCAAGATAATAAAGCCATAATAAGACAAAATTATTACACAATCATGATGATGGTAAGTGGAAGAGGAAGTACAAAGTGTATTGTACATAATGCAAAGGTGGAGCTTGAGAAACTTCATGCATCCAAGTCATTGACATTTACTTGTTTTAAATATACACTTAATAGTATTAGATACTATGTGTATATCATAATATTAGATACTAAGAATGCATCTAATGGTATGAGATACCAGATATGCATCTTATATCCATAAGGAGTTGTAGATGATGAGAAGTAAATGAAGGCTTAATAAAGAAGATGTTGACCTACATATGAAATGGTGCAAAAGTTGCATCATTACTAGTGGGAGGTACAAATCTTTAATAGCCTTATGGAGATGTCTTAATAATTAAGATTGCTATTATATCCTTCTACAAGAACATTATATGATTTCCTACTTGAATAAATGTTAATTTATTCTAAGCTATGAAATTGATAGATGTTCTAAAAGATTGAATGGCAAAGTGTTTGCCAGTGAGAGCTTAATAAATTATTTAATCATATTTGATATGTTAGCTCTCATGTTATGTGTGAATACTACTTTTAAGAGAAAATGGGTTGATTTAGATCAATCTACACTTTAGCTTAATGTAGACATGGAGAATGGGTTAATGAGTTGCTAGAACTCATACATATACGTGTATGTTAACCCATATCTATAGGCTAAAGAAGAATATTTCTACTTCATTATTTCAAAGATGATGTCTCTAGGTAGTATGGATATATGTACTTTATGAAGTACAAATCTAAAACCCTTGAGAAATTATCTGAGATTAAGAACGAAGTAGAGACTAATGGAAAGAGTATTAGAACTCTTTGATGAGATCAAGGAGAGGAATACCTAAGTACATAATTCACACATAAATGAAAGATAATAGAATCTAATGGACACCTCGCTACACATTTTAGCTTAATTAACTAAAATGAGAAGCCATATTATGTAGGACATAATATAAAAAATGACAAACTTTGCAAAATTTCTCTTTGTCTATTTTTGGCTAAGTACTTATTATAACCACTTTATCTTAATAGGTACCTTCTAACTCTATTTTCATTATTACATATAAGATATGGAAAGGGGTTAAAACTTGACCTTAAGCATGTTAAGGTTTTGGAATGTCTAACCTGGTGAAGAAGTATAACCCTAATAAGTTGGAATATAAGACTATAAAGTGTTGGCTTGTGGGATATCCTAAGAAAACTTCTGGATATTAATATACCACCCTTATGAATAAGGGTATGTGTTGCTCAACTCACTATATTTCTAGAGGAAAAGTAAGTTCCTCCTTAAGAAAGATAGTGGGAGCAAGGTATATATGGAAGATGTTCTAGTCCCACAACCCAATGACACTTCTATTAAGGTGCTATTTAATAATTACAAATTGGCAACTTATAGATCAATTCTTATGTCCATTCAAGCTAAGAGATATGTGGGACATATCTCTAATGGATGAAATGAGGCACAAGATAATAAGAATATTGATCCTAAGATCTATATAGAACCATTATGAGATATTGATTCATAAATGGGAAGGGACAATAAAATCCGATAAACTTTATCTATTCTAATCAAGTTTAGAACTAGATAGATCCACCTAAGGGTATAGTATCTGATAGAAATGTATGCCCTACAAGCCAATCATATATGATATGATTCGACATTTCTAGGAATATCTCATTCAATTAAATAGGCAAAACTTCGTTACTAGCTTTTATTAGAAGCGTATATCGTAATGAAGTCCTTGATCACATGCAATGATGATTGAATCATGATGAGATCATGATAATGAGATCGATCATCTAGAGGTATGTGATCTAAATGTTCTTAGTCATAAGATCCTTGAGACGGGACATCAAGAATCCGGATAGACTAGTGTGTGTGATATCTTCTCATATGATGAGAATGACCGATCTCATTGGTCATCAGTGTGGGGACACTGAGATACACACACAGGTGCTCATTAGTGGAATGAGTTCACTGAACTGACCAATTTAGGAAACCTGATCGGTATCTTACCGAACTGTCTATCAAGTTATTCTTACATCTCAATAGCACGGTTGGATCTTCGACTTGAGTCGCCAAAGATGTCTTGCCAGGCGTACTATGTACTTTGACTATTGACTGATGGATCACTTAGTATTATGGTCCTATGAAGTTAATGGATTGGGTATATGGAAAACCTTGTGGAGGCAATTGAGCGGACAATAGGGGATCGTTCACTCTCGGTAGGAGAGAGAGAATGTTCTATGAGATAGTACTCTAAATCCTTGGTCAAGGTAGATAGGATAATTGGAAAAGGAGTTTTCCAGTTGATCCATTCATGAGTACAAGATTTCATAGAGTTGGAATACTTAGGGGTTGACAGTCAGTGCCGAACCCCTAACCGACCGGGACATTGTATGAACGAGGATTTAAATCCGTGTGGTAATTGATGATGGAAAGGCTCAATGGATGTTATTTAACTCCCCAAAGTCATTTGGGATCATAGGATGTGGCTTGTACCCTTTATGATCAGAAAGCCGTAAAAACTGTTATCGGATAACGATTTTGATTTAATTTAAAGGAATTGTTCTTTTAAATTAATTAAGACTTCAACCAAATTGACTATTGGGCCTAGTGGGTGTCGACTCTGAAAATTCGACGGGGTCCTCTCCTTTTCAGGGAAGTCCGTGAACCCAGATCGTCACCTCAAGAGGGGATGAGAAAAGAAAGAAATAAAAACTCGGAAAGCAACTCTCACCTCGGTCCCACACTCACATTGATCCCCGAACTTTCATCCCTTGGTGTCGCTCGATCACCTAAGAGATGGTTCGGGTCATGTGGGAGGAGGGTGAGAAGAAATAAACGTGGTCGCCAGGAACCGTGGGTTCCGATTTAAAATTGACCGTGTGTACCTTAGCGTGAAGAATGTGAGTTAAAGCTTCTCCTTCTTCGGCCGGCCGATGAAGAAGAGTCCTCAACGCTATGGGTGCTTGATATTCTGTGCAACTAGACAAATAAACAAGTGAAAGAGACTATTATAACTAGACAAAGTGGAGTATATGTAAGGAGAATAACATAAAACACACAATTGACTAGAAACTGACCGGATTCGGGTTATCTCTAACCTCCCTTTTTTTATTTTAGGAATAACAGAGTAAAAGTAATGAAAAAAAATGTAAAAAAATGATATTATGATGGAGAATCACGAAACAAAGAGATAGGAAAAAGAACTGAAAGATTCTGAGTTGAATAGAGGAAGATATAGCCAAATCTGTGTTGTCGAAAAAGCCGAGCAGCAGTCCAGGATCTGCCAGGCGCGACTTTGCTTCTGCGCTCGTCACGACCAGCCCCGACCTCTGAATCAAGTGCCGTCTATTGTAAACTCAAGAAGACTTGGAGAGGAAGAACTTTTATGAAGAGATCTCAGGCATCAGACGTCCACACACTGCTGTAGAGGCCGAAGAAGAGAGACATGGCTGATCACCTACAGAACAGCCTTCCTCTCTCTTGAACCGACTTTTCTCTCTCTAAAAACTCGAAGTTCTCTCTCTAAAAATCATAAAATCGATGCAGGAGGGTGATAGGACGTCTTGAGATGCCTGGGGAGTCATGCTCCTGCCCCTGGAACGACCAGAATCAGAGTCCATTTATAGGAGAACAGAAGGTCTTATCGGAGCTAAAAAATAGGGTCTATGCGCCCCACCCCTGGGCGCATGCACCCTGGTGCAGGGCGCATGCGCCCCACAGTGGGGGCGCATGGGCACAAATCTCGAGAATTTTGGTCTTATCCGACCGTCGGTTCAGTGGTATAGTCCGGGTGAAATACTGGGTCCCTCGTGCCTCAAAGGTGGGGCGCATGTGCCCTCAAGTGAGGGCACAAGGCCACGTGCCTCACTGGTAGGGCGCATGGCCACGTGCCCTGGGTCCCGGGCGCATGTGACCAGGAAACCGGGCGCATGGGACTGGTTTCGCGCGTCCTTCTTCCGGAAGCCATTGCGAACACTTCCGAACTCGGAATTCGACGCCGTTTGTTGCGTTGGAAAGATAACAGGCCGAAGAAGCTTTCTATAGCATCGGATCAACCATCACACCCTCCACAACTTCAGAATTTTATCCGGAAGTTAGGGCAATGAACAGAAGGTCCGATATAGGTCAAAATGACTTCGACGGCAAACCGGAAAGACACGGAATGCAACAAAACTTGTCCGGAGTGTGAATATGACCATAACCTTCAATGCATGATCATTAGGCATTGGTCATTCAGCCAATTTCTGTGTTTACACGATTTACGTGTGGCTTTCGCTCGGAAATTACGGCTTTTTGCGGAAAACGTCGGAAAACATCAGATTTCATTCGGCGAATGCTCCAAATCAACTTTAAAAGACCCGGAATCATTATAAGGTCAATCATACATGTTACCCTATAAAACATGAGTTTTATGCTCTGAATTAGGCGAATTTGGCGTGTCTACAGCTTGCCTCGCCTTGATGTCGGCTTTGTAAGGGAGTGGCATGTAATGAAGCGGAATGATTCAGAGTGAACTGTAAGTGAATGTAGATGAATGTAGCGGAATGGAATGGTGATGGACTGAAAAGGTGGCATCAAGGTGTAGATATAGACACACTTATCTACCTGATCCAGCAATATGAATCTCTCTGAGTATTCTAGATCGCTTTCATGTTCTATCAAAACCTCATATAAGTCACTGGTAAAAGACATGCCCTTGGCACGAGAAATGAAAAGGTAAATGATAAAGGATAAAAGGATGTAGCCAACCCTCAGCGTGGTGAGGAGGCCTCGAATTCGTAGGTTCATCATCAGGCAGGAACCCAACCTTTGCGGTGTTCTTGTACTGTGATGGGCTAAAGTTTGTAAAAGAGAAGTTGATCTTAAAAAGAAAAGAATACCAATCCATCATATTTGGAATCTCAAGTTCATTCAAGTTTCACCAAAATACTCAGTTTAATTCTGAGTGGAAGAACCTCAAGTTCTTAAAGGGTTTGTTTTAAGCATAACAAAATTGCTCGGGTATCGTGAAAACCATGAATCACGCTCTAGCAGAAAATCAAGTATTCGGAAAACGACAAGACATATTTAAGCCATAGTGGGATTGAAATATAATGGTGGGACTAACATAGTATGATGGTAAAGAAGAATAGCAATGGGATGACAATTGCCATGACATGGTGGGATAAAATAAAAGACACGGTGGGATAAAAGAAAGAACAGAATAAAACATGGTGGAATAAAAAGAAAGGAATAAAACATGAAGGGATAAAATTAGTAATGATGAAGAATGAAAAGGAGATGGATGTGAAAACATAGAAAATTATGTAGAAAATAGTTGAAGATATAGATTGTCTATTGGAGGTCAAGACACCTGATTAGGAACCATCGTCCCTCCAATGTTCAATTTTGGCTTATCCGTGAGTGTGAAGAAATGACCAAGCCGTCGTAGATTTTGTTGAAGGGGATCTCGGGCCCAGTCATCTTCACTCTCAAGGTCTTCAACATTAATGCATATAATACGTATCAAATGGACCTAACATAACTAGGTGGACAGATAGTAGGAGTGATGTGAAGTGCAAAAAAAGAAGTGTTGGTGATGATGTAATGTGAGATTGATGAGAATGTGGATTTGAGTAAAATCTTCAGGCGTGGTGCATCGACCATCATCTCTGGTCCATCCTTGTCTTGCCTTCTGACGGAATACAACACCATGAGAATATTCAGCTAGGTGGTGCTTCCTTTCTTTTCGCCGCAAGGTTGGCATGACGTTCCTTGGGGAACACTGATCTCGCCAATTCACCTGTTAGGACTAAAAAGGTTGCCTGCACATTTCTGGTTAGTACCCAACAGACAGAATTGTCATATGAATCAGATTGTTCATGAAATGATCAATTGAAGATTTTACTATTTGAACCATCATTTGTATGTCAAAACAAAGTTTTTGATGATGGTTCCTTTAGCAAAAATGTCATTTTTAACATTATAGACAATTTCTGAAATTTTGATATTTTTATGATTTTTTCGATTTTTTTTGTCCATGTGCCCCCGATCGGGGGCACCTGGCCATGCGCCCTGGGGTGGGGCACCTGGCCATGTGCCCCCAGATGAGGGCACATGCGCCCTGAGGCAAATTTTTTTTTTTTCAGAAAAAAATTGTACCTTATTGCCCTTCTCTTTTTGCTTCTTCAGCTCCTGCAAACACTTAATGAAATGATTAAATTTTTATCATTACTCATCCCTTTGCCTGTATGTCGTATGCCTTGATTTTGAGTCAAAGGGAGGAGCCTTCTTAACAAGGTGGAATAAAACAAATGACTTAAAATGAAATGGGGGTTGAGAGAACTTACCTGTCATGGTGTGAATCCTCTCCTCTCCTATATTGAAATGCCTGAAACACTTGACAGAAGGAGATTAGATCTTCATCAGGACTCATCCCTTTGCCTATTATGGTCAACTTTGACTTAGGTCAAGGGGAAGAGCCTTCTTAACAAGGTAATTAAAGTAAAAAAATGGATATGAAATGTAGAAATGAAAATATGCATGACAATCAAATAAGCATGGATGCAACTAAGGCAATGATCATGACTAAGCAAATTTTTTTTTTTTTTGGATTTTCTTGAAAACAATCATTTGGATTTTCAAAAGTATTCAAATTTTTTTAGATTTTTGAAATATGTGTTTTTTTTTGAATTTTTGAAATATTCAATTTTTTGGGTTTTTGAAATATTCAATTTTTTTGGGTTTTTAAAAATATGCATTTTTTGTGGGTTTTAAAATATGTATTTTTTTTGGATTTTTGAAATATGTATTTTTTTTTGTGGATTTTGAAATATGCAATTTTTTTGTGTGGAGAAAATGCTGGTATTTGAGAAAGTTCATCGGTCTTTGGAGTTTGTCAAGACTCAAGTGGTAGATGCCACGTGCAAAAATAAAGTTTCCTACCTAGAATCCTTCTAACCTTCTTCCTTTGATCGGCTTGGATTCCACCTAGATTTGGTCGGTTTACCCTTCCCTAGGGGTTTAAGGAGGAAGAGTATAGAGGAAGTCCTTGATAGAGTTTGAAGATGCTGAGAGGGATTTCTCTACTCTCACTCAAATTACCCATTGGGGTTCGGCCTCTTTGGGTTTTTCTTTCTTTTTTTGCTCTTTTCTATGTGGCACATATTTGGACGGAGTTTTTGACCCGTGGGGACATTGCCCATCTTTTACCGCCATTTGCCATGACTATCATTACGGGTACTCACTCGGACGGGTTGATCATTTTTCTTTTTTTGACCTGAGGGGTTCATTGCCCATCTTTTGGCACCCTTTTGTACCCTCTGAGACGGCCTCCTACTAGAGTGGCGAGTGTTTTCGATACTATCCCTCTCTAATCTTCTCTCCCTATCTTGGACCGAGTAGAAGAGAATAGGGTAAGGGTACTCCTTCCATTTCTAGAATTCTGCCTTGCCTTTCGCAAGTGTCGGGTTGTCTGGATTCTAGGATCGGGAAGTGTTGTGTGTGTAGGATGGTACCTACCCTTGACTTCTCACGAACAACCTAGGATCGATGACTTGAGATTATACCAGTGGTTTCTCCATTTTTATGGAAAGTACTTTTTGAGGTAAACTCCATTCCAAGGATGATTCAATTTTTCTCCATCTGCATTAGTCAATTCATATGCATTACCTGGATACTTTTCAGTGATTACAAAAGGCCCTTCCCAGTTAGGTTGCAACTTGGAGTGGGGACCCCCCGGCTTAACGAATATGCGTTTGACTACCATCTCACCGATTTCGAATTTTCTCTCGATCACCCTCTTTTGATAAAACCTTTTGAGTCTATTCTGATAAGTCCGGGCATGCTCGGCGGCGGCTAGCCTTCTTTCATCCAAGAGTTCAAGCTGTGCAAGGAGAGATTCTTGTCTCTCATCAACAGGAATATCCCTGTCGAGCTGAACTCGGAGAGATGGAAGTAATACTTCGTAAGGGACCACTGCTTCCATCCCATATGCCAAAGCATACGGGGTTTGTCCAGTGGGAGTCCTTACAGAAGTACGATAAGCCCATAGAGCATCTACAAGCTTATCAGGCCAGTCGGAAAATTTGCTAGACTTACAAGATTTCTTGATGATTTTGATTAAGGTTTTGTTGGTGGCTTCTGCTTGACCATTGCCTTGAGGATAGTATGGTGATGAATGATGCAATGAAATGTAATACCTGTTGCAAAGGTCACGCAGATCTTGAGAAAGAAATTGTGGCCCATTATCGGTGACGATGTCGCTGGGGATCCCGAACCTTGCCAGGATGTTGCGCTTGATGAAGGAGCAGACTGTTGATGCTTTAATCTCCACGAATGCTTCCGCTTCATCCCACTTTGTGAAGTACTCCGTTGCTGTCAGAATGAACAATTTTGAGCGCATTTCGGAGTTGAGGTCACTCAAGGGGCCAATGATATCAAAAGCCCACATGGCGAATGGCCATGGGGCATGAATTGGATGAAGGGAAGATGCGGGAGAGTGAATCTTGTCGGCATGGAGTTGACATGAATGACAATGCCGGACAAAGATGGAGCAGTCTTCTTCTAGAGTTGGCCAATAATACCCTTGTCGGATGATTTTCTTAGCAAGGGCTTGGGCATTCACATGACCACCACAAACTCCAGAATGTGCTTCCTTCAGCACCAACTCAGCTTCTTCTTCATCAAGACACCTAAGTAAGATTCCACTTAGGCTTCTCTTATAGAGCACTCCTCCTAGGATTGTATACCTCTGGGATACTCTTCTGATTGCCTTCTTTTCCTTGGTGGTTGATCCAGGCGGATATGACTGATCTTGGCAATACCTCGCAATCTCGTCATACCAAGGTCTCTCACCTTCTTCTAATTCTTCCAACTCAATCAAGGAGATTTCTTCTTTATGTTCCAAATATTCTTTTCTGTTGAATCTTTCCTTAACCTTCAGAAAACGTCCATCCTCAATTGCTGGAATTGTCCTCCTACAGATGTGGATAGTCCGCACTTGCCTGCCTAGCGGGGCAGATAGAGATGAAGCTAGTGAAGCTAAGGCATCGGCGAGGATATTCTGAGAGCGGGGGACATGGACAAAGGTGAGTTTGAAGAATAGCTTGATGTAGCAGGTGGTGAGCTCCTGGTAGGGTTTGAGGTTTGGATGGGAAGTTCGGTATTTGGATAAGACTTGGCGTAGGATCAATTGACTATCACCTTTCACCCTCAGTTCGGTGGCACCATGGAAATGAGCGGCCTCCAGCCCGGCCAGCAAGGCTTCATACTCAGCTATATTGTTGGTTACTGGAAAGTTAAGTTGAAAAGCCTGTGGAATGGTGACACCTTCAGGTGACAGAAAGACAATACCTATCCCTCTACCATGAGAGTTCAGAGCCCCGTCAAAATATAATGTCCAAAGATTGGAAGATCGGACTGACATTAGTTCGTCATCTGGGAACTCCGACCGGACTGGGTCAAAGACGGGTATGGGATGATGGGCAAGGTGTTCAGCAATAGCCTAACCCTTGATTGCCTTCTGTGGGACATAAGTGATATCAAATTGGGATAGGAAACTCTGCCATCGCCCTAACCGATCAGTCAAGACTGTCTTCTCTAACAGAAACTTAATGGGATTGATACGAGCAATGAGCTTGACTTGGTGAGCAAGGAAATAATGTTTGAGTTTATGAACCACCCAAACAAGAGCAGCACAGGTCTTTTCTACCACAGTGTACTTCAGCTCACAAGCATCAAACATCTTAGACAAGTAGTAAGTAGCTCGTTCTTTCCCTTCTTCATCAACTTGTGCAAGGACTGCCCCAAGAGAGTTCTCAAGAACCGAAATTTAGAGGACCAAAGGTTTGTCGGGAATTGGTGGTCTAAGTACAGGGGGACTTGCCAGGTATGTTTTCAACCCATCAAATGCCTCCTGGCACTTCGAATCCCATTTAAACTCGGCCCCCGCCTTGGTTAACTCATAGAAAGGTTTACACCTTTGGGAATGTTGTGAGATAAACCGGCGGACAAATTGTAGCCTCCCAATCAATCCTCGAAGCTCTTTCATATTCTTCGGAGGAGGCATACCAATAATTGCCTTGGCCTTGTTTGGGTCGATCTCTATGCCCCTTTTGCTTACTATGAACCCAAGTAGCTTTCCTGATGAAACTCCAAATGTACACTTCTTAGGGTTCATTTTTAGCTTGTATTCTCTAGCTCTTTGCAAGACCTTCCTTAGCACTTCAGAATGATCTTCCCGACTCTTGGACTTGATAACCAAATCATCCACATACACCTCTACAAGGGTGTGCATCATGTCGTGAAAGATAGCCATCATAGCCCTCTGATATGTAGCACCGGCATTCTTTAACCCAAAGGGCATAACAACATAGCAATATATTCCCCAAGGTGTAGTGAACGAGGTCTTTTCTTGGTCCTCCTCAGCTAACCGGATCTGATTGTATCCAGAATAGCCATCCATGAATGAAAGCATTTCAAATCCAGCTGTGTTATCAACCAAAACATCGATATGAGGTAAAGGAAAATCATCTTTAGGACACGCTCGGTTCAAGTCCACGAAGTCTATGCAAATCCGAATTCGTCCATCCTTCTTCATAACAGGGACTATGTTAGCCACCCATTGCGGATATAGGACAACCTTAATAAATTTTGCTTGGTATAGTTTGTCGACCTCTTCTTTCATTTTGAGTGCAATATCAGGGTGGAACCTCCTGAGCTTTTGTTTAACCGGGGTAGTTCCAGGTTTCAAGGTTAATCTATGTTCAACCAATGAATTATCTAATTCCGGCATATCTTCATATGTCCATGCGAACGTGTCCTTATATTCTTTCAAAACTTTGATCAAACGTTGTTCTTCTGAGGGAGTGAGGTTTGCACTGATGAGGATAGTCTTAGGATCTTCCAGGTTTCCTAAATTCAGTTCCTTGGTCGGTTCATTCCCTGTGGCTGATGGTTCTTCAAATCTTCTAAGTCCAGATGCATATGCATCAGCCAAGTCCTCAATTTCATCCTCGGATTCGGGATCCTTCTCTGATACCACCTCATATACTCCCAAAGTATGATCTATGTTATGCTCATCCTCATATCGGATTTCATCTAGCTGGATGGTATTATCTAAAAAGTTTGGCAGCCTTGCACACTCTACGCATTTTACGCCAATTGTTGCGGATACCTATTTGGAACTCGCTTACCGCCGACTTTCCTATTTCCTAACCTAACTTGACCTACGAAGATAAAGCTGGAGATGTGGTATTTACAGTGGAGGGAGGATCGAGTAAATCGATCAATGATTCAGAAAAGAGGGATCCCTGATTGGGAACACCCTCTGGGATGAGTAGAGACGTCTCCTCGATGGAAATGTGAGTTTCAGAGAAGACGTTTTTTTTTTGGGATTCTCAAGTAAAAAGATAGAATGAGCCTCAGTGACTCGAGGCTTGCTAGAAGATGACTGAATTAATAGAGAGAAAAACTTAAGAATAAAAGGGAAAAAGGGGCTCGTGGGCCCAATGGTAATAGAAAGCGGACATATGTGTCCAAAACTGATTAAAAAAGTAAACGGGTATGTGGACCCGATCTTAAAAATAAATGGGCATGTAAGCCCATGTTGGGAAAAGCCCACAGTTCTGAAGTTGATGAGGGAAGCAAATGGGAAAGCAGGCCTAGTAAGAGTGGAAGGTTGAAGAGGGCTCATGGGCCCAATGTGGGTAAGTGGGCCCTGAAGCCCATCCAAAAGATCTAGAAACAACGACACGAGATTTAAACATGGCATTGTTGTATTTGGGCCTCGTGGAATGGTTTTGACTTGGGTGGAATGCTCAACAAGATGATTCAATATTGGTCTGCCCTTGAGTGGTTCCTGGTGCTCTTCCCCACTTGAAAATAGACGAGTCAAAGATAAGCATAAGTCTTCCAAGTCTTCTTCTTCTTCTTCTGGAGCCTTTCTTCTCTTGACAGCTATCACAGAACTTTTACCATCTTCAACCATCATCATGGTCTCCCCTTTGATAAAGAATGTATGGAGTCCCATGGCATATCCTGGCTGGAAGATCCTCCTTGGGATGGAACCCTCTTCATATCCCAACCCCTGCCTGCGTGGCCTTTTCACAGTCTTAATTGGCTGAGTGATCCCTTGAAGATCCTTGCCTAAACCTCCTCCAGGCTGATAGCCCAATTTCATCATCATCCGCCATCCCAGTGTGTATGGTAGAGAGGCGGTCATGCATCTGACTTCTGGCAATTCTCCCACTGAGATCTGGGGTTGTATTGACAGACCTAGGGGTAAAGAAGCATCGTTCAGCTCGTCCCTTATAGGCATGCTAGTCACCTTGACCACTTGTCCTTTAAAGGGAAACTTTATGCACTGGTGGTTTGTTGAAGCCACAGCTCCTATTGCCTCCAAATATGGCCTCCCAAGTATAGCCCGAAAAGTTGGATCCAATTCTAGAATATGAAAATCTGTTGTGACCGTACATGGTCCAAGTTTGACTTCTAGAGTGACCACCCCATGTGCAGACTTCTTGGAGTTATCATAGGCTGTCACCATGGCACAAGATGGCTTGATTTCTTGCTCAGAAATACCGCACAACTGCAAAGTTTCTGGCGGCATAACGTTGATAGAAGCTCCAGTGTCAACCAAACATGATTTTACTTCGACATTGCAGATGATAACAGCCACATGCAAAGCATATCTCCTAAAGTCTGGATCTGCTAATTCTTCCTGAGAGAAAGTGAGTGTTGGGTGCTCACTTCTAGGGGCTAACACTGTAGTTATCTTTTCAGGTGGGAGATCTTCACTTACCATGACCCTTTGTAAGTACTGCTGTAGAATCTCCTGGTGCACCTTTGATCTTTTGATCAACTCAAGTATAGAAATACGGGCTGGTGTCTTATCCAAATATTTTAACAGATCATACGCCGTGCCTGGCAATGATTCTTCCACTTGTTCCTCCTCCACTGGCTCCTGCGGTTGAGTTCCGGCTTGGGGAAAGAGCCGCTGGAACATCCTCCCACTCCGAAGCACCGGGGCTATTTGGCGGTCGGGTAGAGGTGACGGGTTAATCGGGGTGGGTTGTGGTGGAACGGGTGGTGTAGGTGCGAGTATGATAGGTATTGGGATCGATGGTTCGGGATGATGGGGTTAGTTGGTAGAGGGGTAGGATTTGGAGGTGGTAATGATGGTGATACTGGTGGCCTAATAAGAAGAGGCCGGAGTGCGAAGTGGTTGATGAGTTTAATGAAGGTGTAGGTTGTGGGATTGGTTGTGGTGCTGGTGGTATGATAGGTTGGGGTTTTGGAGTGGTAGAGCTCGTAGGTCAGGGGTTCAGGTTTGGTGATGATTGTGGTGGTCGTATGAGCAAGGGCCGGTGTGTAGCAATGGTTGAAGGAGGCGTAGTTAGAGAGGGGGCTGGCCTAATGATGGGCCGGCGAGAAGAAGTGGCGGCCAATGGTTGGGTTATTGAGCTTTGTGGTAGTTGTGGAGTAGCAGGTGCACGGATTATCTGTCTAGGAGGGTTCCTAGCAGGAGACCTAGCTGGGTTGACAGGCATGGTTGCATTTTGGTTTTCTAGTTTCCAACCTTGAGCACGGCTGGTATCTCCCTGGAAAATGGAGTGTACTAGACCAATTCCTGGGTTTGGATGTCTTGGTGCCGGTCTTTGGAGCAGGAGCATGTAACGGGAGCGGATTTTGGACAATCCCCAAGCCAGGTTGTTGTTGAGGCTGAGCCGGTGGACGTTGCCGCTGCTGCTGCCTAGCCTTCATAGCTTGTATGCATTCCCCCATTTGGACCCAATCAATGCTTCCTTGGTCATTCAGATCGTGGATGTAATCCTTGAATTGAAAGCACACCTCTACAGTGTGACCAGGACACCGGTGGTAAGCACAGTATCGGGACATATCTACATTTGTTGGCCAAACTTCTCTTTCCTTGGGCAATTCCAACTGTTTCTCCGCCATGAGTACATTGAAGATGTCGGTCAAGGAGTAAGGGAGTTCTTGGTAGTTCTCTCTCCTAGGACCTCCCCTTCGTGGTGCACGATTGGGTGGTGGTGGTGCCCTATTGTAGGTAGGTTGACGAGGTTCTTTGGGGTTGTGCTACGGTTGCGGGGGTTGTTGTGGTTGTCGTGGTCTTGGTGGCCTAACTTGTTGTTGAGGGGGTAATAGGAATGGTTCTGTGGTGGGTTTTCGAATCGGTTTTGACGGTTCCCTCCCTGGTTCCCCACAATGTTTATAGCTTCGTTGTTGACCACTCCTTCGGTTGTAGGCCCAACTAGTGCAAAGGGGGTTTTCCTGAGGTTTCTAGTTTTAGGATCGAAAGGGTTTATCATTGTGGCATCCTTGAAGTGGGCTTGCAAGTATCGGGCACTGTCATAGAGTTCATTCATTGTGGTAGGACGGTGCATGATCAAGACATTCCTCAAGGCAGGTGTAGTGTTTCCAATGAGCATCTTCACTTGTTCCCCTTCAGAAATCACATCTGTCAATTTCTCTGCCATTCCCCTCCAGCGATCAGCAAACTTTATGAAGTCCTCTTCGGGCTTCATCTTCTCAGCAATCAAATCTGTGATGGAGCATGCTGGTGCCACCCGGTCTCTGTATCTTTGCAAGAATTTTGTCTTGACAATGTCGAAGTCTCCTGCCTCAAAGAAGTCGAGTGAGTAGAACCATTCCAATGCAGACCCTTCTAATGATCGACGGAACAAGAAGGCAAGAACCCTACGATCATCTTTCCAGAATGAGGATTCATAGAGAAAATCTTTTAGATGAAGAAAAGGATTGCCAGTACCATTGTAGCGGCGATAAACTGGTAGCTCAGAAGGTGGCAGGTGTAGGACTGGCAGAGAAGGAATAGAAATCTCAGGCACTGACTTGGAGTCCATGCGACATCTCAGCTCTTCATAACGCTCATTCATCTGGGTGAGCTGATCCATGATTGCCCTGGTGAGAGCAGGTTCTTGGTTTACTGGTGGGGGTATGTGGTTAGAGACATGGTTCTGAAATTGAGGAGCATGACTTGGCAAATTCACTGAAGATTGTCCCATGACTTGATGGGTCAAGGGAGCAACATGGTTGAAATAAGATGGCTGAACAAATGAGGGTTGGACAACAGATGGTTGAACTAGAGAGGGTTGAAATGCAGATGGTTGAATCATAGATTGTTGAACAACAGGTGGTTGAATCATAGATTGTTGAACAACAGGTGGTTGAACAAAGGGTGACTGAATGACTGGTGGTTGAACTAGAGGACGAGGAGATAGGGCAACTTGATTGGTTTCGGCTGATCTCGAAGCAATTTTGCCCTTCACCATGGATTGTATACGGGCATAGGTTTCGGGTCGGTATAGAGAGACAACTCCCTAAAGAGTTGTTCAACATCACGGGGAGCGAGATGGTGGAGGGACCTCTTGCACTTCGACCGAATCGGTTGGTGACCCATCTCGTGCTCTCGATGTTCAGCTTGTTCCGCCATTCCAACGTGCCTTCCGGACCTTAGTTGCATTGAACTTCAAGAAGAAAGTAAAACAAACAAGTTGACAAAACAAACAAAGAATTTTTTTGGTTTTTTTAGTATTTTGCAAAAAGTTAAAGGTTTGAATTTTTGTTTGACAAGCAAGTTATGCAAAGACTTGAAAGCAAGATTACGCAATGATTTTGATTAAACCTTAGGTTTATGAATTTGTTAAGAATTGTTCTCTCAACAAATGGGTTAGGATCCTAACTCCAATCTCCAATGACCTAGGTTTCACACAATCTCACCACGTGTAGGTAACGTAGGATGCTTCGGGTTTTGGGGAGTGGTACAACCAACCCGATCGTGAAGAGGAATACTCCACGTATGAGGAATTACGGAGGCCTTGATGAAAGCCAACCAAGTCAACTAGGAAAGAATATCCCAGAAGAGAGGTCAGAATCCACCAAGAGGGTGTTTTGGATGGGAGGGGTAAATGGGAGAGTGAGGTCCCGCCTCAAAAAAGTGTAAAAGAAGGAGGTAGAGAGAAGGAGCAGAGAATGTAATCAAGTAATAAAGCAAGTAATGAGCAAAACATAAACTTAAATAAACAAGCAATGACATAAGACAAGCAATTAGAAACTAGACAAGCAACTAGAAACTAGAATCTAGACTTGTTTCTTATGTGAGCCAAATGGAGATAGTGAAAAGGTGATGGAAAGAAGAGGGTTCAGATCTGATAGCCAAGCAAAAGGGTGGTCCACGTGGGGACCGATGTGGGAAGCTGGGGTAGAAAGTAAAGGTGGTTCACGTGGGAACCGGTTTTGGGTAAAAAGGGGTGGTTCACGTGGGAACCGGTTTGAATGGTCAAAAGAGGGCCACGTGGGGCCAATTAAAGGTGAATAAAGATCTGATCCAAGTAGGGATAGATCTAAAAAAAAATGGGGGTTTGGTTCACATGGGAATCGAAGTAGAGAAAGAGATTGGTTCACGTGGGAACCGGTTTAAAAGGAAAGGGGTGGTTCACGTGGGAACCGGTTTAAATAAAATGCAGAATTTAAACGGCATACTTGGTACTTCAGATCTGATGAATGATGGGTGAAATCAGAAATTTTGAGATGGCATGAAGTTTAAGAGAGGTGGAAAGAAGGAAAGGCTCACGTGGGAACCGGTCTAGAACTAGAACTAGTTGCAAACAAAACACTTAGCACCCACGGTTAAAGACATTGCTTGTCCCACCGTGGTCACCACAAAGCTGTCGACTCTGAAAATTCGACTGGGTCCTCTCCTTTTCAGGGAAGTCCGTGAACCCAGATCGTCACCTCAAGAGGGGATGAGAAAAGAAAGAAATAAAAACTCGGAAAGCAACTCTCACCTCGGTCCCACACTCACATTGATCCCCGAACTTTCATCCCTTGGCGTCGCTTGATCACCAAAGAGACGGTTCGGGTCATGTGGGAGGAGGGTGAGAAGAAATAAACGTGGTCGCCAGGAACCGTGGGTTCCGATTTAAAATTGACCGTGTGTACCTTAGCGTGAAGAATGTGAGTTAAAGCTTCTCCTTCTTCGGCCGGCCGATGAAGAAGAGTCCTCAACGCTGTGGGTGCTTGATATTCTGTGCAACTAGACAAATAAACAAGTGAAAGAGACTATTAGAACTAGACAAAGTGGAGTATATGTAAAGAGAATAACATAAAACACACAATTGACTAGAAACTGACCGGATTCGGGTTATCTCTAACCCCCTTTTTTTATTTTCGGAATAACAGAGTAAAAGTAATGAAAAAAAAATGTAAAAAAATGATAGGATGATGGAGAATCACGAAACAAATAGATAGGAAAAAGAACTGAAAGATTCTGAGTTGAATAGAGGAAGATATAGCGAAATCTGTGTTGTCGAAAAAGCCGAGCAGCAGTCCAGGATCTGCCAGGCGCAACTTTGCTTCTGCACTCGTCACGACCAGCCCCGACCTCTGAATCAAGTGCCGTCTATTGTAAACGCAAGAAGACTTGGAGAGGAAGAACTTTAATGAAGAGATCTCAGGCATCAGACGTCCACACATTTCTGTAGAGGCCGAAGAAGAGAGACATGGCTGATCACCTGCAGAACAGCCTTCCTCTCTCTTGAACCGAATTTTCTCTCTCTAAAAACTCGAAATTCTCTCTCTAAAAATCATAAAATCGATGCAGGAGGGTGATAGGACATCTTGAGATGCCTGGGGAGTTGTGCTCCTGCCCCTGGAACGACCAGAATCAGAGTCCATTTATAGGAGAACAGAAGGTCTTATCGGAGCTAAAAAATAGGGTCTATGCGCCCCACCCCTGGGCGCATGCGCCCTGGTGCAGGGTGCATGCGCCCCCCAGGGGGGGCGCATGGGCACAAATCTCGAGAATTTTGGTCTTATCCGACCGTCGATTCAGTGGTAGAGTCCGGGTGAAATACTGGGTCCCTCGTGCCTCAAAGGTGGGGCGCATGTGCCCTCAAGTGAGGGCACAAGGCCACGTGCCTCACTGGTAGGGCACATGGCCACGTGCCCTGGGTCCCGGGAGCATGTGACCAGGAACCCGGGCGCATGGGACTTGTTTCGCGCGTCCTTCTTCCGGAAGCCATTGCGAACACTTCCGAACTCGGAATTCGACGCCGTTTGTTGCGTTGGAAATATAACAGGCTGAAGAAGCTTTATATAGCATCGGATAAACCATCACACCCTCCACAACTTCAGAATTTTATCCGGAAGTTAGGGCAGTGAACAGAAGGTCCGATATAGGTCAAAATGACTTCGACGGCAAACCGGAAAGGCACGGAATGTAACAAAACTTGTCCGGAGTGTGAATATGACCATAACCTTCAATGCATGATCATTAGGCATTGGTCATTTAGCCAATTTATGTGTTTACATGATTTACGTGTGGCTTTCGCTCGGAAATTATGGCTTTTTGCGGAAAACGTTGGAAAACATCCGATTTCATTCGGCGAATGCTCCAAATCAACTTTAAAAGACCCGGCATCATTATAAGGTCAATCATACATGTTACCCTATAAAACATGAGTTTTATGCTCTGAATTAGGCGAATTTGGCGTGTCTACAGTGGGTCACACACAATAGATATGATCAATAAGATGAGGGCATGGACGCAATTTTATAGAAGTTTTAGGTTTTTGTGAAAAATTCCATCTTCTATATATAAATGGCTTATGAAGCCAAACCCTTATCAAGCCATAGGTCTGGAGCACGTCCCAAGCCTCCTATCTTCTTCCTCTCTCCTCTAGAAGGTGATCTCCCATGATCAAGCTTGGATCTGGAAGGTTTCTGGAAGCCCGAAGGAAGAGAGAACTCGTCTATTGAAGCAAATCGTGTGGATACCGCTAGAGACCGGACACTTGAACGGTTTTCAGCAAGGAGGAATGTCCTCTCTTCATCCATGGTGAGGGATTTTAGAAATCCCATGAGGTACTCTCGTTCTACTTCATATTCGGTTCCCGATTTTACTCGTTCGGCATCGATCAAGGCAAAGATCATGGTTTTATGGAATCAAAATTTTTCCACTGTCATGTATTGATTCCTTACAGTGGCATCAGAGACAGGTTGAAGCCTTGGTCTAGGTTGAATCAAAATTGGCTTGATTTCATGTGATTTCTTGCTTTCCCGAAACTGTATACAGAGCAGTTTTGATTTGATCACCACAATTCGTATAAGATACCAAACTGTGTGTGGTTAGTTTAAATTTATTTTAGTGGATGAGATATTTCCAATGCCGCAAACCTCATGAATTTTGTCTATCCGGAGAGTCCGAAATGAGTTCGGAAATTTGCTAAGATGATCATATCCGAAAATCCGGCTGAAATTAGGGGAGTTGATGAACTTACCTATTTGGACTCAAATACCTCTGTATAATGACGAAGGAAGATAGGAAATTAAGTTTTCTAGAGTTTCCATAAGTTATTGGACACTCAACGGCCCTTGGAGGTGCCGTATTTGAAAGGTATTTGCGGTTTGGGTTAATTGCGGCCGTGGCAACTTCCTCAGTAAACTGAGAACTGTATAGAATTTTTCATGATATGAAACTTCTATAAATAGAATTCTTATTCTTCAAGGATTCCAACGCATATTTTTTCGGATTTTTTGGACTCCGTTTGACCCTCCAAATAAGGCCCTAAAGTCGGGCGGTTTTTAGGGTTTCCGCAGAGCTACAGTACTCCTCCGCCCTTATCGGGCGGAGGAGACGAGTCAGGATTGGATCCGGACTCAGCTGCGGGCGGGGGTACGTGGCGGGTGTACAGCGCGCCCCGGCCGGGTACGCGGCCGCATGGCAATGGCGGCGGGGGCGCGTGGCGGCACGGACGGGCGCGCGGCCGGCGACGCGCGGCGCCAGCGGCTCGGCGCACCCGCGGGGGTCGTGGCATTACCGCGTTGTGCCCGTCGGTGCCGTGGCCGGCGCGAATTGGTCGGCGCACTGCGCCGCCATTTAATTCATTTCAAAATGATTTTTAAATTGTTTAAAATTCATTTTTGATCCGAAAAATTGCCACAAAATTCCATAAAAATTCTGAAAATTTTTAGAATTTATTTAATGAGTTATTAAAGTGTTTAATGACTTATTAAATAGAGTTTTACTATTTTGTCATTGAATTCTATTATTTTGATTTTGAAATTGTTTTAAGATCAAAATTAATGAAATTAATGATTATATAAGTTCTGAGAAATTATTTAATAGGTTTTTAAAATGTTTATGAACCTGTTAAATAGTTTTGGAATTTGGTTGCCATAGAATCATTTTATAAATGATTTTAAAATTGTTTTAAAATCTTTATTGATTAAATTAGTGTTCAAATAAATTCTGAAAAATGTGATTTTGAAAAATTATGATTTGAACATTAATTTAATGCTATGATAAATTTTGGAAAAGCATGAATCATATGAATATTTTGTATTGCTTGTCTTATGCATGTAAATTGTTTATATGTGCATTTCATGTTATTTATTTTATGAAAATTTGACAAGCATAAAATTTGGAATTTCAAAATTACAGTATATAATTTTATGATGGTATATATGATATATCTTATATAATTATCATGTATGCGCTCTATGTTCATGTGATGAATGTTGATGTGTGTATGGAGATGATCATGGACTTAAATTTGCTTTGCTTATGATTGCTTGGTTAATTAAGTTGGTTATGTTATTAAATGGGGCCTGCGTGTGCCTCCTCTCTCTCTATATAATCTGATTGTACATTCTACCTTTCCCCATTTGTGTACTCCCCTTGGTTAAAACCAATGTTTCTTATCATGAGTTGTACATTTGTGGGTCTGTGTACCCTTTAGCTGCTTGTAATGGTTAGAAGCCGGCTCGTGATAGAATGGAGAGCGGGACCACTTGAAGAAGCACCCTTCTGAAGTGGGAGCATACCAACTCAAGCTTCTGAAGCAAGGAATTGTATCTATAGGGGTGCCTTAGGTGTATGCTTAGCGTTTGTAGACACGTAATTTTGGCCTAGTTGGAGAGCTTAAATTCTTGTTTTCATGAAGTATATTTGAGTAACCTTTCAAGGGAACTGAGTTTTCTGGGAAAATTGAGGTTTTAGGTACATTTCAAAGAGGGCGGTGCCCTGCATATAAGGGCACCTGGCACCCTACTTATAGGGCACCAGGCGCCCTATAAATAGGGCACCAGACGCCCTATATATACAGGGCGCCTGGCACCAAATCAAATCGATTCGACCGGCTGATTTGACCCCGCACAGTGACTCATCTTGTCGATCTGACGAACCTCATGATGCTGGTGTTCCATATATAGGGCGCTATGCCGCGTGGCACTGCTTTTCGAAAATGTCCAAAGTACCATGTTTTGGGCTATAAATAGACCCCCATTTGGAACTGAAAGGAGGTTCCAACTTCGTGCCACCCTAGAGCTCATCCAACATCACGTTTCTAAGCCATTTTCACCCCCCATAAGCCTTCAAACCAATTCAAAACTCTCTCCCAAAAACCCCAAAACCCTGCAGTTTCCTTCTTCAGAAATATGATTTTTCTCCGACTTTGAGGACCTCTACACTCCATTTCCCTTACATCTTGTGCCAAAACACTCTTCCATTAGCTTCACTTGAGTATTGGCTGCTTGAAGAAGTCCTTTTTCCATCTTGGAGGTCTTCCTACATTCCGGGGCGACACCGCGAAGAAGGGAAGAAAATCTACTGAAGCCAGTCCCTGGTGCCCCATAAATAGGGCGCTTTGACTTTGGTCAACGCGCCCCATCAAGGGGACACCTGCAGAAGGCGCCCCATATATGGGGCACTAGCAGGGGCAGACCCCATTTTGGATTTTTTTTGAGTTTATTTACCTTTCCGGTCGATCCTTTACTCCCCCCTTTCATTTTAACTCTCATTAACATGTCATTTAACATATATTGAGCCACTTAACATGTCATTTAGCATATATTGATCCACTCATTTGCATTTTCATGCATATCTAAACCTTCTAAATAGGGGTTGGGATTTAGTCCCAATCCGGTTAGTCTCTTTCCTTTTGCATGTTTGAATTCAAATTTGAGCACGATACTATGCTTTCATTAGAACTAATGAACCTTTCACTTGTTTCTATGTTTTCTTATGGACATTTTTAGGTAAATCCGATTGAGGCGGAGCTTCAACCGAATCGAAGACGAAGGACACACTAAGCTCTCTTCTTTCGGCCGGCCGAGAGAGGAGAAGTCGGAACCCAACAATCTCTCCGCTTCCAAAGGTACGCCGGTCATTTCTCCATTTCATTTCTTTTCATTCTACTATATTTTGGAGCCTTTGGCTCCTGGCGACCACAACCACTAACATCCCATCCACCAAGTCTCCAAAGCAAGCGTAGGGGCCGGAAGAGGGAGATCTACGGATTTTCCGTTTCGGGTGCTTACACCTTTTAACGACCACGGTGGGACCGATTTTGCTTTAGTGAGTTCTTCTCTTCTTTCCTAAGAATGTCCACTTGAAAACATGCTTATTTTCACTCTAGTTCTCAATTAAGCCATTTCCATTTTCTTACATTTCCATTTGCTTGCTTACATGCTTGTTTATTTCCTTGAAGCATCATCTTGTTTCTTCCGATTTACTTGCCTTCCATTGGTCCTTTTAAAAGCATAACAATATGATTTCTAGCTTTGATTATCAACTTACTTCACCTTAGCATCTTAGACGTTATCTTCTTTCATCCCTTGTTAAGTATACTTGCCTATTTTCTTCTAAGTCTAGTTCTCCTTTAGCAAATTTTCAAAGCATGCTTAGTTAAATTAATGTTTTCTTCCATCTTAGTTTAATTTCATATCATTGTCTTGTTCACCTGCTTCCTACAACATCCCATTAATCCTTGTATGCTTTTATTTTCTTCTTGCTTGCTTTTTATTCCTTGACATTTCACTTGCATTTAGTTTGCATTGGAGTTTCGGGTTCGGCCGTCTCTTTAGAACATCCGAGAAGGGAGGCTCTCTTCTCCCAAAGCCCCACACATCCAAACACCTCTCTTGGTGGTTGCCAACTCCTCCTCCGGGGATTCCCTCTCAGAAGGACTGGGTAGTTTCCATCAAGACCTCCATAAGTCCCCAGACGTGAAGGATTCCCTCTTCACTAATCGGGCTGGTTGTACCATTTTATCCCAAAACCCGGAGCACCTATTACCTATCTTTGTGAAAAGAGTGACAACCTTAGATTGCTCGGCGTTGTGAGAGCATAGGGTCCTACCCATTTATTTGAGTGGACAATATTTCTCTTAACAAGCCATTAATTTGAGGTTGAAACAAAAAAATTTGCGTTAATCATTCCAAGTCTTTGCTATTACTTATTTGTAAACAAAAACTGAAAATTAAACAAAAATCCCAAAATCACTTAAAAGGAACCAAAACAAAAAAAATTTGTTTGAGGTTAATTTGCTTGACAACTTGCTTGTCCGACAAAAGAAAATCAAAACAAAAAATGGGGTCAAAAATCAAAACTAAAAAAAAATCCTTAAGCTTTTATTTGTCAACCTTCTTTTTCTATTGTGTTTATGAATTTAAGGTCAGGACGAGTTATTGGAATGGCGGATCAAAGATATGAGCAACTACAGTTGGAGTATGACCAATCTTATTTCTACGCTAATGCCGTATGTGCCGTCAATGAACCCAAAATTCTCCCCGAACCTAGTCAAATTTCTCCTCAACCCAATCCAGACTCACTTTGTGAGGCATTCTCTCATGCTGACCCTACCCAAATTCAGGCTATCGAAGCCATCCTCAAGGGCAAGTCACCCGCCGACCACATTCCTCCCGAAGGTGGTCTTCACATCTCTACCCTCGGTCAGTGGCACGTCAACCCAATGTGCCCATTCATGGCCATTCTTATACCGGGCTTGTAGCCCAAATTTCGCCTCATCCAGTAGCTAATTTAGATCACCCTGATCTGAATGTCATTGCTCCTTCTAGGCCACTAGTTCATTCTTCCAATCATCTCAACCCTACTCACCCTTTGGTGAATCCCCCAATGTACCCTTCTCATCCGGCCACTTCGGCCCATCCAATCCCAATTCCGGTGCACCAAGCACCCACTTCTCCTCCTCCTCTTAGGGAACCTTCTGTCGATCAGGCCATGATTAACAAGATCAATCGCATGGATGAGCAGTATAGAGAGCTTAGACGTTTGATCGACACAAAGGCAGCCCCTGAAATTTCTCTTCCTTCCCTCCCTACTTTTCATCTACCTCCATCTGAGATGCTGGTATATCGTCGCTACAACGGAACCGGTAATCCATTCATTCATATCAAGGACTTTCTTTATGAGTCGGTAATGTGGCAAAATGATCCAAGGGCCCTTGCTTTTCTTTTCAGAAGATCATTAGAGGGTTCATCTTTAGAGTGGTTCTACTCGCTTGACTCTTTGGAGGCGAGTAACTTTGAAACTGTCAAAGCTAAATTTTTGCAGAGATATCAAGACAGGGTTGGACTAACATATTCCATCACTGACCTCATGGCCGAAAGAATAATAAATGATGAAGATTTTGCCAAATATGATGATAGGTGGAGGTCAATGGCAGAAAAGCTTACTGATTCCATTTCAGAGCCGGAGCAAGTGAAGATGATCATCACCAATGCCACTCTGGCCTTAAAGAATATGCTGGATTTGCATCACCCCACCTCCATGAGTGAACTCTATGAGAAGGCATGGTACATTCAGACGCAGCTTAGGGACTCACCTATCATGAACTTGTTTGATCCTAGACCCCGAGCTGTCAAGAAAACCACTTTTACCACAACCAGCCCAGTGACTGAGGGCGTAGTAACAAACGAGAACCTCAATGTTGTAGGGAACCTGCCTAGCAATTATCAACACTAGTTTAGGAACCGTCAACAAAATAAACCATTTAGAAACCCTTGTCAACCTCAACATCAACCTCAGTTCCAGCCTCGTCAACAACAAGTTCCGATCCCTCAGCGACCGCAAGCCCCAGTTCCCCAACCACCGCGGCAACAACTGGCCAACTACAACCAAGCACCCCCTCCCATAGCCTACGAACCCCGAAAGGTTGGACCCAAGAGGAACCATTACCCGCCTTTGCCGTACTCTCTCGTGGACATCTTTAATGCACTCATGGCGGCAGGGCAAATTGCATTGCCAAGGGAGAAGTTGGAGTGGCCTCAAAATACCAACACAGAGCGATACTGCTTGTTTCATAGATATCCTGGGCATACTGTGGAAAATTTCTTTCAATTCAAAGACTACATCCACGACCTTAATGAGCAAGGCAGTATTGACTGGGACCAGATGGGGGAATACATCAGAATAGTGAAAAATCAACCTCAACGGCAGCATGCACCAGCTCAGCAGCAACAACAACAGAACCCCAGCCTGGGGATTATCGAAAACCCTTTACCTCCACATGCACCCACACCTGGAATCAACATGTTAATCCCATCTTGATCTCTTCCGATGAGTATCATGATCGGGGCCAGAATTGGCAAGTCGAGGGAGCCACCTCTGCCATGCACATCAACTTACCTCACTGAACTGTCCACTCAATACCCCGAACAACTATGTCACCTAATCCCATCGTATTAAACAGACCACCCATCATCCGTGCACCATCACAACTCATCATCACACCACCATCCATTCCACTCCAATCGAGACGAACCCTAATCCACCCGGTTAATCCACCACAAACATCACCGCCACTAGGACCCATCATCATCCCGCCCCGAGCAACTATACCTTCACAACCTACCTACCCTACTATGCCTCAAACCACCATCATTACACCTGTCGCAAGAGCTCCCATCATTCGGCCTAACCCACCACCCACCACTACCACCCCAGCTATAGCTCTTCAACTTGCCACAGTACTTAGGAGTGGGTGCATGTTCCAAAGGGTCTTTCCCTAGGCCGGCCGATCAGGGTTGGCACCAGAAGCAGAAGAAGAACACATCGAAGAACCATTGCCTGAGACATCCTATGACTTGCTGAAACATCTTGATAAAACCCCGGCACGGATCTCTATCTTAGAGTTGATCAAAAGATCCAGAGTCCATCAAGAGGTTCTCCAACAGTACTTACAGCGAGTAATGGTAAACGAGAGCCTCCCCCAGAAAAGATCTCATCAGTTTTTGTCCCGAGAAGTGAGTACCCGGCCCTTACATTCACAAAGGAAGAGTTGGCCGACCCGGAAATAAGGAAATGTGCCTTATGCATCATAGTCCACATCAATGGAGTAGGCATTAAGTCATGTTTGGTCGATATCGGAGCATCCATTAATGTTCTGCCACCAGAAACATTACATTTTTGTGGAATCTCCGAGGAGGACGTCCGGCCATATCAAATAACAGTGACCGCATATGATAATTCAAAGAAACCCGCTGACAGTATGATTACATTGGGTGTCAAACTCGGACCTCGGACAGTCACTGTCAACTTTTACATACTAGAGATGGATCCGACATACAAAGCTATTATGGGACGTCCCTATTTGGAAGCACTAGAGGCAGTCGCCTCCACCAACCACCAGTGTCTCAAATTTCCTTACAAGGGACAAGTAATTAAGGTGACAAGCATGCCCTTAGATCATCCACCTTCTCCTCCACCGCCCCTTGGGTTGCCAAATGAGCCAATTTTGATAATCTTGGATCTTCCAGAAATAAGTAAGCAGCCCAGGCAAGTGTGGAGAAGGAAAAGAGAAGAAAATGAAACCATTGGGTGGCATATAATGAAGAGTTTGGGATACCAAGAAGGCCAAGGACTAGGCAAAGAACTGCAAGGCATAGCTGAACCAATCAATGTAATGAGGTTACAACAAAAAAGCGGGGTTGGGTATGATGGAACCATTGCGAATGGTCAGAATGTCAAAAGAAGATACTTTTCTGGATGTTTACAAAAGTTTTTCATCAAGAAAGAGACCATTCAATTGGCTGAGAACAAAGAGGAGCAAGAGCTAGGATAAGACAAGAGAAGAAGAACTGATGACCTTGAAGATGACTTGTATCCTGAAATATCTCTTTTGTTTTCCACTGATGAAGAAAGGTCAAGCAATGAACCACTCCAGGTTGACCCACCTGTTGACCCACCTGAGGGTCATATTGCCAAACCGACTCGAGAAGAAGTTTAACCAACTCCACGAGGGCCTTCCCTCATTGTGTCATCTTTTGGGGCCGACGCCCCAACACACTGTGATGCTCTCCCCAGGCTTCTTGGCCTGATCCCTATTTCTAAGCCTTCAGGCCCAACTTATGGGTCCACGTACCCACTTATTTTTCTTAGGCCATCGAGCCCCTCTACTGAATACGGGCCTCTACACCCATTTTCTCAAATTCTCGGGCCCTCAAGCCCATCTCCTTAACCCAGGCCATCGAGCCCACATCCTCCTCTTATTGGGTCCATGAACCCACCTTCTTCCATGATCATCCGGCCTACTGGCCCATCACCTCTTTCTGTCAGCATTGGGCCCGAAAGCCCCCTTTGTCAAACATTGCTCGAAGTCTTCCCCTCTTTATCAATATCTTCGCCTACTTTGGCTCCCGTAGTTGATCTCAACCCAAATCGAGCACCTGAAGCCCATTCTGTCTTTATGTTTAGCACTCCCCAAAACACAACGTCCTCCTAGAAACTCAAATTTTGATCAAGGAAACATCTCAACTTGCCTCGGAAGGGCATTCGACCCAAGGAGCCACCAGATCCTTGATTGACCTTCTTTGCCCTCCATCCTCTCCAATAAATTCCACTCCCTCCACCTCCTCTTCCTTCCCTTATTTACCTTATTCTTCTTTAGGTTTAGTTTCCAGTAAAAATAGGACAAAAATCAGAGGTAGGAGAGTTCCAGAAAGATATCTGCAATAGTTAGCTCAGAAAAGCATAAGATGTGCCAAGCTACCGGAGTATCTAGAAAGTGCAATCCAGTTGGATGAAATCCGATATGAGGAGAAAGACAACATTGATCAAACTTTGGGGGTTTCTTCCTCTCTCTCAGTTCAGCATCACCTACACCCAACAGAAGGCAATCAAGTGTTATGTAATTGCTGAACACCTTGCCCATCATCCTATCCCAATCTTTGACCCTATCCAGTCAGAATTTCCTGATGAAGAATTGATGTCCATTCGATCTTCCAATTTATAGACTTTATATTTTGACAGGGCATTAAACTCCCAGGGTAGAGGGATAGGGATTGTCCTTCTGTCACCTGAAGGTGTCACCATTCCACAGGCTTTTCAGCTCCATTCTCCAGCAACAAACAATATAGCTGAGTATGAAGCCTTATTGGCCGGACTGGAGGCCGCTCACTTCTATGGTGTCACTAAACTAAGGGTGATCGGTGATAGTCAATTGATTCTCCACCAAGTGCTTTCCAAATACCGTACATCTCATCCTGGGATTAGACCATACCAAGAACTCACCGCCTGTTACATCAAGCTCTTTTCCAAGCTCGAATTCATTCATGTCCCTCGTGCTCAAAATAGTCTCGCCGATGCTCTTGCTTCCCTGGCATCTTCACCATCTGTCCCACTAGGCAGACAGGTTAGAACAATCTATGTCCGCCGACGAACCATTCCGGTAGTAGAAGATGCACGATTCTTGAGGGTTAAAGAAGAGTTTGAAAGGAAAGAATACATTGAGCAAAAGGAGGAAGTATCTTTGGTTGAGTTGGAGGAATTAGAAGAAGGTGAGACATACCCACCAGGTTCAACTGCCGAAGAGAAGAAAGCCATAAGAAGAGTCTCCCAGAGATACACCATCTTAGGTGGAGTGCTTTATAAAAAGAGCTTGGCCGGCATTCTATTAAGATGCGTAGATGAAGAAGAAGCTGAATTGGTGCTTAAAGAAGCACACTCTGGAGTGTGTGGAGGCCATGTAAATGCTCATGCCTCGCCAAGAAGATCATCAGGCAAGGCTATTACTGGCCCACCCTTGAAGAAGATTGCTTGATCTTTGTCCGGCACTGTCATCAATGTCAACTTCACGCCTCCCGCATCTTCCCTTCACCCGATTTACTCCCCATTGCCCTTCGCTATGTGGGCTTTTGATGTTATCGGACCCCTCGGTGACCCAAACTCGACAAACAAAACCAAATCCTTCATCCTAACGGCAACGGAGTACTTCACCAAGTGGGCGGAAGCGGAAGCATACGTGGAAATCAAGGCATTAACAGTCTGTACCTTCATCAAACGTAACATTATTGCCAAGTTCGGGATCCCAGGCGACATCATCACCGACAATGGACCACAATTCATCTCTCAGGAGCTGCGTGACCTTTGCAACAGGTATTGCATCAAATTGCATCATTCATCTCCATATTATCCTCAAGGCAATGGTCAAGCAGAAGCCACCAATAAAACCCTGATAAAAATCATTAAGAAGACTTGTAAGTCTAGCAAATTCACGGATTGGCCAGATAAGTTAGTTGATGCTCTATGGGCCTACCGCACCTCTGTTCGAACCCCAACGGGTCAGACCCCCTATGCCTTGGCATTTGGGATGGAGGCGGTAGTCCCATACGAAGTAATCATTTCTTCCCTCCGAGTCCAGATCGCTCGAGATATCCCGACGGATGAGAGCCGAGATTCCCTTCTCGCACAACTCGAACTCTTGGATGAAAGGAGGCTGGCCGCTGCCGAACATGCTAGATCTTATCAGAATAGGCTTAAAAGATTTTATCATAAGAGGGTGGCGGAGAGAAAATTTGAAATTGGTGAGGTTGTGCTTAAAAGAATATTCATTAAGCCGGGCGGTCCCCGTTCCAAACTTCAACCTAATTGGGAGGGTCCGTATGTAATTTCGGCTATTTATCCCGGTAATTCATACAAGCTGACTTATGCAGAAGGAGAAGAACTAGCTCATCCCTGGAATGGTGTATACCTCAAAAAATATTTCCCTTAAAACAAAAACCACAAAAACCACAAAAAAATCTATAAAACTCAAAGGTGTGAAGAATGACGGTAACATCTAATGCCTGCTTGTTCGGTGCACCAACTTGTCACTTAGGGAAATAAGGATAAACATCATATTGCACACACTACACGCCTAGGTTTCGGAATCCGATGAGTGGAAGCCAGAGAGAAAGCTAGGCAACGCTTGGCAAAAGAAGGTCAACCCTGTCCCATTCTCTTCTTATTTCGGTCCATAATAGATGGAAGGGGTTAGAATGAGGAGTATCGAAAGTGCCCATTGCCTTAGTAGGAAGATGCCTCTGAAGGTCTGACTTCTTAAAGAAGAAGAAAAGGTGCCAAAAGATTGGCAATGACCCCTCAGGTCGGCAAAAGAATAGACCTATCTGAATGTGTACCAACAAAAGCCCAAAAAGAAAAAGGCTCCAAAAGATGGGCAATGAACCCCTCAGGTCAAAATCAAGCAAAAAGAAAAAAGACCTGTCTGAATGTGAGTCATCAAAGAAAAAGGGCTAGAAGAA
This sequence comes from Cryptocoryne crispatula var. balansae, assembly GCA_036172225.1. Classification (NCBI taxonomy): domain Eukaryota; kingdom Viridiplantae; phylum Streptophyta; class Magnoliopsida; order Alismatales; family Araceae; genus Cryptocoryne; species Cryptocoryne crispatula. Next base: position 31,195,452 of record CM069930.1, on the reverse strand, counting down.
AGGACCCAAGGATGTCAAATCCCAAATGGGTAACGCGGGCACTAGTAGAGAAACAAATTCGACACCCCAAATCCTATTAAGGACTTACCATCGATCCTCTTCCCTCTTTAATCTTGCGAGCAGGGTTGACCTACTAGATCCAAGAAAAGCCATAGCTTATCGAAGGCGAAAGGTCAGAAGATCTCGGACTAGGTACTTTCTTACACGTGATGTCTACTCTTAACCCTTAGGTAACAATGAGGGGCACCTGTGACAAGAAAGGCAAAGGATAAGAGGGTCGTTTCTTTCACACCAAACCAAAAAAATCGAATACTTCAAAAACACCAAACAAAATCTATAAAGTCAAAAATCTTAAAAATTAAATATTCAAAACACCGAAAAGTCATAAAAGTTCCATAACATCTAAAACATTATAAAACTATCAAAATCCAAACAAATCAAAAATCCCAAAACACATAAAAATTTTGCTTTCTAGATTGACTAGCTGCCTTTGCATTCATTTCAGTCTTGCATATTTTCTTTTGTGCATACTTATGTTTTTCTGTTATCTTTACCTTGATAAGGCCGATGTCCCTTGACAAAAGATAAAGGCAACTTTGCCCTCTCTTCGCAAGGGACTAAGCCAAAATAAAGTTCTAATATCTTCTCTCAAGTGGATGCAGGGATAGGAGAAGGCATGCTAGCTTCATATCCCCAGACACTCAGAGGAAGCAAAAACAACAACAAAAATTAGAAATTGGAAAAAAGACCAAAAGTGGACTACCCCGACCCCTATTAGGACTTGCATTTAGTATTGCATCTATCAAAATAAATAATATTTAAGATGTTGAAGACCTCAAGTCTAGAGGGGGCTGAGCCTGAGAACCCCTTCAACAAAATCAGTGAGGGCTTAGTTATTCCCTAGGCTTGCGGATAGGCCAAAGTTGAATATGCGGGGACGACGGTTTCTTCATAGATGTCCTGACCCGTTATGTTCAACCTATATCTTCAACTATTTTCTTATACTTATTTATATTTCTTTAAACCCAGCATGCATCATTTCGTACCCCAACATACATCATCCCACCATAACCCCATTCCCCGCTTCCTAATCCGGTCATAACCTCCTTCCAGTCCCATCATGAACCTTTCTAAAGATGGTCTTTTATAGCCCCTAGAGGAGGTCTTGATTTTCCGGAGAATCGGCTTCCAATATGTTTCAACGATGTTTTCATCAAAACACGAAGTTATTCCATTTCGAACTGAACCGGTATTTTCTAAATAAACCTTATGAATTTGAAGAACCCAACCATGGTTGATTGGTTGTCTCCTCTTTACTTTTCGCAATTTACTTTTCAATGCATTTTTACCAAGTCCAGCACACCATGCAGTTCGGGTCCTGGTCGGTAACAATTCTCCCCCACGTGGGATTTTAGCTATTTACTTTCAGTACTGTTCTTCAATTTAACCAATCAACCAGAGGGAAGGTTTCGATAAGACAAAGGGTAGTCTCAGAGTTCGGTAAAGTTTTATTCCACTCAACTAGGCCAATGAGGGCGTGTCTAAATCTACACCTTGATGTCACCTTTTCAGTCCATTACCACTTCATTCCGCTATGCCTCATTACGCTTCGCTACATTCGCCTACGTTTCATTCGTGTCACTCCCCTACAAAGCCGACGCCAAGGCGAGGCAAGCTGTAGACACGCAATTTTGGCCTAGTTGGAGAGCTTAAATTCTTGTTTTTATGAAGTATATTTGAGTAACCTTTCAAGGGAACCGAGTTTTCTGGGAAAATTGAGGTTTTCGGTACATTTCAAAGAGGGCGGTGCCCTGCATATAAGGGCACCTGGCACCCTACTTATAGGGCACCAGGTGCCCTATAAATAGGGCACCAGGCGCCCTACTTATAAGGCACCAGGAGCCCTACTTATAGGGCACCAAGCGCCCTATAAGTAGGGCACCAGGCGCCCTATATACAGGGCGCCTGGCACCAAATCAAATCGATTCGACCGGAAGATTTGACCCCGCACAGTGACTCATCTTGTCGATCTGACGGACCTCATGATGCTGGCGCCCCATATATAGGGCGTTATGCCGTGTGGCACTGCTTTTCAAAAATGGCCAAAGTACCCTCTTTTGGGCTATAAATAAACCCCCATTTGGAACTGAAAGGAGGTTCCAACTTCGTGCCACCCTAGAGCTCATCCAACATCACGTTTCTAAGCCATTTTCACCCCCCATAAGCCTTCAAACCGATTCAAAACTCTCTCCCAAAAACCCCAAAAACCTGCAGTTTCTTTCTTCAGAAATATAATTTTTCTCCGACTTTGAGGGCCTCTACACTCCATTTCCCTTACATCTTGTGCCAAAACACTCTTCCATTAGCTTCACTTGAGTATTGGCTGCTTGAAGAAGTCTTTTTTCCGTCTTGGAGGTCTTCCTACACTCCGGGCGACGCCGCGAAGAAGGGAAGAAAATCTGCTGAAGCAGTCCTTGGTGCCCCATAAATAGGGCGCTTTGACATTGGTCAATGCGCCCCATCAAGGGGACACCTGCAGCAGGCGCCCCATATATGGGGCACTAGCAGGGGCAGACCCCATTTTGCATTTTTTTGAGTTTATTTACCTTTCCGGTCGATCATTTACTCCCCCCTTTCATTTTAACTCTCATTAACATGTCGTTTAGCATATATTGAGCCACTTAACATGTCATTTAGCATATATTGATCCATACATTTGCATTTTCATGCATATCTAAACCTTCTAAATAGGGGTTGGAATTTAGTCCCAATCCGGTTAGTCTCTTTCCTTTTGCATGTTTGAATTCAAATTTGAGCACGATACTATGCTTTCATTAGAACTAATGAACCTTTCACTTGTTTCTATGTTTTCTTATGGACATTTTTAGGTAAATCCGATTGAGGCGGAGCTTCAACCAGATCGAAGACGAAGGACACACTAGGCTCTCTTCTTTCGGCCGGCCGAGAGAGGAGAAGTCGGAACCCAACAATCTCCCCGCTTCTAAAGGTACGATGGTCATTTCTCCATTTCATTTCTTTTCATTCTACTATATTTTGGAGCCTTTGGCTCATGGCAACCACAACCACTAACATCCCATCCACCAAGTCCCCAAAGCAAGCGTAGGGGCCGGAAGAGGGAGATCTACGGATTTTCCATTTCGGGTGCTTACAACTTTTAGCGACCACGGTGGGACCGACTTTGCTTTAGTGAGTTCTTCTCTTTTTTCCTAAGAATGTCCACTTGAAAACATGCTTATTTTCACTCTAGTTCTCATTTAAGCCATTTCCATTTTCTTACATTTCCATTTGCTTGCTTACATGCTTGTTTATTTCCTTGAAGCATCATCTTGTTTCTTCCGGTGTTCCTTTTAAAAGCAAAACAATCTGATTTCTAGCTTTGATTATCAACTTACTTCACCTTAGCATCTTAGACGTCATCTTCTTTCATCCCTTGTTAAGTATACTCGCCTTTTTCTTCTAAGTCTAGTTCTCCTTTAGCAAATTTTCAAAGCATGCTTAGTTAAATTAATGTTTTCTTCCATCTTAGTTTAATTTCATATCATTGTCTTGTTCACTTGCTTCCTACAACATCTCATTAATCATTGTATGCTTTTATTTTCTTCTTGCTTGCTTTTTATTCCTTGACATTTCACTTGCATTTAGTTTGCATTGGAGTTTCGGGTTCGCCCGTCTCTTTAGAACATCCGAGAAGGGAGGCTCTCTCCTCCCAAAGCCCCACACATCCAAACACCCCTCTTGGTGGTTGCCAACTCCTGCTCCGGGGATTCCCTCTTATAAGGACTGGGTAGCTTCCATCGAGACCTCCATAAGTCCCCAAACGTGAAGGATTCCCTCTTCACTAATCGGGCTGGTTGTACCATTTTATCCCAAAACCCGGAGCACCTATTACCTATCGTTGTGAAAAGAGTGACAACCTTAGATTGCTCGGCGTTGTGAGAGCATAGGGTCCTACCCATTTATTTGAGTGGACAATATTTCTCTTAACAAGCCATTAATTTGAGGTTGAAACAAAAAAATTTGCGTTAATCATTCCAAGTCTTTGCTATTACTTATTTGTAAACAAAAACTAAAAATTAAACAAAAATCCCAAAATCACCTTAAAAGAACCAAAACAAAAAAATTTGCTTGAGGTTAATTTGCTTGACAACTTGCTTGTCCGACAAAAGAAAATCAAAACAAAAAAGGGGTCAAAAATCAAAACTAAAAAAAAATCTCCTCGCTTCCAAAGGTACGACGGTCATTTCTCCATTTCATTTCTTTTCATTCTACTATATTTTGGAGCCTTTGGCTCCTGGCGACCACAACCACTAACATCCCATCCACCAAGTCCCCAAAGCAAGCATAGGGGCCGGAAGAAGGAGATCTACGGATTTCACGTTTCGGGTGCTTACAGGGTTAAGTCCATGATCACCTATGTTTTAATGCATATTCGATATGTGGTGTGTGCTACAGATTATACCTTAAATATATGATATTCCAAAGGTATATTAATATTTATATGTAGCACCTATGTTGATGAGACTAAAATAAAATCCCTCCTCGTTTTAATTAGGTTCATAAATGTGAGACATTAAGAATGACTCACGTAGCCTTCCGTTGTTATGGTCTTGATGAGCCAATCTTAGACTGGATGGGTTTGTTGTGCTATCACAAGGCCTATTCAGCAAGGGATTGGAGATCATGGCTAAGGCATTAGCCGAACTTTGGGGTGGACCATTTGCATGGCTTTGTTGTGCTACCACAAGGGATATGTTAAGAATCCATTCTCATAACGTAACAAGCGGGTTTGACCTAACTAGAGTATATGGTTTGTTGTGCTACCACAAGATCATAACTCTAGAGGCTAAATGACTAAGAGTTGCAAGAGTTGCAACTGGCAATAGTTGACTACCTATTAAGTATGGGATGATTTGTTGTGCTACCACAAGGACATCACCATAAAGTTAGTAGGGTCTTGGTCCCCACTAGGATGTTATCGTGATATCCCGTCTTTGCAAAATGAGGGTTATGCAAATTCGTCGAAAAGTTAGTGGGAGTATAAATTAGGATGAAAGACCATATCTTAATTTTTAATGAATGCCTATAATGTTGATATAATTATATCTCTGTTGTATAATATTATAAACCACCATTAATCTAGCATACTAGATGCTAAGTATTTTAATGGCTCACACTTTTTATATTGGTTTAGAACTATGAGAATACTTCTCATAGTTGACCTATAGACTATCCTACTTGAGAAGTATCTCCTACACTATCTAATGATGTGAGAGAAGATAAGATCTTATCTCATTGAAAAGATGTATTAATTGCCTTATATCAGATGTTAGTCTCTATCAGATAAAAATAGTAGTGACAACATGGATAGATGGATATGATATCCATCATGGCTCATGGAGATGAGCTAATTAAAGGTAAATAAGAATAGTACATCTCGAATACTTCTTATTGGTGAGACTAATAGAAAGAAGTAAGATCATTAGATAGAGACAGAAGGTGATAGTTAAAAGTCAAAGAAGTAAGTCAAGATATTACAACCCAAATTTGACATAGCATTCTTCTACTATCATGATGATGGTAAGTAGAAGAAGTGCAAAGTGTATTGCACATAATGCAAAGGTGGAGCTTGAGAAGCTTCATGTATCTACGTCATTAAAGTTTACTTGTCTTATATACACATTCGATAGTATATGATACTATATATGTGTATTCTAGTATAAGATACTAGGGATGAATATATTAGTATGAGATACCAGATATGCATCATATATCTACAATGAGTTGTAGATAATAGCAAGTAAATGAAGGCTTAAATAAGATTGTTGACCTACATATGAAATGGTACAAAATATTGCATCATTACTAGTGGGAGATACAAATTTTATATAGCCTTCTAGAGTTGTCTTAATTATCCTTCCATAAGAACATTGTTTTCATTTCCTAGTTGAATAAATGATGATTTATTCTTTGGTATGGAAGCGATATTTGTTCTATAATAGCTGGTAAAGTGTTTACCAGTGGAAGCATAATAAAGAGTTTATTCATATCAGATATGTATGCTCTTAAAATATGTGTGAATAATCCTCATTAGGTGAAGTAGATTGATATTGATCAATCTATTGTTTAGTAGTATGGTCATATTTATAAGAGAAGACTTAAGGAGTACTATCCGGATAGTAACATATAGGTAAATGATTTAGAATCATTAACTATATGTAAGTCTTATCTTATTAAGCAAAATGACCAACTCTTCATTTGTTAGACATTGAGAGAGGGCTAATGAGTTTATAGAACTCATGCATCTAGATGCATGTTAGCCCATATCTATTAATGTTAGAGGATAATATTTCAACTTCATTAATTTTCAAAGATAAGTTCTCTAGGTATGGACATATGTACTTTATGAAGTACAAATCCAAAACCTTTGAGAAATTATTTGAGACTAAGAATGAAAATAAAATATTAATGAAAAGAGTATTAGAACTCTTTGATGAGATCAAAGAGGGGATACTTAAGTAATAATTCACACATAAATGAAGGATAGTAGAATCTAATTTTGATGGACACCTCTTATACATTTTAGCTTAATTGAGTAGCTAAAATGAGAAGCCATATTGTGTAGGACATAATATGGATAATGACAACCTCTGCAAAATTCTTCTTTGTCTATTTAGAAGTTAGCACTCAATATAGGTACTTGATCTTAAATCGGTACCTTCCATGTCTATTCCAATTATTCCATATCAGATATGGAAAGGGGTTAAAGCTTGATCTTGAGCAAGTTAAGGTTTCAGAATGTCTCGCATGGTGAAGAAGTATAACCCTATCAAGTTGGAATATAAGACTATAAAGTGTTGGCTTGTGGGATATCCTAAGCAAATTTAAGGATATTAATGCCTCCCTTAGGGATAAGGGTATGAGTTGCTCATCTCTCCATATTTCTAGAGGAAGAGTCCCTCCTTTAGAAAGATAATGAGAGCAAGGTATAAATGGAAGGTGTTCCAGCCCCACAATCCATAGACACTTTTATTAAGGTACTAGCTTATATTAACACAAGGGCAAATCATAGATCTTTTCTTATGTCCAATCAACCTAAGAGATATGTGAGACATATCTTTGATGGAAGAAATGAGACATAAGATAAAAGGATAATGATCCTAAGATCTATATTGAAGCAATATGAGATATTGATTTAAAATGGGAAGAAACAATAAAATCCGATATAAACTCTATCTATTCTAATCATGTTCATAACTTGATAGAGCCATATAATGATTTAGTATCTATAGGGTATAAATGGATCACTAAAAATAGATTGAAGTATATTAGAAGGTATAGACCTTCAAAGTAAGGATAGTTAAAAGGGATATCATTTATGTCAAATAGTTGACTATGATAGACCTTTTTTCCTATGCCATGGAATTAATCCATTCAGATTTTGATTGTTACACATTATGACTATAGGATATGTCAAATGGATGTTAAGATAGTGTTTCTCTATGTTATTTTGAGAAACAGGTGTATATGATACAACCTTTGGGAATCAAGTTCCAAAATATACAAATAGTGTGTGCATGAGGTCCATTTATGGACTAAAGTAAACCTTCTCATAGATGGTAGATAAGGTTTAATGAGATTAAATCTTATGACTTCATTGAGAATGAAGATATGCCTTATGTTTTCATATAAGATAAGTGGGAGTGCTATTATCTTCTTGACATGATATATGTATGACATACTACTCATTAAGAATGAAGTAAGTATGTTATCATAAGTGAGCCTAGTTATCAATTAATCCTCCAAACTTAATATGGGTTTCAAGATCTATGGAGATAGATCTAAAAGGTTTCTTGGCCTTACCCAATTCGTGTGCATAGTTACCATAGTCAAAGAGTTTGACCTGGCAAACTCCAAGATAGGTTTCTTACCTATGTAGTATGGAGTTGATATCTTTAAAGAGATGTCTTTACAGACTTATTAAGAGATAAAGAGATCACATTAGTATAGCCCTTATGCTTTTGCAATAGGACCTATCACATTTGTGATGTTACGCACATGACTTCATTAATGCTCTAATAGTTATGAGCATTCATCAAGTAAATCCTTGTGAAAGTCACAGGATAATTTAGAGATGTGTCCTTAAGTACTTGAGAAGCACAAAGGATATATCTCTAATGTATGGAGGATAAGACTTGAAGTCTTGTAGTTTTATGAACACAAGCTTCTAATCAGATAAGTCTAATAATAAGACAAGCTAATGGTGGTGCAGTGAGCTGGAAGAGTTCCATGGAAGAGAACACTGCTAATTCTACAACTAATCTAAAGTAGATTGAATAATGACTGTATATTTCTTGAGTAGCTGACTAGATGAAGATGTTCATCTGGCTTATGGGATTGTCCCAACCTTCTTTGAAAGTGTATTATTGTTTTGAGAAAACAATGGGGTAGAGTCAAAGTCTCATTAGAAGTTTCAAAATTATATGGAAATACCATAGAATCAGAGAGAATGCAGTTGAAAGAGATATAATTAAAGATAGAGTATCTTCCGTTAATAACATTACAGATCCACTAACTGAAGCAGTTACTTAAAGTGTGTTTGAGCTTTACCTTGAGCTGATAGAGATTAACCAGATAGGTGATTGGCTTTTGTGCAAGTGGGAGATTGATAGAAATGTATGCCTTACAAGCCAATCATATATGATATGATTTGACATTTCTACGAATATCTCATTCAATTAAATAGGCAAAACTTCGTTACTAGCTTTTATTAGAAGCGTATATCGTAATGAAGTCCTTGATCACATACAATGATGATTGAATCATGATGAGATCATGATAATGAGATAGATCATCTAGAGGTATGTGATTTAAATGTTCTTAGTCATAGGATTCTTGAGACGGGACATCAAGAATCCGGATAGACTAGTGTGTGATGTCTTCTCATATGATGAGAATGACCGATCTCATTGGTCATCAGTGTGGGGACAATGAGATAAACACACAAGTGCTCATTAGTGGAATGAGTTCACTGAACTGACCAATTTAGGAAACCTGATCGGTATCTTACCGAACTGTCTATCAGGTTATTCTTACATCTCAATAGCACGGTTAGATCTTCGACCTGAGTCGCCAAAGATGTCTTGCCAGGCGTACTATGTACTTTGACTATTGACTGATGGATTACTTAGTATTGTGGTCCTATGAAGTTAATGGATTGGGTATATGGGAAACCTGGTGGAGGCAATTGAGCGGACAATAGGGGATCGTTCACTCTCGGTAGGAGAGAGAGAATGTCATATGAGATAGTACTCTAAATCCTTGGCCAAGGTAGATAGGATAATTGGAAAATGAGTTTTCCAGTTGATCCATTCATGAGTACAAGATTTCATAGAGTTGGAATACTTAGGGGTTGACAGTCAGTGCCGAACCCCTGACCAACCGGGACATTGTATGAACGAGGATTTAAATCCGTGTGGTAATTGATGATGGAAAGGCTCAATGGATGTTATTTAACTCCCCAAAGTCATTTGAGATCATAGAATGTGGCTTGTACCCTTTATGATCAGAAAGCCGTAAAAACTGTTATCGGATAACGATTTTGATTTAATTTAAAGGAATTGTTCTTTTAAATTAATTAAGGCTTCAACCAAATTGACTATTGGGCCTAGTGGGTCACATACAATATAAATGGTCAATAAGATGAGGGCATGGACGCAATTTTATAGAAGTTTTAGGTTTTTGTGAAAAATTCCATCTTCTATATATAAATGGCTTATGATGCCAAACCATTATCAAGCCATAGGGCTGGAGCACGTCCCAAGCCTCCTCTCTTCCTCCTCTCACCTCTAGAAGGTGATCTCCCATGGTCAAGCTTGGATCTGGAAGGTTTCTGGAGACCCGAAGGAAGAGAGAACTCGTCTATTGAAGCAGATCGTGTGGATACCGCAAGAGACCGGACACTTGAATGGTTTTCAACAAGGAGGAATGTCCTCTCTTCATCCATGGTGAGGTATTTTAGAAATACCATGAGGTACTCTCGTTCTACTTCATATTCGGTTCCCGATTTTACTCGTTCGGCATCGATCAAGGCAAAGATCATGGTTTTATGGAATCAAAATTTTTTCGCTGTCATGTATTGATTCCTTACAGTATCCATAAGGAATAAATGGATCACTAAAGAATATATTGGAGTGGATTAAAATGTAGAGACTTTCAAAGGTGAGAATAGTTGAAAAGGATATCATCAAAGTCAAATAGTTGACTATGATAAGATCTTTTACCTGTTCCAAGGATTAATCCATTCTGATTTTGATTGTTACACACTATGATTATAAGATAAGCTAATTAGATGTTAAGATAATATTCCTCTAAGGTATTTTGATGAACATGTGTATTTGATACAACTATATGGAATCAAGTCCCAATAACATCCAAGAAGAGTATGTATTAAGCTCATTTATGAACTGAAGTAAAACTTCCCATAGCGTATATAAGGTTTAATGAGATTAAATGTTATGACTTTGTTAAGAACGAAGATGAGCCATGTGTTTTCAACAAGATAAGTGGGAGTACTGTTACTTTCTTAACATTTTATGTGGATGACATACTACTCATTAAGAATGAAGTAGGTGTGTTATCATAAGTGAGCTTAGCTATCAAATTAATCTTCCAAACATAATTTAGATTTTGAGATCTATGGAGATATATCTAAAAGCAATGCCCAGTTAATATACATAGTCGCCTTAGTCAAAGGGTTTGACATGTTAAACTCCAAGATAGGTTTCTTGCCTATGTGGTGTGGAGTTGATCTCTCTAAAATGATATCTTTGAAGACTTCTTGAGAGATAAGAAGATCACATTAATAGAGCCCTTATGCCTCTGTCATAGGGTCTATCATTGATGTGATGCTACGTACATGATGTGATAAATGCTTTAAATGTTATGAGCATGTATTAAGAAGATCCATGTGAGAGTCACTAGATAGTTTAGAGATATATCATTTGGTACTTGAGAAGTACTAAGAATGTATCTCTATACACTGGAGGATAGGACTTGAAGTCTTGTAGTTTTACAAACACAAGCTTCTAATCAAATAAGTTTGACATTAAGTTAGAATAATGATGGTGTAGTGAGCTAGAAGAGTTCTATGTGATAGAACACTGTAAATTCTACAACAAACAAGTTTACATAGTGGTTGCACACTACTTGAGAAGTAATCTAGTTGAAGATTTTCATCTAAGATATGGGATTATCCCAATTTTCTCTAAAAGTGTATCATTATTTTGAGAAAATAATGGGGTAGAGCCGATGTCTCATAAAAAATTTAGAACTTCTATGGCAATACCATACAATTAGAGAGATTGCAGCTTATAGAAATATAATTAAAGATAAAGTATCTACTGCTAATAACATTGCAGATCCACTAACTGAAGTAATTACTCCAAGAGTGTTTGAGCTTCACCTCGAGCTGATAGAGATCAACCTAGTGCAAGTGGGAGATTAATAGAAATGTAGGCCTTACAAGCCAATCATATATGATATGATTTGACATTTCTATATATATCTCATTCAATTAATTAGGAAAATCTTCATTATTAGCTCTTATTAGATGCGAATATCATAATGAATTTCTTGATTAAATACATTGATGATTAAATCATGATGAGATCATGATAATGAGATTGACCATTTAGAGGTATTTGATCTAAATGTTCCTAGTCATAAGATACTTGAGATGAGACATCAAGGATCCGAGATAGACTAGTGTATGTAATATCTTATCATGTGATGAGGATGACCAATCTCATTGGTCATTAGTGTGGAAACACTGAGATACACATATAGGTGCTCATTATTTGAATGAGTTTACTGAACTAACCGAATTAGAAACCTTGACTGATATCTTACCAAACTGTCAATCAGGGTTTTCTATCATCACGGTTGCATGGTTGGACCTTTGACCTGAGTTGACAAAGATGCCTTGTTGGGTGGAACTTGTTCTTTGACCATTGTCTTATGGATCACAGTATAGATGGTCCAGTATAGCGATGGATTGGGTACAAGAAAACCCGATGGAGACAATTGAGTAGACAATAAGGGATCGTCCACTCTCGGTAAGTGAGAGTAAATATCTTATGGGATAATACTCTAAATCTCTGACTAGGGTAGATAGGATAATTAGAAAAGGAGTTTTCCAATTGATCCAATTCCGAGTATAGGATCCTATAAAGTCGGTATACTATGGAGTTGACAGTCGATGCCGTACTCCTTTCCGACTTGGACATTGGATGGATGAGGGTTTATATCCATGCAGTAACTGGTGATGGAAAGGCTCAATGGAGATGAGATTATCCCCATAGCCATTTGGGATCATGGGATGTGGCTTTTATCCTTCATGATTGGTAGGTCGATTAATCTATTATCGGATAACAGATTTAATTAAATTAAATACATTTTTTCTATTTCATTTAGGTCTCAACCAAATAGGCTATTTGGCCTAGTGGATCACATACAAAAATACTTATCCACATGTACAGGGGCAAGGGCGTAATTTATAGAGTTTTTGGGTTTTATGAAAAATTCAAAATTCTCTATAAATACTAATAGTTTTAGCCAAACCCTATCAAGCCAAGGGTGTTAACCACGTCCTCAGCCTCCTTCCTACCTCCTTCTCTCTCTAGAAGGCATCCATGGGCGATGGAGCTCCGTTCAGGAACAATTCTGATGGTCGACGCGAAGGGAGAACTTGCTGTGGATGAAGTTCGTGTAGATACTACTGAAAATTGGACATTTGAACGGTTTAAAGAGCTTGAGAATCTCATCTCCTTCCTTTTCATGGAATTATATGAATCCCTATCAAGTATATTTGATCCGGATTTGATTGGTTTTTGGTTTTCGTCTTTCAGTTCCGATTGAGACAGTTTCTAAAGGAACCCATATGAATTGTCGATTCCGTTGTATTAAATCTTTATGAATGATTCCTTACATTTTTCACATAGGATCTGATCAAAACAAGGTTTCAACGGTGGGAGATGATGATCCAAGGCTTTCCAAACTTAACCATATTAAATTCTTAGTTCCAGGTCCAAACTAGCATATGATCATTTAGATAGATAAATATAAGGTTAAATTGATAGAAATGTATGCCGTACAAGTCAATCATATGTGATATGATTTAATATTTCTTGTAACATCTTATTCAATATTAATGGCATTATCTTCATTACTTGCACTATCTAGATGCATCTGTCGTAATGAAGTCATAGGTTGTATGCAATGATAATTGAATTATGATGAGATCATGATAAAGAGATCAATAATCATTTAGAAACATGCGATCTAAATGTTCTTAGTTATAGGATTTTTGAGATAAGACATAAAGGATCCAACAAAACTAGTGTATACGATATCTTCTAATATGATGAGGATGTCCGAACATTGGTTATCAGTGTGGGACACTGAGATACATGTACAGGTGCTTATTAGTGGAAATGAGTTCACTGAATTAACCACTATAGAATCCCTAAACGGTATCTTACCGAACTATCAATTAGGGTATTCTATCATCATGGTTGCACAGTTAGATATTTGACCTAAGTCGCTAAAGATGTCTTGCCAAGTGTACCATGTACTTTGACTATTGACATATGGATCACTTAGTATTGTGATCCTGTATAGTTAATGAATTGGGTATATGAGAAACTTGGTGGATACAATTGAGTAGACAATAGGGGATCATCCACTCTTGGTAGGAAAGAGAGAATGTCCTATGGATGGTACTCTAAATCCTTAGCCAAGGTAGATATGATATTTTAAAAATAGTTTTCTAATTGATCTATTTATAAATACAAGATTCTATAGTGTCGGTATATTTAGGAGTTGACAGTCAATGCCATACTCCTATCTGATCGGGACATTAGATGGATGAAGATTTATACCCGTATGGTAACCATTGATGGAAAGGCTCTTTGGAGAGGAGTTCATCCTCGAAGTCATTTGGGATCATAGGATGTGGCTTGTACCATTTATGATCAGTTGGCAATTAAATATATTATGTGATAATAGTTTTATTTTAAAAGAAGTTGTTCTCTTAATTAGGCCTCAACCAAATAGGCTCTTGGGGCTAGTAGGTCACACACATATAGACTAATATGTAAGTTTGGAGAATTGGGTTAATTTATAAGAACAAGGAGGGGTTTTTGTGAAAACTCTAAATTCTATAAATAATAGCAATGAAAGTGTAAGGAATTAATGTCAACAGAAAAGTCTTTTATACCTTAAAACCATGATCTTTGCCTTGGTCGATGTTGAACTAGTAAAATTGAGAACTGAATATGAAGTAGAACGACAATACCTCATGGGATTTCCAAAATCCCTCACCATGGATGAAGCAAGGACATTCCTGCTTGTTGAAAATTGTTCAAGTGGACGGTCTGTAGTGATAGAAATGTATGTCCTACAAGCCAATCATATATTATATGATTCAACATTTTTAGGAATATCTCATTCAATTAAATAAGTAAAACTTCATTACTAGCTTTTATGAGAAGCGCATATCATAATGAAGTCCTTGATCATATGCAATGATGATTGAATCATGATGAGTTCATGATAATGAGATCGATCATCTATAGATATGTGATATAAATGCTACTAGTCATAAGATCCTTAAGATGGGACATCAAGGATCCGAATAGACTAGTGCGTGTGATATCTTCTCATGTGATGAGGATAACCGATCTCATTGGTCATCAACGTGGGGACACTGAGATACACAAATCAATGCTCATTAGTGGAATGAGTTCACTAAACTAACCAATTTAGGAAAACTTGATCGGTATCTTATCGAATTGTCTATCAGGTTATTCTTACATCTCAATAGCACGGTTGAATCTTTGACCTGAGTCGTCAAAGATGTCTTATTGGATATATCTTGTACTTTAATTATTTACTTAAAAATCACCATCTTGATGGTTTAGTATAGTTGATGTATTGGGTGTAAGAGAAACTCAGTGGAGGCAATTGAGCGTAGAATAAGGAATTGTTCACTTTCGGTAGAAGAGAGAGAATGTCCTATGGAATAGTACTATAAATCTTTGGCCAAGGTACTTAAGATAGTTGGAAAAGGATTTTTCTAATTGATCTAAACCTGAGTACATGATCTTATAGATTCAGAATATTTAGGGGTTGACAGTGAGTGCTAGACCCCTGACTGACCGGGACATTGTATGAATGAGGATTTAAATTCGTGTGATAATTGATAATGGAAAGGTTCAATGGATGTTATTTAACTCCCCAAAGTCATTTGAGAACATAGGATGTGGCTTGTACCCTTTATGATTGGAAAGTCGTAAAAATTGTTATCGGATAATGGTTTTGATTTAATTTAAAAGAAATGTTCTTTTAAATTAATTAAGTCTTCAACAAAATTGACTATTAGGCCTAGTGAGTCACACACATTAGATTTGGTCAATAAGATGAGGGCACGGATGTAATTTTATAAAAGTTTTGGCCTTTTGTAAAAAATTCCATCTTCTATAAATAAATGGCTTATGAAGCCAAACTCTAACAAGCCATATGGTTGGAGCACTTCTCAAGCAGCCTCTCTCATTCCTCTCTCTTCTAGAAGGTGATCTCCCATGGCCAAGCTTGGATCTGGAAGGTTTCTAAAGGCTCAAAGAAAGTGAGAACTCGTCTATTGAGGTAGATCATGTGGATACCGCTAGAGACTGTACACTTGAATAGTTTTAAGCAAGAAGTAATGTCCTCTCTTCATCCATGGTAAAAAAATTTAAATTTTTTTTGAGGTACTCTCATTCTACTTTATATTCGGTTCTCGGTTTTACTAGTTCAGCATCGACCAAGACAAAGATCATAGTTTTAAGAAATCAAAATTTTTCCATTGTCATGTATTGATTCCTTACAGCTAATTGTATTCACACGATCTGCTTCAATAGACGAGCTTCCTACGGGCTTCGAGAAACCATCCAGATCCAGTCTTAACTATGGGAGGTCACCTTCTTGAGAAGAGAGGAGGGAGAGAGGCTGCTTGGGACATGCTCCAGCCCTATGGCTCGTTAAGGTTTGGCTTCATAAATCATTTATTTATAGAAGATGAAATTTTTTACTAAAACCCAAAACTTCTATAAAATTATGCCCATGCCCTCATCTTTTTGACCAAATCTAATGTGTGTGACCCACTAGGCCCAATAGTCAATTTGGTTGAACACTTAATTAATTTAAAAGAACAATTTTTTTAATTTAATTCAAAACCATTATCCGATATCAATTTTTATGGCTTTCCGATCGTAAAGGGTACAAGCCACATCCTATGATTCCAAAAGACTTTGGAGAGTTAAATAACATCCATTGAGCTTTTGATCACATGGATTTAAATCTTCGTGCATACATTGTTTCAGTTGGTCAGGGGTTCGGCACTAACTATCAACCCCTAAATATTCTTAGTCTATGAGATCCTGTACTCAGGTTCAGATCAATTGAAAAACTCCTTTTTCAATTATCTTATATACCTTAGCTAAGGATTTGGAGTATTATCTCATAAGACATTCTCTTTCTCCTATTGAAAGTGAACGATCCCTTGTTGTCTTCTCAATTACCTTCACCGTGTTTCTCTTGCACCCAATACATCAACTATACTGGACCATCAAGATGGTGATACATAAGTCAATAATCAAAGTACAAGATATATTCGATAAGACATCTTTGGCAACTCAGGTCAACAATCCAACCATGCTATTGAGATGTAAGAATAACCTGATAGATAGTTCGGTAAAATACCAATCAGGTTTTTCTAAATTGATCAGTTCAGTGAACTCATTCTACAAGTGAGCACTTATGTGTGTATCTCAGTATCCCCACACTGATGACCAATGAGATTGATCATTCTCATAACATTTAGAAGACATCATACACTCTAGTCTATTAAGATCCTTAATGTCCCGTCTCAAGGATCCTATGACTAGGAATATTTGGATAACATACATCTAGATGATCGATCTCATTATCATGATCTCATCATGATTCAATCATCATTGCATGTGATCAAGAACTTCATTATGATATTCGCATTTAATAAAAGATAGTAATAAAGATTTTCTTAATTAATTGAATGAGATATTCTCAGAAATGTCGAATCATATCATATATGATTGGCTTGTATGGTATAGATTTAAGGTATGACATCAATTATTAACCCCTTTGTATATCGACTCTATAAGATCCTACACTCAGAATCGGATCAATTGAAAAAAATCTTTTTCCAATTATTTTCTCTACCTTATCTAGGAAATTAGAGTACTATCTCATAGGACATTCACTCTCACTTATCAAGAGTGGATGATGATAGAAATGTATGCCCTACAAGCCAATCATATATGATATGATTAAGCATTTCTAGGAATATCTCATTCAATTAAATAGGCAAAACTTTGTTACTACTTTTATTAGAAGCATATATCGTAATGAAGTCATTGATTACGTGCAATGATGATTGAATCATTATGAGATCGTGATAATGAGATCGATCATCTAGAGGTATGTGATTTAAATGTTCTTAGTCATAGGATCCTTGAGACGGGACATCAAGAATACGGATAGACTAGTGTGTGTGATGTCTTCTCATGTGATGAGAATGACCGATCTCATTGGTCATCAGTGTGGGGACACTGAGATACACACACAGGTGCTCATTAGTGGAATGAGTTCACTGAACTAACCAATTTAGGAAAACCTGATCGGTATCTTACCGAACTATCTATCAAGTTATTCTTACATCTCAATAGCACAGTTGAATCTTTGACCTGAGTCACCAAAGATGTCTTATCGGATATATCTTGTACTTTGATTATTGACTTATGGATCACCATTTTGATGGTCCAGTATAGTTGATGTATTGGATGCAAGAGAAACCTGGTGGAGACAATTGAGTGGACAATAAGGGATCGTTCACTCTCGGTAGGAGAGAGAGAATGTCTTATGGGATAGTAATCTAAATCCTTGTCCAAGGTACTTAGGATAATTAGAAAATGAGTTTTCCAATTAATCCAAATCTGAGTACAGGATCCCATAGAGTTGGAATATTTAGGGGTTGACAGTCAGTGCCGAACCTCTAACTGACCGGGATATTGTATGAACGAGGATTTAAATCCGTGTGGTAATTGATGATGGAAAGGCTCAATGGGTGTTATTTAACTCCCCAAAGTCATTTGGGATCATAGGATGTGGTTTGTACCCTTTATGATCAAAAAGCCATAAAAACTGTTATCAGATAACAGTTTTGATTTAATTTAAAGGAATTATTCTTTTAAATTAATTAAGGCTTCAACCAAATTGACTATTGGGCCTAGTGGGTCACACACAATAGATCTAGTCAATATGATGAGGGCATGGATGTAATTTTATAGAAATTTTGGGTTTTTGTGAAAAATACCATCTTCTATATATAAATGGCTTATGAAGCCAAACCCTAACATGCCATAGGGTTGGAGCATGTCCCAAGCATCCTCTCTTCCTCCTCTCTCCTCTAGAAGGTGATCTCCCATGGTCAAGTTTGGATCTGGAAGGCTTCTGGAGGTCTGAAGGAAGGGAGAACTCGTCTATTGAAGCAGATCGTGTGGATACCGCTAGAGACCGGACACTTGAATAGTTTTCAGCAAGGAAGAATGTCCTTTCTTCATCCATGGTGAGGGATTTTAGAAATCCCATGAGGTACTCTCGTTCTACTTCATATTCAGTTCTCGGTTTTACTCGTTCGGCATCGACCAAGGCAAAGATCATGATTTTATGGAATCAAAATTTTTCCGCTGTCATGTATTGATTCCTTACAGTGGTATCAGAGCCCGGTTGAAGCCTTGGTCGAAGTTGAATCGAAATTGGCTTGATTTCATGTGATTTCTTGCTTTCTTGAAACTGTATAGAAAGCCATTTTGATTTGATCACCACAGTTTTTATGAGATACCAAACTGTGTTTGGTTAGTTTCAATTGATTCTCATGGATGAGATCTTTCCAATGCCAGAAACCTCATGAATTTTTTCCATCCGGAGAGTCCGGAATGAGTTAGGAAATTTGCTAAGATGATCATATCCGAATATTTGGCCGAAATTAGGGGAGTTGATGAACTTACTTATTTGGACTCAAATACCTCTGTCTAATGATGTAGGAAGATAGGAAATTAAGTTTTCTAGAGTTTCCATAAGTTTTTGGACACTCAACGGCCCTTGGAGGTGTCGGATTTGAGAGGTATTTGCGTTTTGGGTTTATTACGGCCGTGGCAATTTCCTCCGTAAATTGCGTGTTTTATTGAATTTTTCATGAGAAGAAACTTATTTAAATAGAATCCTTATTCATTAAAGATTCCAACACATATTTTTTTGGATTTTTTGGACACCGTTTGGCCCCTGAAATATGGCCTGAAAGTCGGGCATTTTCTAGGGTTTCCGCCGTGCTACAGTACTCCTCCGCCCTTATCGGGCGAAGGAGACGAGTCCGGATAGGATCCGGACTCGGCTGTAGACAGGGGTACGTGGCGAGTGCGAAGCGCGCCCGGGCGGGGTACGCGGCACGCGGCGGCCGGCGGCTCGGCACACCTGTGGGGTACACGGCATTGCCACGTCGTGCCCGCCGGTGCCGTGGCCAGTACCAATTGGTCGGCGCACTGTGCCGCCATTTAATTAGTTTCAAAATGTTTTTTAAATTGTTTAAAATTCATTTTTGATACAAAAAATTACCATAAAATTCCATTAAAATTCTGAAAAAAATTAAATTTTTTTTAATGAGTTATTAAAGTGTTTAATGACTTATTAAATAGAGCTTTACTATTTTTGTCATTGAATTCTATTATTTTGATTTTAAAATTGTTTTAATATCAAAATTAATGAAATTAATGATTATATAAGTTCTGAAAAATTATTTAATAGGTTTGTAAAATGTTTATGAATCTGTTAAATAGTTTTGGACTTTGGTTGCCATAGAATCATTTTATAAATAATTTTAAAATTGTTTTAAAATCTTTGTTGACTAAATTAGTGTTCAAATAAATTCTAAAAAATGTGATTTTGAGGAATTATGATTTGGACATTAATTTAATGCCCTTATAAATTTTGGAAAAGCATGAATCATCTGAATGTTTTGTATTGCTTGTCTTATGCATGTAAATTGTTTATATCTACTTTTCATTTCATTTATTTTATGAAAAGTCGACAAGCATGAAATTTGGAATTTCAAAATTACAGTATATAATTTTATGATGGTATATATGATATATCTCATATAATTATCACGTATGCGCCATATGTTCATGTGATGAATGTTGGTGTGTGTATGGAGGTGATCATGGACTTAAATTTGCTTTGCTTATGATTACTTGGTTAATTTAGTTGGTTATGTTATTAAATGGGGCATGCGTGTGCCTCCTCTCTTTCTATACAATCTGATTGTACATTCTACCTTCCTCCCATTTGTGTACTCCCCTTGGTTAAAACTAAGGTTTCTTATTATTAGTTGTACATTTGTGGGTCTGTGTACCCTTTAGCTGCTTGTAATGGCTAGAAGCCGGCTCATGGTAGAATGGAGAGCGGGACCACTTGGAGAAACACCCTTCTGAAGTGGGAGCATGTCAACTCAAGCTTCTGAAGCAAGGAATTTCACCTATAGGGGTGCCTTAGGTGTGTACTTAGGGTTAAGTCCATGATCACCTATGTTTTAATGCATATTTGATATGTGGTGTGTGCTACAGATTACACCTTAAATATATGATATTCCAAAGGTATATTAATATTTATATGTAGCACCTATGTTGATGAGACTAAAATAAAATCCCTCCTCATTCTAATTAGGTCGATAAACGTAAGACATTATGAATGACTCACGTAGCCTTCCGTTGTTATGGTCTTGATGAGTCAATCTTAGATTGGATGGGTTTGTTATGCTACCACAAGGCCTATTCAGCAAAGGATTGGAGATCATGGCCAAGGCATTAGCCAAACTTTGGGGTGGACCATTTGCATGGCATTGTTGTGCTACCACAAGGGCTATGTTAAGAATCCATTCTCATAACGTAACAAGCGGGTTTGACCTAACTAGAGTATTTGGTTTGTTGTGCTACCACAAGATCATAACTCTAGAGGCTAAATGACTAAGAGTTGCAATAGTTGCAACTGGCAATAGTTGACTACCTATTAAGTATGGGATGATTTGTTGTGCTACCACAAGGTCATCACCATAAAGTTAGTAGGGTCTTGGTCCTCACTAGGATGTTATCGGGATATCCCGTCTTTGCATAATAAGGGTTATGCAAATTCGTCGAAAATTAGTGGGAGTATAAATTAGGATGAAAGACCATATCTTAATTTTTAATTAATGTCTGTAATTTTGATATAATTATATCTCTGTTGTAGAATATTATAAACCACCATTAATCTAGCATACTAGATGCTAAGTATTTTAATGGCTCACACTTCTTATATTGGTTTAGAACTAAGAGAAAAGTTCTCATAGTTGACCTATTGACTATCCTACTTGAGAAGTAAGTATCTCCTACACTATCTAATGATGTGAGAGAAGATAAGATCTTATCTCATTGAAAAGATGCATTAATTGCCTTATATCAGATGTTAGTCTCTATCAGATAAAAATAATAGTGACAACATAGATAGATGGATATGATATCCATCATGGCTCATGGAGATGAGCTAATTAAAGGTAAATAAGAATAATACATCTCGAATACTTCTTATTGGTGAGACTAATAGAAAGAAGTAAGATCATTAGATAGAGACAGAAGGTGATAGTTAAAAGTCAAAGAAGTAAGTCAAGATATTACAACCCAAATTTGACATAGCATTCTTCTACTATCATGATGATGGTAAGTAGAAGAAGTGCAAAGTGTATTGCACATAATGCAAAGGTGGAGCTTGAGAAGCTTCATGTATCTATGTCATTAAAATTTACTTGTCTTATATACACATTCGATAGTATATGATACTATATATGTGTATTCTAGTATAAGATACTAGGGATGCATATAATAGTATGAGATACCAGATATGCATCATATATCTACAATGAGTTGTAGATAATAGCAAGTAAATGAAGGTTTAAATAAGATTGTTGACCTACATATATAATGGTACAAAATGTTGTATCATTACTAGTGGGAGATACAAATTTTCTATAGCCTTCTAGAGTTGTCTTAATTATCCTTCCAAAAGAATATTGTTTTCATTTCCTAGTAGAATAAATGGTGATTTGTTCTATGGCATGAAAATGATAACATGTAAAGTGTTTACCAGTAGGAGCATAATAAAGAGTTTATTCATATCAGATATGTATGCTCTTATAATATGTGTGAATAATCCTCATTAGGTGAAGTAGATTGATATTGATCAATCTATTATTTAGTAGTACGGTCATATTTATAAGAGAAGACTTAAGGAGTACTATATAGATGGTAACATATAGGTAAATGATTTAGAATCATTAACTATATCTAAGTCTTATCTTATTAAGCAAAATGACAAACTCTTCATTTGTTAGACATGGAGAGAGGGAAATGAG
The DNA here is from genome assembly GCA_036172225.1 of Cryptocoryne crispatula var. balansae. Taxonomy (NCBI): domain Eukaryota; kingdom Viridiplantae; phylum Streptophyta; class Magnoliopsida; order Alismatales; family Araceae; genus Cryptocoryne; species Cryptocoryne crispatula. The sequence continues at coordinate 31,172,858 of CM069930.1, read as the reverse complement.
TTTATTGAACTCATGCATCTAGATACATGTTAGTCCATATCTACTAAAGATAGAGGATAATATTTCAACTTCATTAATTTTCAAAGATGACTTCTCTAAGTATTGACATATGTACTTTATGAAGTACAAATCCAAAACCTTTGAGAAATTATTTGAGATTAAGAATGAAGAGGAAATATCAATGAAAAGAGTATTAGAACTCTTTGATGAGATCAAAGAGGGGATACTTAAGTAATAATTCACACATAAATGAAGGATAGAAAAATCTAATTTTGATGGATGCCTCTTATACATTTTAGCTTAATTGAGTAGCTAAAATGAGAAGCCATATTATGTAGGACATAATATGGATAATGATAACCTTTGCAAAATTATTCTTTGTCAATTTAGGGGTTAGCACTCAATATAGGTACTTGATCTTAAATCGGTACTTTTCAAGTATATTCCATTTATTTCATATCAGATATGGAAAGGGGTTAAAGCTTGACCTTAAGCAAGTTAAGGTTTCAGAATGTCTGGCATGGTAAAGAAGTATAACCTTATCAAGTTAGAATATAAGACTATAAATTGTTGGCTTGTGGAATATCCTAAGCAAATTTAAGGATATTAATGCCTCCCTTAGGGAGAAGGATATGAGTTGCTCATCTCTCCATATTTCTAGAGGAAGAGTCCCTCCTTTAGAAAGATAGTGGGATCAAGGTATAAATTGAAGGTGTTCCAGTCCCACAATCCATGGACACTTTTATTAAGGTACTAGCTTATATTTACACAAGGACAAATCATAGATCTTTTCTTATGTCCAATCAACCTAAGAGATATGTGAGACATATCTTTGATGGAAGAAATGAGACATAAGATAAAAGGATAATGATCCTAAGATCTATATTGAAGCAATATGAGATATTGATTCAAAATAAGAAGAAACAATAAAATTCGATATAAACTCTATCTATTCTAATTAAGTTCAGAACTTGATAGATCCACCTAAGGATTTAGTATCTATAGGATATAAATGGATCATTAAAGAATAGATTGAAGTATATTAGAAGGTAGAGACCTTCAAAGTAAGGATAGTTAAAAGGGATATCATTTAAGTCAAATAGTTGACTATGATAAGACCTTTTACCTATGCCATGGAATTAATCCATTCGGATTTTGATTGTTACACACTATGTCTGTAGGATATGTCAAATAGATGTTAAGATAGTGTTTCTCTATGTTATTTTGAGAAACAGGTGTATATGATACAACCTTTGGGAATCAAGTTCCAAAACATCCAAATAGTGTGTGCATAAGGTCCATTTATGGACTAAAGTAAACCTTCTCATAGATGGTAGATAAGGTTTAGTGAGATTAAATCTTATGACTTCATTGGGAATGAAGATGTGCCTTGTGTATTCATATAAGATAGGTGGGAGTGCTATTATCTTCTTGACAAGATATATGCATCACATACTACTCATTAAGAATGAAGTAAATATGTTATCATAAGTGAGCCTAGTTATCAATTAATCCTCCAAACTTAATATGGGTTTTAAGATCTATGGAGATAGATCTAAAAGGTTTCTTGGCCTTACCCAATTCATGTGCGTAAATACCATAGTCAAAGAGTTTGACATGGTAAACTCCAAGATAGGTTTCTTACCTATGTAGTGTGGAGTTGATCTCTTTAAAGAGATGTCTTTATAGACTTCTTGAGAGATAAAGAGATGACATTAGTATAACCCTTATGCTTTTGCAATAGGGCCTATCACATTTGTGATGCTTAGTACTTGACTTCATTGATGCTCTAAGTGTTACGAGCATTCATCAAGTAAATCCATGTGAGAGTCACAAGATAATTTAGAGATGTGTCATTGAGTACTTGACAAGCACTATGGATATATCTCTAATATATGGAGGATAAGACTTGTAGTCTTGTAGTTTTATGAACACAAGCTTGTAATAAGATAAGTCTAATAATAAGACAATGTAATGGTGGTGCAGTGAGCTGGAAGAGTTCCATGCAAGAGAACACTGCTAATTCTACAACTAATCTAAAGTAGATTGCATAATGAATGTATATTGCTTGAGTAACTGACTAGATGAAGATGTTCATCTAGCTTATGGGATTGTCCCAACCTTCTCTGAAAGTGTATCATTGTTTTGGGAAAACAATTGGGTAGAGCCAAAGTCTCATTTGAAGTTTCAAACTTCTATGGCAATACCATAGAATCAAAGAGGATGCAATTGATAGAGATATAATTATAGATAGAGTATCTTCCGCTAATAATATTTCAGATCCACTAACTGAAGCAGTTACTCAAAGAGTATTTGAGCTTCACCTTGAGCTGATAGAGATCAGCCAGATGGATGATTGGCTTTAGTGCAAGTGGGAGATTGATAGAAATTTATGCCCTACAAGCCAATCATATATGATATGATTATGTATTTCTAAGAATATCTCATTCAATTAAACAGGCAAAACTTTGTTACTAGCTTTTATTATAAGCATATATCGTAATGAAGTCCTTGATTACATGCAATGATGATTGAATCATGATGAGATCATGATAATGAGATCGATCATCTAGATGTATGTGATCTAAATGTTCCTAGTCATAGGATCCTTGAGATGGGACATCAAGAATCCGGATAGACTAGTGTGTGTGATGTCTTCTCATGTGATGAGAATGACCGATCTCATTGGTCATTAGTGTGGGGACATTGAGATACACACACAGGTGCTCATTAGTGGAATGAGTTCACTGAACTGACCAATTTAGGAAAACCTGATCGGTATCTTACTGAACTGTCTATCAAGTTATTTTTACATCTCAATAGCACGGTTGAATCTTTGACCTGAGTCACCAAAAATGTCTTATCGGATGTATCTTGTACTTTGATTATTGACTTATGGATCACCATTTTGATGGTCCAGTATAGTTGATGTATTGGGTGCAAGAGAAACCTGGTGGAGACAATTGAGTGGACAACAAGGGATTGTTCACTCTTGGTAGGAGAGAGAGAATGTCTTATGGGATAGTACTTTAAATCCTTGGCCAAGGTACTTAGGATAATTGGAAAAGGAGTTTTCCAATTGATCCAAATCTGAGTACAGGATCTCATATAGTTGGAATATTCAGGGGTTGACAGTTAGTGCCGAACCCATGACTGATCGGGACATTGTATGAACGAGGATTTAAATCCGTGTGGTAATTGATGATGGAAAGGCTCAATGAATGTTATTTAACTCCCCAAAGTCATTTGGGATCATAGGATGTGGCTTGTACCCTTTATGATCAGAAAGCCGTAAAAACTGTTATCGGATAACAGTTTTGATTTAATTTAAAATAATTCTTATTTTAAATTAATTAAGGCTTCAACAAAATTGACTATTGGGCCTAGTGGGTCACATACAGTAGATCTAGTCAATATGATGAGGGCATAGATGTAATTTTATAGAAGTTTTGGGTTTTTGTGAAAAATTCCAACTTCTATATATAAATGGCTTATGAAGCCAAACCCTAACAAGCCATATGACTGGAGCACATCCCAAGCATCCTCTCTTCCTCCTCTTTTCTCTAGAAGGTGATCTCCCATGGTCAAGTTTGGATCTGGAAGGTTTCTGGAGGCCTGAAGGAAGGGAGAACTCGTCTATTGAAGCAGATCGTGTGGATACCGCTAGAGACCGGACACTTGAATGGTTTTCAGCAAGGAGGAATGTCCTCTCTTCATCATTGGTGAGGGATTTTAGAAATCCCAATAGGTACTCTCGTTCTACTTCATATTCGGTTCTCGGTTTTACTTGTTCGGCATTGACCAAGGCAAAGATCATGGTTTTATGGAATCAATATTTTTCCGCTGTCATGTATTGATTCCATACAGATGATCCCTTATTGTCCACTCAATTACCTCTATTGAGTTTTCCATATATCCAATCCATCGCTAAATCGGACCATCTAAATAGTGATCCATAAGTCAATGGTCAAATCACAAGTTCCACCCAACAAGACATCTTTGGCAACTTAGGTCAAAGGTTCAACTATGCAACAGTGATGATAGAAAACTCTAATTGACAGCTCGGTAAGATACCATTCAGGATTTCTAATTCAGTTAGTTCACTGAACTCTCATTCAACTAATGAGCACCTATATGTGTATCTCAATATCTCCACACTAATGATAAATAAGATCGGTCATCCTAATCACATGAGAAGACATCATATACTAGTATCTGGATCCTTAATGTCTCTCTTAAGGATCATATGACTAGGAACATCAAGATTACATACCTCTAGATGACCGATCTCATTATTATGATCTCATCATGATTCAATCATCAATGCATGCGATCTAAGTACTTCATTATAATGAATGCATGTAATAAAAGCTACTAATGAAGATTTGTCTAATTATTTAAATAAGATATTTCTAAAAATATCAGATCATATCATATATAATTGGCTTGTAGGGTATACATTTCTACCACTGACTGATGGGTCGTGGCATTGGGACTCCTTGCAATAGAGGAGACAGAGGCGAGGGTAGTGACATTGACTATCAACCAGTGGTGAAGTAGTAGGGCCATGGCTCTGGCAAGGAACTCTAATGAAAGCCAAGGAGACATTGGTGATGGTGATGGTGAAGAGAAGGTCGACCGGAGGTGGGGAGGATGCTCCACACAGCAGGGACATGCAAAACAGGGGAGGGTCTGATAGATGAGGTAGTGGCAGACTTAATGGCAATGAAGAGGGGAGATGGCAAGCTTGTGGTGGATGAGGGGCTATTGGTGATGTTGGCTAATAGAGAGAGAAAGAGAGATAGATAGATAGAGAGAGATAGAGAGCGAGAGAGATCCCTATGAAAGAGTTAGTAGCTCTTGAATCAAACAAGATACAAGCATAAAATCTAGCGACTCGAAGAGTACTTTTTGCTGCCTAAGAATCCTGAGAGAGATCCCTATGCTGCGTAGTAAAAACTCTAGCTTGAGCACTGTGAGGTTGTTGATGCTAAGCCCTGAAAGGAGAAGATTGTCTCTAAACTGGTGCTTGCTTCAAATGAGTTGCTGCACTACAAGTGTGAGCACTAGTAAAAGTCTGGGATGGTCAAGATAACAATGTTGAAGTAGTCTTATGCCTCTACCTAGAATGAAGACAATCAACAACAAGAAAGCCAAGCTATCCACATCCAAAGCAAGCTCCCGATATGCGCCAATAGTCACTAATTGAATGATTCTTTCCACAAAAGTCACATACTCTCAACCTCAGTGGAGGACTTGAGCTTTCCACCTCTGTCTTTTTCCGCTTCCTTTAAAATGTTTGATGAGACACTAGTCCCTAGATGGTGCCTTGCTGCTTTGACCTGATACTGTAAAGGGTCCAAGACCCTTCTCTACCCACTACCCTACAAATTGCCTCATATGTTGCTCCCATCCTAGGCCAAACTATAACAATGAGTCTACCATGAATAGCACCTCTGAGCCTATCAAAAAATTTTATAGCCCACCACAAATATGTGGTGAATAAACCTCCAACTCAACAAATGTGTTCATACTCCATCACAGACATATTATGTTGCTCAAGCTATGAGAATTCATTCTTCTTAACATGGTGCACTTGTAGGGAAATGCATTTCTCCTTGAATAACATAATCAACTCTTCCTTCCTTTGTAACTCTAGCAAAGTGTGCGCGAAGAGTGGATTCCTACCAAACTCCAACTATCGATTGGAGCACATGGGTAGCTAGTTTGACCTTGTCCTCTGGTGAACATTGCATCATTTTGAAAAAAAAATTAATCTTTTTGATCCAATCCTCTACTAGACCTGGATCTCTTTACCCTCTAAATGCTAGTGGACTACACCAAAATACTCCATCATTCCACTTGGTGGGTTGTCTATCTTAACATTAGCCTACTGCATCAAGTCTTAAGCCTCAATTACATTCAAACCCTATTGAGCTTGTGCTTGAGCCTGCTTAGTTTGAAATCAACCAAGAATAGCATCTAGTAGATTTCATGCTCCTGGTGCTTGTCTCTTATTCTAGACTCTAGACTAGTGCTTGATTGCATGTATCTTGAGAATTCCCCTCAAACATTGGGACATCCTGCAAATTCCTATTCTCCCTTCAACAATTGTTTCCACGAGATGTCATCTTGTTCTGAAAGATCAAATGGAATTAAATGATATATTATTCACACATATAATCATTGATAAAACATGACTTTCAATCCAATAACCTACACTCAAACTTCAATAAAATTTAAAAACTTGTTTTCTTAAGCAATATTATCAACCCGAGTAGGTCAAACTTGTTGCTAATAAGGTTTTCAGTAGTGTACAAAATGTCATTTTCATAATCCTAATTCTAAGAATTTTGAGTAAACAATTAGTATTAAGTTCATAATTCATAACTAAACTAATTCATTCAATTCTTTCATAATTATAATGTCAAATAGCCAGATGAGTTTGAGAAACTTAGCTAATATCTTCTGAGATTTTGTTTACATTTTTATGGTTTTTTGCTAATTTCTGGGGGTTTTCTTCCTTTTTCTCTAATAAATAAATTCTTTGGAAAATTTTCTAACTGAACCGATGGCGAACCAGGTTGGACCAGGCAGGTCCTACAACTAAGTTTAGGTGGTGCACTGGTCGGTGGCTCGTGGCGCCGGGGCTCCTTGCGACAGAGGAGATGAAGGCGAGGGAGCGACATTGACTGTCGAGTGGCGGCGAGGCGGCGGGCATCAACTCCGACGAGGGTCTCCGGCAACAGCTGGGGAGATGTTGGCGACGGTGACGGCGAAGAGGAGGTCGACCGGCAATGGGGAGGATGCTCCACGCGGCGGTGACTAGGCAAAATAGGGGAGGATCCGGCAGGGGAGGCGACGATGATGCGGCAGTGGCAGCAGTCACGTTGGCGGACTTGACGACGATGGAGAGGGGGAGACGGCGAGCTTGGGGTGGCGGAGAGAGCTGCTGGTGACTCGGCTGATAGAGAGAGAGAGATCGGAATCGGGGGGGGGGGGGGGTTTAATGTGGGGAGAGGGAGACGGTGGGACAATGGGGGCCGTTACGTCTATCCAGAATTATTGTTTTTTTCTTTTTTTTCTAACCAAGATATTACAGCCCTGGCCCTTGATCTTCACTTCTAGCTAAATAATAAACCCTAGTTCGCTATCGTTTTAGAGAGAGAGAAAAGGAGGGAGAGAGAGAGAGAGTAATGCTTACAAGTAGACTGCCTTTCAAGAATTTATGGAGTGTTTGGTTACATGATAATAGAGATTTTTATTTTAATTTTTAAAAATGATAAGAAAATTTGTTAAAAGAGATGTTTGACAATCTTGACAATTTTATGCTTTGAAAATGATTTTCTTCTTAAACAAAAAAAGAGGATCTCACCTCTTTCTTTTTTTCTTGTGGTCCCCCACTTTGTTTAGTCATGAATAGTAGTTACTCTTTTTTGTGATCACATCCCTCCAACCATGATAATTTTATGTTATAAGTTAGTTCACTTTTTATTTTAATATAATTTTTTTATCATGAAAGTGTATAAAAAATTATCATGCAACCAAATGCCCCATTAGTGTTTGATGTGTTATTTTTTATTTGATTTGACTTTGTTAGATTTATTTTTGGGCTTTGATAAGTTGGATTTAATTTAAGTATATCAAAGTTCATTTGGGGATTTTGTTTGGTTTGAATTAGCGATTTTTTTTGTTTGAAGTTTGGTATATTGTTTTGGTTAATATTAAGCATCTCTTGTCATTAAGATTTATTCCAGGTTTATTATGAATTGATAGTAGTCTATTTGAAAATTTGGTTTGACTTAAATTGTTTACTTATCATATCTAAACTTTATGTCTCTATGTTGAAGATTTTTTTTGAATTTGATTGATTTTGGAATTGTTTATTTATCATATCTAAACTTGATGTATCTACGTTGAATATTTTTTTAAAACTTGACTAATTTTTCACACTCAGTTTGATTTGATCTGGCTTTAGATTTTGAAAGGAGCCAACCCTTGACTGGATTGTTTCCTACAAGAACTCGAAGATTTTATGGCAATTTTTTTATAGCAATCTTAAATGTTGCTACAAAAAATACTTATTTACAGCAAACATAATTTTTGTCATAAATAATATAATATAATATAACAGTAGTATTATTATTGTTGATATTTCAATATAATCTAAATACATATGTTTAGAATTGCATAATTTAAAATTTTATATTTGTTAATAATAAAGATATTTTTCTGAAGAGAAAAATAAAGAAAAAAGTTAAATAGTTATTTTTTAACTTTTCACAAGGTTTACGGTGATTTTTTTTTAAGTTTATTTAATTTTTATCACGCTCCGGAAGCTGAGTATTTGGGGCGAACTCTCCGGAAGCTCGACGCGGATATTGGCGCTGGGTATTTGCGGCGAACTCTCCGGAAGCTCCTCATCTCTGGACGCTCGCCTCCCTGCTATGGATCCACGAGGCTCCTCATCTCCGGACGCTCGCCTTCCTGCTGCCGATCCGTGAGGCTCCTCATCTCCGAAAGCTCGACGCTCGCCTCCCTGCTTAGCTGCGGCGGCGGGTTGCTTTGTTGCGGCGGCGGCGGCTGCTATCCGGGAGCACCGAGCACGACTGCTGCCATCGCTGGGGCATCCGAGCATTCGGTTCAGGTAGATCTCTCTCATTCGTCCTGGTTTCCTATTTGTCTCGCGTGTTCATGTGTTCTGTGGTTGGTTTTTTGGGCGCAGATTTGAGCTGGCGAAGTGATTAATGCTTCCGAGGATTATTCGTTGTTGTCCTATTTTTCTGGGATCTATCGTGGCAACTGCTCTTTGATTCAGATCTATCGCGCCCTGCCGTTGTTCAGATCAACTCGCCGAGACCGATCTAATAGAGCTTTCATTCCACTCAGATCTGATCTATCCGCAGAATAGGAGCGACACAAGAAGAGGTATATTGCAACATAGCTTATCCCCTTGCACCCCTTCTTCTCCTTTCCTTTCCAAATGCAACTAGATTGTTCATTGGTGCCTCTCCTTCTTGCAATAGTGTCAAAGGAAGATGACCGGGTGGTCTACTCTATTTTCTTTTGATACCTTCTCTGTTCACTATACCATCAAGGTATCAGCAATCGATTGGCATAACAGTCTTCGTGAGGTTTCCTCTTCTTTCAGTTACCTGCCTCACATTGGTATGAATGTGATAAAAAATTAAAGCATAACAACAAAACGGGAATTGCATGTATTGTGTGTTTTGGAATGATTTTTATTTTTTTTTCTTTTAGTTTAAAGTTGTTAGCATGTTTGCATATAGCTGGATTATTAAGTGGTTGTTTATAACCCATGCATATCTTTCTCATTTCCATGTTTGTCAGCCAATTTTCAGGTTGATATTTGTTCACTGCCATATCATGGGAATTGCTCTTTGTCATTTGTATAATGGAATAAATATGGTTGAAATTAGTTTTTTACATTTCGCTTGTTGCTGAAACAGTTGGCAGCATTTAATATACATGAGGCTCTTATCTGAAAAGAAAGATTGGGCTTGTTATTGACCAGGTATATATACTTTATGATTAAAATATTTAATTTTTTGCACATGCTTCTGTCATCATGATTCTTAGTCAATTAAAAAAATATTTAATTGTATGAGCCAAAGTATATGGATCATATTGGTGGTTCAACCAATCTACCGTAGTTGGATATGCATGAAGATGTATGTATTTTTGTATGATACACATGATTTAAAACATGTGTTCTCTTACATATTCCATGTTTCTAAATTATTATGGTAATTTAGAATTGCTCCTTTTGGAATTGCTTTCTTAGAATAAAAACTTATTTGACATTAAACATTCAATAATTTTCATACAGCGTTGATGTTTTTGAATTGCTTCTTTTGGAATTGCTTTCTTAGAATAAAAACATTTGAGAAACCGCTTGTAGAGGATGAAATTGAAGGAGAAGACATTTGCCTTCTACACTGTGGTCACCTAGTATCAATTTCAAGCTTGGTTGCTTATTTTTGTGTTTTCATCTTTTTATCTGCCCTTCCGACAACTTTCTCTCTTTATTACCTTCTCTTTATCGATTTGAGGTCTTTGGTGTTATGTATTCTGGAACTTGATTAAATGAGACGAGGCAAGATTCTTAGATAAGAATTGTTATTAGAACTTGCCCTGTTCTTTTATTTTCATGTTGATATTTGTTCACTGCCATATCATGGGAATTGCTCTTTGTCATTTGTATAATGTAATAAATATGGTTAAAATTAGTTTTTTACATTTCGCTTGCTGCTGAAACAGTTGGCAGCATTTAATATACAGGAGGCTCTTATCTGAAAAGAAAGATTGGGCTTGTTATTGACCAGGTATATATACCTTATGATTAAAATATTTAATTTTTTGCACATGCTTCTGTCATCATGATTCTTAGTTAATTAAAAAAATATTTAATTGTATGAGCCAAAGTATATGGATCATATTGGTGGTTCAACACTAAGGGTAAGTGTTATTAGATTCTGATTGATGCTATTGATATCCTTTCAGTAACCTATATAAGAGAATCTGTAAAAGAACCTATAAAAGAACCCAATTGATTAGACAAAAAAATAAAATAAGATGGAATAACATAAGATTAAATCAAAATAAAAATAACTAACAATGGTCAATCCTAAGTTCAGAATTTTACTTGGAGAGAAATACCTCTCTTTGATCACATCGATCATTCTGTATATAATATATTTTCAAAACTAATATAATATAAAAGAGAATATAGATCAACTGGGTTAACTTGTTTATCAGTTTGCTCAAGTTAGAGGGGGACTAAATGGTGACAAACAACTTATATATGACATAATAATTAAGAACATGTTGTGCAGAATATTTGTTCACATTGCCTCTTATTGAACCTCAGAGATATATGGTGAAAGGTGGCTTCTTCAAGAGGATATCCAATAACCTCTCTGAAAATGTTCTCCTTACCCTTCCTTAAGCTTATATTAACCAACTTATATGATCTAGCCCTTCAGTTCAGTGGCATCCCCTACATACAATGTTCCCCACTATATATATATTGGGACCCCCCATGTTGAGGCACGTCTCTTATGCGTTTAATACTACCCTTTAATATTGTAGGGCCCAATCCAAACCAAATGCTCATTGATATGACGAAAATTTCTCAATATCAATGTGTGTTTTAAGTGAACATTAATTAAAATAAAGTCAACATGTAATTTATTTTAAAAAGAGTTAAGTTTTAGTTACACAATTTATAAAAAAAATGTTTTCTTAAATAAAAAATGTAATGCAGCTTGTAAACACAACCGAGAAACCAAAAATATAATTATACAAAATATGCATTGGTGAGCAAAAAAATGAAAACAAGGAACTTTCTTTAAACAGTTTTTGATATGGGTATTGGCTAGTATATCTCTAAAATTATTTCATTAGATAGTAATATAGTATTACTCAATACCCCTCCCTCACCATCTCATATCAGAATCTAATAACACTTACGACTATAGAAAACTGAAGCAGGGGATGGGATGATAGTACTACTGAATGACTAGAGTGGGATACTCCTCAAGGACATGATGAAATGCACAGCAAGTCATGCGAACTTTGTTATGTATTAATGATAAAGGATTATATCCACTTTTCCAACATAAGTACTGGATTGTTTCTGGCAACTACCTGCCTGTTGCATGTTGGTGTTTGAGAAATATCTAAACTATAATTTTTTATCTTTATCTATATTTGACTTAGATCGAATCTGAATTATCTGTTTGGTTAAACATAGCAGATAGAGTAACACAATATCCTCTTTGTTTACATCCCTACTTCTGTTTACAACCAAGTTTATTTGGATTGTTGATTACCCAGCTAGCAGAAGGATGTCTAACTTTCATTTTCATGGTTTCAGAGTCAAGTCACGCGGCATAGATTTCCAGTTTGGAATTTCCAACTCCACGAAGGGTACTTCACTTCTTTAGGCAGGTGTTCTTTGGGCTCCATTATACTTTAATGCTTTTTTGCTGCACCTAGAGTGGGCATTGAGGGATTGAGTTGCAAATGGAATGGATTGGGTAGCAGAGTTTTTTTCTTTTAATTTCAATTCTGATTAAATCCTAAAACTATGCTTTGATTTGGTTATGATTTTATGTTTCTTAACCAAATTCAATAATTTTCAGAATATATGTTGTACACTAGCTTTAATTTAGAAATTATGTAATGAATTGCATGTAATCACTACAATTTGATATGATCATCTTAAATTTTTGGTAATAATTCTTAGAGTTTGGTATCTTACTTATTAAAGATAAACTTGGTTGTTTATCTTAATAAACTAAAAGATTTAATGATCTTTTAGCTAGTCAAAGATTGTTTATGATCTTTTAGCTAGTCAAAGATTTAACGATCTTTTATTATAGTCAAAGATTTAACTATAATTGTCTTATAGTCCTGCTAGTCACTCATTGTAACTTTCTTTTTAATTCTTTCTAGGACGTTTCTACTGATATGAAGATAGATAAGTCCTGGATGTCTTCTATGAGAAATACTAATGAGTATGAGAAGGGAGTGGATGAGTTTTTAGATTTTGCCTTTTTAAGAGTTGCTATACAAGATAAAATCCTTTGTCCTTGTCTATATTGTCTGAACAGTGAATATCAAGTGCATAATATTGTGAAATTTCATCTTTTAAGACATGGTATTGATTTGAGGTATGTCATTTGGGATTTTCAAGGAGAAAGCCGACACCTTTCTGATGAGGATACGGCAACCTCTCAAACAAGTAGTGAAGATAATGATGCTGCGACATTGTGTATGTTACAAGATATTATGGCAGCAGAAGATTTGATTCATACAAATATTCACACCGAGACATCAGTGTATATTTTAGAAGAAATGACAAGTGATGTTCCTTCACTATCAGAGGAACCGAATACAGGAGCTACAAAATTTTACAAGTTAGTGGATGATGCACAAGTTAAACTTTATCTACATTGTAAAGGATTTTCTAAGTTATCTTGCATAGTACAACTGTTCCATTTGAAATGTTTATATGGTTGGAGTAACGTCTCATTTGATGCATTGCTCAAACTTTTGAAAAAAATTCTACCTGAGCAGAACACATTGCCAGAATCTATATATGAGGTGAAGAAAAGTATTAAAGATCTTGGTCTTGGATATGATAAAATTGATGCATGTGTAAATGAATGCATTCTTTACCGAGGGCAGTATGCTAATTATGATCATTGTCCTACTTGTGGCACTTATAGATGGATGTCAAATACAACTGACGAACAAGTTAAAGGGAAGACTAAGATTGCCCCAAAGGTATTGCGACACTTTCTGATAGAAATGTATGCCCTACAAGCCAATCATATATGATATGATTCGACATTTCTAGGAATATCTCATTCAATTAAATAGGCAAAACTTCGTTACTAGCTTTTATTAGAAGCGTATATCGTAATGAAGTCCTTAATCACATGCAATGATGATTGAATCTGTAAAGGAATCGTCCATTAAAATTTGGTGCAGCGGAAGCGACGATTCCTATGTGTTCCTTTAGAATCCGTCTCAATCAGAACCGAACGACGAAAACCGAAAACCGATCAAATCGGGTTCGAATATACCTGATTGGGATTCATATAATCCCATGGAGAGGAAGGAGATGAGATTCTCAAGCTCTACAAACCGTTCAAGTGTCCGGTCTCCAGCAGTATCCACACGAACTTCACCCACAGCAGGTTCTCCCTTCGCGCCGGCCTCGAGAACTCTTCCCGAACGGAGCTCCATCGACCATGGACACCTTCTAAAGAGAGGAGGAGGTAGGGAGGAGGCTTTGGACGTGGTTTTCACCCTTGGCTTGATGGGGTTTGGCTGAAACCATTAGTATTTATAGAGAATTATGGAATTTTTCATAAAAACCCAAAATCTCTATAAATTACGTCCTTGCCCCTGTACTTGTGGATAAGTCCTTTTGTGTGTGACCCACTAGGCCCAATAGCCTATTTGGTTGAGGCCTAAATAAAATAGAACAATTCTATTTAATTTTAATTAAATCCGTTATCCGATAACAGATTAATCGGCCTACCGATCATGAAGGGTACAAGCCACATCCCATGATCCCAAATGGCTATGGGGATAATTTTATCTCCATTGAGCCTTTCCATCATCAGTTACCACATGGATATAAACCCTCATCCATCCAATGTCCCGATCGGAAAGGAGTACGGCATCGACTGTCAACTCCTTAGTGTACCGACTCTATAGGATCCTGTACTCGGAATTGGATCAATTGGAAAACTCCTTTTCCAATTATCCTATCTACCCTGGCCAGGGATTTAGAGTACTATCCCATAGGACATTCACTCTCACTTACCGAGAGTGGATGATCCCTTGTTGTCCGCTCAATTGCCTCCATCGGATTTTCCTTGTACCCGATTCATCGCTATATAGGACCATCTAAATTGTGATCCATAAGTCAATGGTCAAAGCACAAGTTCCACCCAACAAGGCATCTTTGGCGACTCAGGTCAAAGGTTCAACCATGCAACCGTGATGATAGAAGACCCTGATAGACAGTTCGGTAAGATACCATTCAGGGTTTCTAATTCGGTCAGTTCAGTGAACTCATTCAACTAATGAGCACCTGTATGTGTATCTCAGTGTCTCCACACTCATGACTCTCGGTCATCCTCATCACATGAGAAGACATCACATACACTAGTCTATCCGGATCCTTGATGTCCCGTCTCAAGTATCCTATGACTAGGAACATTTAGATCAAATACCTCTAGATGATCAATCTCATTATCATGATCTCATCATGATTTAATCATCATTATATTTGATCAAGGACTTCATTATTATATTCGCATCTAATAAGAGCTTATAATGAAGATTTGCCTAATTAATTGAATGAGATATTTCTAGAAATGTCGAATCATATCATATATGATTGGCTTGTAGGGCATACATTTCTATCAATCTCCCACTTGCACTAAAGCCAATCACCCATCTGGCTGATCTATATCAGCTCGAGGTGAAGCTCAAACACTCTTTGAGTAACTGCTTCAGTTAGTGGATCTGCAATGTTATTAACGGTAGATACTTTATCTTTAATTATATCTCTATAAGTTGCAATCTCTCTGATTGTATGGTATCGCCACAGAAGTTCTAAACTTCTGATGAGACATCGGCTCTACTCCATTGTTTTCTCAAAACAATGATACACTTTCAAAGAAAATTGGGACAATCCCATACCTTAGATGAGAATCTTCATCTAGACTACTTCTCAAGTAGTGTGCAACCACCATGTAAACTTGTTTACATATGTTGTAGAATTTACAGTGTTCTATCACATAGAACTCTTTCAACTCACTGCATCACCATTATTCTGACTTAATATCAAACTTATTTGATTAGAAGCTTGTGTTTGTAAAACTACAAGACTTCAAGACTTATCCTCCAGTGTATAGAGATACATTCTCAGTGCTTCTCAAGTACCAAATGAGATACCTCTAAACTATCCACGCACTCTTACTTGGATGCGTCCGATGAATGCTCATAACACTTAGAGCATTGATTACATCATGTACGTAGCATCATATAAATGATAGACCCTATGACAAAGGCATAAGGGCTCCATTTATGTGATCTCTTTATCTTTCAAGAAGTCTACAAAGACAACACTTTACAGAGATTAACTCCACACCACATAGGTAAGAAACCTATCTTGGAGTTTATCATGTCAAACCCTTTGACTATGGTGACTGTGTACATTAACTGGGCATTGATTTTAGATCTATCTCCATAGATCTTAAAACCCAAATTGTGTTTGGAGGATCAATATGATAGCTAGGCTCACTTATGATAACACACCTACTTCATTCTTAATGAGTAGTACGTCATCAACATAAAATGTCAAGAAAGTAACAGCACTCCCACTTATCTTGTTGAATACACAAGGCTCCTCTTCGTTCTTAACGAAGTTATAAGATTTAATCTCATTAAACCTTATATATGATCTATGGGAAGTTTTACTTCAGTCCATAAATGAACTTATTACACACTCTTCTTGGATGTTATTGGGACTTGATTCCCTATAGTTGTATCATATACACCTATTCCTCAAAATACTTTAGAGGAATACTATATTAACATCCAATTAGCTTATCTCATAATCATAGAGTGTAACAATCAAAATCCGAATGGATTAATCCATGGAATAGGTAAAAGATCTCATCATTGTCAACCATTTGACTTCAATAATAACCTTTTCAACTATTCTCACCTTTGAAGGTATCTACCTTCTAATCCACTCCAATCTATTCTTTAGTGATCCATTTATTCCTTATGGATACTATATCCTTAGGTGCATCTATCAAGTTCTAAACTTGATTAAAATAGATAAAGTTTATATCAGATTTTATTGTCTCTTCCCATTAATGAATCAATATCTCATATTGGTTCTATATAGATCGTAGGATCAATATCCTTATTATCTTATGCCTCATTTCATCTATCAGAGATGTCTCACATATCTCTTAAGTAGAATGGACACAAGTAAAGACCTATCATTTGTCCTTGTGTAATTATTAACTAGCACCTTAATAGAAGTGTTATTGGGTTGTGGGACTGGAACATCTTCCATATATACCTTGCTCCCACTATCTTTCTTAAGAAGGAACTTTTCCTTTAGAAATATAGTGAGCTGAGAAACACATACCCTTATACATAAGGGTCGTATATTTAATATCCAAAAGTTTCCTTAGGATATTCCACAAGCCAACACTTCATAGTCTTATATTCCAACTTGTTAGAGTTATACTTCTTCACCAGGTCGGACATTCCGAAACCTTAACTTGCTTAAGGTCAAGTTTTAACCCCTTTTCCATATCCTATATGGAATGATCAGAACAGACTTAGAAGGTACCTATTAAGAACAAGTGGTTATAATGAGTACTTAACCAAAATTAGACAAAGAGGAAATTTGCAAAGCTTGTCATTGTTCATATTATGTCCTACATAATATGGCTTCTCATTTTAGCTACTCAATTAAGCTAAAATGTGTAAAGAGGTGTCCTTTAAAATTAGATTCTATTATCCTTCAAATATATGTGAATTATGTACTTAAGTATTCCCCTCCTTGATCTCATCAAAGAGTTCTAATACTTGTTCCATTAGTATCTCTACTTCATTCTTAATCTCAAATAATTTCTCAAAGGTCTTAGATTTGTACTTCATAAAGTACATGTATCCATAACTAGAGACATCATCTTTGAAATAATGAAGTAGAAATATTCTTCTTTAGCCTTACTAGATATGGGCTAACATACATCTAAATGTACGAGTTCTAATAACTCATTAACCCATTCTCCATGTCTATATAAAGCTAAAGTGTAGATTGATCTAAATCAACCCATTTCCTCTTAAAAGGAATATTCACACATAACATGAGAGCTAACATATCAAATATGATTAAACAATTCATTAAGCTCCCACTGGCAAACACTTTGCCATTCAATCTATTAGAACATCTATCAATTCCATAACTTAGAATAAATCAATATTTATTCAAGTAGGAAATCATATAAAGTTCTTTTAGAAGGATATAATAGCAATATTAATTATTAAGACATCTCCATAAGGCTATTAAAGAATTGCACCTCCCGCTAATAATGATGCAACTTTTGCACCATTTCATATGTAGGTCAACATCTTCTTTATTAAGTCTTCATTTACTTGTCATCATCTACAACTCCTTGTAGATATAAGATGCATATCTGGTATCTCATACCATTAGATGCATCCATAATATCTAATATTATGATATACACATATAGTATCTAATACTATTAAGTGTATATTTAAAACAAGTAAGTGCCAATGACTTGGATACATGAAGCTTCTCAAGCTCCACCTTTGCATTATATACAAAACACTTTGTACTCTCTCTTCCACTTATCATCATCATGACGATGTAAGAATCATGTCTTATTCTGGCTTTATTATCTTGACCGCCTTCTTTTACTATTAACTCTCTCCTATTTTTATCTAATGATTTTACTTCTTACTATTGGTCTCACCAACAAGAAGTAATTAAGATGTATTGTTGATCTAAGTTGCCCTTTAGTTAACTCATCAATATGAGCCATGATGGATCTCATATCCATCTATCCATGTTGTCTCTATAATTATGTCTCATAGAGACTAACATCTAGTTTAAGGCAAACAATGCATCTTGTCTATGAGATAAGATCTTATCTTTCTTTCATATCACTAGATAATTTAGGAGACACCTACTTCTCAAGTAGAATAGTTAATTGGTCAACTATGAGAACAATTCTCTTAGTTCTAAACCAGTCTAAGAAGTGTGAGCCATTAAGCTATATGGCATCTAATATGCCATACTAATGGTGGTTTATTATCGTATTCTACAACAGAGATATAATTTTATCAATATAACATTGCAAACATTCATTAAAATTAAGATACGGTCTTTGATCCTAATTTATGCTCCCACTAATTTTCGACGAATTTGCATAACCCTCATTATGTAAAGACGGGATATCACGATGAAATCCTAGTGGGGACTAAGACCCTATTAACTTTATGGTGATGACCTTGTGGTAGCACAACAAATCACCCCATACTTAATAGGTAGGCAACTATTGCCAGTTGCAACTCTTGCAACTCTTAGTCATTTAGCCTCTAAAGTTATGACCTTGTGGTAGCACAACAAGCCATATACTCTAGTTAGGTCAAATCCGCTTGTTACGTTATGAGAATGGATTCTTCACACAGCCCTTGTGGTAGCACAACAAAGCCATGAAAATGGCCCACCCCAAGGTTCGGCAAATGCCTTAGCCATGATCACCAATCCCTTGCTGAATGAGTCTTGTGGTAGCACAACAAACCCATCCAATCTAAGATTGGCTCATCAAGACCATAACAACGGAAGGCTACGTGAGTCATTCTTAATGTCACACGTTTATCAACCTAATTATGACAAGGAGGGATTTTATTTTAGTCTCATCAATAATATGTGCTAAGTATATATAATACCTTTGGAATATCATATATCTAAGGTATAAAAGATAGCACACAACCACATATCAAATATGCATAAAAATTAGGCGATCATGGACTTAACCCTAAGCATGCACCTAAGGCACCTCTCTAGGTGCAAATCCTAGCTTCAGATGCTTGAGTTGGTATGCTCCCACTTCAGAAGGGTGCTTCTCCAAGTGGTCCCGCTCTCCAACCTTCCACGAACCAGCTTCTAAATCTTACAAGCGGCTTAAGGGTAAACAGACCCACAAATGTACATAACTCAATAAGAAACCTTGGTTTTAACCAAGGGGAGTACATTAATGGAGGGAGGTAGAATGTACAATCAGATTGTATAGAGAGAGAGGAGGCACACGCAGGCCCCATTTAATAACATAACCAACACAATTAAAAGCAATCACAAGCCAAGCACAATTAAGTCTATGATCACCTCCATACACACTAACATTCATCACATGAACATAGAGCGCATACGTGATAATTATATGAGATATATCATATATATCAGCATAAAATTATATAATTTATTTTGAAATTCTCAATTTCATGCATGTCGAATTTTTATGAAATAAATAACATGAAAATAACATGACAACAACATATAAACAATTTATATGAAATGAACATACAAAACTAAACTATTTAGAACATTCATGCATTCCCAATACTGTTTAAGGTCAAAAATTAATGTCCCAATTTATATTCTATAAAATCTCATTTTACAGAATTAATTAAGACACTAATAATTTAAGTTAAACCTTTAAAATAATTTTAAAGTTTAACCATGAGTGAATCTATGTAAATAGAACTAAACATCATCTAACATGTCATTAAACACTTTAAAACATGTTAAATAATATTATAGAATTTTTAAGAATTTTTATGGAATTTTCTGGCAATTTTCCGAATTTTCTATGATTTTAAACACTTTAAAAGCATATAAATAGTGTCTGGCGCAATGCGCCGCACATGGCGGCGCACTGCGCCCATCCGGCGTGCGCCGGTGTGCGCCCTGGCGTGCGCCAATCCTCCAGCGGCTGTGCGCCGACCGCCGGTGCGCCGGCGCGTGCGCCGACCGACTGCGCGTAATAGCACTGTTCATCCGAGAGAAAATCCATCCTATAGAATCGGATTTATCTGCTTATCCCGGACTCAGAAAAATCCGAAAAAATATGAGTTGGAATAATTATCGAATAAGGAATCCAAAACAGTCGTCCTCATATCAAGGAAAAATCCCAATAGTCCAAAAAATGAGGAAGAAGAGGCGGCGGTCACCCAAATTTCGTAGCAGAAATCTCAATTTTGTAACGAGGATAACTCTTTATCCAGGAAGCAAAATATTCTCCAAAAATACAATTTAGAATACTCTTCATATGAAGTTTCCAAATATGTATATATACCTTCATAGAAAAATTCTATATCAACGGGAAATCAGGAAGAACCAAGTCGGCGCCGCCAGATTCCGCAGAACCCTAGTTCGTCGGAAAACTCAAAAATTCTCATCCTCCGCCGTCGTACAAAGCTGGAGATCAAAGGTAAAGGTTAGGTCATCATATTACCCATCTCCTAAACCTTTTCCAAGCCTCAATTTCTTCTGTGGACGGAGATTTCACAAAATCCCCAAATCCGGGTGTCGGTTCGAGCATGACAGAAACACCAACTTTTGATGCTTCTACCGAACACTACAGAGATCCAAAATTCAAACGGTTTGCTGAGTTGGAAATCCCTAAATCACGAGATTCTACAAAGGCCAACCAATCTTTTATCTGAATCATACACAGAATATGGTAGCCTCGTCAATACAGACGTTTGCACAGATTCGGGAACACATAAATAACATGAAAAAATGTCGATTCGACGTCAGTTTCGACCGAGACTTGAACCTGGCTCTGATACCATTGTAAAGGAATCGTCCATTAAAATTTGGCGCAGCGGAAGCGACGATTCCTATGGGTTCCTTTAGAATCCGTCTCAATTAGAACCGAACGACGAAAACCGAAAACCGATCAAATCGGGTTCGAATATACCTGATAGGGATTCATATAATCCCATGGAGAGGAAGGAGATGAGATTCTCAAGCTATACAAACCGTTCAAGTGTCCGGTCTCCAGCAGTATCCACACGAACTTCACCCACAGCAGGTTCTCCCTTCGCGCCGGCCTCGAGAACTCTTCCCGAACGGAGCTCCATCGACCATGGACACCTTCTAAAGAAAGGAGGAGGAAGGAAGGAGGCTTTGGACGTGGTTTTCACCCTTGGCTTCATGGGGTTTGGTTGAAACCATTAGTATTTATAGAGAATTATGGAATTTTTCATAAAAACCCAAAATCTCTATAAATTACGTCCTTGCCCCTGTACTTGTGGATAAGTCCTTTTGTGTGTGACCCACTAGGCCCAATAGCCTATTTGGTTGAGGCCTAAATAAAATAGAACAATTCTATTTAATTTTAATTAAATCCGTTATCCGATAACAGATTAATCGGCCTACCGATCATGAAGGGTACAAGCCACATCCCATGATCCCAAATGGCTATGGGGATAATTTCATCTCCATTGAGCCTTTCCATCATCAGTTACCACATGGATATAAACCCTCATCCATCCAATGTCCCGATCGGAAAGGAGTACGGCATCGACTGTCAACTCCTTAGTGTACCGACTCTATAGGATCCTGTACTCGGAATTGGATCAATTGGAAAACTCCTTTTCCAATTATCCTATCTACCCTGGCCAGGGATTTAGAGTACTATCCCATAGGACATTCACTCTCACTTACCGAGAGTGGATGATCCCTTGTTGTCCGCTCAATTGCCTCCATCGGATTTTCCTTGTACCCGATCCATCGCTATATAGGACCATCTAAATTGTGATCCATAAGTCAATGGTCAAAGCACAAGTTCCACCCAACAAGGCATCTTTGGCGACTCGGGTCAAAGGTTCAACCATGCAACCGTGATGATAGAAGACCCTGATAGACAGTTCGGTAAGATACCATTCAGGGTTTCTAATTCGGTCAGTTCAGTGAACTCATTCAACTAATGAGCACCTGTATGTGTATCTCAGTGTCTCCACACTCATGACCAATGAGATCGGTCATCCTCATCACATGAGAAGACATCACATACACTAGTCTATCCGGATCCTTGATGTCCCGTCTCAAGTATCCTATGACTAGGAACATTTAGATCAAATACCTCTAGATGATCAATCTCATTATCATGATCTCATCATGATTTAAT
Source organism: Cryptocoryne crispatula var. balansae (assembly GCA_036172225.1). Lineage (NCBI taxonomy): Eukaryota > Viridiplantae > Streptophyta > Magnoliopsida > Alismatales > Araceae > Cryptocoryne > Cryptocoryne crispatula. The sequence continues at coordinate 31,150,560 of CM069930.1, read as the reverse complement.
CATCATTGTATTTGATCAAGGACTTCATTATTATATTCGCATCTAATAAGAGCTTATAATGAAGATTTGCCTAATTAATTGAATGAGATATTTCTAGAAATGTCGAATCATATCATATATGATTGGCTTGTAGGGCATACATTTCTATCAGAATCATGATGAGATCATGATAATAAGATCGATCATCTAGAGGTATGTGATCTAAATGTTCCTAGTCATAGGATCCTTGAGAGAGGACATCAAGAATCCGGATAGACTAGTGTGTGTGATGTCTTCTCATATGATGAGAATGACCGATCTCATTGGTCATCAGTGTGGGGACACTGAGATACACACATAGGTGCTCATTAGTGGAATGAGTTCACTGAACTGGCCAATTTAAGAAAACCTGATCGGTATCTTACCGAACTGTCTATCAGGTTATTCTTACATCTCAATAGCACGGTTGGATCTTTAACCTGAGTCGCCAAAGATGTCTTGCCAGGCGTACTATGTACTTTGACTATTGACTGATGGATCACTTAGTATTGTGGTCCTATATAGTTAATGGATTGGGTATATGGGAAACCCGGTGGAGGCAATTGAGCGGACAATAGGGGATCGTTCACTCTCGGTAGGAGAGAGAGAATGTCCTATGGATAGTACTCTAAATCCTTGGCCAAGGTAGATAGGATAATTGGAAAAGGAGTTTTCCGTTTGATCCATTCCTGAGTACAAGATGTCATTGAGTTGGAATACTTAGGGGTTGACAATCGATCGAACCCCCGACCGACCGGGACATTGTATGAACGAGGATTTAAATCCGTGTGGTAATTGATGATGGAAAGGCTCAATGGATGTTATTTAACTCCCCAAAGTCATTTGGGATCATAGGATGTGGCTTGTACCCTTTATGATCAGAAAGCCGTAAAAACTGTTATCGGATAACGGTTTTGATTTAATTTAAAGGAATTGTTCTTTTAAATTAATTAAGGCTTCAACCAAATTGGCTATTGGGCCTAGTGGGTCACACACAATAGATCTGGTCAATAAGATGAGGGCATGGATGCAATTTTATAGAAGTTTTGGGTTTTTGTGAAAAATTCCATCTTCTATATATAAATGGCTTATGAAGCCAAACCCTAACAAGCCATAGGGCTGGAGAACGTCCCAAGCCTCCTCTCTCCCTCCTCTCTCCTCTAGAAGGCGATCTCCCATGGTCAAGCTTGGATCTGGGAGGTTTCTGGAGGCCCGAAGGAAGAGAGAACTCGTCTATTGAAGCAAATCGTGTGGATACCGCTAGAGACCGGACACCTGAACGGTTTTCAGCAAGGAGGAATGTCCTCTCTTCATCCATGGTGAGGGATTTGAGAAATCCCATGAGGTACTCTCGTTCTACTTCATATTCGGTTCCCGGTTTTACTCATTCGGCATCGATCAAGGCAAAGATCATGGTTTTATGGAATCAAAATTTTTCCGCTGTCATGTATTGATTCCTTACACTTTCCACTAATCCCAAGGTTACAACGGATGTTTATGGCTAAAGAACTTGCAAAGAACATGAGATGGCACAAAGAAAAACGTGTTAATGATGGTGTATTAAGGCATCCTGCTGTAGACACGCAATTTCGGCCCAGTTGGAGAGTTCAAATTCTTGTTTTCATAAAGAGTATTTAAAGCACATCGTGTTTTCCGGACAGATCAAGTTTCTGGCACATTCCGAAGGTGGGTCCATAAAGCAATCAGATGAGCCAAATGCCCCATGAATAGGGCACCTGGCGCCCTGTTTATAGGGCACCAGGCACCCTATATATAGGGCACCTGGTGCCCTATTTATAGGTCACCAGGCGCTCTATAAACAGGGCACCTGGCACCCTATATATAGGGCACCAGGCGCCCTGTATACAGGGCACCAGGCGCCCTATAAACAGGGTGCCTGGATCCAAATCTAATCGATGTGACAGGTTGATTTGACCCCCCGCAGTGACTTGTCTCGTCGATCTGACATATCTCATGATGCTGGCGCCCCATATACAGGGCGCTATGCCACATGGCACTGTTTTTCGAAAATGGCCAAAGTGCCATCTTTTGGGCTATAAATAGACCCCCATTTGGAGCTTGGAGGAGGTTCCAACTCCGTGCCACCCTAGAGCTCGTCCAACACTATGATTCTAAGCCATGTTCACCCTCCAAAAGCCTCCAAATCGATCCAAAATCCTCCACAAAAACCCCCAAAACCTTCTGTTTCTGTCACCCAGAAACATGATTTTTCTCCAACTTTGAGAGCCCCTATCCATCTCTCCTCATACATCCAGCACCCAAACCACCTCCCATCAGCTTTATTTGCATATTGTCTACAAGAAGGAGCTCTTACTTCGTCCCAGAAGCCACCCGACACTCCGGAGCGGCGTCGCGAAGAGGAGAAGAAAATCTGTTCGGGCCAGACTTAGTGCCCCGTATACAGGGCGCTTTGACCTGGTCAACGCGCCCCATAAAGGGAGCACCTGCTCCTGGCGCCCTATATATAGGGCACCAGGAAGGGCAGAAGTTTGTTTTGTCGTTTTTGAAGTCCGATCGCCCGTTTAATCGAGTTCTTTTCTTCCTTTTTCACCTTAGCATTGATCATCATGTTATTTAGCATGTCTTAGAACATTTTTGCATTTCATATATGTTTAAAACCTACCAAGAATAGGGGTTGGGATTTCGTCCCAATCCGGTTAGTCTCTTTCCATTTGCATGTTTGAATCTAAATTCGAGCACGATTCTATGCTTTCGTTAGAACTAATGAAACCTTCACTTGTCTCCATGTTTTCTTATGGACATTCTTAGGTAAATCCGATCGAGGCGGAGCTTCAACCGGATTGAAGGCAAAGGATTCACTAAGCTCTCTTCTTTCGGCCGGCCGAGAGAGGAGAAGTCGGAACTCAACAATCTCCCCGCTTCCGAAGGTACGACTGTCATCTCTCTATTTCATTTTCTTTCATTCCACCATATTTTGGAGCCTTGGCTCCTGGCGACCACACCCACTAACATCCCATCCACCAAGTCACCAAAGCAAGCGTAGGGGCCGGGAGGGGGAGATCCGTGGATGTCCCGTTCCGGGTGCTTACACCTTTTGGCGACCACGGTGGGACCGACTTTGCTTTAGTGAAATCCCACTTTCTTTCCTAAGAATGTCCATCTGAAAATCATGTTTACTTTCATTTCCATGTGAGTCATTTCCACTTCCTTACATTGTTGCTTGTTTGCGTTGCTTACTCTTTTTTTCGAAGCATCATCTTGTTTCTTCCAAGTTTACTTGCTCTCCGTTTATCTTTTTCAAAGCATATCCATCTGATTTCCAACTTTGTTAATCAACTTATTTCACCTTAGTATTTTAGATATCATCTTCTTTGCTAAGTCTAGTTCTCCTTTAACAAATCTTTCAAAGCATGCTTAGTTAAATTAGTTCTTTCTTCCACCCTAGCTTAATTTCATATCATTGTCTTGTTCACTTGCTTCATACAACATCTCATTAATCATTGTATGCTTTTATTTTCTTCTTGCTTGCTTCTTATTCCTTGACATTTCACTTGCATTTAGTTTGCATTGGAGTTTCGGGTTCGCCCGTCTCTTTAGGTCATCCGAGAAGGGAGGCTCTCTCCTCCCAAAGCCCCACACACCCAAACACCCCTCTTGGTGGTTGCCAACTCCTCCTCCGGGGATTCCCTCTCGGAAGGACCGGGTAGCTTCCATCAAGACCTCCGTAAGTCCCCAGACGTGAAGGATTCCCTCTTCACTGATCGGGCTGGTTGTACCACTTTATCCCAAAACCCGGAGTACCTATTACCCATCGTTGTGAAATGAGTGACAACCTTAGATTGCTCGGTGTTGTGAGAGCATAGGGTCCTACCCATTTATTTGAGTGGGCAATATTTCTCTTAACAAGCCATTAATTTGAGGTTGAAACAAAAAATTTTTGCGTTAATCATTCCAAGTCTTTGCTATTACTTATTTGCAAACAAAAACTAAAAATTAAACAAAAATCCCAAAATCACCTAAAAAAGAACCAAAACAAAAAAATTTGCTTGAGGTTAATTTGCTTGACAAATTACTTGTCCAAACAAAATAAAATCAAAACAAAAGAGGTCAAAAATCAAAACAAAAAAAAATCCTTGAACTTTTATTTGCCAACCTTCTTTTTCTGTCGTGTTTATGAATTTGAGGTCAGGTCGAGTTATCGGAATGGCGGATCAAAGATGCGAGCAACTACAATTGAAATACGACCAGTCTTATTTCTACCCTGATGCCGTGTGTGCCGTCATTGAACCTGAAGTTCTTCCCGAACCTAGTCAAAATTCTCCTCGACCCAATCCAAATTCACTTTGGGAGGCATTTTCTCATGCTGACCCTACCCAAATCCAGGCTATCAAAGCCATCCTCAAGGGCAAGTCCCCCACCGACCACATTCCTCCCGAAGGTGGCCTTCATATCTCTACCCCTCGGTCAGTGGCACACCAACCCAATGTGCCCACTCATGGCCTTTCCCATACCGGGCTCATAGCCCCAATTTCTCCTCATCCGGTGGCTAATCTAGATCACCCCAATACAAATGTTGTTGTCCCTTCTAGACCACCAGTTTATTCTTCTAATCGTCTCAACCCTACTCACCCTTTGGTGCATCCCCCAATATACCCTTCTCATCCGGTCACTTCGGCCCACCAAATCCCAGTCCCGGTGCACCAAGCACCCACTCCTCCTCCTCCTCTTGGGGAACCTTCTGTCGATCTGGCTATGATTAATAAAATCAATCGCATGGACGAACAATATAGAGAGCTCAGACGTTTGATCGACGCCAAGGCAGCCCCCGAAATTTCTCTTCCTTTTCTCCCTACTTTTCATCTACCTCCCTCTGAGATGCCGATATACCGTTGCTACAACGGAACCGGTAATCCCTTCATTCACATCAAAGACTTTCTGTATGAGTCAGTAATGTGGCAGAATGATCCAAGGGCCCTGGCTTTTCTTTTCAGAAGATCATTGGAGGGTTCAGCTTTAGAGTGGTTTTACTCACTTGACCCTTCGGAGGCAAGTAACTTTGAAATCGTCAAGGCTAAATTTTTGCAAAGATATCAAGATAGGGTCGGACCAACATATTCCATCACCGACCTCATGGCTGAAAGGATGAAGAATGATGAAGATTTTATCAGGTATCTTTGATAGGTGGAGAGCAATGGCGGAAAGATTGACAAATGCACTGTCCGAATCGGAACAAGTTAAGATGATCATCACCAACGCCACTCCCGCTTTAAAAAATGTATTGGCATTACATCACCCTGCCACGATGAGCGAACTCTACGAGAGAGCGCGGTATATCCAAACACAACTCCGAGACTCTCCCATCATGAACCTTTTCGACCCTAGGCCCCGAGTCACCAAAAAAACAACCACCACCACTGCTGGGCCCGTGACTGAAGGCGTGGTAACCAACGAACATGTCAATCTCCTAAGAAATCCTCCCATCAACCACCAGCAGCAATACAGGAATCCCCAGTATAGAAACCTGCGCCAAACCCAACCGGCACCTCGCCCCCAGATCCAACCCCGACCTTTCCACCACCAAGCACCGAACCAATATCCCCAACAACCAATACAAACACCAGTTCCCCAGCAACCCCGGTAGTTGGCCGTACAGACCTTTGCACCTCAACCTCCACGCCAACCGACCACCTATAACCAGGCACCTCCCCCCGCCACCTACGTACCACGAAGAGCAGGGCCTAGGAGAAATCATTACCCGCCATTACCGTACTCTCTCGTAGATATTTTTAACGCTCTCATGGCGGCAGGGCAGATATCATTGCCGAGAGAAAAGTTGGAGTGGCCGCAGAATGCCAACACGGACAAGTATTGCTTATACCACAGATACCCAGGGCATACAGTGGAGAACTGCTTTCAGTTTAAAGATTACATCCATGACCTCCACGAGCAGGGAAGTATTGACTGGGATCAAATGGGCGAGTACATCAAAGCGGTAAAGAACCAACCCCAGCAGCAACAGCAGGCACCAGCTCGACAACAACAACAGGAACCCGGCCTGGGAATTATTCAGAACCCGCTACCCGCGCACGCACCGCGGCACCGAGAAAACCGAGAGGGTGAACCCTATATTAACCTCCACCGATGAACCGATAGAGGCCGTAATTGCGCATCGAAGGACCAGCTTCCTTCATAAACATCAACCCTCCAAACCACGTTAACCGAACCGTTCACTCCATACCACGAGTTATCCCCGCCAGAAGAAGCCAACCGCCGATTATCCGCACGCCACCACAACCAACCATAACACCACCAGCCATACAACTCCAACCGGGTAGGACCTTGATCCGCCCGGTCGAGCCCCCACAAATACCACCGCCACTAGGACCCATCATTGTACCACCTCGAGCAACCATGCCACCACAACCCACCCATATCCCTACAACTCGGACCATCATCACTACACCCCGCCTAGGCCTCCCATCATCCGACCTAACCCTCCGTCTACCTCCATTACACCAACCATAACTCCCCAGCTCGCCACGGGACTTAGAAGCGGGTGTATGTTCCAAAGAATTTTTCACCACTCCGGTCAACCAGGACGACCGCAAGAAGAAGAAGAAGAGCACCCGGAAGAGCCAGTGCCAGGAACATCTTATAATTTGCTGAAGCACCTTGACAAAACCCCTGCGCGGATTTCCATTCTCGTAGCCGATTAAAAGGTCCAAAGCTCATCAAGAAGTTCTTCAACAATATCCGCAAAGAGTGATGGTCAATGAAACTCTCCCCCGTAAAAGATTACATCAGTTTTAACCCCGAGAAGTGAACACCCTGCTCTCATTTTCACTAAAGAAGAATTGGCCGAACCAGAAGCGAGAAAATATGCACTATGTATCACTATCAGTATTAATAACAGAACAGATGTTGAATCTTGTCTAGTTGACACCGGTGCATCTATCAATGTCTTGCCACCAGAGACACTACAGTTGTGTGGAATCCCAGAAGAAGATATTCGGCCATCAAAAATCACTGTGACAGCATACGACAATTCCAAGAGGCCCGCCCATGGCGTGGTCACACTTGAAGTCAAACTCGGACCCCGGGTTGTTACTGTCGACTTCCATGTTTTGGATATGGATCCAACTTACAAAGCCATCCTGGGAAGGCCTTACCTGGAAGCATTGGAGGCCGTAGCTTCAACCAATCATCAATGCATCAAATTTCCCTTCAAGGGACAAGTTGTCAAGGTGGTGAGTATGCCCGTGGATTGCTTGGTTACTCTCCCCCCTGGCTTGCCGAATGAACCGGTATTTACAATCCTCGATCTGCCGAGGGATAAAATATAGTCTAGGCAAGTTTGGAGAAAGAAGAAAGATGACGCCAAAACCCTTGGGTGGCGTATGATGGAGAATCTGGGATATCAAGAAGGCCGAGGACTGGGGAAAGAACTGCAAGGCATCACAGAACCCATCCAGCTAGTGAAGACAACATCAAGGAATGGGATAGGGTATGATGGGACACGTGATAATGGCCAAAAGGCCGGCCAAAAATACTTCCGAGGATGTCTGCGCAAGTTCTTTGATAAGAGAGAAACAATACAAATGATTGAAGAGAAAGAACCACAAGAACAAGTGAAGAGGAAGAAGGTGGGCAACCTAGAGGATGAGACATATATTAACATATCATGGTTACTTTCTGAAGAAGGGTCAAGTGATGAATCATTCTGCAACGAGCCTTCTAGCAGTCAAAATCCAGGGCATTCACCAAGTGTCATCTCCTCGGATCTAGCAGACTCATTCTCGACAAATCCATCGTCAGTTCCACCAAATAGCAAAGACGGATGCCCTCTTTACCCGTCTTTGCTTGATTTGTTCCCCTCTCTGTCAATATCTCCACCCGCGTTGGAAACAACAACCAACCAAACCCCCTCTGTATTTATGTTTAGTACTTCTCAAAAAGATCAAAAAAAAACGTCCTTTTCTCAACCCAAATTTCGCTCGAAGAAACGTCCCAACTCGCTCCGAAGGATGACCCGAATCAGGAGGCCACCCGATCTCTGATCGATCTCCTTTGCCCTTCGTCAATAAATTCCACTCCATCCACCTCCTCCTCACCTCCTCATTTACCTCCTTCTTCTTTAGGTTTAGTTTCCAGCAAAAGCAAAACAAAAATCAGAGGTAGAAGAGTTCCAGGAAGATATCTGCATCAGTTAGCTCGGAAAAGCTTAGAATGCGCCAAGCTACCGGAGTATCTAGAGGATGCAATCCAGATAGGAGAAATTCGATATGAGGAGAGAAACAATATTGATCCGACTTTAGGGGTCTACGAGGTTGTATCAGAAAAGGATCCTGACACTGAGGATGAAGAGGAGGATTTGGCTGATGCCTATGCATCCGGTTTAAGAAGATTCGAAGAACCATCAGCCACGGTGGATGAACCGACTAAGGAGCTTAATCTCGGAACACCGAAAGATCCTAAGAATATCCTCATCAGTGCCAACCTCGCCCCTTTAGAAGAACAGAATCTAATGGGGGTGTTACAAGAATACAAAGACACGTTCGCTTGGACATACGAAGATATGCTGGGGTTAGATAAGTCATTGGTAGAGCATCGACTGACTTTAAAACTGAAGCTACCCCGGTCAAGCAGAAGTTAAGGAGATTCCACCCAGACATAGCATTAAAGATGAAGGAAGAGGTCGATAAGTTGCACCAAGCAAAATTCATTAGAGTCATCCTCTATCCACAATGGGTGGCAAATATAGTCCCAATCATGAAGAAGGATGGAAAGGTTCGAATTTGCATTGACTTCAGGGACTTAAACCGAGCGTGTCCAAAAGATGATTTCCCCCTTCCTCATATCGATGTTCTTGTTGACAACACGGTGGATACGAAACCCTATCATTCATGGATGGATACTCAGGGTATAATCAAATCCGGTTAGCAGATGAGGATCAAGAGAAGACCTCATTCACTACACCTTGGGGAACTTATTGTTACGTCGTCATGCCCTTCGGATTAAAGAATGCCGGAGCAACTTATCAAAGGGCCATGGTAGCGATATTTCATGATATGATGCATAAATTTGTAGAGGTGTACGTGGATGATTTAGTGGTCAAATCTCGAACCCAAGAGGAGCATGCTGAGGTGTTGAAAAGGGTTTTGCAACGAGCCAGGGAATATAAGCTCAAGATGAACCCCAAGAAATGTGTGTTTGGAGTATCATCTGGAAAGTTACTTGGGTTCATTGTCAGCAAAAGAGGCATCGAGATCGATGCCAACAAGGCCAAAGCCATTATTGACATGCCTCCACCAAAGAACCTAAAAGAGCTGAGAGGGTTAATTGGTAGATTACAGTTTGTTCGCCGGTTTATCTCACAGCACTCCCAAAGGTGCAAACCTTTCTATGAGTTAACCAAGGCGAAGTCCGAATTCAGATGGGATTCGAGATGTCAAGAGGCATTCAATGGTTTGAAGAAATATTTGTCAAGCCCACCTGTGCTCAAACCTCCGGTTCCCGGTAAACCCATGATCTTATACATCTCGGTCTTGGAAGGATCCCTGGGAGCAGTATTGGCACAATTAGATGATGAAGGGAAAGAGCGAGCAGCATACTATCTGTCCAAAATCTTTGATCCTTGTGAACAAAAGTATACAGCCATGGAGAAAACCTGTGCCACCCTGGTTTGGGTGGTCCAGAAGCTCAAACACTACTTTCTGGCCCACGAGGTTAATCTCATTGCTCGCATGAACCCCATCAAATTTCTTCTTGAAAAATCTGTCCTAACTGATCGTTTGGCACGCCGGCAGTTTTCTCTCCCAATTTGACATCACCTACACCCAACGAAGGCAATCAAGGGCTATGCAATTGCCGAGCACCTTGCCCATCATCCTATCCCAACCTTTGACCCTATCCGGTCAGATTTTCCCGATGAAGAATTGATGTCCATTCGATCTTCTAATCTGTGGACTCTATATTTTGACAGGGCATTAAACTCCCAGGGTAGAGGGATAGGGATTGTTCTTCTGTCTCCCGAAGGTGTCACCATTCCACAGGCTTTTCAGCTCCATTTTACAGCAACAAACAATATAGCTGAGTATGAAGCCTTGTTGGCCGGGCTGGAGGCCGCTCACTTCTATGGTGTCACTAAACTAAGGGTAATTGGAGATAGTCAGTTGATACTCCGCCCAGTACTGGCCAAATACCGCACATCTCATCCTGGGCTCAGACCATACCAAGAACTCACCACCTGTTACATCAAGCTATTCTCCAAACTCGAATTCATTCACGTTCCTCGTGCTCAAAATATTCTTGTCGATGCTCTTGCCTCTCTAGCATCTTCACTATCTGTCCCGCTAGGCAGACAGGTTAGGACGATCTATGTCCGCCGACGTACCATTCCGGCAGTAGAAGATGCACGATTCTTGAAGGTTAAAGAAGAGTTTGAAAGGAAAGAGTACATTGAGCAAAAGGAGGAAGTATCTTTGGTCGAGTTGGAGGAACTAGAAGAGGGTGAAAAACCATGGTATCATGAGATTGCGAATTCCTGTCAGGATCAGACGTACCCACCAGGATCAACTGCCGAAGAGAAGAAAGCCATAAGGAGAGTCTCCCAGAGATACACCATCTTAGGCGGGGTGCTTTACAAAAGGAGCTTGGCCGGTGTTCTGTTAAGATGCGTAGATGAAGAGGAGGCTGAATTGGTGCTTAAAGAAGCACACTCCGGAGTATGTGGAGGCCATGTAAATGCTCAAGCCCTCGCCAAGAAAATCATCAGGCAAGGGTATTACTGGCCTACTCTGGAAGAAGATTGCTCGATCTTTGTCCGTCACTGTCATCAATGCCAACTTCACGCTGACAAGATTCACTCTCCCGCATCTTCCCTTCACTCGATTCACGCCTCATGGCCTTTCGCTATGTGGGCTTTTGATGTTATCAGACCCCTCGGTGACCCAAACTCCACAAACAAAACCAAATCCTTCATCTTAACTGCAATGGAGTACTTCACCTAGTGGGCGGAAGCGGAAGCATACGTGAAAATCAAGGCATCAACAGTCTGCACCTTCATCAAACGCAACATCATTGGCGGGTTTGGGATCCCAGGCGACATCATCACCGACAATGGACCGCAATTCATCTCCCAGGAACTGCGTGACCTTTGCAACAGGTATTGCATCAGATTGCATCATTCATCTCCATATTATCCTCAAGGCAACGGTCAAGCAGAACCCACCAATAAAACCCTGATAAAAATCATTAAGAAGACTTGTAAGTCTAGCAAGTTCGCAGACTGGCCAGATAAGTTAATTGATGCTCTATGGGCCTACCGCACTTCTATTCGAACCCCAACGGGTCAGACCCCCTATGCCTTAGCATTTGGGATGGAGGCGGTAGTTCCATACGAAGTAATCATTCCATCCCTCCGAGTCCAGATCGATCGAGATATCCCGATGGATGAACGTCGAGATTCTCTTCTCGCGCAACTCGAACTCTTGGATGAAAGGAGACTGGCCGCTGCCGAACATGCTAGATCTTATCAGAATAGACTTAAAAGATTTTATCAAAAGAGGGTGGTGGAGAGAAAATTTGAAGTCGGTGAGGTTGTGCTTAAAAGAATATTCGTTAAGCCGGGCGGTCCCCGCTCCAAACTTCAACCTAATTGGGAGGGTCCATATGTTATTTCGGCTGTTTATCCCGGTAATTCATATAAGCTGACTAATGCAGAAGGAGAAGAACTAGCTCATCCCTGGAATGGTGCATACCTCAAAAAATATTTTCCTTAAAACAAAAATCACAAAAAAAAACAAAAATCTATAAAATCCAAAGGTGTGAAGTATAATGATAGCATCTAACGCTTACTTGCCCGGTGCATCAACTTGTCTCTTAGGGAAATAAGGATAGGCATCATACTGCACACACTACACACCTAGTTTTGAGATCCGATGATTGCAAGTCAGAGAGAAAGCTAGGCAACGCTTGGCAAGAGAAGGTCAACCCAATCCCATTCTCTTCTCGTTTCGGTCCAGAATAGATGAAAGGGGATATAATAAGGAGTATCGAAAATGCCCATTGCCTTAGTTGGGAAATGCCTCCGAAGGTCTGACTTCTTAAAAAGAAGAAAAGGTACCAAAAGATGGGCAATGACCCCTCAGGTCAGCAAAAGAATAGACCTGTCTGAATGTGTACCAACAAAAGCTCAAGAAAAAAGGCTCCAAAAGATGGGCAATGAACCCCTCGGGTCAAAATCAAGCAAAAGAAAAAGAGAGACCTGTCCGAATGTGGGCCATCAAAGAAAAGGGCTAGAAGAAAGGACCCAAGGATATCAAATCCCAAACGGGCAATGCGGGCACTAGTAGAGAAACAAATTCGACACCCCCGAATCCTACTAAGGACTTACCACCAATCCTCTTCCCTCTTTAACCTTGCGGGTAAGGTTGACCGACTGGATCCAAGAAGAGCCATAGCCTATCAAAGGCGGAAGATCAAAAGATCTCGGACAAGGCACTTTCTTACACGTGATGCCTACTCTTAACCCTTAGGTAACAATGAGAGGCACCTATGGCAAGCAAGGCAAAGGATGAGATGGTCGTTTCTTTCACACCAAACCAAATGAATTAAAAACTTCAAAAACACAAAAATATCTATAAAGTCAAAACTCTTAAAAATTAAATATTCAAAACACCAAAAAAATCATAAAAGTTCTCAAAACACCAAAAACATTATAAAACTATCAAAACCCAAAAACAAATCGAAAATTTCAAAACACCCAAAAATTTTGCTTCCTAATTGACTAGTTGCCTTTGCATTCATATTTAATTTCAGTCTTGCATGTTTCCTTTTGTGCATACTTATTTTCTTCTGTTATTTTACCTTGATAAGGCCTATGTCCCTTGACAAAAGATCAAGGCAACTTTGCCCTCTCCTTGCAAGGGACTAAGCCAAAATAAAGTTCTAACCTCTTTTCTCAAGTGGATGCAGGAATAGGAGAAGGCATACCAACTTCATATCCCCAGGCACTTCGAGGAAGCAAAAACAACAACAAAAAAAAACTGAAAATTGAAAAACAAAAGTGGACTACCCCGACCCCTATTAGGATTTGCATTTAGTATTGCATCTATCAAAATAAATAATATTTGAGATGTTGAAGACCTCAAGTCTAGAGGGGGTTGAGCCTGAGAACCCCTTCAACAAAATCAGTGAGTGCTCAGTCATTCCCTAGGCTTGCAGATAGGCCAAAGTTGAATATGCGGGGATGACGATTTCTTCTTGGATGTCCTGACCCGTTATGTTCAACCTATATCTTCAACTATTTTCTTATACTTATTTTTATTTCTTTAAACCCAGCATGCATCATGCATCATCACATGCGTTATCCCACCATAACCATTCCCCGCTTCCTAATAATGCTATAACCTCCTTCCAGTCGCATCGTGCACCCTTTTAAAGATGGACTTTTATAGCCCCTAGAGAAGGTCTTGATTTTTCAGAGAATTGGTTTCCAACGAGTTTTGACAATGATTTCATCGAAACAGGAAGTTTTTCCATGTCAAACTGAACCGGTATTTCTGAGTAAACCTCATGAATTTGAAGAACCCAACCTTTGTTGATTGGCTGTCTCCTCTTTACTTTTCGCAATTTACTTTTCAATGCATTTCTACCGAGTCCAGCACACCATGCAGTTCGGGTCTTGGCTGGTAACAATTCTCCCCCACGCGGGATTTTAGTTATTTACTTTCATTACTGTTCTTCTCTTTAACCAATCAACAAGAGGAAAGGTTTCGATAAGACAAAGGGTAATCTCGGAGTCCGGTAAAGTTTTATTTCACTCAACTAGGCTAATGAGGGCGTGTCTAAATCTACACCTTGGCGTCACCTTTTCAGTCCATTACCACTTCATTTCGCTACGCCTCATTACGCTTCGCTACATTCACCTACGCTTCATTCATGTCACTCCCCTACAAAGCCGACGCCAAGGCGAGGCAAGCTGTAGACACGCAATTTCGGCCCAGTTGGAGAGTTCAAATTCTTGTTTTCATAAAGAGTATTTAAAGCACATCGTGTTTTCCGGACAGATCAAGTTTCTGGCACATTCCGAAGGTGGGTCCATAACGCAATCAGATGAGCCAAATGCCCCAAGAATAGGGCACCTGGCGCCCTGTTTATAGGGCACCAGGCGCCCTATATATAGGGCACCAGGCGCCCTGTATACAGGGCACCTGGCGCCCTATATATAGGGCACCAGGCGCCCTGTATACAGGGCACCAGGCGCCCTATAAACAGGGCGCCTGGATCCAAATCTAATCGATGTGACAGGTTGATTTGACCCCCCGCAGTGACTTGTCTCGTCGATCTGACATATCTCATGATGCTGGTGCCCCATATACAGGGCGCTATGCCACATGGCACTGTTTTTCGAAAATGGCCAAAGTGCCATCTTTTGGGCTATAAATAGACCCCCATTTGGAGCTTGGAGGAGGTTCCAACTCCGTGCCACCCTAGAGCTCGTCCAACACTACGATTCTAAGCCATATTCACCCTCCAAAAGCCTCCAAATCGATCCAAAATCCTCCACCAAAACCCCCAAAACCTTCTGTTTCTGTCACCCAGAAACATGATTTTTCTCCAACTTTGAGAGCCCCTATCCATCTCTCCTCATACATCCAGCACCCAAACCACCTCCCATCAGCTTTATTTGCATATTGTCTACAAGAAGGAGCTCTTACTTCGTCCCGGAAGCCACCCAGCACTCCGGAGCGGCGTCGCGAAGAGGAGAAGAAAATCTGTTCGGGCCAGACTTAGTGCCCCGTATACAGGGCGCTTTGACCTGGTCAACGCACCCCATAAAGGGAGCACCTGCTCCTGGCGCCCTATATATAGGGCACCAGGAAGGGCAGAAGTTTGTTTTGTCGTTTTCGAAGTCCGATCGCCCGTTTAATCGAGTTCTTTTCTTCCTTTTTCACCTTAGCATTGATCATCATGTTATTTAGCATGTCTTAGAACATTTTTGCATTTCATATATGTTTAAAACCTACCAAGAATAGGGGTTGGGATTTCGTCCCAATCCGGTTAGTCTCTTTCCATTTGCATGTTTGAATCTAAATTCGAGCACGATTCTATGCTTTCGTTAGAACTAATGAAACCTTCACTTGTCTCCATGTTTTCTTATGGACATTCTTAGGTAAATCCGATCGAGGCGGAGCTTCAACCGGATTGAAGGCAAAGGATTCACTAAGCTCTCTTCTTTCGGCCAGCCGAGAGAGGAGAAGTCGGAACTCAACAATCTCCCCGCTTCTGAAGGTACGATGGTCATCTCTCTATTTCATTTTCTTTCATTCCACCATATTTTGGAGCCTTGGCTCCTGGCGACCACACCCACTAACATCCCATCCACCAAGTCACCAAAGCAAGCGTAGGGGCCGGGAGGGGGAGATCCGCGGATGTCCCGTTCCGGGTGCTTACACCTGCTGATTCACAAGCTTGGAAAACATTGGACGCTTATGATCCATCATTTGGTATTGAATGCCGAAATGTTAGACTTGGTTTGGCAAGTGATGGCTTCAACCCATTTAGTACATTGAGTTCTACATATAGTACATGGCCAGTTGTTTTGGTTGTCTACAACCTTCCACCATGGTTGTGTATGAAACAACCATATTTTATTATGTCATTGTTGATTTCTGGTACTAAGGCTCCAGGAAATGATATTGATGTGTACTTGCAACCTTTAATAGAAGAGTTAAATGAACTATGGAATTCATGAGTGAAAACATACGATGCTTATGGAAAACAAAATTTTAATATGCGAGGAGCACTTTTATGGACAATTAATGACTTTCCTGCTTATGAAGTTCTTTCAGGTTGGAGCACAAAAGGAGAGTTAGCTTATCCAGAATGTCATAAAGAATGTTATGTAACTCGTTTAAAATATGGAAGAAAGTTTTGTTATCTTGGCCATCGACGTTGGTTGGGTACTAATCATTCATGGAGAAAAAATAGAAATGCATTTGATGGGAAGAGAGAAATGCGAATGGCACCAAGGCCATTGACGGGAGATGAAGTTTTGATGCAGTATGCTAGTTTTTCACAAGTGACATTTGGAAAGGCAAATAGAAAGAGAAAACGAGGTGAACTTTTATATAATTGGAAAAAACATAGCATATTCTTTGAGCTACCATATTGGAGCAAACTTTTAATACGTCATAATCTTGGTGTTATGCATATTGAAAAGAATGTGTACGATAGCCTTATAGGGACATTGATGAACATGGAAGGAAAAACAAAAGAGAACATTAATGCTCGTCTTGATATGCAAGACATGAACTTTAGGAATGAGTTACATATCCATGAAGTTGGATAAAAGGTTCATGTACCACCTGCAAAATACACATTATCCACCGAGGAGAAGAGACTTGTATGTCAATTTTTAAAAGATATTAAAGTTCCAGATGGTTATGCTTCAAACATATCTCGTTGTACTTATGTGAAGGAATGTCAATTATGGAGATTAAAAAGTAATGATTACCATGTTTTGATTCAAAGGTTATTGCCACTTGCTTTACGCGGACTACAAGATGTTGTTATTTGTGACCCATTAGTTGAGTTAAGCAAGTTTTTTTTCTGAATTATGTGAAAAAGTTTTTAAAGTTGATTCAATTAAGCATATTGACTCCCAAATACCAATGACTTTGTGTAAATTAGAGAGAGTGTTTCCACCTAATTTCTTTGATATAATAGTACATTTAGTGGTTTATTTAGCACAACAGGCTAAATGATTTTACTGCAACATCAATTATGCGGTGAATATATTTTTACTGCAACTTTAATTTTGTCATAATAATGATATTTTACTCCAAAATTGTGTTTATGCAAATACTACTTTTTATAGCAAAATATATTTGTTGCAGCTAAAAATATATTGTGAGAGAACTTTATACAGCGACATGCAGCAAAAATATTTGTTGCTGTAAAAAGTAATTTACTGTAAAATTATCAATTTTTGTGGCATAATTATTCGCAACAAATACTAACTTTTCTAGTAGTGTCGGGGCATCAAAACAAGGAAAATTTAGGATTGATCCTCTAGAAGTTTTCGTTTGCTTAAAAAGAAAAATGGAGATGAGACTATACATAATACATTGAACCCTGTGCGACGATCCCCCCATCGATCCTGTAATATTTTTATTTTTTTATTATTATAATTTTAATATTTAAATTAGATTATGTATTAATATTTAATTAGATTTACTCTCCCTTTAGAACTCTACTCTCCCGATCAAACTATGTTTTTCCTCTCCCGATCAAATTCGACTTCCCCTCTCCCGATCGAACTCTATCTCCCCTCCCCCGGTCCCGGTCGAACTCTCCCTCCCCCTATATATATATATATATATTCTCTTCTTTCCCCTCCCGCACCCGCCTTCCACCTTTCTTCTTCTTCTCTCCCATACGCGCAACTACGCCGGCCAGCCTCCCCTCTCCGCTCCATCCGGACCTCCCTCGCGAGCTCTTCATCCCCGCCCCCGGACGCCGTCACCTGGTCGCCGGCCAACACACCGCGCGACGCCTTGGCCACCCGCCAGCCGCCTTCGGCCACGCGTCTTCCCGCCGCCGCGGCGTTGGCAGCCCGCGCGCCACATGCACATCGCCATCCACGGCCACCGCCGTCGCCGCCCACTTGGGCCGCACGAGCGTCATCGCTGGCCGCCGCCCTGCCTCCCCACGCACCGCCGCGTCGACCGCCGCCGGCCACCCTTCCTCGGCCGCTGCCACCACCCGGGACGCCGCTGCCACCCTGCACCCTCCACCAGCCACCGCGCAACGCCGCCCACTTGGGCCACACGAGCGTCATCGCCGGCCGCCGCCCTGCCTCCCCACGCACCGCCGCGTCGACCGCCGCCGGCCACCCTTCCTCGGCCGCTGCCACCGCCTGGGACGCCGCTGCCACCCTGCACCCTCCGCCAGCCACCGTGCGACGCCGCCTGCGCCCTCCGCCGGCTGCCGCGCGACGCCGCCTGCACTTTCCTGTCGACCGCCACCCTCCGTCGACCACCGCTCGAACGTCCGCTGACCTCCCGCGCCTGCCGCAGCCCGTTGACCGCCGTCGCCGCCCGGTTGCAGCGCCCGCCAGCGCCCGACGCCCCCGTTGACCCGCCGTCGCCGCCGTCCGCGGCCGCCCGCCCGGCGCCGCCCGCCGCGCGCGCCAGCCCCGCCGCCCACCGCCCACCTGCGACCGTGCGTGCGCACGCGCGCCATGTGCTGCCGTGTGCCAACCCCCTCCCCCCTCCGCGGTATACATCATCTCTCTCTCTCCTCCATACCCTCTCTCCTATCTATCATCTCTCTCATTTTATTTAAACATCATCTCTTTCTCTAATCTTTATTTATTTTGACAGATTGTTAATCTCCCAATCTTATCGTAATCTTTACCATCAAATCGATTCTTCTTGGATTTCAATTACTTTCATCATCATTGATCAGGTAGGCCTCTCAACTATCTCTTATCATTTTAAATATATCGATTAAGATGCTAAAATATGATTAGTTAACTTTGGTTAGAATAATATATTTAGTCAATAGATGGGTTTAGTTGTGTGCTTAATCTCAATTAGAAGTTAATCTAGTTGTTTATACTTAGATGTTTATTTAAATATGATTAATATCATGTTTAGATAGGTTGAGTGCATATATTTATGTAAAAAGCATGGTAGGATATTTATGATCTTGTATATATATATCTTGATTCATGTTAATATTAATTGTTAAGAGTTAATTAGTAAGAAACATATATTTGATTAAATATATGTATATTACAATTGATTAATATTACTGATTCCATGGCATATAAATTCATAGTAGATTGCATGATTTTAGAATAGTGCATTGCCTTATTAGTGGTGTATTAGATTGGTTAGTCATGGCTCAACATGCATGTAGGTGTAGTTGTAGTCTTTTTAATTATACTATTGCATAAGGTTGCATGTAGTTGTATTTTATGTCAGTTTACCCTTAGCATGTCTATTTGGATTAATTGGTGTATGTCTGAGTATTATATGCTTTCAGCTTGTGAGATGTAGTTGATGCAGTGTGCTGCATTTTTGTAATGTGATTTGCACTTCACCAGACTATGGTTAGTGGCCCGTGGGCAGCGGATGAAATAGAACAGTCCGGAGCATCCTTTGATCC
Source organism: Cryptocoryne crispatula var. balansae (assembly GCA_036172225.1). Taxonomy (NCBI): domain Eukaryota; kingdom Viridiplantae; phylum Streptophyta; class Magnoliopsida; order Alismatales; family Araceae; genus Cryptocoryne; species Cryptocoryne crispatula. The sequence continues at coordinate 31,131,381 of CM069930.1, read as the reverse complement.
CGGATACCGCGGTTCATCCTAAGTACACCCCTGCCTAGGTGTACTATGGGATCTAGCTTACTATATGTTACATTCTACTATATGGTAAATCTGGTGCTAGTCCTGGAACATAACTGCAATGTCCAAGTGAAGCATGTGTTCTACTCAGACAAATAGTTAGTTTTGTTTGCATTATGACATGTAGATTAGTGAGCTATCGCATTTAATTCATCATGTATGATAGGTCTTTGTGGTAGGTGCATATAGAGTTGTATTAGTGTTATGTCATGATTAGAATAGTATGCATTTGGTGAATCATGTTAATTTATACAATGGGTAGAAAAGCATCTTATTTAGTTAATTAAACCTTGATAATTAGCTTTACTTATAGTTGTTATAATCTGATTTTTGTTTGGGATTTATATCTTTACTATCATTAGGACTTGTTTATTATAGTGGGGGTGGTTGGGTGTAAGTCCTACTGGGTCTTCATGACTCACCCCTTTCCTTTATTGATTATTTTTAGCTGAGTTCGAGGAACCCTTGCTTGAAGAAGAGTTTGAGGAGGAATGTGAAGAGGATCTTGCTCCACCTGAGGATCCAGAAGATCAAGAGTTTGGCGAAGAGTGATTGTTTTTGTCTAGGTGGTTTGAGTTTATTTCTTGCAATGTAATAGAATTTATCTAGATAATACTTAATTAGTAGTTGTTTGTTTAAGGATGAACTCCATAGGTCAATTGTTTAGTTATAATGTTGGTTTGGAATTTATATTGTTCTCCTACTTTTTGGAATTTTAATTCCACTGCCTCGACTTCGGTATATTCCGTTGCGCTATACTTTCTGGGTCATGACAGATCCTCCGTTCCCCCATCGCGCGCCAAAACTGTCTCAAATCACTCGATCCCCTTGGCCTTCCTAGAATCAACCAACAGGAAGTGCTTGCGGTGGGAACGAAGAAGAGACGGCTCTTCATCGTTATCCCGCCAGATCTAGGGTTTCTTTTGCAGGATCTGGTTCTGTGGCATCCTCTGACATCAAGGATCAGCACCCTCTTTCGCGGTGCATAAATCAAAGACATTTTTATACCTACTTAGCTAGCTACATTAAAATATAAATTCAATTTGTTTCATATTTAGAAAAAAAATCTCTTCAATATACTTAACAGGATAAATTCATTAAGAATTAGGTGTATTTTGTTAATCCAGTTTTTTTGGTTCATTCATGCTAGGCCTGTCAATGGGCCGGGCTTGTGCTGGCCTGGCCCAGGCCCACTTCAGTCCACATATTTGAAGCCCAAGCTCAAGCCCATGAAAGAAACCCAATGAGCTTGGGCTGTATAAACGGGCTTTAGCCCTTGAAAACCCACCGTAGCCCACTAGCCCGTTAGCCCACCCGAGTCATTTTCTTGACATAAAAGAAAATTCAACAGACTAGTTTCGAGTTGAAAATTTTGTAAAAATAAAGAAGTAATAAAAATTAAAAAAATCATATGGATCGAAAATTTCAAAATTCTAGTATCCAAATTATGCAAGTTATATAATTTTTCAAAATAAAGAATTAAAAAATAAAAATAAAAAACTAGAAAGTCTATCAAATTGTGAATTGTCATAATCAAATCTATTTTTTAAAAAAAATAAAATTAAAATGTGCATAAACATGAAATTTACTAGAAATCATAAAATCTAAAAAAATTTCTATAGATCGAAATATTCAAAGACTCTAAGATCCAAAATCTACAAATTCTGTAATATGCAAAATATAGAATCTAAAAATAAATCATAAAAATATAAAATATATTAATTTATGAATTGCCATAATCTAAAAAAAACTTAAAATTTATTTTTTTTAAAAAAATATAATTTTTAAAAGTGCATAAATCTGAAAATAGGTATAAAATCATAAAATCTGAAAATTTGTAAGGATGGAAATATTCAAATATTTTGAGTTCCAAACTTGACAAATCCTGTAATTCTACAAAATATACATTCAAAAAAATAAAAAATAGAAATAACTAGACAGGCTAACAATTTGTGCATCGCCGTAATCATAGAAATAAAAAATCTGAACATTTTGAAAAATTTAGAAATCTTAAAAGTTCATAATTAATGGGAAAAAATTTGGGGAGGTTCGCTGGCATGGTCAGGGAGATACAGAGAGGTCCGGAGGTGAGAATAACTTGCATCATCGCCATGCGCTGTTGCCCTCGTGAAGGAGTCGCTGCCGCACCAAACTAGGTTAGGAGTTGGGGCTTGCGGGATACACAACAGATTGGGGATCGTCATTCCGGGGATGCGCGGGGAGAGGGGATCGCTGCTTGTGTACTCCAACCGAGGGATGCACCGCGTTGGGGCTCCTACAGTTTTGACGGACTCTAGATGGGCCGGCGGGCCAAGATCATCGGGCCCATCGATCATCCTAAAGTAGAACGGGCCTTCTTCGGTTAGCTGTCTTGACATATTTTGAAGGGCCTGAGCTCAACCCGCAACAGGTTTTTTGACGGGCCAATGGATTTAGCTCGCCCACTTGACAGGCCTAATTCATGCTAACTAGTTTAAAATATACTTGTTAGAACATGTTTATTATTGAGTACATGTTTAAATTTCCTTAGAAACTAACTGCACGTAACTTGTATCGTATTCAATTTCTGTTTATACATGATAGATAATTGTACAGAAAGAAAGCATATCATATCCTTGATATAGTTTAATTAATCACTGTTAACTTATTTGAATATTTTTATTTTATAATTTGAAAAGGGGTACCGTTGGTTGGGTAATTCACTGTGCTACACATTTACATTCCTACTTTGTTGGTGTATCCTGTTCAGGCCTTATTTACACTCGTATCCTTATTGAATTGCAGTTAGAATATTACAAAATTATTTATTTACATATTTACCCTGGATCACTGTCTACGGACACTTGAAATGCATACCATTTTCTGTTAAATAGAATAAACTTGTATGATTGGAATCTTCTAAGTAGAAACAAGTTAGTTTATTTTTTTTCATAATTAAATAGAATATTTGTGTTCATATTGTGTTAACTAAGTTTGTAGTTAAATAATTACAAATTACATGCTTAATTATTCGATTAACTACATATCCATGCATTTTTCTTGAAACATATGTAATTTGATCACATATATTTGTTGTCATCATCTATATATTCACATTGCTAGTTATTTATTTCGAATTTGTCATAATTTTTAGTAAATATCAAAGCATGCTAAACTTGATTAGCATGATAGTTAGTTTCTTAATCATTTGATTAACTGCTTGTTTATGCACTTAATTTGTTGTCACATTAAATTGTTGTCACCATTTGTTGTAAAAAAATTTATCCATTACTAGTGTTTTATTTTAAACTTGACTTGCTTCATATTAGTACCAGTGACTCTATAATTATTGCATATTTATTAATAATTAGTATTTTTTTGCCATTATTGGTCCCTAGCTCAGATGAGACAAGAAAATGGTTGTGGTACATGACAACTAGCATAAACTTTATGTCATTTCTATTTTCGTAGATTTAAAATTTATTTATTCTTGTGTCAAGCTAAGATGGAGTTCGAGGGTAAGCGGTAGGGTAAGGGGTACTGTGGGTTGGATTAGGGTGAGACCCACCCACCTAGGGTAGCATAGTAGGGGGTTTGTTGGGGGTGGGCTAAAAGGGCAAGGAGAGCAATGGATTAGGAAGGGTGGGGTTGATCTGGTCTCTCATAGCCATCAGAATAGGAGAGTATGCAAGCCCAACCTTAGTCAAGTTAAGTCAGAGGCAATGTTACGTGTTGGTACTTGGAATATAGGAATTCTCACAAGTAAATTGATGAAGCTAGTAGACAATAGAGAGGTGTTAAATCAATATCCTTACATTAAGAAAACCAAATAGAAAGGAGAGAAAGCCAAAGAGGTGGGATTTAAAACTCTAGTACATAGTTCAGACATTAAATAAAAATGGAGTTGAAATCATTTTGGATAGTTGGACAAGGTGGTGTCTATGGTTCGAGTAGAGGATAGGATCATTCTTGTTAAGATGATTGTTCATTAAGAGATAATCAATGTAATTAGCTCCTATGCACTCCAAATTGGAGCCAATACTGAGCTAAAAGTTCAATTTTGGGAGGATATCATTAGTGATCTCAATGGACATTCCAAGTTCTAATGAAAAAAGTGGATTTAAGAGCATCATGAGGGCTTTGGTTATGGAGAGAAAAACAAAGGAAAGTATCTTGGAGTTTGTTGTGACCTATGGCCTAATCCTAACAAATGTCCATTTCATCAAGAGAGAATCTCACCTTGTAATGTTTAATAATGGGAAGAGCAGGAGACATATTAACTTTATCTTTACTAGGAAAACAAGCCATGCTCTATGTAAGGATTGCAAAGTCACGCCTAGTGAAGTGCTCACAACCAAGCATAAACTCCTGGTCTTCGATTTTAATATCCTAGGACAGTTGCATACAATGCAACATTAGTGTCCCTATGATCAAATGGCATGACTTGAGGGGAACTATGTAAGATGCATTTAGGAATGAGGTCTCCAAGTTTAAGGAATGGGATGTGAACGAAGTGGTCAAGTCAATGTTGGCTAACAAGACATTGAAGATTAAAGCAATAGATAAATGTTCTTGGCAAGTCTATTGGATAGGATCCACCTATAATGGAATCGTGGTGGTGGAATGATAAAGTGTAAAGAGCAGTGGAGAGCAAGAGATAGTGGTTTAAGAATGTGGAAAACTTGATAAATATATTTATGAAATTGTTGTTTGAGAAGAGATTGCATTTTTTAAAGAAATATTGACATCTAAATTTTCTAGCAACATAGGTGATAGCCTATAAAAGTACTAGATAGTTCAGGTGATATTATAAAATTATAGAATTGAGGTTCGAGCTCTATGAAATTTTTTGTTTTGAGCCCTCTCCATTGGATGGTGCAAATATCTGACGTTCATATACATCGAGCAATTACTTAAATACCTTTGATTAACTGCCATAGCAATCTTTTTATTGAGAACATGCACATCCACATAATGTCAAAGAACAAAGAGCTCTGACCTTTTGGGCCCGATGAGATGTGAACAAATTTGATTAAGTTTTTTTTTTAAAGTTTGTTTAAAATTTGGTTTGTTTGGAATTGGTTAATGCTTTAGTTTGAAGTGTTCATATCAAGTTCAAATGTTAAGTATTGGCTTTTGTTCGATTTTATGTTCAAATTGAATTACTTGATTTTGACTTAGTCAAATTTTGAATTAGTTTCAAATTTTGAATTAGTTTCGATTGTTCTTTTTGATGAAATTGTTTAAGTTTAGATGAGCATGAAGTGTTTTAAGCAGTCTGATTTGTTTAAGTTTGGTTGACATGTGTTAAGTCTTTTATTGGTGGTTGGTGTTCTGATACCGATTTCGATGTGCTTAGTATATTTTAAGTGTTTTTGAGCTTTGGTTTGATTTGGTTAAGTTTAAATTTCAGATTTGTTAAGAATTTGATTTATCATATTTTGAAATAAATTCTAAGTGTTTTAAAGTGTGTTCAAAAAGTTTTACTTATATTTTTTAAAAAGTTAACTTTCAATTTACTATTTTGATTCAAATGTTCAAATTTAATTAAGTCTGTACTTCAAATTAGACCAAGTGTTTTTAGACTTAGTTAGCATTTGATTAAATCTATCTTTATATTTGGTTGTGTTTTTTTTTATATTTTGGTTAACTGTATTTAGATTTGATTAAGTGTTCGACTATCATCCCATTTGGTCCATCAAGCTAGCATCAAGACCCGATCACATGCAATCAACTCAGCACTTGAAGTTCACTGTATTTGTTTATTGAATTTGCATGTATGAGTACATAGTGCATAGGCAGTTCAAATGTCATGTTCAGCAATGTTAGCAATTCATGTCATGTCCAGAAATGTCTAAGTGTGCATGTCAACCTGTCAAAGTGAAGTTTCCTTCCCATGGTGTAAACTTTCATGGGATCAATAAAATTTTGGCAGTGTGTTGCTTTGTTTTATGATCGGTGTGAAAATTTACCCATCCTATATGGTTAAGTCTTTTCAACTTTTCCACGTAGTGAGAAGGGTTTCGTCCAAATTGGAAGCGTGTCCCATATGTATGCCAGGGTAAGCATATCAAAAGCATGTCTAGACTAGCTGCCTAATGGAGCATCTAGTTGTGGACTAATTCCTTAACTTAGTTTCATTTAAAGCCAGAGGCAGCGCCTAATGGTGGACTAACTCTCCATACTTAGCTTTTTAAGTTCAAAGTTTCAGGTAGTGCCTAGTGGTGGGCTAACTCCCCTGATTTAGTCATTTTTTAGTGTGAAGCCTAAGGCAACACCTAGTTGTGGGCAAACTCCCCATACTTAATCAATTTTGAATTCAAGTTTGAAGTGTCTAGGATAGCGTCCAGTTGTGGACTAACTTTCCAGACTTATGGGGTGTTTGGTTGCATGATAATTTTTTGTACACTTTCATGATAAAAAATTATATTAAAATAAAAAGTGAAGTAACTCATGACATAAAATTATCATGTTTGGAGGGATGTGATTACAAAAAAGAGTAACCACCGCACATGACCAAATAAAGTGGGGGACCACAAGAAAAAAGAAAGAGGTGAGACCCTCTTTTTTTGTTTAAGAAGAAAATCACTTTTAAAATATAAAATTGTCATGGTTACCAAACACCTCTTTTAACAAGTTTTCTTACAATTTTTAAAAATTAAAACAAAAATCTTTATTATCATGCAACCAAACACCCCATTAGTCATTTTGTATGATGCCCAATGGGCTAGTTCATGTCTCCTTGACACAACGAGCCAATCTTCACGTCTTTGGGGAAATAGGCCTATCTTGAGCTTTATGGGCAAGCAAGGCCTATTTTTGCACTTCAAGGACCAGCAAGGCCTGCTTTGCAACCTGTATGCCCTAGTTTTTTTTTGCTTTTCTTGCTACAACAATGGATGGTGCGCACCTCCAAGGGAAAGGGCTGAAAGAATGCTGTTTGGGTGTCACTTAGGGAGTTGTCAATGGGCTGGTTAATGACCTGTTTGGGAGTGTTGCTCAAAGGGCTAATCAAATGACCAGCAAAGGGGCCAAGACATGAGCATAAAAGGGGCTGTTCAGATGCTCTAATGGTAATCTGATGAGGGATTGTCTTTGGATAGATTTCATGGCGTGACTGGATGGCCTAAAGGGAAGTACACAATGGGATTAGTCAAGGGCTGATTAATGACCTATTTGGATGGCCTAAAGGGACAGCTTTCAAGTGCTTTTCAAGGAGCCAACAAAGGGGCTGCAGAGGGGCAGATTCGGGACCTGCAAGGGCGTTTAATTTGGGTGCCATTTTGGGCCTGATCAAGGGATATCTATGAGTTGTCATCTCCAACTTGATTAGGGAAGGCCAAAGGGCATTTCTGGTGACTGTCAGGGGGTTGGACATGGGCTGTTTGTGGTAGGTTTGAAGGCCTAGTTGGATGGCAAAAAAGGGAGGCCAAAAGGGGCTGTTTTAGATGACCAAACATAGGGGTCAGTATGGGGGCAGAATAGGGGGTGCATATGGGGCAAGATGGATGGTTAGATAGAGTGCTCAAGGGGCTATGTCTGCAGGCATTGTAAATGTCCAAAGAGAAGGCTGAGGAGATGAGAAAGAAGAGGGGAGAAAGAGAAATCAAGCACACTTTTTTCTTTCTCCGCTCACCTTGTTTCCTTTTTTTCTCGTGCAGAGGGCTGCTGGACGAGGGAGATCAAGCTGACCAAGGGCCTGATTAGCTGTTGTTTCTACTGGAGTTGGCATGGGAAGTAGAAGAGCAGGCTACCTTTCTTCATCTTCTACTGTTGGTGCCAAATGGCCTGCTCTTGCTGATGTCATTGGCTGACCTTCACCTTCTTCATCTCCTTGGCGCATAAATGTTGCAGCAAGTGCTGCTATTATTGTTGGAGAAGGAGGGTGTCTCCATCTTTTTCTTCTTTTTAGTCTTATTCTATTCCTTCTTCTGTCGGTGGTGCTGAAAGAGAGAGGAAACTGCTGCTGCTGCTGGAGTTGGTGTGCAGGTTAGATGGAGGAAGGGAGAGCTGAAGCTGGCATGATGGTCAGGTATCTAAAGGGTGCTAGTTTGGCGAGATGCAAGGGCTTTTATAGAGCTGATTGGCACCATCTTCAGATGAGGATAAGGCTAATATGGGTGAGAGTCTTTATGTCTGGAGAAGTCTACTTCAGCAAGACTCCTAATTGAGAAAGAATTCTCCTAAGCTGAAGAGGTGCTCCCAGACCAGGTGAAGGGTGTGCACAAGGCAGCTAGAATGGCTGAAGTTCAGCCAGATGCAACTCATTTGTGTGCCATCTGTTGGAGAGGATAAGGCTCAGATGTGTGAGAGTCCTAATGCAAGAAGAGGTCTTCTTTAGAAGGATTTCTTATGCAAGGAGCCTCACCAGCTAGATGTGTGCATAGGATAAGATGTTGGCGCACCTGCCCCTACTTTGTAGGTGCTTGTGCACACAAGGTGAGGGTGAGGGGGAAAACATGGCACACCTAATCCATTTTACTCAGTCTTCTATTAGTCAGGAAGTCTAGAGGATAAGCCAGATAAGAGATAAGATGGTTGGGTGATAAGGATAAGCTGAAGATAGGATGAAAAGCTAAGAGTCCTATCTCACAGAAGTCTACACCTGGAGAAATTCTAGCTAGGAATGAAGTGTGGGCAAGGGTGTGTGTGCACAAAGCTGTGAGTAGAGAGGACGGTTCAGCTAGGGTCAGGTGTGTGTGCACAAGGATGGAGAGATCCAATCCGGTCCATCGATCTAAATGCTCTCAATCCGACGGCTATCATTAATTCTAGCCAAAAATTAATTAAAAACACCTTGAATTGATCCAAAAAAATATGGAATGAGCTCAGATGGCCATTGATCTTGTGCTCCATCAAGATGTGTGTCTATGAAGCCCTGAATTGCATCAGATTTCCTAATTTTTTTGATTTTCTGATCGGTGCAATATCGGTAGTTGATAATGTTAGAAATTGTAATTGAGTGCAATTAAATTCTTCCATTGGCCAAATTTCAATTCTGATACATCAATATTTTTGAGACTATAGTCATGGACCGTGTAAAAATTTCAATGTGTAGGTTGACTAGGAAATTATTTAGACCAACATGCCCCTGATGTGATTTGACATAGACTTTACCCAAATTTGATGTTTCATAAATAACTCTCTAACTAGCAGTTGGATTTTTGATCCATTCAAGCATTGTCTAACTCTATCTTATACTAACAATATGGTGAGGTTGGATCTCTATGATAGAGTCCCAACTTTTCCTGAAATGTTGAGTGAAAAATGGTCATTTCGGCTTTTTGGCATCCGTTTTCTATATTTTGGGCATTGTTGCGAAGCTCTTGATTGGGGCTATGCAATGAAATCAGTATCTTGGCCATTTGGAGCCTATCAAACCATGACAAGACATTTCTAGAACTTGTTTATATCATCTGGTCCTTATTTTGCCAAATTTTGGTTGGATTTCCAAATTGACTTTGACATTGCTCGAATCGAAAAATTTTGGCATCAATAAATGCCCCTCATGGGCGGTGTCTTGGATATGGGAGTCAAGGAGGGACTGCCCATGTAATTTGGCATTTGGCCTTTGTTCCTTTGTCCTTGGCAATCTATTTGCTACCTTCGTTGTATGAGCTTCTTCAGGATTGAGAAAAGCTTGGGTCCTTGTACATGACCAGCCTTGGCTTCTTTTTGTTTAGTTGCTTGTCTCCCATTCAATAAATTTCAATCTTTCTGCTTGGTGCATTGGATGATGTCAACTCTTGAATTGAGCTACTCTCTTTTTGTTTTGCTTTTTTTTATTGATCCGACTATTTCTTGTGAGATTTTCACCCAGACTGGCACCCTTGATGTTTTACCTATGCACCTCTGAAGAGGTTGTCATATAGCGAGGTTACCTAATTTTGCCTAGAGTGCCTTTTCAAGTTTTCACTCTAGCCAAGTTTTCTTCTTTCTTTTTTTATCTTATCTTTTCTTCTTTCTTTATGAGGAATTAAGGCTTCCCTTAAGCCGCATGCAACAAGAATGAACTAGGTTGAGATTAGTATTAACTTGGCATGTAGGTCCAACCCAAATTGTGAAACCAATATAGAGGCTTCAACTAGATGAGTGGAGAAACCAACAAATAGGGGGTTCCTAAAAAGGATAAGACCAATCCAAGTGTGAAATGTAGCTTGGCATGAGGGACTAATTCTAAAACTAACACAAGAAAGTTCCAAATGGAAAACTTGTACAAAGGGGTTTGAAATAAAGAAACTAAAGCAAAGGGGGATTTCTTAAAAGGATAAGACCAATCCAAGTGCAGAAGGAATCTTGACATGAGGGAATAATCCTAAAACAACTCAAAGGGGGTTTTGAATAAGATAATACCAATCCAAGTGAGAAATGCAACCTGGCATGAGGGTCAGATTCTAAAACTGGCATAGAGAGAGTTTTAATTAAGATAAGACGAATCCATGTAAGAGAGGCAAATTGACATGAGTCTGATCAAGAATTTATGAAACCTACACAAAGAGGTTTCAATAGGGGTGAGACCAATCCAAGTGCAAAAAGCAACTTGGCATGGGGGTCTAATGAAGGCTTATGAAACTAACACAGAGGGGATTTCAATAAAGGTGAAACCAACTCAAAGGGGGTTTCAATGAAGATGAGACCAATCCAAGTGCAGGAGACAACTTGGCATGGGGGTCTGATAAAAGTTGTGAAATCAAAATAGAGGGGGTTTCAACCTTGCCTAATGGGCAAAGTTTGAGAGCAACAACGAGGCAAGTAAAGAGCCACAAAGGAGCTATCCTCTTGAAATGTCTTCACAAGGGGTAGAAACAAAGGTCTCAAATGGGCTAGTGAGAAGTCTCAAAGGGACTATTTTTAAAAACAACTTAACAACTTGTATGAAGGGCCAAAACAAAGGCCTCAAAGGGGCCAATAAGGGACTATTAAAGCCAAAGTGGCATTCGTAGTAGCCTTGTTTTGTTGTTGCAAGAATGAATGGTCGAGGTAGCAAGTTGTGTAGACTAACAAGATCGGAGTGATCAGGGTAGTGAGGGTTTTAGATCATCTTGAACTGGCATGGTCAGGATGGTGAAGGTGTTGAAGATGATGTGTGTTTTTTTATAGATCGTCATGATCAGAGTGGTCAGGACAACATGGAGGCTAGTAGGTCAACCATGTTAGAATGGTCAAGATGGTATGGATTTGAAGATCAGAATGAACTTCAAAACTATGTAGACCAGGAAGGATATGACAGTATGAGCTTTTAGGGGTCACGTGGGTTGAATAGCCAAGGCTAGAGGAGGTTTTTGTTGACCATGTGGACTTAATAGCCAAGACCAGAAAAGCTTTTTGTAGACCATCAGGATCTGAATGATCAAGATGGTAGGACTACCATAGTCAATAGAGAGATTGAAATGGCAAGAATGTGTGAGAGAAAACTAGGGTTTTATTCTTTGTCCCTTCTAGGGTGGAGTGTGGGAATGTCCCTCAAATTTTATATGCGGGAGGTGGTCTTCCTCATCACTTTAGGTATGGTCTCCCTGACATATTTTTACAATAATGTAAATGAGCCTATGGGAGCCTTTTCGTCATAGGAAACTTGGGCCTCCTATCTAAAAAATTAGAGGGATGAACCCATTCACCTTGTTAGGTTGGGGGCTTACCCAAGTTGATTGATTTTTTTTGTTTATTTTTTATCAATCTGACTACACTTTTCTAGAATCTTCACCCAGGTTGACCCCATTTCAATTTTTTCTATGCATCCCATTGTGATATTTTCACAAAGCAGGGTCATCCAATTTTGCCTAAGACACCTTCGTAGGTTTTCACCTTGATTGGATGTTTTGACATTTTTACCCTTAGTTGCCCATGGTGTTCAATCAACCAAGTCCATTGGGCATCTATATTTTTAGCTCAATTTTTTTTTGAGAGAAGCGAGAAAAGACTCAGCTTCTATTGTTGATGACGCTCTCATGGAACTCATGGTCAAGAGTGTATTATCTCTTGAGATGCTTGCCATTGAGTGACAGGAAAGGAGTCTCTCCCTTGTTGTCCACTACCACATAAGCTCCACCTTCAAGGATCCAATCAACAATGTATGGGCCTAGCCAGTTCGAGAGGAACTTATTCTTAGGATGACCAGCTGTGGCATCCTTCTACTTGACCATCACATGGTTACCTTTTTGAAATGCCCTATCTTTGACCAGCTTGTCATAAGCTCAAGTCATCCAGGCCTGATAAACCTTGAGATGTTGGTAGGCCTCGAGTCTATCACCCTCTAACTTATCAAGCTCCATGAACCTCTTGTGCACTTCATCAAGTTAATCGGATGGGAGGCCATGACGGATGACAACCAGATGAGATTCCAACTCTATTTCAACTGGAACAACAGCCTCACTCCCATACACCAGGGAGAATGGATAGCAACCTGTGGAGGTTTTGTACACTGTATGGCACTCTGAAAATGCTTCTTGTGTTTTCTCTTCCCAATTTCTTTTTTTACTTCTGACCATCTTGACCAGAAGTTTGTAGAGGGTTTTGTTGAAAGCCTCTGCTAGGCCATTGGCTTGAGGGTTGTAGACAATTGACATCCTCCAATCAATATGTAACTTAGTCGTCATCTTGTAGACTATCAACTTTTTGAAGGGAGTCTTGTTATCTAACATAATCCGGCTAGGGACACCCTATCTATAGATGATGTTTTGCTGAACAAAATGGGACTCCACCTCACTTGTGACTTTCCTGGTGGCTATCGCGTCAACCCATTTGGAGAAATTATGTGTGATGGCTAAGATAAACCTGGATCCTTGGGAAGATGGCTTGAATGGTCCAACTATGTTCATTCCCCATTCAGAAAAAGAATAGGTAGGGGTAGTTGGATGCACCTTCATGTATGGGTGTCGAGGAATGGTCCCGAAAGCCTAGCACTCATGGTAACTCTTGGCAAACTCATCACAGTCAGTGAACATTGTCGGCCATTAGTAACCCTTTATATTCTAGATATGCACCTCGTCACAGTCAGATTGGTGAGCATCACACAACCCATTGTGGATCTCTATCATAGTCTAGATAGCTTCCCTTCTAGATATGCACCTGGCAAGGGCATCCCATTTCTTTTCTGGCATAAGATGGTACAACTCCCCGTAAATGAGCTAGTATGAAGCTTCTCTTCAAGCCTATTGTATGTGTTGAGTGCAATCTTCAAGGAGAGTCCCATTCTTAAAGTCGATAATGGGCTGTTGTCAATCGAGTGTCTCATGTTCATCTTCATAGTCTTCAACGACATTGGCCTCCAACAAGGTGAAGCCATCCGCTCATCTACTTTTGTCTGGGAGGAGTAACCAGTACTTGATGACAATCTCAATCTTTCCATTTGGTGGAAGCTTGATTGCAGAGGTGAGCTTGGCCAATGCATCAACCTAGGAATTTTGCCTTCTCCTGATGTGCTTGATGTTAAAAAGATAAAATTTTTATGACAAATGGATGGCAGCTGCATGGTATAGAACTAACTTTGGCTTACAAACTTTAAAGATGTCCAACATTTATTGTACTACCAGCATGGAATCTCTAAGCACTTGGATGCACCAGATTCCCATGTCGAGGGTAATTTCAAGATCGATGATGAGTGCTTCTTACTCATCCTCATTGTTTGCGTAGATTCCTAAGAGGGAACATGACTCATGGAGTACACCCCGTCAGGACTAAGGAGCACAATGCCCACACCTGCTCGGGGCCTTGCTTTCCTGGTTGACCTTATTTTGACACTGGTAGCCCCATCAAAGAACAGTTGCCAGTGCCTGATGTTGATTTGTTGTGTTTCATTGGATTCTCTCAAGGTCTTCTCATCTTGAAACTAGAGATTGAAAGGGGAGTCTTTTAGAAATGGTTGCACGGCAAAAAAAATCTGCCATCCCCTAACCTTTAATAGCCTTCTGGGGGACATATTGGATGTCGAACTCCATGAACATAAGGACCCACTTTCTCAGATATCCAGTAGGGACAAGCTACTTCAGCATGTATTTGAGAGAATCAAACTTGGATATCAAGCTAACCTCATGTGCCAAGAGATAGTGCCTAAGTTTCTTAGCCACAAATACTAGGATGAGGCACATCTTCTCCATGGGAGAGTACTTATGTTTAGGGCCCACCAACCTTCTGCTAAGGTAATAAAATGGCTACTTCTTCTCCTCATCATTTAAATGGGTGAGTATTGCCCCCAGAGAGGCATCTAGTGATGACCTTTGACAAGTGACCCCAGCACTGGCGGGTTAAGAAGATACTGTTAGAGCCCATCAAGGGTGGCTTGACAGTTGTCATCCCAAATGAAAGGGGTGCCCTTCTTGGATAACTTGGAGAAAATCTAGTACCATCTGGAGAGATTGGCGATAAAGTGCTGGATATAGGCAATCTTGTTGTGAAGAGACCTCAACTCATGAATGTTACAAGGTGAAGGCAAATCTTTGATATCTTTAATTTTTTTAGGGTCAATCTCGATACCCCGATACCTAATAATGAACTCCAAGAACTTGCCACTGGAAACTCTAAAAGCACACTTCATTGGGTTCATCTTTAATTTATAAAGGCAAAATCATTCAAAGTCTATTCTCAAGTGATCAAAGTGGTCAATTCACCTTTTAGTTTTGAAAACAATGTCATCGACATAGCACTAAACCATATCATGCAATATCGCATCAAAGATCTTGGTCTTGGCTCATTGGTATGTTGCCCCAACATTCTTCAACTGAACGACATCTATTTATAGTTGAAGATTCCCTTAGGCATTATAGTTGTAACCAGGTGATCCATCTATGAAGGACAAAGCCTCGTGTCCCATGGTCACATTCACCAAATTCTTTGGAATTAGCAAAGGAAAGTCATCCTTTGGGTAGGCATTGTTTAGGTCCCAGTAGTCAATGCACACCTGGATCTGCCCATTCTTCTTCTTAACAGGGACAATGTTAGCGAGCCAAACTAGATAAGTGTAGGGCTCAATGTCCCTAAGCTTGTCGACTTCTACATTGACCTTGAGTTCCAAATCAGTGTGCATCCACTACTGATCTTGTTTGACTAGTTTGATAGTTAGAAGGGTGGCCAAATTGTGCACTGCAACCTCGGGAGTTAACCCCGGCATTTCATTCTAAGACCATGTAAAATAGTCCCTATATTGTTGGAGCAATGACCTATACTAGTCCTTTTCTTTCTTAGTAAGGAGGGCACTGACAAAAGTTGGTTTGGGGTCATTTGGAGTCCCTAAGTTGATCTTTAGGAGGTTCTCAACTATAGCTTGGCCTCCATCTTCAATTTCCTTGTGAGCTAACTGGAGGTCCACAAACTCTATATCATCATTGTCTTCTTCTACATTAAAAGGGGCTTCAACTTGCATAGGGAAGACAGAGGCTTGTTGTAGAAATAGCTCAGCCTCAGACTTATGGCTGCTACCAGGGCCTTAGATCATAATTTATTCATCCCTGGATGATTCATCAAAGACGAGGATTGAGCTGTAGGGCTTACCACCATGTTGAATGCTGACCATGTCCACAACATAACGATAGAAATATATGCCCTACAAGCCAATCATATATGATATGAATCGACATTTCTAGATATATTTCATTCAATTACCTAGGCAAATCTTCATTATAAGCTCTTATTAGATGCGAATATCATAATGAAGTTCTTGTTCAAATGCAATGATGACTAAATCATGATGAGATCATGATAATGAGATTGATCATCTAGAGGTATTTGATCTAAATATTCCTAGTCATAGGATACTTGAGACGGGACATCAAGGATTCAGATAGACTAGTGTATGTGATATCTTCTCATGTTATGAGGATGACCGACCTTATTGGTCATTAGTGTGGAGACATTGAGATACACATACAGAGGCTCATTAGTTGAATGAGTTCACTGAACTGACCGAATTAGAAACCCCGAATAGAATCTTACTGAACTGTTAATCAGGATTTTCTATCATCACAGTTGCATGGTTGGACATTTGACCTGAGTCGCCAAAGATGCCTTGTTGGGTGGAACTTGTGCTTTTACCATTGTCTTATGGATCACCGTATAGATGGTCCAGTATAGTGATGGATCGGGTACAAGGAAAACACGATGAAGGTAATTGAACAGACAACAAGGGATCGTCCACTCTCAGTAAGTGAAAGCGAATGTCCTATGGGATATTACTCTAAATCCTTGGCTAGGGTAGATAGAATGATTGTAAAAGGAGTTTTTCAATTGATCCAATTCCGAGTACAGGATCCTATAGAGTCAGTATACTAAGGTGTCTACAGTCAAAGCCATACTCCAATCTGACCAGGACATTAGATGGATAAGGGTTTATATCCATGCAGTAATTGATGATGTAAAGACTCAATGGAGATGAGATTATCCCCATAGCCATTTGTGATCATGGGATGTGCCTTGTACCCTTCATGATCGGTAGGCCGATTAATTTGTTATTGGATAACGGATTTAATTAAATTCAATAGAATTATTCTATTTTATTTAGGCCTCAACAAAATAAGCTATTGGGCCTAGTGGGTCACACACAAAAGGACTTATCCACAAGTATAGGGACAAGGGCATAATTTATAGAGATTTTGAGTTTTTATGAAAAATTCCAAAATTCTCTATAAATACTAATGGTTCCAGCCAAACCCTATCAAGTCAAGGGTGTTAACCACATCCTTAGCCTCCTCCCTACCTCCTTCTCTCTATATAAGGTGTCCATGGGTGTTGAAGCTCCGTTCGGGAAGAGTTCTCGAGGCTGGTGCAAAGAGAGAACTTGCTGTGGATGAAGTTCATGTGGATACTGCTGGAGATGGGACACTTGAACGGTTTGAAGAGTTTGATAAGCTCATCTCCTTCCTCTCATTGAGATTATATGAATCCTTATCAGGTATATTCAAGCCCGATTTGATCAGTTTTTGGTTTCTCGTCGTTCAGTTCTGACTGAGATAGATTATAAAAGAACTTATAGGAATCGTCGCTTCTGCTGCTCCAAATTTTTATAGAGGATTTCTTACACATAATGGACTAGTGCCTCATAGTCAAAGTCATACGCCAGGCTGAGATGCTTGCTAGTCGTGTTGTAGACATCTTGAGGATAACACAAGTCATGAAAGGCACGAGCCTTCTTTCGGGATTGCCACTGTGGAATTACCATCTTTTGGTACATGTAAAGTATATCGGGAGAGATTCCAGGTGACAGCTTAATCATCATGGAGTGGGAATCCGACTGCTCAGGCCAATCGAAGTCATCTTCTTGAGCTAGCTTCTTCATCACCCTCACTTTGTAATATGTGAGGATAGGGCCTGGTGGGTAGGAGACCTTGAACATCATGAGCTTTTCAACAATCCTCAGCTCACAGTTTTCTATCAACCATAGCAAATCTTGGGTCATGCAGATACTATCCTTGATCTCTCTTGTGATAGAATTAGCATTGAAGCTAACTAGGCACCACTCTTTGTGATACGCCTAGGTCATGGGACCCAAGGACTTAAAAAAAAATCGTAGTATCTTGGCTTTGATTTCATCAATCTAGATTTCATCATCCTAGGGGTCTTCAACCCCATCTTATTTTTACTTTTGTTGGGCACTAGTTTCGGTGGCCTGGTATGGAAGTAAGGGATAACGTCAACATGGTAATAGTTAGCTATCTCAAAGGGGGACTGATTGGCATCAACTTTGTATTGCCTCCCCTCTTTGTTGTACTTTACACATTGATGGAACATGGATGGAAAGGCACATTTGGCATGAATCCAAGGGTTCCCCAACAATGCTTTGTATGTGGAGTCGGCACCAATGATGTAGAAGGTGGTCTTAGCCATCAGACCTCCTACATCTAGCTCCACATCAACTCGGCCGAAAGCCTCCTCAGAGTCTTGGTTAAAACTTGAGTTGGTTACTCTAGGTGCTTTCTGTAGATAGGGAATCAAGGCCTTAAATGTCTTGATGGGTATGAAATTGCATGCTGAACTACCATCGATCATGATGCAATTCATCTCATACCCATTTATGGAGCCTTTCATGTACAGTGCCTTGTTATGAAAAGCACTAGGAAAGACTATATCCTCATCTATGAATGACATGAAAGCTGCATATGCATCAAACTATTCAAGATTGGGGATTTGGGCATCATACACCTCGAGTTTCTACATAATCGCTATGAGGGTATCATGGAGCTCCTTACTCAGAGAGAGCATTTCCCAAATACTGAGGTGTATAGGCAGCCTCCAGATCTTAGATAGTAAGGAGGTGTTAACCTGATCCTTGGTTTTTGTTGTAGTAGGATACCTGGCCACAAGGGGGTCATGTTGGTCTTCCTAGGAGCCTAATGCAGCAAAGGGCTGAGAAGGACTTGGGCCCTCATCTTTGTCCACTAGCTGATTTTCGTGAGAGAGACCAGGCTGGTCGGCCTCTCTGGTGTTGATGTCCTCCTGAGCGCGGGCCAATGTCAACGGCACATTTGAGCTGGTGCTTGGCATACTTGGACCTCCTGCTAATCCACTTGTGTTGACATCTTGCCCAAGGTGCTATTTGATGACTAGAGCAGGCACTAGGCTAGGCTCCTCATCTCCAAGATAGGTAACCTTACTCTGATGTTGGATTTTACTGCCACACTTCTTCTATGATATCTATTCACTTATTCTTATGGCTAATAGGTTAACTGGAGGACCTCGATGAGCCCATCCTCAACTATTGTAGGAACTTGGAAGAGAATAATTTACCATGTTGCATGAGAAGGCCTATAATTGGGCCATGAGCTCCTATACATTAGCTCATTTGCACCATCCTCCCAGAAGTCTGCTATCTGGCAAGAGTTGCCTCCTCACCAATCATTGCCCTCTACCTAAGATTTAGTAGGTAGTTGGTGAAAACTTAACACTTGGCCCAATCACCCCAGGGGATGAAATCATTAAGGGTCAAGGGTCTCGATGGCTGCTTTGGAACATACTTATCAAGTTGGTCAGTTAACTTTTGAAGCTTCTAAACTAGAGTTAAATTTTATAGCTAGGCTTTGATCTCTCATAAGCATTCTTCTTGTTGCTGAACTCTTCTTTTCTTGGCCTTCCTCGTGTTCTTCATCTACTTCCTCTAGTGTGCAGCATCAGATGGGCCATGTAGTGGAGCTTCCTAGTTATGTGGAACATTGGCTCATGAGGACACAACCACTTGCTCTTCACCCTTACACAAAGCTACTTCTGCTCAAACTTAAGCCTTCTCTTTTTGTAAGGGGACAACCTACCAAGGTCTCATAAAGTCCTCAATTGCATCTTGTATCTGGCATTGGTGTTGATCCTCAGTCTTAACATTCTTCTGTACAAGCTCACAGGGGAGCGTCTAGTAGCTGGAGAAGAATTGGGGGAACACAGAATCTTGTGAGGTGCCCCATTCTTGAGTATTTTTGGCACACTATCTTTAGGAGGCATGAATGACATAGAGGACTTTGCTGAGCCTGAGTTAACATGGGTCTGTGGTAGCTAAATGAGATAACATCCTATCTTAAGGAACTCACTCCTGATTAAGTCTTTAGGTGTTTCTTAACTGCTCGATAGTCCTCAATAGCATGTGCTTGTGTATGGTGATTGATAGAAATGTATGCCCTACAAATCAATCATATATGATATGATTTTATATTTCTAGAAATATCTTATTCAATTAATTAGAAAAATCTTTATTATTAGCTCCTGTGTACAACATAATGAAGAACTTGATCACATACAATGATGATTGAATCATGATACAATCATGATAATGAGATCAGTCATCTATAGGTATGTAATCTAGATATTCCTAGCCATAGGATCCTTAAGATGGAACATCAAGGATCTGGATAGACTAGTGTGAGTGATGTCTTAAATGATGAGGATGACCGATCTCATTAGTCATTAGTGTGGAGACACTGAGATACACATACATGTGCTCATTAGTTGAATAAGTTCTCTGAACTAACTGAATTAGAAACCATAAATGGTATCTTACCGAACTGTCAATTAGGATTTTCTATCATCATGATCGCATGGTTGAATCTTTGACCTGAGTCGCCAAAGAGGCCTTGTTGGGGGGAACTTTTGCTTTGACTATTGACTTATGGATCACTATTTTGATGGTCTAATGTAGCAATGGATTGGGCAAAAGAAAAACTCAATGGAGGCAATTGAGTAGACAACGAGGGTTCATCCACTCTTGGTAAGTGAGAGTGAGTGAATGTTCTATGGGATAGTACCTTAACTGGATAGGGTATAGAGGATAACTAGAAAAGGAGTTTTTCAATTGATCCAATTCTGGGTACAAGATCCTATAGAGTCGGTATACTATAAAGTTGATAGTAGATGCCATACTCCTTTACGACTGGAACACTAGTTGGACAAGGGTTTATATCCATGTGGTAACCAATGATGGAAAGACTCAATGGATATAAGATAATCCCCAAAGCAATTTAAGATCATGGGATATGACTTGTAGCCTTCTTGATCGGTAAGCCAACTAATATGTTATTAGATAATAAATTTAATTAAATTAAATAAAATTATTCTATTTTATTTAGGCTTTAACCAAATAGGTTATTTGGCCTAGTAGTCACACACATAAGGACTTATCCATAGGTACAGGGGAAGTGCATAATTTGTAGAAATTTTGAGTTTTTATGAAAAATTCTATTTTTTCGATAAATACCAATAGATTCAGCCAAACTCTATCAAGACAAGGGTGGAAACCACATCCTTAGCCTCCTTTCTACCACCTCCTCTCTTTGTAAGGCATCCATGGGTGATAGAGCTCCATTCGAGAAGAGTTCTTGAGGCAGGTGCAAGGGGAGAACCTATTGTGGTTGAAGTTCATGTGGATATCGTTGGAGATTGGACATTTAAATAGTTTAAAGAGCTTTAGAAGATCTTATTTTTTCGCTCCATGGGATTAAGTGAATCCCTATCAGATATATTTGAACTCGTTTTGATCAATTTTTAGTTTTCGTCATTCGGTTCTGATTGGGTCAAGTTCAACAAGAACTCATAGGAATCATCACTTTCATCACACCAAAATTTTTAGGACAATTTCTTACAATGGTATCAGAGCCAGGTTCATGTATCGGTCCAACTAACATTGAATCGATGTTATTTCATGTAATTTGTGTTCCTAAATTTGTACAAATATCAATTTGGTCGAGGCCACCATAATTTGTATATGATTTAGATAAACATTTGGTTGCCACTAGTAATATCTTGTGATATAGGGCTTTTCAATGCCATAAACTGTTCAAATTTTAGATCTTTGTAACATCCGAGAGAAGACCCAAAGGTTGGTGTTTCTGTCATGCCCAAATCATCACCCAGTTTTTGAGATTTTGTGAAATATCTATCCATGGAGGTAATTGAAGCCTTAAGAAGGTTTTGAAAGATGGGTAATGCAATTACTTATTGTTTTTCTATGATATCCTACCATGAACGGTGGTGAACAAAGAGAAATTGAGCTTTTTTTGGTGATCTAGTATTCTGCTTGGTTTGGTAGCACCATCCTGATTCTCTTTATTTTCCTATCAATATAGAATTTTTCTATGCTACTATATATATATGCATATTATCAAGTTTTTTGAGAATTTTTGGCCTTCGAGATAAGGAGTTATCTTGGTTGCAATATGGTAATTTCTGCTAACAAATCTGGTCGACTGCCTCCTCTTCATCCTCATATTCCTATTGATTTTGATTTTTTTTGGAGGTAAGTTTAACTATTTTGGAATCCTCATTTGATAAGAATTCCAATGCATATTTCTAAATTTTTTAGAGCCCTAGATAAGGAGATATGGACCTCGAAATTTGGGCTTCAGAAACCCCTTCGAGTGGCTACTATAGTGCCTTATTAGGTGGAGGA
The DNA here is from genome assembly GCA_036172225.1 of Cryptocoryne crispatula var. balansae. NCBI lineage: Eukaryota > Viridiplantae > Streptophyta > Magnoliopsida > Alismatales > Araceae > Cryptocoryne > Cryptocoryne crispatula. The sequence goes on along the minus strand of CM069930.1, from coordinate 31,109,492 downwards.
GACGAGTCCGAATTGGACCCGATTGCTACAGTAGCCAAAAGCCAACGCATGGGCAGGCACACATGAGGTTGCATAGTGATGTTGGAAGACCGGTGCACTGGGTGGCACACACGGGCACACACCGGGGTGGCTTAGTTAAGCCTTAACATTGTTTCAAAGGTTTAACTTAATTATTTAGTGTCTTAATTAATTTTATAAAATGAGATTTTTTAGAATATAAATTATGACATTAATTTATGACTTTTCATAGTTTTGGGAATGCATAGATATTCTAAATATTTTAGATGTGCTTGAATGATTCATATAAATTGTTTATATGTTGCTTTCATGTTATTTATTTCATGAAAAATTTGACATGCATGAAATTGAGAATTTAAAAATTGCAATATATAATTTTATGTTGATATATACAATATATCTTATATAGTTATCACATATGGCTTTATGTTCATGTGATGAATGCTAGTGTGTACGGAGGTGATCAGGACTTAAATGTGCTTGGCTTGTGATTGCTTAATTAATTGTGTTGGTTTTGTTATTAAATGGGGCCTACATGTGCCTCCTCTCTCTCTATACAATTTGATTATAAATTCTATCTTCCTCCATTAATGTACTCCCTTTGGTTAAAATCAAGGTTTTTTATAAAGTTTTGTACACTTGCGGGTCTACATATCCTTAAGTCTCTTGAGATAGTTAGAAGCCAGTTCGTGAAAGATTGGAGAGTGAGACCACTTAGAGAAGCACCCTTCGGAAATTTGAGCATGCCAAGTCAAGCTTTTGAAGCAAGGATTTGTACCTATAGAGGTGCCTTAGGTGCATCATTAGGGTTATGTCCATGATCACCTAATTTTTTGCATATTTGATATATAGATGTGTGCTACAGGTTATATCTTAGATATATAATATTCAAAAGGTATTGTATATACATAGCACATATTATTGATGAGACTAAAGTAAAATCTCTCCTTGTTTTAATTAGGTTGATGAATGTGAGACATTAAAAATGACTCACGTAGACTTCCGTTGTTATGGTCTTGATGAGCCAATCTTAGATTGGATGGGTTTGTTGTGCTATCACAAAGCCCATTCAACAAGGGATTGGTGATCATGGCCACATCATTTACTAAATTTTGGGGTGGATCATTTACATGGGTTTGTTGTGCTACCACAAGGGCTATGTGAAGAATCCATTCTAATAAGGCTTGTTGTACTACCATAAGATCATAACTCTAGAAGGTGAATGAATAAGAGTTACAAGAGTTGCAACTAGAAATAGTTGCCTAACAATTAAGTATGAGATGATTTGTTGTGCTATCACAAGGTGATCACGGTAAAGTTAATAGGGTCTTAGTCTCTAGTAGGATTTCATCATGATATCCCATCTTTGCATAATGAGGGTTATGAAAATTCGAAAAAAATTAATGAGAGTATAAATTAGGATGAATGACCATATCTCAATTTTAAATTAATGTCTACAATTATATCTCAATTGTAGAATGTGATGATAAACTACCATTAGTAAGGCATACTAGATGTCAAATAGTTTTAATGGCTCGCACTTCTTAAATCGATTTAGAACAAAGAGAATTGTTCTCATGGTTTACTAACTAACTATCCTATATAAGAAGTAGGTGACTACAAGACTATCTAATGATGTGAGAGAAGATATGATCTTATCTCATAAAATAGTATAGAGAAGATGTATTGTTTGCCTTATAATAGATGTCAACCTCTATGAGATAAAAATTATATAGGTAACATGGATAGATGGATATGAGATTCATCATGGCTTATGATGATGAGCTATTTAAGGGCATGTTAGAACAACAATACATCTTAAATACTTCTTATTGGTTAGACCAATAGAAAGAAGTAAGATAGTTAAATATAAATAGAAGAAAATAGTTAAAAGCAAAGAAAGATGTCAAGATAACAATAGCCTAAATAAGACATACAATAATTCTTCTACTATCAAGATGATAATAAGTGGAAGAGGAATTGAAATTTATTGCACATAATACAAAGGTGGAGCTCGAGAAGCCTCATGCATCTATGTTATTGAAATTTACTTGTCTTAAATATACATAGTTAATAGTATTAGATACTATATGTGTATATCATAGTATTAGATACTATGGATGCATCTAATGGTATGAGATACTAGATATGTGTCTTATATCAACAAGAAGTTGTAGATGATGACAACTAAATGAAGGCTTAATAAAGAATATGTTGACCTACATATGAAATGGTGCAAAACTTGCATCGTTACTAGTGGGATATACAATTCTTTAATAGCCTACTTGAGATGCCTTGATAATTAAGATTGCTATCATATCCTTCTACAAGAACATTATCTATATTTCTTGCTTTAATAAATGTTGATATATTTCAAGCTTGGAAATAACAGATGTTATGAAACATTGAATGGCGAAGTGTTTGTCGGTGGGAGCTTAATAAATTGTTTAATCATATCAGATATATTAGCTCTCATGTTATGTGTGAAAAATCCTTTGAAGAAGAAATGAGTTGATTTATATCAATATACCCTTTAGCTTAATGTAGACATATAGAATGGGCTAATGAGTTGTTTGAACTCATACATCTAGCTGTATGTTAGCTCATATCTATTAAGGTTAAATGAAAACATTTCTACTTAATTATTTCAAAGATGATGTCTCTATGTATAGATACATGTACTTAATGAAGTACAAATCCGAGACCTTTGAGAAATTATTTGAGATTAAGAATGAAGTAGTGATACTAATGGAAAGTGTAATAAAACTCTTTTATAAGATCAAGGAGAGAAATATTTGAGAATATAATTCACATATAATCAAAAAATAATAGAATCTAATTTTAATGGACACATCTTTATACATTTTAGCTTAATTAAGAAGCTAAAATGAGAAATGATATTGTGTAGGACATAATACGGATAATGACAACTTTTGCAAAATTTCTTCTCTCTATTTAAGGCTAAGTACTCGATATAACCACTTTATCTTGAATTGGTGCCTTATATGTCTATTATGACTAATCCATATAGGATATTGAAAGGGGTTAATGCTTGACCTTACGCCCTGTTTGGTAACACTATTAGGTACCTCTATCACTATCAATTTTAAAATTGATATTGATAGGAATCATTAAGAAGTGTTTGGCTAAGTGTATCAATTTTAAAATTTATAGTACAAACAAAGCATATTATGTAATACAAGTGTCCACTTGTATTACTTTTTATATTGATACTCCAACATTTGAAAATATTAATATCAATATTGATATAGTACCAAAAATAAAACTCTAACCAAACAGGGCATTAAGTAAGTTAAGGTTTTGGAAAGTTCGATCTGGTGAAGATGAATAACCGTAACTAGTTGAAACATATGATTATGAAGTGTTGGCTTGTGGGGTATCCTAAAGAAACTTATAAATATTAAATATACCACTCTTATGGAGAAAGATACATATTGCTCAGCTCACCATATTTCTAGAGGAAGAGTTTCTTCTTAAGAAAGATAGTGAAGTAAGATATATATGGAAGATATTCCAGTCTCACAACCCAAGGTCACTTTTATTAAGGTACTACTTAATAATTACACATGGGAAAATCATAGGTATTTTCTTATGTCCATTCAACCTAAGAGATATATGGGACATATCTTTGATAGAAAAAATGAGACATATGATAGAAAGGATATTGATCCTAAGATCTATATAGAAGCAATATAAAAAATTGATCCTAAAATGGAAAGAGAATAAAATTTGAAGTAAATTCTACCTATTCAAATCAAGTTTAGAACTTGGTAGATCCACCTAAAGATATAATATCCATAAGGTATAAATGGATCACTAAATAATAGATTGAAGTGTATTAGAAGGTAGAGACTTTCAAGGCAAAGGTAGTTGAAAAGGATATCATCTAAATCAAGTAGTTAACTATGATGAGACAATTTTACCTATGCCATAATTTAATTCATTTGGATTTTGATTGTTACACACTATGACTAAAATATATGTCAATTAGATGTTAAGATAGTGTTTCTCTATGGTATTTTGAGGAATAGATGTACATGATACAACTTTAAAGAAATCAAGTCCCATTAACATCCAAATAGAGTGTGTATAAGGTCCATTTATAGACTGAACTAAAACTTTTCATAGATGATATAAAAAGGTTTAATGAGATTAAATCTTATGAATTTGTTAAGAATGAAGAGAAGCCTTGTCTATTCAACTGGATAAGTGGGAACATTATTACTTCCTTGCCATTTTACGTGGAAGACGTACTACTCATTAAGAATAAAGTAGGTATATTATCATGAATGAGCCTAGCTATCAAATTAATCTTTCAAACTAAGTATAGGTTTTAAGATCTATGGAGATAGATCTAAAAGCAATACCCAACTAATGTACATAGTCACCATAGTCAAAAGCTTTGACATGGTAAACTCTGAAATATGTTTCTTACCTATGTATTGTGGAGTTGATCTCTTTAAAAGATGTCTTTATAGACTTCTTGATAGATAAAGAGAGCACATAATTAGAGCCCTTATGCTCTTGCCATAGGGTCTACCATATATGTGATGCTACTACATACATGACTTGATTAGTGCTCCAAGTGTTATGAGCATTCATTAGGTGGATCCGTGTGAGAGTCAATGGATGGTTTAGAGATGTATTATTTGGTACTTGAGAAGCACAAATGATATATCTCTATACAAGGAAGTATAAGACTTAAAAATTATAGTTTTACAAACACAAGCTTCTAGTCAAATAAGTTTAATAAAAGTCCAAATAATGATGGTGTAGTGAGCTAGAAGAGTTCCATGTGATAAAACACTACAAATTCTATGACTAATGTAAAGAAGATTGCATAATGGTTGCACACTACTTGAGAAGTAGTTTAGATGAAGATGTTCATCTAAGATATGGGATTTTCGCAATTTTTTATTAAAGTGTACAATTATCTTAAGAAAATAATAGGGTAGAGCCGATGTTTCATCAGAAGTTTAAAACTTCTATGGTAACACCATAAAATTAGAGAGATTGCTTGATTTTTACTTAGTTGAATTTTGAATCGGTTTTGATTGCTCTCTTTGATGAAATTGTTTAAGTTTAGATAATTTTTAAATTTTTTGAGGAATCTGATCTTTTTAAGTTTGGTTGACAAGTGTTAAATCTTTTTTTGGCTGTTGGTGTTTTGATATTGATTTGGATGTGTTTGGTATATTTTAACCATTATTGAGCTTTAGTTTGATTTGGTTAAGTTTATGTTTCAGATTTTTTATGGATTTTATTCTCATGTTTTCAAATAAATTCCAAGTCCTTTGAAGTGTGTTCAACATGTTTTACTTAAAGTAATTTTAATTTAGATGCTTAAATTTGATTAAGTCTATTCTTCAGATTATGCTAAGTGTTTTTAGGCATAGTTGGGATTTAATTAAATCTATCTTCAGATTTGGTTAAGTGTTTTTAGGATTTTGACTAAGTGTATTCATATTTGATTAAGAGATTGGCTCGCATCCCATCCAGCCCATTGATCTAGCATCGATGCCCGATCACATGCAATCAACTCGGCACTTGAAGTTCACTATATTTGTTCATTGAATTTGCATGTCTGAATACATAGTGCATAGGTACTTCATATGACAAGTTCAACGAAGTCGGCAATTCATATGCCATGTCCAGAAGTGTCTAAGTGTGCATGTAGTCAACTTATCAAAGTGAAGTTTTCTTCCCATGGTGTAAACTCTCACGGAATCAAAAAAATTTTGGTAGCATACTGCCCTGTTTCCTAATTAGTGTAAAAATTTACCCATCCTATATGTTTAAGTATTTTTGACTTTTCCACATAGTAGGAAGAATTCATCTGTATAGGAAGCATGTCTCATATGTACGCTTGGGTCAGCATATTGGAAGTGTGTCCAGACTAGCCACTCAATGGAGTGTCTAGTTGTGGACTAACTCCTTAACATATTTTTCTTTAAAAGCCTGAGGCAGTGCCCAATGGTGGACTAACTCTCCATACCTAGATTTTTTAGGTTCAAAGCCTAAGACAGTGCCTAGTGATAGGTTAATTCATCTAACTTAATTTTTTTTAAGACTAAAGCCTGAGGCAGTGCCCAATTGTGGGCTAACCCCCCAGGCTTAGTCAATTTTAAGTTCAAGTTTGAAGTGTCTAAGGCAGTATCTAGTTGTGGACTAACTTTGCAGACTTAGTCATTTTGTACAATACCCAATGGGCCAGTTCATGTAACATTGGCACAACGGGCAATCTTCAAGTCTTTGGGCCAAATAGGCCTATATTGAGCTTCATGGGCTAGCAAGGCCTATTTTTACACTTCAAGGGCCAACAAGGCCTGCTTTGCAACATGTATGCCTTAGTTTTTTTTTTCCGCTTTTCTTGTAGTAGCAATGGATGGTGCACACCTTCAAGGGGAAGGGCTGAAAGAATGTTGTTTGGGTGCTGTTTAGGAAGCTGTCAATGGGCTGATTAATGACCTGTTTGGGTGTGTTGCTCAAAGGGCTAATCAAATGACCAGCAAAGGGGCCAAGACATGGGCACACAAGGGGCTGTTCACGTGCTGTGTTGGTGATCTAATCAAGGACTGTCTATGAACAGATTTCATGGCCTGACTGGATGGCCTAAAGAGAAGCACACAAGGGGAACAGTCAAGGGCTGATTAGTGATCTGTTTGGATGGCCAAAAGGGACAACTTTCAGGTGCTTTTCAGAAAGCCAACAAAGGGGCTGCTGAGTGGAAGATTCGGGACCTGCAAGGGGGTTTGATTTTGGTGCCATTTTGGGCCTGATCAAGGGATGTCTATGGGTTGTCATATCCAGCCTGATTAGCGGAGGCCAAAGGGGCATTTCATGTGACCATCAGGGGGGTCGGACATGGGCTATTTGTGACAAGTTTGAAGGCCTAATTGGATGGCCAAAAAGGAAGGCCAAAAGGGGCTGTTTTAGATGACCAAACACAGGGGTCTTCAGGTAGCCAGCAAGGGGGCTGATAGGGGGATGCACATGGGGCTATATGAATGGTTAGATCAAGTGCTCATGGGGCTATGTATACAAGCATTTTAAATGGCCAAAGAGGAGGCCGAGGAAGAAAGAAAGAAGAGGGGAGGAAGATAAATGAAGAATACTTTTTTCTTTCTCTACTCACCTTGTTTCATTTTTTTTTCTCTTGTGTAGAGGGCTGTTGGAACAGGGTGATCAGGCTGACCAAGGGCCTAATTAGCTATAGTTGCTGCTGGAGTTGGCGTGGGATGTGGAAGAATAGGCTCTCTTTCTTCTTCTTCTACTGTTGGCACCAAGATGGCCTGCTCCTGCTGATGCTGTTGGATGACCTTCACCTTCTTCTTCTCCTTGGTGCACAGATGCTGCAACAGGTGCTGCTGCTATTGTTGGAGAAGAGGGCGTCTCATTCTTCTTCATCTTCTTCCTTTACTTCTTCTACAGGTAGTGCTGTGTGGGAACCTCAATAAATGTTTCATTTTCTGGAAAGAGTTTTGTTTTTGTGTGTGTAAAATGTCGACATCCGAGTTTTCTAGCAAAATAGGTAATAGAATATAAAGATACTAGATAGTTGGGTGATATGATAAAAGTATAGAATCGAGATTTAGGTTCTATGAAAATTTTTTTGACCCCTCTCTTTCAGATGGTGCGAATATCTGATATTCATTTACATCGAGCAACTAATCGAATACCCTTGATTAACTGTCATAGCGATCTTTTTGTCGAGAGCATGCACATCCACAACATATAAAGAACACAAAGGACTCTGGCCTTTCGGGCCCAATGAGATGCAAACAATTTTAGTTAAGTTTTATTTTAAGTTTGTTGAAAGCTTGTTAAAAGTTTGGTTTGTTTGGAGTTGGTTTGAGTTTAAGTTTGAATGTTGAATGTTAAGTGTTGGCTTTTGTTGTTCAAGTTGAATGACTTGATTTTAACTTAGTTAAATTTTGAATAGGTTTTAATTGAAGTTGTTGATGAGATTGTTTAAGTGTTGATGTACTTGAGATGCTTTAAGCAATTTGATTTTTTTAAGTGTAGTTCACATGTGTTAAGTCTTTTTTTTCTTGTTGGTTGGTGTTTTAATACTGATTTAAGTGTGTACGGTATGTTTCAAATGCTTTGAACTTCAACTCAACTTGGCTAAGTTTAAGTTCAGAATGTTAAGAATTTCATTTTTCATGTTTTGAAATAAATTCTAAGTTTATTGAAAGTGTTTTTAGCATGTTTCACTTGTCTTCTTTAAGAAGTTATCTCTTACCTAGGTTAAGTGTTTTAATTCTAATGTTCAAATTTAATTAAGTCTATTTTGAAATTTGATTAATTGTTCTTTAGATGAATTTAAATGTGTTCATACTTTTTTTTATGATCAGTTTGCATCCCATCCGGTCCATCGGGCAAGCATTGATGCTCAACCTCCTACAATGAAGTCAGCACTTGAAGTTCATAGAATTTGTTCATGTCCAAGTACATGGTACACAGGTAGTTTATATGCCTAGTTCAATAATGTAGGCAAATCATGTGCCATGTCAAGATATGTAGGTAGTTCATGTGCCATATCAAAAAATGTCTAAGTGTAGAAGTCTTCAACCTGTCAAAAAGATTCCCTTCCCAAGGTGTAAACTCCTACGAGATCAAGAAAATTTCAATAGCATGCTGACCTATTTTTTGATAAGTGTAGAAATTTGCTCATCTTATATGGTTAAGCCTTTTTTACTTTTCCACATAGTGGGAAGGGTCTGTCCGCATAGGAAGCATGTCCCATATGTATGCCTGGGTCAACACACCGGAAGCGTGTCCAAACTAGCTGCCCAATGGAGGATCCAGTTGTGGACTAACTCCTTAACCTAGTTTTTTTTGTCTATGTCTAAGGAAGCATCCAATGGTAGACTAACTCTCCAAAATTAGTTTTTTTAGATGTGAAGCCTAGGGTAGCACCCAGTTGTGGGTTAATTCTTTGGACTTACTTTTTTTTAAGACTGAAGCCTGAGGTAGCACTCAGTTGTGGGCTAACTCCCCATACATAGTCATTTTTTTTAGTGTGAAGCTTAAGGCAGTGCCCAGTGGTGAGATAACTCCTTAGACTTTGTCAACATTTTAAGTTCAAATTTGATGTGCTCAGGGCAGCGTCTAGTTGTGGACTAACTCCTCAAACTTAGTAATTTTGTCCAATGCCCAATGGGCTAGTTCAAGTCTCATCAGCACAATGGGCTGGTCTTCAAGTTTTTGGGCTAAAGAGGCCTGTTTTGGTCTTCATGGGCCAGCAAGGCCTATTCATTGCAGTTCAAGGCAGCAGGGCTTGCTTTGCAACTTGTATGCCTTAGTCATTTTTTTCTTTGTTTTCTTGCAGCAACAACAGATGGTGCAATTAAGCCTCAAAGGGGCTGAAGTTAAACCTGTTTGAATGCCATTTAAAAGAGCCAACAAGAGGGCTTCTAAGGAACTGCACAAAGAGCACATTTGGGGTTAAATGGGTGCTGTTTTGATGAATAAAACATAGGGTAATTGAGGACTTTACTTGATTGCCACATGAGTGGACAGAAATGGGGCCACAATGGGGCTCACTTGGGACCTATTTATAGGCAAGCAAAGGGGGTCTTAATAGGTGCTCTATAAAGACCAGAAAATGGGCTGTTTGAATGGGCATTTAGGGGATCTGATTGAGGAATGCACAAGGGCTATGTGAAGGGTTAACAAGTGACCAACAAGAAGACCTGATTATGAGCACACAAGAGGGCTATTCAGGTGGTCTGATGAGAGCCTAATTGAAGACATGTTTAAGGGCACTCAAAGGGGCCTGATTGAGGATAGAATTGAGGTGACTTGATTGCTGGACAATGGCAAAAGAAGGGACAGCACAAAGAACTGATTGAGGGTCTGTTTAGGTGGCCAAAATGGAGCCTGTTTTGATGGTTGGACAGTGGCCAAAGAAGAGACAGATTTTGGACTGATTGAGGACCTAAAAGGAAGGCTAAACATGGGCTTCTGCTGAGGGCTTTGTGAAAGTGACAACAATTAGTCGAACATAGGGTGTTTATGGCATGTTTAGGATCTGATCACGAGAGTCCAGAAGGGGGTGCATAAGGGGCTGGTCTAAGGGGCCTGTTTAAAGGAGACAGCAAGGGAGCCTATCTTGGAGATAGAAATGGGGGTTGAACAATGACATGTGCAGGTCATTTTTGGCCATTATAGGGGCTGATCAAGGGTTGCTCATGGGCTATCCAAAGGAACAATTGGACAATTGTTCATAGAGAAGACTGGAGAAGATAAAGAAGAGAGAAAGAAGAGAAGAACTACATGGGGTGTACTTGTTTTCAACTCACCTTCTTCTTGCTTCTTTTGCACAGAGGGGCTGCTTGGAAGAGGATCAGGCTGATCCCTTTCTTTGTCCTTATTCTTCTTAACATGCAGGTTCTGGAGAAGAAAGATGGAGCTGTTGTTGCTGCTGGAGGCCACATGGAGAAGCCTTCTGTCATCGAAGAAAAAGGTGGTGCAGATTCTGCTAAAGGTTGGCACTGGAAGCAGAGCAGATCACCTCCTCTTCTTGTTGTCCTTATTCTTGTCCTTCTACAGATGCTGGAGCTTTCTGTTGAATATGTCACACTAGAGAAGAGGAAGAGAGCTGGGATTCGGCCAGAGCAGGTGAGGGAAGAAAGAGGCATGGTTGGCGCATAGGTGAGTCAAGCTAGCTTTGGCCAAGGCCAGATGGTAGGTCATTTATAAGAAATTTGGCCACCATCTACAGAAGGAGATAAGGCCAGGAGCATGAGAGTCCTAATTCTCAAAGAGTTCTAATTCAACAAGACTCTTAATTGGGCAAGACATCTAGCCAACAGTGAGGTGCGGCCAGACCAAGTAAGGCTGCACACATGGAATTGGAATGGGCTAAGGTTTGGCCAAAGACCAGGAAGCCAACTAAATTTTGTGCCATCTGATGGTTAGGATAAGGATGTATGATAAGGCTCAGATGTGATAAGGGTCAAGTAGGGAGAGTCCTAGTGCAAGAAGATCTCTCATTAACTGGGTGTGTGTGTGAGGTGAGTAGATGGCGCACCAGCCCTTACTTTGTAGGGCATCTTGCACACATGGTAGCTGGGAAGAGCTGGTATCCAGCCAGATGATGGCCATCTGATGGGATAAGATGAGGTTTGAAGGATAATACTCAATTAAGATGAAGATAATCTTCAAGGAGATAATAATAAGTTGGAGATAGGATAAGAAGGAAAAAGTCATATCTCATGAAGAAGTCTTTAACCAAAAGAATTTCAACCAAAAATGGAGTGTTTGCAAGGATTAATTTCACCAAAATAGGTGAATATGAAGGTGGTTCAGACAGATATCAGGTGCTGGATACAAGGAGATGAAGATCAAATCCAGTCCATCCATCTAAATGCTCCCAATCTGACGGCTATCATTAATTCCAACCAACAATTAATTAAACACACATGGAATTAATTCATAAAAATATGTAATAGGCTCTAATGACCATTTATCTTGTGCACCATCAAGATGTGTGGCCATGATGCCTTGAATTGCATCAAATCTTCTGATTTTATCGATTTCTCCGATCGGTGCAATCTTAGCTGTCGATAATGCCATAAACTATAATTGAGTGCAATTGAATTCTCCTATTGCCAAATTTCAATTCCAATGCATAAATATTCTCTAGAATAAAGTCATGAACTAGAAAATTGAAATTTTCAGTTTAGGTTGCTCTGAAAATTGTTTGGACCATCATGCCCCAGGTGTGATTTAATACGGACTTTGGTTGGATTTGATATTCCTTACATAACTTTTCAACTGGTGGTCAAATTATCAATCTGTTTTGAGCATTGTCTAGCTCTGTCTGATACTGACATGGTGAAGTTGGATTTTCTTGATAGAGTCCCACCTTGTCCCGAAATGTTAGGAGCAAAATGGTCATTTTGGTCTTTCAGTGTCCATTTTTCATATTTTGGGCACTATTGCAAAGCTCTCAACTAGGGCTATGTAATGAGCACATTATCTTGGTCATTTTTAGTTTATTAAGCCATGCTAAGATATTTCCAAAGCTTATTTACATCATCTGGTCCTTATTTTACTAAATTTAGGTCAAATGTTTGGACTGACCTTGTCATTGCTCAAATCTGTATTAAGTGAGATAAATAGAAAGTTTTGGTGCCAACATGCTAGAGGAGGGAGGAAGCTTCTGCTGTTGCTGGAGTTGGCATGTAGGTTAGATGGAGGAAGGGAGAACAAAAGTTGGCACATAGGTCAGGTGTCTAAAGGGTGCTAGTTCGGCCAGATGCAAGGGCTTTTATAGAGCTGAATGGAGCCATCTTCATATGATGATAAGGCTAAGATGGGTAAGAGTCCTAATATATGGAGAAGTCTACTTTAACAGGACTCCTAATTGGGAAAGAATTCTCCCAAGTTGATGAGGTGCGCCTAGACCAGATGAAGGGTGCACACAAGGTATCTAGAATGAGCTGAAGTTTGGCCAGATGTAGCTCATTTGTGTGCCATCTGATGGAGTGAATAAGTCTCATTTGGGTGAGAGTCTAAATGCAAGAATAGGTCTTCCCTAGGAGGAGTTCTTATGTAAGACGGAGTCTCACTAGCTAGATGTGTGCATGAGATAAGATGTTCGCGCACCTACCCCTACATTGTAGGTGCTTGTGCACACAAGGTGTGGGTGATGGAGAGAAGATAGCACACCTGATTCATATTACTTAGTCTCCTATTAGTTGGGGAGTCCAGAGGATAAGCCGGATAAGAGATAATATGGTTGGGAGATAAGGATAAGCTGAAGATAGGATGAGAAGGTAAGAGTCCTATCTCACAAAAAAGTCTACACCCGGGGGAATTCCAACCAAGAATAATGTGTGGACACGGGTGTGTGTGCACAAGGCTGTGAGGAGAAAGGATGGTTCAGCCAGGGTCAGTTGTTTGCACACAAAGATGGAGAGATCCAATCTAGTCCATGGATGTAAATGCTCTCGATCCAACAACTATTATTAATTTTGGCCAAAATTTAATTAAACACACCTTGAATTGATCCAAAAAAAACTAGAATGAGCTCAGATGGTCATTGATCTTGTGCTCCATCAAGATGTATGGCCATGATGCCCTGATTTGCAACAGATCTTTTGATTTTTCCAATTTTCCTTATCAATGTAATCTTGGCTATCGATAATGTTGGAAATTGCAATTGAGTGCAATTAAATTCTTCCATTGGCTGAATTTCAATTCTAATGCATCAATATTCTTGAGAGTATATTCATGGACCATAAAATTGAAAATTTAAGCTCATTATCTGACCTAGAAATTATTTGGGCCATCATGTCCCTGTTGTGATTGGACACAAACTTTGCCCATATTTGATATTTCTTGAATAACCTTCCAACTGGTAGCCAGATTTCTATTCCATTTTGAGGGTTGTGAAACTTTATCTTATATTGAAAATATGGTGAAGTTGTATCTCTCTGATAGAGTCCCAACTTGTCCCAAAGTGTCGAAGGCAAAATGGTCATTTCGGCCCTCCGATGTTTGTTTACTTTGTTTTATGCACTGTTTCGAAGCTCTCAATTGGAGCTATGCAATGAAATCATTATATTGACCATTTTGAGCCTATCAAGCCATGCTGAGGTAATTATATAACTTTTTTATATCATCTGGTGCTTTTTTACCAAATTTGGATTGGATTTCCAAACCGACTTCGACATTGCTCAAATCATAAAAATTTGGCGTTAACAAAAAAATTGCCCAACTTTATCACTGGTGAGGCCTTTGAATAATATAAGAGAGCTAAAAATGAGGCAAAAAGCATAGTTAGATGAGCTATGGAATCATGTGTAGTAAGTTATATGACAAGTTGGGCACAAATAAAGGTGAGAAGAATATTTATCGTCTAGCCAAGTTGAGGAAAAAGATATCTCAAGACCTAGGACAGGTTCAATGTATTAAAGATAGAGAGAGAATCATGTTAACCTGGGATGAGGACATCTAGAATGGTTAAAATATTACTATGAAAAGCTTTTCAATGAACTTGTTATAGAAAGTACAACATAGTGAAAAGGGGAATCAAGACAAGGCATAGAGTCCTTCCAAGAAATTACTTCTTTAAACATGTGCCTTACATTGGAAACAATGGAGAACTCAAAGGCATGTGGTCATGATAACATCCTTATTGAAGCTTGTAAGTGTTTGGGTGAGAGAGGAGTATAGTGGCTTACTCTTTTATTTAGTAAAATAACTGCCTCTTTAAGGATGTCAAATGAATGGAGAAAGAGTATCATCATTATACTATTTAAGGAGAAAGGGGACATTCAAGATTTTAAGAACTATAGAAGTATCAAGCTTATGTGTCAGAGTAGACTTCACGAGTGCACTAAGATCTTAGGAAACCAATTTGGATTCATGCTTGGTAGATCAACTTTGTAGGTCATCTTCCTAGCTAGATCCTTATTGGAGAAATATAGAGACTTGAAAAGGGATCTTCATATGGTTTTCCTCGATTTAGAAAAAGCCTATGATTGGGTCGCAAGATAGGTTCATTGATGGGTGCGAAAGAAAATTGTGCCCAATGGATTCATTAACAACATCGTGGGCATGTACAATAGTGCGACTGCCTAGGTTTTCTTCTCATAAGGGGAGTCAGGAGCCTTCTTTATGCCAGTCGGGCTCCACCAAGGAATCACTCTAAGGACATATCTTTTTTTCCTAGTTGTGGATGAAAAAAATAAAGATATACAAGAGGATTTACCTTGGGGTATGATGTTCGCAGGCGATATTGTTCTTACTGATAAGACTCAAGAAGATATTCACATAAAACTTGAATGTTGGAGAACATAGTTAGAAGTTAAGGAGTTCAAAATTAGCAAGACAAAGATAAAGTATATGCACTTCATGTTTAGGGAAACCCTAGGGGTTGAAGAGGTTGAAGTAACCTTGGACGGAAAGGTCCCATTCTGGGTACCCAATTTTAAAACCTAGTTTTAATTTTACATATGGATAAGAATGTAATGAATATGTTAGCTATAAAATTAAAGTAGGATGGCTAAAATGGAGGCAGGTGATAGGTAGCCAAATGATAATGGTTAAATTATTAACTAACATTGATTATAGAAAGTTTCATCAATGTGGGCAACTTGTTCCTATTTTATCAACCCAAATTTAGATAAGTTGTTACCCTTCATTAGTCCAACAAGCTTTTTCTTGCACTATATATATGTGTGTACATATATCTATATAAAAGAAGAGATATTTTTATCAGCTAAAAGACCCCAAAAGAATTTGTCTCTTTCTCGATGAAAGTTGATTCCTTGTAGGAGAAAATGAGTCTCCTATCACCGTTGTGAGAATCAAGTTGTAGGAAGGTTGTGAATAGAGAATATCATACATGCAAGATGATGTGTTGAGATGGTTATTACTTGGTTTATTGCATTCTGAAATACCTCTCTACTAACCTAGCTAATTTGTGAGATAGAACAAGAAGTAGAGAGTGTCTTTGCATAATGTGCTACATGCACTTGGTTGTTTATAGAAATTTAGTTGTGTCATCTTTATAGACATGTCAATTTTTCCTAGTCATGGAGCATAAAACACATGTTTCGTAGTACGATACTTGAGAATTCACCATTATATTTCACTCACTATCAACCAAAAGTCCACACGATCAAATCTTTTGATGTATCAAAGGAAATGAATAATGCATCTAGGCTCAATGGATGCACACGTCCATCCCAATAGATGCATCCGCGTGGCGAAAACTCTAGGTGTGTTGTTTTTTCTTGCCTGTTGATTGTGTCCATACCCTAGAATAAACATGTCCAGTCAAGTAGGATGTGTCCTTTTTAAAAAAAGTAGTCAAAGTTTTCTTTGAATAAATGTGTCTGGTCAAAAAGCCATCTTATTTGATGGAAGGGAAATTGAAATTCCAATGTCTCATTGACTACCATTTATGGTTGATTAGTGGTGTCCTTAAAAAGGACATGTATGGTCAGCTAGGCGCATCTGTTTTGAAGAAAGGACTACTATTTTAGACCCATGGGTCAACTATGCCACTTAATGATCTACGCACTACCACCAGTTTTATGTGTCCAGTCAGTCTAAATGTGTAGGATCGATAGTGAGTCACCCACCACTAATCACTCGCATGCATGTAATAAAAATTCAAAAACCTTCATGGAATGCATCCGCCAAGCAAACATCTCTCAGTTGCATCAAGACAACCTAGATGCGTCTAAGTGTGCAATCAGTAGCGGACATTAACTATCCTGGCACTCCACCAATCCCCTATAAAAGAAGAGATTGTTGGGTGAATTTTGGATCTTTAACTAGGCATTCTAATCCCTTAGAGGCCTTGAATACCTTCATCGACTTCAAATTGTTGGGTACCTTGGAGTTCTTGATTCACCTTTGATCACTTCCTAGAGCATAATATTCTTCTTCTAGATTAAGATCCTCTTATCTTATCTAGTGGAGAGAAGGAGTCATTTCCACACAGGTGACCTCCCTTTGAAAGTTTTGTTTTCTTTTATTAAAACATAGTTTTAATCATCATTCATCCCTTAGTATAGCATTTTCACAGCATTCACATATCGAAACACCAAAAGAATGCTTAGGAGACTAGCCCTAATCCAGTTCATCATGCTCTTTTTGTTCTTTCATGATCATTCCAATTATAGATATTACACCCACCATTAGTTCTCATTGTGTCATTTTCTTTTAATTCTTAGGGATTGCAACCATAACATGTCCAATTGGTGGACACATCATATAAGACATGGCTGGGGAGGTAGACACATTGAAGAAATAAGCTCTAAAGTAATCTTCTCTAGTTGGCGAGGAAGAAGTTATTAACCATTACAACCTCCCTTTATAATCACACGTAGGTCAACATTTATGTTTTGATTTATTTCATTTTGGAAGCATCTACTATCTTCCTTCACCTCCCTCTTTTCTCTTTTCTACCTGATTATGTCACTTTATTTTAATTTTCAAGGATTTCAACCATAACATATCTAGTTTGCAAACACGTCACACAAGATGTGGCTAGTGGCAGATGTATTAAAGAAAGAAGCTCTAAAGAACTCTTCTTTTCTCTAGTCATCCAGTGAGGAAGAATCTATGTACTATTACAATATCCTCTTTATAATTGCATCCAGATTAGCATTTTTGTTTTGATTTTTGTCATTTTGGAAGCATCCTTTATATTTTTCTCTTTTTTATGTTCCCTTTCGAAACCAACTTGAATTCTAGTGACCACAACAAAGCACACACCCGACGCTATCCTGACCCCATTCCATTCCTACCCTATTCACCCCCATCCACATTTGTGTTTTACATAGTGGGACCTATGTTGTTCTTCTTTGGACTTCTTTCTTTCAATTGCAGTTTATGTTGCTAAACACACCTTCTTGGTTGATGATTCTTTTACAACATGTTTAGCCCAATCATATGTGTTGACTGTCCCCAAGTGGACCTCTTCTCTGATTGTCCCTAGCAGACATCTTCTTTGATTATCCCAAGTAAACCCTTTGTATCTTGTCCCCAGTGGACACCCAAATTTTGTCCCAAGCATACTACATATCCTATCCCACATGAACTCTTTCCTTTGCAGCTTAAAGACATGTTCTCTCATTGGACACATCTTTCACAACACATCTAGCCCAACATATGCATTATTCATCCCATAGCAAACACCTCCCTTTCTCTCCCATGAACTCTCTATTTCACAATACTTCTATTCTTAGCATACTACTTTGCTATCCCACAGTGGACCTTACTCCTTTTGTCCCTACACAGACATACACCCTTTGCTTTGCCCCATCATGGGCTTTCCCATATCTCTTATCAACTCTATTGGAAGACATATCCATCTATCATATGCATTCATTGTAAGGAATCGTTTTGTGCAGTTGAAGTGATGATTCCTATGGGCTCATGTTGATCTTGTCTCAATCAGAACTAAATGATAAAAACCAAAAATTGATCAAAATATATTCAAATATGCCTAATAAGGATTAATATAATATCTTAGAGAGGAAGAAGGAGAATATCTTAAGCCTTTCTAACCATTCAAACATCCGATCTTTAGTAATATCCACACAAATTTTATCCACAATAGGTTCTTCTTTCGAACCGAGCTTGAGAACTCTTCCCAAACAGAACTCCATCACCTATGGACTCCTAGAGAGAGGAGGAGGTGGGGAGGAGGCTGAGAACATGATTCTCACCCTTGGTTTGATAAGGTTTGGTTGGAACCATTAGTATTCATAAAGAATTTGAAATCATTCATAAAAACCCAAAATCAAATTATTCTTTTATCCTATACTTATAGATAAGTTCTTATGTGTGTGACCCTGTGACCCTAGGCACAATATCCTATTTTATTGAGGCCTAATTAAAATAAAATAAAATAATTTAATTTAATTTAATCTCTTGTCTGATAGCAGATTAAACAACCTACTGATCTTGTAGTGTACAAGACACATCCCATGATTCCAAACAGCTATGGAGATAATCTTATCTCTATTTATCATTTCCATCATCAATTACCACATAGATATTAATCCTCATCCATTCAATGTCCTGGTTGGAGAGGAATATGGCATCGACTATCAATTCCTTAGTATACTAACTTTATAGGATCATGTACTTAGAATCAGATCAATTATAAAACTCTTTTACCAATTATCCTCTCTACCATGGCCAAGGATTTAGAGTACTAATTTATAGGACATTCACTCTCACTTACTAAGAATGGATGGTTTCTTGTTGTCCGCAATAATTGCCTCCACTGGGTTTCCCATATACCTAGTCCATTGCTATATTGTACCATCTAAACAGTGATTCATAAGTCAATTATTAAAGCATAAGGTTTGCCCAACAAGACATCTTTCGATACTAAGGTCAAATGTCTAGCCATGCAACTATGATAATAAAAAATCTTGATCAGTAGTTTGGTAAGTTACCATTAAGGGCTTGTAATTTGGTCAGTTCAGTGAACTCATTCGACTAATGAGCACATGTATGCATATCTCATTTTCTCCATACTAATGGCTAATGAGATTGGTTATTCTCATCACACAAGAAGACATTACATACATAGTCTATTTGGATCCTCGATGTCCCGTCTTAAGCATCTTATGACTAGGAACATTTAGATCACAAACTTTTGATAATCGATCTCATTATCATGATCTCATCATGATTCAATTATTATTGTATATGATTAAGGACTTCATTATAATGTATGCATCTAATAAGTGCTAGTAATGAAGATTTGCTTAATTTATTGAAGTAGATATTTCTAGAAATGTCAAATCATATCATATATGATTAACTTGTAGAACATATATTTCTATCAATCTTCTACTTGCACTAAAGCTAATCACCCATCTAGTTGATCTCTATCAGCTCTAGGTAAAGCTTAAACACTATTTGAGTAATCATTTCAGTTTGTGGGTTTGCAATTTTATTAGCGGAAGATACTCTATCTATGATTATATCTCTTTGAGTTGTAATCTCTCTAATTTTATAGCATTGCCATAGAAGTTTTAAGCTTTGATGAGAAGTTGGCTCTACCCCATTATTTTTTCAAAACAATGGCATACTTTCAGAGAAAATTGGAATACTCCCATATTTTGTATAAGCATATTTATCTAGACTATTTCTCAAGTAGTGTGCAACCATTGTGCAATCTTCTTTACATAAGTTGTAGAATTTACAGTGTTTTGTAGCATGTAACTCTTCCAGTTCACTACACCACTATTATTTTGATTTGTTATTAGACATATCTGACTAGAAGCTTGTGTTTATAAAACTATAAGGCTTCAAGTCTTATTCTTCATTGTATAGAGATACATCCTATGTGCTTCTCAAATACCAAAGGATACATCCCTAAACTATCCAGTGACTCTCGCCTAGATCTATCTGATGAATGCTCATAACACTTAGAGCATTGTATAAGTTATGTGCATAGCATCACACACATGATAAACCCTATGGCAAAATCAAAAGGACTCTACTTATGTTCTCTCTATGTCTCTCAAGAAGTCTATAAAGACATCACTTTAAAGAGATCAACTCTACACTACAAAAGTAAGAAACTTATCTTGGAGTTTACCATGTCGAACCCTTTGACTATGGTGACTATGTACATTAACTGGGTAAAGCCAAGCAACATTTTAGACCTATATTCATAGATATTAAAACCTATATTATATTTGGAGGATTAATTTGATTACTAGCCTCACTGATGATAACATACCTACTTCATTCTTAATGAGTAGTATGTCATCCATATAAGATGTTAAGAAAGTAAAAGAACTCCCACTTATCTTCTAGAATACACAAGACTCCTCTCTGTTCATAATGAAGTCATAAGAAGTAATCAAATTAAACATTTATACCATTTATGGAAAGTTTTATTTTAGTTCATAAATAGACCCTATACACACTCTATTTGGATGTTATTGAGACTTGATTTCTAGAGGTTGTATCAAATACATCTTTTTATCAAAATACTAGAAAGTAACACTATCTTAACATTCAATTGACATATCTTATAGTTGTAGTGTAATACAATCAAGATCCGAATGGATTAAACCATGGCATAGGTAAAAAGGTCTCATCATAGTCAACTATTTGACTTAGATGATATCTTTTTCAACCATCCTTGCCTTGAAGGTCTCTACCTTCTAATCCACTCAAACCTATCCTTTAGTGATCCATTTATAACTTATGAATACTATATCCTCAAATGGATTTATCAATATCTGAACTTGATTTGAATAGATAGGGTTTCTATCGGATTATTATCTCTTCCCATTTTTGAATTAGTATCTCATATTGCTTCTATATAGATCTTAGGGTCAATATCCTTTTTATCTTATGCATCATTTCTTCCATCAAAGATATGTCCCACATATATCTTAGGTTGAATGGACACAAGTAAAGACTTATGAATTGCCCATGTGTCATTATTAACTATTACCTAAATAGAAGTGTCCTCAAGTTGTGAGACTAGAACATCCTTTATATATACTTTGCTCCCACTATCTGTCTTAAGAAGTAACTCTTCCTTTAGAAATATGGTGAGCTGAGCAACATATATCCTTCTCTATAAAGGTGGTATATTTAGAATTTATAACTTTTCTTAGGTTATCCTACAATTTAACACTTCATAGTCTTATATTCCAACTAGTTAGGGTTATATGTCTTTGTCAACTCCAAAAAGAATGGGCTCTCCTTTTTAGGGTCGTCCATGAATCCGGATCACCACCTCAAGAGAGGATGAGAAGGGAAGGGAATAAAACATAGAAAACAACAACTCACCTCAGTCCCACACTCACATTGATCCCCGAACTTTCATCCCTCGGTGTCACTCGATCACCGAAGAGACGGTTCAGGTCATATGGGAGGAGGATGAAAAAAAGGAAACTTAAGACATTACGTGGTCTCCAAGAACCGCGGGTTCCACTTTATTTAATAAAAAAGTGATCGTGTGTACCTTAGAGGGAAGAGTGCGAGTCAAAGCTTCTCCATCTTTGGTCGGATGATGAAGAAGAGTTCTCAACGCATGGGTGCTTGGTTTCCTATGCAACTAGACAAACAAACGGATGAAAAGACAACTAGAACTAAACAAAGTGGAGCATGTGTAAAGAAAATGATATGAAACACACAACTAAAAAGAAACTGACCAGATTCAGGTTATCTCTAACTCCTTTTTTATTTTTTAGATTATCAGACTAAAACTAATGTAATAAAATGTAAAAAAATAGGAGGATGGAGAATCACTAAATAAAGAGATAGGAAAAAAGAACAGAAAATTTTTGAGAAGAATTGAAAGAGATATGGTCAAATATGGGTTGTCAAGAAAGGCAAACAGCAGTCCGGGATCTGTCAAGTGTGACTTTGCTTCAGTGCTAGCCACGACAAGTCCTGACCTTAGAATCACATGTTGTCAATTGCAAATAGAAGAAGACTTGGAGAAGAAGAACTTTAATGTTGAGAGCTCGGGCAGAAGATGTCTACATGCTGCCAAAGAAGACGAAGAAGAAAGACCTGGTAGATCACCTGCAGACCGACCTTACTCTCTCGTGAGCCAACTTTTCTCTCTCTAAAACCTCAAAATTCTCACTCTAAAAATCACAAAATTGATGCAGGAGGGAGCTTGGACGTCTTGAGATGCCTGGGGGGTCATGTTCCAGCCTTTGGAATGACCGAAATCGGAGTCTATATATAGAAGAAAAATGTCACGATCCAACCCTAGAAATAGGACCCTTGCACCCTAGTCCAAGGCGCATGCGCCCCAGGAAGGGGTGCATGCGCCCCCTTCAGGGTGCGCATTCAATTCACCCGAAAAATTTGGCCCGATCTGATCAAAAATTTCAATCCGATCTTGTCAGAGGTAGAGTCCCGATCAGAAATTGGTTCCCTCATGCCCCTGATCGAGGGCATATGGCCATGTGCCTCAGAATGCGGGCGCATGGTCATGTGCCCCCACCAGGGCACATGTGCCCTGGAACCAGGGCGCAGGGGACTAGTTTCGCTCATCTTTGTTCCAGAAGCCATTGCGGACTCTCCCAAACTTGGAATTCAATGTCATTTGTTGCGTTGGAAAGATAACAGGTATAAGAAGCTTTCTACAGTGATGCATCAGCCATCACACTCTCTAAAACTTCAAAATTTTATCCATAAGTGAGGACAGTGAACAAAATATCCGATACTGGTCGCAATCATTTTGACGGCCAACCGGGAAGACACGAGATGAAACAAAATTTGTCCAGAACATGAATCTGACCATAACCTTCAATGTATGATCATTAGGCATTGGTCACCTAACCAATTTCTATGTTTATACGATTTACGCATGGCTTTAGCTCAAAAATTATGGCTTTGTGCGGAAAACTCTAGAAAACGTCTGATTTCATTCGGCAAAGCTCCAAATCAACGTTAAGAGGACCCAACATCATTATAAGATCAATCACACTTGTTATTCTATAAAACATGAGTTTTATGCTTTGAATTACACAAATTTGGCATGTCTACAGCTTGCCTCACCTTGATGTCGGCTTTGTAGGGGAATGGCATGTAATGAAGCGGAGTGATTCGGAGTGAACTATATTGGAATGCAAGTGAGTGTAGATAAATGTAGCAGAATGAAATGGTGATGAACTGAAAAGGTGGCATCAAGGTGTAGATATAGACACGCTTATCTACCCAATTCAGCAAAATGAATCTCGCTGAATATTCTAGATCGCTTTCATGTTCCATCAAAACCACATATAATCGATTGGTAAAAGACATGCCATTGGCATGAGAGATGAAAAATAAAAGGATAAAGGAGTAGCCAACCCTCAGCATGGTGAGGAGTCCTTGAATTCCTAGGTTCATCATCAACCAGCAACCCGAACTTTGTAGTGTTCTTGTACTTATAGACACGCCAAATTGGCCTGATTCGGAGCTCCAGATTCTTATTACATTGGCAATACCCATTATTTTACCAATTATCTGATTTGGATTACCTTGTGGAGATAAGCTAAGGACGCTGGTGGAGCCCCTTATGAGTTGGGAATGGACTGATGATTTCCGGAACAATGTCGTAACCTTCAAGCGAGAGCCACACGTGAATTGTGAAAACACGGAGCTTGCTCAATGACCAACTTTGAATAGTCCTTAATTGAAGGTCTCGGGAGTCCCGCGTGTGTTCCGTAACATTCAGGGTTTCTGGGAAGTCATTTCGGTAGTCGTCAGTCAATGACGGCTTTCGTTATGGCTTTTTCGATCTGTACTGACATAGCTATCCTGGACCATGCGCTAGGCCTTTCCGGTCATCACCAGGTCTTTTTGAGTCATCCGGGTCGATCCTAGTCATATATTTCTTCAACAGGGGCCATACAGCCGGTTTGGTCAATTTTAGGGTTTTATGGTTATTTTCGGCTTTTCCGAGCTTCGGTTCACGTTTATTGGGTTAATCTCGGATTTTTCGATCGTACTGGACTTGTTCGATTATCATTTTAAGTCATCCCGAGTTGACCCAAGATTCCTCGACCGGAACCGTGCTTTTTCGGACCTTCGCCATGGGTTTCGGCTTTCCGCGAGAGGGTAAACTGGTAGAAAGCCCCATGCGAATGTCTCGAGAGTCACGCCGGCTAGTTTACTGACTTGAGGAGGTGCGGTTGAAGGCCCTCTTTCCAACGCAACAAATGGGAGCCAAATCGAACATCCTGTTTGCAAGTTAGAGCCTGTGGAACGCGCGCACAGGAGAGAAAGTGTACCGCGCCCCCGCCCCATTTGAAATGAGAGGGCGCAGTCACCGCGCCCTCAACATGGGGGCGCACCCTGCGCGCCCTCAACCTGGGGGCGCACCCTCGCTTCCTTTGAAATGCGAGGGCGCGGTGCATTTTCGGAAACCATAAATTGCTCTGATTAGCACTTTCTAAATCATATTTTTGGAAGGTTACCGTCGTTGATTATGGTTTATTTTGACCGTGCCCCCGGGTCAAGGGCGCGTTACATTTGTCAAATTGAATTTTTAGCAATTTCTGGAAGATTATGTCGATTTTTAGCAGTGAGATGCATAACGCGGCCCCACCTGCTTTGAAACAGGGGGGTGCGCAGACCGTGCCCCCATGGTGAGGGTGTGCCCTGCGTGCCCTCACTTCCTTTGAAAGGCTGGGGCGCGGTCGGTCCAGTTTCCATGTTTTGCACCGGTTTCCATTCCCTTTACATTGAGGGTCATTCTCAATAACCCAAGGTTAATCCCTCATGCCTAGCTCATCCTGAGGTCGTCCAAACTCTCTTCCAAGGCTGTCCCAACGTCCAAATCCGATCCACATCGAGAGATCGATCCCGAAGCGAAGGAGAAGCCCGATCCGTGCGTTCTACAGCAACCGACTTCATCGGCTTCTGTAGAAAATCTGGGACTCCTGATCCAAAAGTCTTTAAAATAGGAGTTGTTCCTCTCTTCATCCTCTTTCATTTGCAACTAGCAGCACTAGATTCCGACTTGCCGTCTGTTCGTGGTGTTTGCTACACTGAGGGCGCGCATCTAGGTTTTACTTTTCCATATCCGTCCACTTTCAGATTTTTTTAAAGACTTCTACAGGCAGATTTCGGAAAAGTTATCAACATAAGAACTCTTCCACTCTAAGTCTTCTATCTACTTCAATAAACGAAACTCAATTTCGACATCGGTACTGCCCATGGCGAGCTCTACACTGAAGTTGCGCCAGATGCCCCTGAACCAAGGGCGCGCAAACCGCGCCCTCACACCTAGGGCGCGCCCACCGTGCCCTTAAACCCAAGGCACGTTCAGTCCAGTGCACTGTCCAGCCATATTGGTAATATCTTCTCTGTTTTAGCTCCGATTTGAGCCGTTCAAATTTCTATGTCTTCATCATTCATCCAAAATCATTTTAGCATCATTTTTATTTAATTTTTGCATAATTTTATATCACAACAAAAAATACACAAAAAAGGGGTTAAGGCTCACCCCAAAGCCGGTGAGTCTGATTCCAATTACTTCTTTCTCATCTTCTCTCTACAGTTACTACATTTCTCATAAATCTAATCAAACTCTTCACTTGTTTTATTGTCTTAAGTTGCACAGGTTTATTAAGCTAGCATCGGTTGGACTCTCCCTCATCGGCTAGCCGAAGAGAAAGAATGTTGAACTCATACACTCTCTCCCGCACTAAGGTACACACGGTCAACTTCTTTTATTTTTCAATTCCATAAAGCAGAGCCCGCGGCTCCTGACGACCACCTTTTTATTCATGTTCTAAGTTCCTCTCCTCCTCACTCTCCTCCCACACGTCTCCGGTGCTCGAGCGACACCGTGAGATGAAAGTTCGGAGATCAACGTGTGTGTGGGACCGAGGTGAGGACTTCACGACTTTCTGAGTGTTTTCCATTTCACTCCCCTTTTTCCCATATTCTATCTTTCACCTTCTCTTGAGGTGCCGATCTGGAACCCGTTTTCGGAGTCGATAGTACTGTGATGGGCTAAAGTTTAAAAGATAAAATGATTTTAAAATGAAAAGAATACCAATCCATCATATTTAGAATGTCAAGTTCATTTAAGTTTCACTAAAATACTTAGCTTAATTCTGAGTGGAATAACCTCAAGTTCTAAAAGGGTTCATTTTTCAGCACAACAAAATTTGCTCGGGTATCGTGAGAATCGTGAATCACACTCTGGCAGATAACCTAGTTATTCGAACAACAACAAAATAGACTCAAGCCATAGTGGGATTGAAAGATAACGGTGGGACAAATGTATAATGATGGGACAAAAAAAACAATGGCATGACAATTGCCGTGGTGGAATAAACAAACATGATAGAGTAAAAGACACGGTAGGATAAAAGAGTAAGTAATAGAAACATGGTGGGATAAAATAAAAGACATGGTGGGATAAAAGAGTAACTAACAGAAACATGGTGGTACAACATTGGAAATAATGAAGAATGAAAAGAAGATGGATGTGAAAACATAGAAAATAATTGAAGATATAGATTGTCCATTGGAGGTCAAGACACCTGATTAGGAACCATCGTCCCTCCAATGTTCAATTTTGGCTTATCCGTGAGTGCGAAGAAATGACCAAGTTGTCGTAGATTTTGTTGAAGGGGATCTTTGGCCCAAACATCTCCACTCTCAAGGTCTTCAACATCAAAGCATATAATGCATATTAAATGAACCAAAAATAACTAAGTGACAAAATGATAGAAATGATGTGAAGTGCAAAATGGAATGCTGGTGATGATGTGAAGATGAGAATGTGAATCTGAGTAAAGTCCTTAGGCGTGGTTTCTCAACTTGCATTGACTGCCTGATTCATTAGCATCTTTAGTCCATCCTTGTCTTGCCTTTTGACAAAATACAGCACCATGATAATACTCGACTGGGTGGCACTCCATTTATTTTCGTTCTAGGGCAGACATGACGTTCCTTCGGGAACACCGATCTCACCAATTCACCTGTTGAACTTAAAATGTTGCCTACACATTTCTGATTAGTACCCAACAGACAAAATTGTTATATGAAGCATATTGTTCCTGAAATGAACAACTAAAGTTTTTCTATTAGAACCATCATTTGGAAGACAAAACAATGTTTTTGATGGTGGTTCCTTTAGCAAAAATGTCATTTTCAACATTGAAAATAATTTATGATTTTTGGGAGTTTTCAAATTTTTTTCGAATTTTTGGTCCATGTGTCCCCGATCGGGGGCACGTGCCCATGCGCCCGGAGGATGGGGCACATGGCCATGTGCCCCCAGATGAGGGCACATGTGCCCTACCCTTAGGGCACTTGGTCAAATCTGAATTTGACTCAATATTGGAGTAATCATCCCCTATAAATACTTTCTTAAGCTTGAAAATTGATCTTATCCTTGTCTAGATGGCTCCTCCTTCCAAGAAGATGTGTTCTAATCTGAGAAGAGAAATTTCTAGCATCCTAGGGCATGTGAAGGGAGGATTTCAGAAAATCTAGTAAGAAAATTTTTTTAATTGATTGTGATTTTTTTGAATTTTTTTCAAATTTTTAAAAATTTGGGTCCATGTGCCCCCGATCAGGGGCACATACCCATGCACCTTAGGGATGGAGCACGAGGTCATGTGCCCCCACATGAGGGCACATGTGCCCTACCCCTGAGGCAAAATTTTTTATTATGAAAAATACAGATACCTGATAGCCCTTTTTGATTGTTTTATGCAAAGTTACCCTCTTTATCTAGGTCCTCGACGATTCTGTTCACCTGCCTGGTTTAAAGATTTGCTTGGAGTGCTCCATCTATCGGTGAAGTCAATCCTAAGTGGTTGAGGCTTGACTGGTCTTCTGGTTCATGCGAAGTACTATGTAGAATATCACTTGGACTTTGGGCTGATAAGTGCTTTGGTCGAGCTATGGCATCTTGACAGTCACACCTTTGTCCTTAACCCTTTCGAATGCACCATCTTGTTAGAAGAGGTAGAGTTGTTTCTCGGACTACCACGTACTAGAAAAGGTGAGATTGCGAACATGTGTATCCCTCGTGGGTCAGTGTCTTGCCTTGAGTTCTTGCATGATTTCATGGAGATTGAGCAAGTTGGCTCCCTTATTGCCGGCAAAAGGATTAACCTTCAAAAACTGGCAGCTTGGACCATCTCCACTTTGTCTTCTCGTAGCCTTAACAAGACACAGCTTCTTCATGGCTCCAAGGGTTTTTCTACTTGCCTTGTTGTCATGTTCTTGTTTCCTATAGAAGATGGCTTTCTGGAGTAAGGACAACTCTCGTGTATTCGCGGAATCTGGTGCGGCAAGCAGCTTGGTCCTTCAGTTCTCGGCTTTCTCTACTGCGGCTTGTCTTCTTCTTGTGTGGGACGTCCTATGTTTGGCAGTGCTCTTGTATTTGCTTGCTAGGCAGATCTTCACTTCAAGTTCGATCCATCAGCAGTGCTACTACCACATCACGGCTTTTCCAACACAATACTTTATACACGTATACTACGGCTCTCGATTTTCCTGACACAATTTCTAACAAATGTGCTTCATCGAAGAAACGGGCAAACTGGCATATCCATCTTACTTCCATGAGTCATTCAGGTTTCATGCATAGTCAAGTCATTATGCAACAGAGAGATGTTCAGATCGGTTTTGCTCCTGGCGTGGACCTTTGATTGGTTACTGGATCGGCTTTTGTTCTATACAATCTGCACAGGTGTCATTCTCAAATCGGTTTGCCTTGCCATGAACTACCTATGTTGTCACACTTGACTCCTATCAAAGATAGGAAGCTTGATACAGATGATGACATGGAAGAAGCTAAGACATTCATTGCCTTGTGGAGTACGAGCCGGCTGCGATGTCTAGACATGCTTACTGAGGAGAGTCTAGATGACCAGCATCGCTATCTTTCTCAATTGCAACTTCTTTGTACCTGATTATCCTTTTATTACCATTTTATTTTCTTGCTTGTCAAACAAATTTTGGTCATTTATGAATAAAAAATGAATTTTGTTATGACAATTTTGAAATAGAAAATTCACAAAATTTTACCTTATGCCTAAAACATCACTTTGACAGTTTTAATTAGTATGACTCGGTGGCTTGGCCCTTTGCTTTTGTCGAAGGGCATAGCCTTCTTAACATGGCAAAAAAAATAAGAAGTAATAAAAATAGATGTGGAGATAGGTAAGAAACCTTACCTGTGTGGCGAGAATCCATCCTCCTTGCTATATAGTGCCTGAAAACACTTAATAAAAGGATGAATTCTATCCATGTCTCATCCCTTTGCCTATTTTTCATTTTCCTTGACTTTGAATCAAAGGGAGGAACCTTCTTAACCAGGTAGAAGAAAATAAATGATTGAAATAAAAATGATGGTAAGGGTTGAGAAAACTTACCTGCCATGGTGAGAATCTTTCCCTCTTACATTAAAATGCCTGAAACACTTGATAAAAAGGGATTAGATCTTCACCACTACTCATCCCTTTGCCAATTATGGCCAACTATTTACTTAGATCAAAGGTAAGAGTCTTCTTAACAAGGTAATTAAAGCCAAAATGCACGTGCGATGCAGGAATAGAAATATGCATGACAAAAAAATACACATGGATGCAACTAAGGTAATGATCATGACCGAGATAAAATGATGCATATTTTTGGGTTTTCTCAGAAATATTCAATTTTTTAAAATTTTTAAAGTTTTCAAGATTTTTTGGATTTTTGAAATATTTATTTTTTAAAGTTTTAAATATTTATTTTTAAAAAAAAATTAAAATATTTAATTTTTTAAAATTTTTAAAATATTCAAGTTTTTTTGAATTTTTAAAATATTCAATTTTTTGTGGAGAAAATGCTAGTATTTGAGATAGTTCATCGGTCTTTAGGGTTTGTCAAGACTCAAGTGGTAGATACCATGTGCAAAATAAAGTTCCCTACCTGGAATCCTTCTAACCTTCTTCCTTTGATCGACTTAGGTTTCACCTAGATTTCGTCGTTTACCCTACCCTAGGGGTTTAAGTAGGAAGAGTATAGAGGAAGTCCTTGATAGGGTTTGAAGATGTTGAGTGGGATTTCTCTACTCACACCCAAATTAGCCGTTGGGGTTTGGCCTCTTTGGGTCTTTCCTTTTTCTTTTTTTTTTGCTTCACTATGTGGCACATATTTGAATAGGTTTTTGACCCGTGGGGACATTGCCCATCTTTTAGTGCCTTTTGTTTTGACTATCATTTTGGGTACTCATTCAGACAAGTTAATCATTTTCCTTTTAACCTGAGGGGTTCAATGCCCATCTTTTGGCACCCTTTTCCACTCTTCAGATGGTCTCCTACTAGGGTGGCGGGTATTTTTGATACTACCCCTGTCTAATCTTCTTTCCCTATCATGGACCAAGTAGAAAAGAATAGGATAAGGGTATTCCTTCTGTTTCTAGGCTTCTTCCTTGCCTTTCGCAAGTATTGGGTTGTTTGGATTTTAGGATCGGGAGGTGTTGTGTGTGTAGGATGGTATCTACCCTTGACTTCTCATGAATAGCCTAGGATCGATGACTTGAGGTTATACCAGTGGTTTCTCCATTTTTATGGAAAATACTTTTTGAGGTTATATCTGTTCCAAGGATGACTCAAATTTTCTCCATATGCATTAGTCAATTCATATGCATTGAATGTATACTTTTCAGTGATTACAAAAGGCCCTTCCCAGTTAGGTTCCAATTTGGAGCGGGGACCCCCTAGCATAATAAAAATTCGTTTAATGACCATCTCACTGATCTCAAATTTTCTCTCTACCACCCTCTTTTGATAAAACCTTAAGTCTATTCTGGTAAGTCTGGGCATGCTCAGTGATGGCTAGGCTTCTTTCATCCAAGAGTTCAAGTTATGCAAGGAGAGATTCACATCTCTCATCGACAGGAATATCCTTATCGAGCTGAACTCGAAGAGATGGAAGTAATGCCTCGTAGGGGACCACTACTTCCATCCCATTTGCCAAAGCATATGGGGTTTGTCCAGTGGCCCTTACAAAAGTACGATAAGCCCATAGAGCATTTACAAGCTTATCAGGCCAGTCGGCAAACTTGCTAGACTTACAAGATTACTTGACTATCTTAATTAAGGTTTTATTGGTGGCTTCTACTTGACCATTGCCTTGAGGATAGTATGGTGATGAATGATGCAATGAAATGCGATACGTGTTGCAAAGATCAGACCGATCTTGAGAGAGAAATTGCGGCCCATTATCGGTGATGATGTCACTGGGGATCCCAAACCTTGCAATGATGTTGTGCTTAATGAAAGAGCAAACTGTTGATGCTTTATCTCCACAAATGCTTCCGCTTCAACCCACTTTATGAAGTACTCTGTCACCGTCAAAATGAATGATTTTAAGCGCATTTCGGAGTTAAGGTCACTCAAAGGCCCAATGATATCAAAATTTCACATGGCGAAAGGCCATGGGGCATGAATTTGATGAAGGGAAGATGCGGTGGAATGAATCTTGTTGGCATGGAGTTGACATGAATGACAGTGCCGGACAAAGATGGAGCAGTCTTCTTTTAGAGTTGGCCAATAATACCCTTGTCGAATGATTTTCTTAGCAAGGGCTTGAGCATTCACATGACCACCACAAACTCCAGAATGTTCTTCCATTAACACCAACTAGGCTTCTTCCTCATCAAGACACCTAAGTAAAATTCCACTTAGGCTCCTCTTATAGAGCACTTCTTCAAGGATTGTATACCTCTGGGATACTCTTATAATTGCCTTCTTTCCTTGGTGGTTGATCCAGGCGGATATGACTGATCTTGGCAATACCTCGCAATTTCATCAAACCAAGGTCTCTCACCTTCTTCTAATTCTTCTAAGTAAATTAAGAAGATTTTTTCTTTGTGTTCCAAGTATTCTTTTCTGTTTAACCTCTCCTTAACCTTTAGAAAACGTCCATCCTCAATTGTCGGAATTGACCTCTTACAGACATGAATAGTCTGCACTTGCCTGCCTAGCGGAATAGATAAATATGAAGCTAGTGAAGCTAAGGCATCGGCAAGGACATTTTGAGCACTAGGAACATGGACAAAGGTGAGTTTGAAGAATAGCTTGATGTAGCAAGTGGTGAGCTTTTGGTAGGGTTTGATGTTTGGATGAGAAGTTCGATACTTGGATAGGACTTGGTGTAGGATCAATTAACTGTCACCTATCACCCTCAGTTCGGTGGCACCTTGGAAGTGAGCAGCCTCCAGCCCGACCAGTAAGGCTTCATGCTTAGCTATGTTGTTGGTTGCTGGAAAGTCGAGCTATAAAGCCAATGGAATGGTGACACCTTTAGGTGACAGCAGGACAACACCTATCCCTTTACCATAAGAATTCAGAGCCCTGTCAAAATATAATGTCCAAAGATTGGAAGATCGGACTGACATTAGTTTGTCATTCGGGAACTCCGACAGGATTGGGTCAAAGATGGGTATGAGATGATGGGTGAGATATTCAGCAATAGCATAGCCCTTGATTGCCTTCTGGGGAACATAGGTGATATCAAATTGGGACAAGAAACTCTGCCATCACCCTAATCAATCAATCAAAACTGTCTTCTCTAAGAGAAACTTGATGGGATTGATGCGAGCAATGATCTTGACTTGGTGAGCAAAGAAATAGTACTTGAGTTTCTGAACCACCCAAACAAGAGCAGCACATGTCTTTTCTACCACTGTGTACTTTAGCTCACAAGCATCAAAGATCTTAGACAAGTAGTAAGTAGCTCGCTCTTTCCCTTCTTCATCAATTTGTGCAAGAAATGCCCCAAGAGAGTTCTCAAGAACCAAAATGTAGAGGATCATGGGTTTTTTGGGAATTGGTGGTCTAAGTACAGGGGGACTTTCTAGGTATGTTTTTAAACAATCAAATGCCTCCTGACACTTTGAATCCCATTTAAACTCGGCCCCCGCCTTGGTTAATTCATAGAAGGGTTTACACCTTTGGGAATGTTGTGAGATAAACTGGCGGACAAATTGTAGCCTCCCAATCAATCCTCAAAGCTTTATCATATTCTTTGGGGGAGGCATACTAATGATTGTCTTGGCTTTGTTTGGGTTGATCTCTATGCCCCTTTTGGTTACTATGAACCCTTATAATTTTCCTGATGAAACATCAAATGTACACTTTTTAGGGTTCATTTTCAGCTTGTATTCTCTGGCTCATGGCAAAACTTTCTTTAGCAATTCAGCATGATCTTCCCGACTCTTGAACTTGATAACCAAATCATCCATATAGACCTCTACAAGGGTGTGCATCATGTCATGAAAGATAGCCATCATAGCCCTTTGATATGTAGCACCAACATTTTTCAACCCAAAGGGCATGACAACATAGCAATATGTTCCCCACGGAGTAGTGAACGAGGTCTTCTCTTGATCCTCCTCGGCTAATCAGATCTAATTGTGTCCAGAATAACCATCCATAAATGAGAGTATTTCATATCTAGTTGTGTTATCAACCAAAACATCGATATGAGGAAAAGGAAAATCATCCTTAGGACACACTCAGTTCAAGTCCCTGAAATCTATGCAAATCCGAACCCGTCCATCCTTCTTCATAATAGGGATTATGTTAGCCACCCACTGTTAATAAAGGATGACTCTAATAAATTTTGCCTAGTGTAATTTGTCAACCTCTTTTTTCATTTTGAGTGTAATATCAGGGTGGAATCTCCTGAGCTTTAGTTTATCTGGGGTAGTTCCAGGTTTCAAAGTTAATCTATGTTCAACCAAAAAATTATCTAATCCCGACATGTCTTCATATGTCCATGAGAATGTGTCCTTGCATTCTTCATAAACTTTGATCAAACATTGTTCTTCTGAGGGAGTGAGGTTTGCACTGATGAGAATAGTCTTGGGATCTTCCAAGGTTCCTAAATTCAGTTCCTTGGTTGGTTCATTCCCCGTGGCTAATGGTTCTTCAAATCTTCTAAGTCCAAATGCATATGCATCAGCCAAGTCCTCGATTCCATCCTCATATTCAGGATCCTTTTCTGAAACTACCTCATATACTACCAAAGTATGATCTATGTTATGCTCATCCTCATATCGGATTCATCTAGCTGGATAGCATTCTTTAAAAAGTTTGGTAGCCTTGTACATTCTATGCATTTTTGTGCCAATTGCTGCAGATATCTTCTTGAAACTCGTTTACCTTTGACTTTCCTATTTCCTAACCTAACCTGACCTATTAAAGACAAAGCTGGAAATATGGTATTTACAATGGAGGGAGGATCGAGTAAATCGATCAATGATTTAGAAGAGAGGGATCCCTGATTGGGAGCACCCTCTAGGATGAGTAGAGACGTCTCCTCAATGAAAATGTGAGTTTTAGAGAAGATGTTCTTTTTGGGATTTTCAAGTAAAGAGGTAGACTGAGACAGAATGACTCGACATTTGCTAGAAGTTGTCAGAATTAATAGAGAGAAAACTTAAGAATAAAGGGGAAAAAGGGGCTCGTGGGCCCAATGGTAACAAAAAGTGGACACATGGGTCCACAACTGATCAAAAGTGTGAATGGGTACACGGACCTGATTCTGGACATGGATGGACATGTGAGCCCATGATGGAAAGAGCCCTCAGTCTTGAAGTTGATGAGGGAAGTAGATGGGCAAGCAGGCCTAGTCAGAATGGAAGGCTGGAAAGGGTGTATAGGCCCAAAGTGAGTTGATGGTTTGGCAATAGAAAGCGGGCTTGGAAGCCCATCCACAAGATCTAAGAATAATGGCACGAGGTTTATACATGGGATTGTTGTATTTAGGCCTCGTGGGATAGTTTTGACTTGATTGGTAGCTTGCTCAATAGGATGATCCAAGATTGGTCTACCCTTGAGTGGTTCTTGGTGCTCTTCCCCACTTGAGAACAAATGAGTCAAAGATAATCACAGATCTTCCAAGTCTTCTTCTTCATCTGGAGCCTTCCTTCTCTTGATAGTTGTAATGGAACGCTTTTCATCTTCAGCCATCATCATGGTCTCCCCTTTGATAAAGAATGTGTGGAGTCCCATGGCATATCCTAGCTGGATGACCGTCCTTGGGAAGAAATCTTCTTCATATCCCAACCCTTGCCTACATGGCCTCTTCACAGTTTCGAGCGGTTGAGTAATGCCTTGAAGATTCTTGCCTAAACCTTTTTCAGGCTGATAGCCCAATTTCATTTTCATCCACCATCCCACAGTGTCTAGCAAACAAGTAGTCATGCACCTAACTTCTGGCAACTCTCCAACTGAGATATGGGGTTGTATTGATAACCCTAAGTGTGATGTAAAAGAGGTATCATTAATCTCGTCCCTAACAGGCATGCTAGTCACCTTGACCACTTGTCCTTTAAAGGGAAGCTTTATGCACTGGTGGTTTGTTGAAGCTACAGCTCCTATTGCTTCCAGATAAGACCTCCCAAGTATAGATCAAAAAGTTGGATCCAGTTCTAGGACATGAAAATCAGTTGTGACCGTACATGGTCCAAATTTAACTTCTAGAGTGACCACCCCACGTGCAAACTTCTTGGAGTTGTCATAGGCTGTTACCATTGCACAGGAGGGCTTGATTTCTTGTTCATAAATGCCGCATAGTTGCAAAGTTTCTGGCGGCATAACATTGATGGAATCTCCAGTGTCAACCAAACATGATTTCACTTCAACATAGAAGATTATAACAGCCACATGTAAGGCGTATCTTCTGACCTCTGGATATGCTAATTCCTCCTGAGAGAAAGTGAGCATTGGGTGCTCACTTCTAAGGGCTAACACTGTAGTGATCTTTTCTGGTGGAAGATCCTCATTTAACATGACCCTTTGCAAATACTATTGTAAAATTTCCTGATGTACCTTTAATCATTTAATCAACTCAAGTATGGAAATACAGACTAGTGTCTTATCCAAAGGTTTCAACAAATCATAGGATGTTCCTGGCAAGGGTTCTTCCACTTGTTCGTCCTCCACTGGATCCTACAGTTGAGTCCCGGCTTGAGGAAAGAGCCACTGGAACATCCTCACACTCTGAAGCACCGGGGCTATTTGGCAATCGGGTGGAGGTGATGGGTTAACTGGGGTGGGATGTGGTGGAACAGGTGGTGTAGGTACAAGTACAGTGGGCAATGGGATTGGTTGATTTGGGATGATTGGGTTCATGGGTAGAGGGGTAGGATTTTGATGTGGTAGTGATGACGATGGTGGCGGCCTGATAAGAAGAGGACATGGTGTAGGAGTGGTTGATCCATGATTACTTGGGTGAGAGAAGGTTCTTGGTTTACTGGTGGGGGTATGTGGTTAGATGTGTGATTCTGGAATTGAGGAGCATGATTTGGCAAATTGTCTAATGATTGTCCCATGACTTGGTTGGCCAAGGGAGCAATAGGGTTGAAATAAAGTGGCTGGACAAATGATGGTTGAACCATGAATGGTTGAGCTAGTGATGGTTAAATCATATATTGTTGAACAATAGGTGCTTGAACAAAGGAAGATTGAATGAGTGGTGGTCGAACCATAGGATGAGGAGATGAGGCAACTTGATTGGCTTCACTTGATCAAAGATAGTTTTGCCCTTCACAATGGATTGTATACGAGAAAAGGGTTCTGGATCAGTATAAAGAGACAACTCTCTAATGAGTTGTTCAACATCACAAGAAGCAAATGGTTGAGGGATCTCGTGCACTTCTAACTCAAACAAGGGATTAACATGACCATCTAACAGAATTTGTTAGTGACCCACCTCATGCTCTTGACATTTAGTGCATTCTGCCATTCCAATGTGCCTCTCAGACTTTAATTGCATTGTCACCTTTCAACTTCAAGAAGAGGGTAAAACAAATGAGTTGACAAAATAAACAAAAAATCTTTTTCTGGTTTTTACTATCTTGCAAAAAATTAGAGTTTTGAATTTTTTTTTGACAAACAAGTGATGCAAAGACTTGAAAACAAGATTATGGAATGATTTTGATTAAACCTTATGTTTATATATTTGTTAAGAATTGTTCTATCAGCAAATGGGTTAGGATCCTAACTTCAATCTTCAATGACCTAGGTTTCACACAATCTCACCACGTGTAGGTAACATAGGATGCTTCGGGTTTTGAGGAGTGGTACAACCAACCCGATCGTGAAGAGGAATACTCCACGTATGAGGAATTGCAGAGGCCTTGATGAAAACCAACCAAGTCAACTAGAAAGGAATATCCCATAAGAGATGTCAGAATCCACCAAGAGAGTGTTTTGGATGGGAGGGGTAAATGGGAGAGTGAGCTCCCGCCTCAAAAAAAAGTGTAAAAGAAGGAGGTAGAGAGAGAGAGATAAGAGAATGCAATCAAGTAATAATACAAGTAATAAGCAAAACATAAACTTAAATAAACAAGAAAGCACACAAGACAAGTAACTAGAAACTAGACGAGCAACTAAAAACTAGAATATAGACCTTGTTTCTCACATGAGCCACATGGAGATGGTAAAAAGTGATGAAAAGAAGAGGGTTTAGATCTAATAGTCAAGCAAAAGGGGTGGTCCACACTGGGACCGATGAGAGAATAAGTTGGTTCACGTGGGAACCGGGGTAAAAAGTGAAGGTGCTTCACATGGGAACCGGTTTTGAGTAAAAAGGGGTGGTTCACGCAGTAACCAATTTAAATGATTCAAAGAAGGCCACATGGGGCCAATTAAAAGAAAATAAGGATCTGATCCAAGTGGGGATATATATGAAGAAAGAGGTTTAGTTCACATGGGAACCAAATTAAAGAAAGAGATCGGTTCACGCGGGAACTGGTTTAAATGGCAACTGAAAATAAAAGAGGGTCATGCGGTGACCAATTTGAGGGTGATAACCTACATAAAAAGAGAGAAAAATATGATTTTAATGGCTGAAAATAAATGTTGGCTCACGTGGGAACCGGTTTGTAAAAGAGAGTTGGTTCGCGTGGGAACCAGTTTTAAAAGGTAAAGGTGGGTTCATGCAGGAACCGGCTGAAATAAATGGCAGAAATTAAATGAGGTACTTGGCACTTTATATCTGATGAAAGAAGGGTGAAATCAAAAAATTTGAGATGGAATCAAATTAAGAAGAGTGGAAAGAAGGAAATGCTCACGCAGGAATCAATCTAGAACTAGAACTAGTTACAAAGAAACATTAAGCACTCACGATCAAAGACATTGCTTGTCCCACCATGGTTGCCACAAAGCTGTCAACTCCAAAAAAAATGAGGTTCTCTGTTACAGGGTCATCCGTGAATCTGGATCACCACCTCAAGAGGGTATGAGAAAGGAAGAGAAGAAAACACAGAAAATAACAACTCACCTCGGTCCCACACTCACATTGATCCCCGAACTTTCATCCCTTGGTGTCGCTCGATCACCGAAGAGACGATTCGGGTCATGTGGAATGAGGATGAGAAGAAGGAAACTTAAGACATTAAGTGGTTGCCAGGAATCGCGGGTTCCACTTTATGTAATAAAAAAATGACCGTGTGTACCTTAGTGAGAAGAGTGCGGGTCTAAGCTTCTCCTTCTTCGGTCGGCCGATGAAGAAGAGTCCTCAACACGTGGGTGCTTGGTTTCCTGTGCAACTAGACAAACAAACAGATGAAAAGACAATTAGGACTAAACAAAGTGGAGTATGTGTGAATAAAATGACATGAAACACACAACTGAAAGGAAACTGACCAGATTCGGGTTATCTCTAACCCTTTTTTATTTTTAAGATTATCGGACTAAAACTAATGTAAAAAATTATAAAAAATAATAGGATGATGAATAATCAAGAAATAAAGATATAGGAAAAATAACATAAAATTTTTGAGAAGAATTGAGAGAGATATGGCCAAATCTGTGTTGTCAAAAAAGCCGAACAGTAGTCCAGGATCTGTCAGGCGCGACTTTGCTTCAGCACTTTCCATGACTAGCCCTGACCTCGGAATCACATGATGTCAATTATAAATAGAAGAAAACTCAGAGAAGAAGAACTTTGATGTTGAGAGCTCGGGTAGCAGACATCTACACGCTACCATAACAGCCAAAGAATAGAGACCTAGCAGATCACCTGAAGACCGACCTTACTCTCTCTTGAACTGACTTTTCTCTCTTTAAAAACACAAAATTTTCACTATAAAAATCACAAAATTGATGAAGGGGGAGCTTGGACGTCTTGAGATGCTCGTGGGGTCGTGTTACAGCCTCTAGAATGACCAAAATTGGAGTGTATATATAGGAGAAAAACATCGTGATCCAACCCTAGAAAATAGGACCCTTGTGCCCTGGTCCAGGGCTCATGTGCCCCCTGAAGGGGGCGCATTCAATCCACCCGTAAAGTTCGGCCTGATCCGATCAAAAATTTTGATCCGATCCGGTCAGAAGTAAAGTCCAATCAAAAACTGGTTCCCTCATGCCCCAGATCAGGGGCACATGGCCATGTGCCTCGAGATGGGGGTGCATGGTCATGTGTCCTGGGGGCAGGGCACATGTGCCCTGGGACCAGGGCGCAGGGGATTGGTTTCGCGCGTCTTTGTTCCGAAAGCCATTGCGGACACACCTGAACTTAGAATTCGATGTCGTTTGTTGCGTTGTAAAGATAACAAGCCGAAGAAGCGTTCTAAAGTGACGCATCAACCATCACACACTTCGAAACTTTAACATTTTATCTGTAAGTGAGAATAGTGAACGAAAGATCTAATACTAGTCGAAATCATTCCGAAGGCCAACCGGGAAGACACGAGATGAAATAAAATTTGTCCAAAACATGAATCTGACCATAATCTTCAATGTATGATCATTAGGCATTGGTCACCCAGCCAATTTCCATGTTTATATGATTTACGCATGGCTTTTGCTCAAAAATTATGGCTTTGTGCGAAATACTTCGAAAAACGTCCGATTTCATTCGGCAAAGCTCCAAATCAACATTAAAAGGACCCGACATCATTATAAGATCATTCACACATGTTACTCTATAAAACATGAGTTTTATGCTCTGAATTAGGCAAATTTGGCGTGTCTACAGTCTTCACCTGGGTCAGACATTCCAAAATCTTAACTAGCTTAAGGCCAAGCTTTAACCACCTTTTCATATAATATATGGAATATTCATAATAGACTAAGAAGGTGATAATTTAAGATAAAGTGGTTATATCAAGTACTTATCTCTGAATATACAAAGAAGACTTCATAAAGGTTGTCATTGTTTGTATTATATCCTACACAATATGGCTTCTCATTTTAGCTACTCAATTAAGTTAAAATATGTAAAAAGGTGTCCATTAAAATTAGATTCTATTATATTTTAAATTATATGTAAATTATGTACTTAAGTATTTCTCCTCCTTGATCTTATCAAAGAGTTATAATACTATTTCCACTATTATCTCTACTTCATTCTTAATCTCAAATAATTTCTCAAAAGTCTTAAATTTATACATCATAAAGTACATATATCCATACATAGAGACGTCATATTTAAAAATAATAAAGTAATAATATTCTTTTTTTAGTCTTAATAGATATGGGCTACCATACAGCTAAAATGTGAGTTCTAACAACTCATTAGCTCATTCTTCATATCTACATTAAGCTAAATAATAGATTGATCTAAATCAACTCAATTTCTTTTAAAAGGAGTATTCACACATATCATGAGAGCTTACATATCTAATATGAATAAACAATTTATCAAGCTCTCATTGACAAACACATTACCATTCATTGTCTTAGAACATCTATCATTTTCATAACTCAGAATAAATCATCATTTATTCAAGTGACAAATAAAATATTGTTCTTGTAAAAGGATATGATAGCACACTTAATGGCATACACATAGTATTTAATACTATTAAGAGTATATTTAAGATAAGCAAATATCAATGACATAGATACATGAAGCTTCTAAAGCTCCACCTTAGCATTATATGTAATGCACTTTGCACTTCCTCTTCCACTTACCATCATCATGAAAGTGGAAGAATGCTATGTTTTATTTAAACTTTTATTTTCTTGACCTCCTTTGACTTATAACTATCTTCTATTTCTATCTAATGATCTTACTTCTTTTTATTAGTCTCACCAACAAGAAGTGTTTAAGATGCATTCTTGTTCTAACATACCCTTAATTAGCTCATCATCAAGAACCATGATAGATCTCATATCCATCTATCCATGTTGCCTCTACAATTTTTATCTTATAAAGGCTAACATCTAATGTAAGGCAAACAATGGATCTTTTCTATACTATCTTATAAGATAAGATCTTATCTTTTCTAACATCATGCGCCTACAGCACACGGAATGGCACTATGCGTTGGCACCTGTGGCACACCAGCGGCACAGCCAGAACCGGGAAGGGGTGGCACAATGCGTCTAGATCCTTAAAATTGATTTTAAATTGTTTAAAATCAAAATAAAATCTGAAAATTTCCAAAAATATATCAGAAAATTTGTAAAAAAATTGGAATATATTATAATAGATTATCAAGTGTTTGATGATTTGTTATGTGGTTTTGAGCCCCATTGTCAAAGATTCATTCGTTGTTAAGTTTTAAAATTTGTTTTAATGACTTAACTTGTAAAATTAATGTCTAAATTAATTATGTAAAATGTGATTTTTTAGAATAATGATTAGGACATTGATTTGGCATTTTGTACAATTTTGGGAATACATGTATTGTCCGATTTGTTTGGAGTTGCTTGCATGCATCATATAAAATTGTTTATATGGTTATTTCATGTTATTTACTTCATAAAGAATTCAACAAGTATGAAATTAAGAATTTCAAAACATATGATGTATATTTTTATGATATAATAGTTATATCATATTATTATCTCGTATTCGCACTATGTTCATGTGATGATATGTATGTGTGAATGCTTGGATGACCATGGACTTAGAATGTATATCATGTGATGATGTTTATTTTATGTTGGCATGTAATTATTGGCCTGCATGCCTAATCTTCTCTCTTATCAATTCTGATTGTAATTCTACCTCCCTCTAAAATGTACTCCCCTTAATTAAGATCCAGGTTTCTTATTTAAATTATGTACATGTATGGGTATGCATACCCTTGATATTGTAATGACAAGAAGACCGATCGAGGTGGAGGGGAGAGCGGATACATAGAGAAGAATTCTTCAAGGCATGGTGACATGTCAACACTAGCATAGAATGCTAAATCCATTAATGCATACCGATATGGCTCCAGTCATGCATTAATGGGATGAAAGTCCATAATCATCTATTTAAATTTTGCATATTTGATATGTATGTGTGTGTGCTAGATACCTTAGATATATGCTATTCAAAGGTATAAATATATAAATGTAGCACATACTATGATGAGACTAAAATAAAAACCCCTCCTCATTTAAATTAGGTTGATAAGGGGACATTAAGAATGACCCACGTAGCCTTCTATTGCTAATGTCTCGATGAGCCAATCTTAGCTGGGTGAGTTTGTTGTGTTTCCCACAAGGCTCAATCAACAAGGGATTGGTGACCATGGCCAAGGCTTAAAGCCGAACCTTAGGGTGGACTATTGGCATGGCCTTGTTATGTTTCCCACAAGGGCTATGTTGAGAATCCATACCCATAACATAACAAGTGGATTTGACCTAATGACTTGTCTGTAGCATTCTCTGCACCAAAGTCGCGCCAGAAGGGTACCAAGCTACCCGAACCAGCTGTCTTCAACCAACTCTGCTTCAACTCAAGCCGATCCATTCCATAAGCTTTCTAAACTCATTTAACTCAGTTCATTTACTGTTTTAAAGAATATTTCAGTTTATTTGCATCATTTTTACATAATCAAAAATACAAAAAAAGGGGTTAAGGCTCACCCCAATCCGGTGAGTTCGATTCCAATTGCTTCTTTCTCATCTTCTCACCACAGTTACTACACTTCTCATAGTTCTAATTATTTTCTTCACTTGGTTTATTGTTCTAGTTGCACAGGTTGAACAAGCTAGCATTGATTGGAGACTCTTCTTCATCGGCCGGCCGAAGAAGAAGAAGGTTGAACTCACATCCCTTTCTCCCACGCTAAGGTACACACGGTCAACTTCTTAATTTACATCTCATAAAGCGGAGCCCGCGGCTCCTGGCGACCACCTTTCATTTATGTTTTAAGTTCATCTCCTCCTCACTCTCCTCCCACATGACCCGAACCATCTTCGGTGCTCGAGCGACGCCGTGAGATGAAAGTTCGGGGATCAATGTGAGTGTGGGACCGAGGTGAGGACTTTTTACCGCTTTCCGAGTGTGTTTTCGATTCACACCCCTTTTTTCCCCAATCTATCTTTCACCTTCTTATCTTGAGGTGCCGATCTGGAACCCGTTTTCAGAGTCGACAGCTTTTTGGCGACCACGGTGGGACAACCAATGTCTTCAACCGTGCTAGCTTGATTTAATC
Organism: Cryptocoryne crispatula var. balansae; assembly: GCA_036172225.1. Lineage (NCBI taxonomy): Eukaryota > Viridiplantae > Streptophyta > Magnoliopsida > Alismatales > Araceae > Cryptocoryne > Cryptocoryne crispatula. The sequence goes on along the minus strand of CM069930.1, from coordinate 31,066,081 downwards.
GTGCAACTAGTTATTTTCCAACTTGGTTCCCGCGTGAACCGGCTTGTCCTTTACTTTTTCATTTTAATTTACCTTTAAACTTGTTGTTTACTCTTCCTTTATGATTGTCCCCCATGTGGACTTGATTTGCTTGTCTTTAATTTCAACTCGGTTCCCGCGTGAACCTCTTTTCTTCTTATAAACCGGTTCCCGCGTGAACCACCTTTCCTTTTCCAACTCGGTTCCCGCGTGAACCAACTTACTTTCAGATCGGTCCCCGCGTGGACCACCCATTTGCAGCACCTTTAGATTGGCCCCACGTGGCCCTCCTTCTATCTTGTCAACTCTTACATCGGTTCCCGCGTGAACCACCCCTTTCTTCATTAAAATCGGTTCCCGCGTGAACCAAACCCTTTTCTAAACCGGTTCCCGCGTGAACCAACTCACTTTCAGATCGGTCCCCGCGTGGACCACCCCTTTGCACCAATTAGATTGGCCCCACGTGGCCCTCCTTTCCTTTTTCCAATCAAACAAACCGGTTCCCGCGTGAACCACCCATTTTTCCTTTAAAAACCGGTTCCCGCGTGAACCACCTACCTTTCCAAAACTCGGCTCCCGCGTGAGCCACTTAAATGTTGAGTAGTCATTTTAAAAACTTGTTTGCATAACTTGCTTGCTCACAACAATTGAAAACAACCAAAAAATTCTCTCCTTTCAAAACACCTAAAACAAAAACAAAAAAATCCCTTTAATTTTTGTGTTCAACTTGCTTGCTAAACAACCAAATTGAAACCAAATCAAATCAAACAAACAACCATAACCAAACAAAAACTCTCTTTGCATTTACACCTTTCATTTGCTTTCTTTCAACCATTTTGTAAGGAAATTTGACAGGATGCCCACTCTAATGTCCGGAAGACACGTCGGGATGTCGGACTACTACGGACAAGAAGAGGAGTACGAGACGGGTCACTACGAGCTTCAGCAACCCATGGTCCAACCAGATGGCCATGTTAATGCCGTGATGGAACCTGAGGTCCAAGATCCCGCTCACCGATCCGCTTCACATACTATAGAACAAGCTCTCAAGGATCTATCTCTTCACCTTGATCCCGAGACCTTTTCAATTATCCAATCTGCCACTAAGGGCAAGATGCCCACCAATCAAGCTCCGATCGAGGGAAATCAAGCCCCCTCACCACCCCAACCGGCAGTCAGGCCCTTGATCATCTCTTCTCCTGGTTAACCTTGCCGTGTCTCTACTCACCCCGTTGTGGGGCATTCACACAATTCTGCACCAGTTCCTGTTTCCAACCCACCTCTTCCAACCCAATCAAGTAAACACTTTGCTCCCGTGGCTCAGGAATCCAGCCTCTCCCAGGCGTTAATGAACAAAATCAACCAGATGGATGAGCGCTTCGAAGAGATGAGGCATCGCCTCGATTCTAAAAGTCATCCACGAAATCTACGCTCCCATCCTTCCCAGTTCTACACCTTCCTCCTTCAGAGATACCAATCTTCCAACGTTACAATGGGATTGGTAATCCTTTCAACCATCTAAAGAGCTTTCTCTACGACTCCGCATTTTGGAAAAATGACCGCAAAGCCCTTGCTTTCCTATTCTGTCGGTCATTGGAAGGATCCGCCCTGGACTAGTTCTATTCTCTTGATTCCATTGAGGCGGCAGATTTCGACATCGTCAAGGCAAAGTTTCTACAGAGGTACAAGGATCGGGTGGGGCCAGCCTGCTCGATGACTGACTTAATTGCTGAAAAGATGAGGCCGGATGAGGATTTTGCCAGATTTGCTGATCGGTGGAGGGGAATGGCTGAGAGGCTAGTGGATACCATCTCAGAGGGGGAGCAGGTGAGGATGCTCATTGGGAACACCATGCCTAACCTTCGCAACCTTCTAATCATGCACCGCCCAACAACCATGAGTGAGTTGTGTGATAGCGCCCGCTACCTCCAAGCCCACTTTAAGGATGCATCCATGATCAACCCGTTCGACACCAAGCCCCGTAACACTAGAAAGCCTACACCTGTAGGACCCACCACCGAAGGGGTAGAAAATAATGAGAGCATCAACGCCAAGGATAACCAGGGTGGGCACCGTCAAAGCCAATACCGTCACCCACCCCCCAATCAACAATGCCGCCCAGCCCCTCAACCAGCTCCTCAGCCACAGCAACAAGTTGCATACAACCGAGCACCACCACAGCAACCCACCTACAACCGAGCACCCCAGCAACCAAATGCCTACAACCAAGCGCCTCAACAACAACATGTCAACAATCGACCACCACCACAACAACAAGCTTACAACCAAGTGCCACCACCAGCCAACTGACCTAGGAGGGGGGGACCCAAGAGAGAATACTATCCTCAACTTCCATTCCCCCTCACTGATATCTTTAATGCATTGATGGCTGAACAGCAGCTAGAGCTTCCAAAGGAGAGAGAAGGATGGCCGGCGAATGTTGACATGACAAAGTACTGCGCTTATCATCGGTATCCTGGGCACACGGTGGATGTCTGTTTCCAGTTTAAAGACTATATTCATGACCTCAATGATCAGGGGAACATTGACTGGGCACAGATGGGAGAATCTATTCAAGCGATGAAGGCACGTCAGAATCAACCACGGCGACAGCAAGCACAACAGCAGCCCGGCACAGGCATAGTCCAAGATCCGCTCCCGGTACATGCACCCGTACGAGCACCGGCACCAGCACCACCAAACCAATGACTCGGCCTCGTCCACTCCGCCATCGAGGAGTCAACCCACCATTCCCGGGGGTTGGCAGGTCGAGGATCAAATCACCTCCATGCCCGCCATACCAACCCCACCTACAAACCGCACCATCCTCTCCATCCCGAGAGCTGCCCCTAGCCCACAAACTCCCCAAACACCACTACCCTCACCAACCATTAACCCTCCACGGTGCTTAATCATTAGGCGCCACCGGCCTCCCAACCGGCACCCCAACCATCACCCCAACCTAACCCACCAACCACCATTAATCCTCCTCGACGTCTAATCATTAGACCGTCACCAACACCCAAACGTCACCCAACCCACCGGTCGCCACCACTCCGCGACCCCTCATCGATAGACCATCACCACCAACACCCCAACCATCACCCAACATACCAGCCTCCACCAATCCACGACCCCTCATCATCCGATCCTCACCACCTCTACCTACCATGGGCTCCTCAACCTACCAACCAACCCTACCATCACCATCATCACCACTTCCCCCTACCACGCTGGCGCCGGTGCTTCGTAGCGGGAGGATGGTCCAAAGGGTCTTCCCCGGGCCGGGACACAACCACGGGAATAGGCGGAGAGGTGGTGGTAGAAGAACCGTTGCGCGCCACGGCATCTGGCCTGTTGAAGCCCTTCGACAAAATGCCGGCACGGATTTCGCTTCTGGAGCTGGTAAAGAGGTCAAATAACCATCAGGACATTCTACAACAATATGCACGGCGGGTCATGGTCAATGAGGACCTCTGCCCGAAAAGATCATTGTTGTCACGACCTCGAGGAGTGAACATCCGGCACTCGCATTTTACACGGGGAGGAGTTGGCACGGCCAGAGATCAGAAAGTATGCCTTGCGTGTCGCAGTAGTCATCCGAGGCATGGAGATCAAGTCCTGCTTGATTGACATCGGAGCATCCATAAATGTCATGCCGCCAGAAACATTGCAACTTTGCGGCATCTCCGATGAAGAAATCGAGCCTTCTGCCGTCACGGTGACCGCATATGACAACTCTCGGAAGCTGGCACGAGGGGTGGTTACATTGGAAGTAGGGCTCGGGCCGTGTGCTGTCACCACCGAGTTTCACGTTCTAGAATTGGACCCTACATTCAAAGCTATCTTGGGACGCCCGTACCTTGTGGCAATAGGAGCTGTTGCCTCCACTAATCATCAGTGTCTGAAGTTCCCATACAAGGGCCAGGTGATCAAAGTAACCAACATCCCCATTCTGAATGACGTGGATGACCCATCTTCTGCACTGCCAATATCAAAATTTGTCCAACCGTTGGTTTCCACTACAGAACTGCTCGAGATTATGATGTTAACGACACCTCCAGATACAGTTGCATGGCGGATGATGAAAGGGATGGGCATCAGCCAGGAAAGGGGTTGGGAAAGGAGCTGCAGGGGGTTGTGCACCCCATTAAAGCCGAACAAAGACCAAAGAGGCACGGGCTTGGCTATGAGCCTAGTATCACTCCGCGGATGGTCTACCGGCCAAAAAATGCCATGGGACTCCAAAAATTCTTTATCAAAGGGGAGACCATGATGATGGCCGGGGACAAAGAAGAAGAACCGATCGAAGGGAAGAAGGCACCAGAGCAAGAGGAGGAAGTGGACAACCTGAGTTCATCTTTGGCTCGGTTGTTCATAGAGGAGGAAGAACCAGTCGAGGGCAAGTCCATCTCTAAACAACTTGTCCACTCGAACCCACCTCCAAACAACATCCCACGTGAGCTGTATCCTATGGTCACGTATTTCAAAATCCTCACTCTATCCCTCTTGGATTCATTTGATGGGCTATCTAGCCCAATTCACACTTCTGGGCCAAAATGGCCACCTGAATTGATCACTGGGCCTGAGAGCCCATTCAAATCTTCTTACCCCACAAGGCTTCTATGCCCATTCCAATCCAACAACCTTGGGCCCGCGTGCCCACCAGTCAGGCCCACGTGCCCTTTAGATTTATTTTCTTGCTTTCGGCCTGCGTGCCCACCATTCAGGCCCACGTGCCCGTTAGATCTTTTCACTAGCTTTGGGCCTATCTGTCCATTTCTTGTCATCATCGGGCCCGCGAGCCCATTTTTCTTCCATTTGCTTAAGCTTTCTATTTCTGCTCGAGCCCCATCGGCTCATTCTCTTTTTGTTATTGAAAATACCCGAAAAACGTCCTCTCACAAACTCGGTTTTCCATTGAGGAGATGTCTCTACTTGTCTCGGAGGGTGCTCCCAACCGGGGACCTCTCTTCTCCAACTCAGCGATCGATCTGCTCGATCCTTCACCCATTGTAAATACCACCTTTTCAATTCCGTCTTCTTTAGGAGTAGTTAGGGTAGGAAAGAATAAAATTCGAGGTAAACGTGTGCCAGAGAGATATCTCCAACAAATAGGTCAAAAATGCAAGGGATGTGCAAGGCTACCAAGGTTTTTGGAAAATGCTATCCATCTTGATGAAATCCAATATGAGGATGAATTCAATGTAGATCATACACTGGGAGTTTACGAGGTCTTATCAGAAAAAGATCCTGATTTCGAGGATGGAATCGAGGACTTGGCTGATGCGTATGCATCTGGACTTAAAAGATTTGAAGAACCATTAGCCACGGTGGATGAACCGACAAAAGAACTAAATCTTGGAACACCGGAAGATCCCAAGATAATCCTCCTAAGCGCAAACCTCACTCCCACGCGAGACGAGTTTAATTGAAAATTTGGAAGAATATAAGGACACGTTCGCATGGACATACGAGGACATGCCGGGGTTAGACAACTCTTTAGTTGAACATCGTCTAACTTTGAAACCTGGAGTTACCCCGGTCAAACAAAAATTAAGGAGATTCCACCCTGATGTTGCACTTAAGATGAAAGAAGAGGTCGACAAATTACACCAAGCAAAATTCATTAAGGTCGTCCTTTATCCGCAATGGGTGGCAAACATAGTTCACGTAATGAAGAAAGATGGTCGAGTTCGGATTTGTATAGACTTCGGGGACTTGAACCGAGCGTGTCTAAAGATGACTTTCCTCTACCTCATATTGACGTCTTTGGTTGATAACAACTTTTGGATTCGAGATGTTGTCATTCATGGATGGCTATTCCGGTTATAATCAAATCCGGTTGGCTGAAGAGGACCAGGAGAAAACCTAGTTCACCACACCTTGGGGAACCTACTGCTATATCGTCATGCCCTTTGGACTGAAGAATGCTGGTGCTACCTATCAGAGGGCAATGATGGCTATCTTCTATGACATGATGCATACCCTTGTAGAGGTGTACGTGGACGACCTGGTCGTTAAGTCCAAAAGTCGAGAAGATCATCCTGAAGTGTTAAGAAAGGTCTTGCAAAGGGCTAGGGAATATAACTTGAAGATGAACCCAAAGAAATGTACGTTTGGAGTATCCTCAGGAAAGTTGTTGGGGTTCATAGTGAGCAAAAGGGGCATAGAGATCGACCCAAACAAGGCCAAGGCAATCATTGGTATGCCTCCTCCAAGAAATATGAAAGAACTTCGAGGATTAATCGGGAGGCTACAGTTTGTCCGCCGATTCATCTCACAACACTCCCAAAGGTGTAAACCTTTCTATGAGTTGACCAAGGCGGGGGCCGAGTTCAAATGGGATTCGAAGTGCCAGGATGCATTCGATGGTTTGAAAAAAGATACCAGCTAGTCCCCTTTGTTCTTAAACCACCGAGTCCACAGCAAGCCCTTAGTTTTGTATATCTCGAGTTTTGGAGAATTCTCTTGGGGGCGGTCCTTGCACAAGTGGATGAAGAAGGAAAGAGAGGGAAACTTACTATTTGTCAAAGATTTTTGATCCATGCGAGCGAGAAGTATCTTGTAGTGGAGAAGACACGTGATGCACTAGTTTGGGTAGTTCGAAGCTTAAACACTATTTCTTAGCTCGTGAGGTCAACCTTATTGCCCGCATCAATCCCATCAAATTCCTTCTGGAGAAAATTGTTCTGACTGATCGGTTAGGTCGTTGGCAGAGCTTCCTCTCCCAGTTTGATATCACCTATGTCCCCCAGAAGGTGATTAAGGGCTATGCCATTGCCGAACATCTAGCCCATCACCCTATACCCCTCTTTGACCCGGTCCAATCGGAGCTCTCGGATGACGAACTAATGTTGATCCGATCTTCCCACCTTTGGACATTATATTTTGACGGGGCTCTGAATTCACACGGTAAGGGAATAGGAATCGTCCTTCTATCACCCGAGGGTGTCACCATTCCACAGGCATTTCAGCTTGACTTCCCGGCAACCAACAATATAGGCGAATACGAAGCCTTCTTTGGCCGGTGCGGAGGCCGCTCATTTCTATGGTGCCACGGAATTAAGGGTGATAGGTGATAGCCAACTAATTCTTCGCCAAGTCCTAACCAAATACCGAACTTCTCATCCGAACCTCAAACCTTACCAAGAACTCACCTCTTGCTACATCAAACTCTTTTCGAAACTCACTTTTGTCCATGTTCCTCGAGCTTAGAACATCCTTGCTGATGCCCTAGCCTCCTTAGCTTCATCTCTATCAGTCCCGCTAGGTAGACAGGTGCGGACTATCCATGTCCGTAGAAGGTCGATGCCGGCGATTAAGGACAGTCGATTTCTAAAGATCAAGAAGAGATTTGGCAGGAAGGAATATTTAGAGCAGAAAGAGGAGATTTCTCTAATCGAGTTGGAAGAGTTAGATGAGGGTGAGAGGCCTTGGTTTGATGATATCGCAAGGTATTGTCAAGATCAGACATATCCACCTGGATCAAATGCAAAAGAAAAGAAGGCCATCAGGAGAGTATCCCAGAGGTATACCATCCTAGGAGGGGTTCTCTACAAGAGGAGCTTGAGTGGAATATTGCTTAGATGCGTTGATGAAGAAGAGGCAGAATTGGTGCTTAAGGAAGCACATTCCGGGGTCTGTGGGGGCCATGTCAATGCTCAAGCTCTTGCTAAGAAAATTATCAGGCAGGGGTATTATTGGCCAACCCTAGAAGAGGATTGCTCCATCTTTGTCCAGCACTATCATTCTTGCCAACTCCATGCTGACAAGATCCATTCTCCCGCATCTTCCCTTCATCCGATTCATGCCCCATGGCCCTTCGCCATGTGGGCTTTCGATATCATTGGCCCTCTAAGTGATCTTAACTCTGAAATCCGTTCCAAATCATTCATCCTGATGGCAACAGAGTACTTCACCAAGTTGGAAGAAGCGGAAGCGTTCGTGGAGATAAAGGCATCAACACTGTGTTCCTTCATCAAACGCAACATCATCGCCAGGTTCGAGATACCCAGCGACATTATCACCGACAACGGACCGCAATTTCTCTCTCAAGATTTGCGTGATCTTTGCAACAGGTACCGCATTACATTGCATCATTCATCTCCTTATTACCCGCAAGGCAATGGTCAAGCAGAAGCCACCAACAAAACTTTGATTAAAATCATCAAGAAAACCTGTAAGTCTAGCAAGTTCGCAGATTGGCCAGATAAGCTTGTAGATGCCCTATGGGCTTATCGTACTTCTATAAGGACCCCCACTGGTCAAACCCCGTATGCTCTCGCATATGGGATGGAAGTAGTGGTCCCGTACGAAGTACTCCTTCCATCATTCCGAGTTCAACTCGAAAGGGACATCCCTGTCGATGAGAGACGAGAATCTCTCCTTGCACAACTTGAACTCCTAGATGAAAGAAGGTTGGCTGCCTCTGAGCATGCCCGGACTTATCAGAACCGATTGAAAAGATTTTATCAAAAGAGGGTGGTAGAGAGAAAGTTCGAAATCGGTGAGATGGTAGTAAAACGTATATTCGTTAAGCCGGGTGGTCCCCGCTCCAAGTTGCAACCTAACTGGGAAGGGCCTTTTGTATCTAGCCCCGAAAAATATCCAGGTAATGCATATGAGCTAACCAACGCCGATGGAGAAAAATTGAACCATCCATGGAACGGCATTTACCTCAAAAAATATTTTCCTTAGAAAAAAATATGGAGAATTTCTAGTATGGTATTAAGTCATCGATCCAAGGGTGTTAGCTAGAAGTCAAGGGTAGACATCACGTTGCACACACAACACCTCCCGATCCCAGAATCTAGATAGCCCAACACTCGAGAGAGGCAAGGCAGAACCCTGAAGGCGGAAAGGAAACCTTACCCTATTCTCTTCTATTCGGTCCAAGATAGGTGAAGGGGACTAGAGGAGGATAGTATCAAAAATGCCCGCCACCTTAGTAGGAGGCCATCTCATAGGGTGCAAAAGGGTGCCAAAAGATGGGCAATGAACCCCACAGGTTTAAACAAATATGGGCACATGTACGAATGAGTACCCGGAAGAGTAGAAAATGAAGAAAAGGCACTAAAAGATGGGCAATGACCCCACAGGTCAAAGACTTGTCTAAATACGTGCCACATGTAGAAAAGACCCGAAGAGGCCGAACCCCAACGGGCAATTTGGGCATGAGTAGAGAAACCCTCCTCAATACCCCCAAATCCTATCAAAGACTTCCTCTATTATTCTTCCATCTTAAAACCCCTAGGGTAGGGTAAACTGTCCAAACTCAGGGGGAATCAAAACCGATCAAGAGAAGAGGGCAAGAAAGATTCTAGGTAGGGAACCTTATTCACACGTGGTGCTTATTGCTTGAATCTTGATCAACACTCAAAGATCGATGAATGGTCTCAATACTGGCACATTCTCCACAAAAATCCAAAAAAAAATGATGAATATTTTCAAAAAAAATCCAAAAAAAAAATCAAATATTTTCAAAAATTCAAAAAAAATGAATATTTTCAAAAATCTAAAAAAAATGAATATTTTCAAAAATCAAAAAAAAGTTGAATATTTTCTAAAAAAAAATTGCATCATTTAGCTTGACATAACCTTGATTTTTGCCTTTTCTAGCATTCATGTTTATCTTTATGTCTTGCATGTTTTATTTCCGCATTGCATATTTACCTTCATTATCACCCCATTAAGAGGGCTCCTCCCTTTGACCTGAGTCAAAGTTGGCCATAATAGGCAAAGGGATGAGTCATTGTGAGGATCTAATCCTCTTTTATCAAGTGTTTTCAGGGACTTTAAAAATAAGAGGAGAAGGTTCTCTCAATGACAGGTAAGTTCTCTTAACCATTTCATTTCGGTCATCTAGTCTATTTTTATACCTTGTTAATAAGGCTCCTCTCTTTGACCTAAGTCAAGGCAGACAGCAATAGGCAAAGAGATAAGCCATGGTGAAGATTTAATCCCCTTCATTAAGTGTTTCAGGATTCTAAGATCAAGAAGGGAGTGACTCTCACCATAGCAGGTAAGCTTTCTTAACCCTTATCTTATTCATTTTCAGTCATTTTGTTCATCTTACCTTGTTAATAAGGCTACCCCCCTTGACATATAAGCAAGGCAAGACAACAATAGGCAAGGGGTAAGCCATAGAGCAGATTTAACCCTTCTATTAAGTATTTCAGGAAAGAAACACAAGTCAAGGAGGGGTGAGAATCTCGCCAACAGGTATGTCTCTTAACCCTACATCTATTATTTACTTTTATTATTTGCCATTCCTTAGAAGGCTTCACCCCTTGACAAACTTGCAAGGGGCCAAGCCGGAATTTGAAACTGACTATCCTTTCAAGAAATGTCAAGTAGGTCAAACAACACTGAAGCAAGAAGTGCTATAACAAGGAAGAAAAGCGACTACAACCTTTGGAAGAAGATTAAGCCTGCTACAGATATCAGTGTCTGATTGCCACTGACTCCAGGAGAATGACCACGTGGAGAAGGCAAGGAAACCATACCACCGCAACCGCCTCGTTCCGGTGATGCTCCAAAGGAGTGGCCAAGAAAATGCTCGCAGAAATGAAAGAATGGACATGGGAAACCCCCATAACTTGCTGACTAGCATATATGTTGCTAGTCGTGTGTTATTATCTTATGCATTATTTGTTGAAGACCATGAGTACGGAGAAGACTTGACCTGAGATCCCCTTCATCAAAATCTACGACGGTCGGGTCATCTCTAATACTCACGGATAAGCCAAAGTTGTGCTGTGAGGGACGATAGTTCCCGAATGGGTATCTTGACCTCATAGACAATCTATATCTTCAACTATTTGTTATACAAGTTTTGTTTTGTTTTCTTGAGCCCAACATGCATCATGTAGCATTAATTGCATTACATTTTGTTTTGTCATTGCATACATCATTTCCTAAACTTCACATTCTCACTCTCTCGATCATTCTAAATCCCACCTTGTTTTCTAATCCCATCGTGTTCTCTAATCCCACCATGATCTCTAGTCCCACCAACGTCTCTAATATCCCACCGTGTCTATTAATCCCACCGTGTTCGGTAACCACTTTGTGCCCTCAAATCTTTCATTTCTTTTCACCACTGTGGCTATTGCAACACTTCTTTGCTATTTATCCCACCATGGCGGCCAATTCATCCCGCCAAGGGCATTTTATTCAATCAGAACTTGCACCGTCACTATCTTCACGGTCTATGCTTAAACATTTGCCTTTCGGAATCTGAGATCATTCCATTCCAAATCGAATCTTGTCTCTTGAAAGACTTAAATGAATCTAAGAGCCTGAACGTGCTCGATTGGTATTCTTTTACTTTTTCAAAACAAATCTCTTTTTAAACTTTAGCCCATCACAGTACAGGAACACCGCAAAGATCGGGATACCGGCTGATGATGAACCTACGAACCCATGTTTCGAGGACTCCCCACCGCGTTGCGGGTTGGCTATTCTTCTCTCGTGCCAATGGCACATCTCTTACCAATCGAACATAGGAAGACTTGATGAAACATGGCAGTTAACCAGGAGACTTGAGGAGATTCATCTTGCCGAATCTGGTCGTTAAGCGTGTCTATATCTACACCTTGATGCCACCTTTTCAGTCCATCACCATTTCACTCCACTACATTCCACTATGATCCATCTCACTTTGCTACGCTTTCTCTACGTTTCACTCCGCTCCGCTACATGCCATTCCCTTGCAAAGCCGACATCAAGGCGAGGCAAGCTGTAGACACGCCAAATTGGCCTGATTCGGAGCCCCAGACTCTTATTCCATAGGCGATATCCTTTATTTGACCGTTATCTGATCCGGATTACCTCGTGGAGATGAGCTAAGGACATTGGTGGAGCCCCTTGTAAGTTGAGAATGGACCAATGATTTCCGGAATATTGCCGTAACCTTCAAGCGAGAGCCGCACGTGAACTGTAAAAACACGAAGCCTGCTCGATGACCGACCTTGAATGGTCCATAATTGAAGGTCTCAGGAGTCCCGCATGTGTTCCGTAACATTCAGGATTTCCGAGAAGTCATTTCGGTGGGCGTCGGTCAATGACGGCCTTCGTTACGGCTTTTTCGATCTGTGCTGACACGGCTATCCCGGACCATATGTTAGGCTTTTCCGGTCATCACCGGATCTTTTCAGGTCATCCGGGTCGATTCTAGCCGAATATTTTCATCAACCGGAGCCATATGGTCATTTCGGTCAATTTTAGGGTTTCTCGGGTTTTACGGCTTTCGATTCACGTTTACCAGGTTAGTCTCATATTTTTCGATGATTTCGGGTTTTTCAGTCGTACCGGACTTGTTCGGTCATCATTTTAAGTCATCCCGAGTTGACCCGAGAATTATCGACCGGAACCGTGCTCTTTCGGATCTTCGCCCCGGGTTTCGGCTTTCCGCGAGAGGGTAAACCAGTAGAAAGCCCCGTGCGAACATATCGGGAGTCATGTCGGCTGGTTTACTGACTTGAGAAGGTGCGGTTGAAGGCCCTCTTTCCAACGCGACAAACGGGAGCCGAATCGGACATCCCATTTGCAAGATACGGCTCGCGGAACACGCGCGCAGGAGAGAGTGTACTGCGCCCCCGCTCCCTTTGAAAGAGCAGGGCGCACCCTGCGCGCCCTCAACCCGGGGGCGCGCCCTGCGCGCCCTCAAACTGGGGGCGCGCCCTGCGCGCCCCCGGTCCCTTTGAAAAGCGGGGGCGCGGTCAGTTTCTTTAAATCGCAAATTGCTCCGATTAGCACCTTCTAAACTGGATTTTTGGAAGGTTTCCGCGAAGGATTTTCGATTATTTGTACCGCGCCCCCGGTTCGGGGGCGCATTACGTATGTCAGGTCAATTTTTAGCAATTTCTGGAACTTTCCGTCGATTTTTAGCAGTGAGACGCGTAACGTGCCCCTGCTTCCTTTGAAACAGGGGGGCGCGCAGACCGCGCCCTTGAACTGGGGGCGCGCCCTTGGTTTGAGGGCGCGCCCTGCGCGCCCTCGTCCTCTTTGAAACGCGGGGGCGCGTTAGGTCCAGTTTCCAAATTTTGCACCGGCTCCCTTCCCCTATAAATTGAGGGCCATTCTCAATGACACAAGGAGAATCCCCGGTGCCTAGCTCGTCCAGAGGTCATCCAAGCTCTTCTCCAAAGCCGTCCCGATGTCCAAAGTCGATCCGAAGTCAAGAAATCGATCCCGAGGTGAAGGAGAAGGCTCGATCCGGGCGTTCTACATCAACCATCTTCATCGACTTCTTCAGAAAATTCTAGGCTCCTGCTGTGAAAATCTTCAACATAGAAGTCGTTCCTCTCTTCGTCCTCTTTCATCTCCAACTGACGGCACTCAATTCTGACTTGCCGTTTGTTCGTGGCGATTGCTACACTGAGGGCGCGCATCCAGGTTCTGATTTCTATATTCTCCCACTTTCATAATTTTTACTGACTTATACCGGAGGATTTCGGAGAATTAATAAACATAGTAACTCTTCATCTCTGAGTTATCTGTCTACTCCAACAAACAGCACTCGATTCTGACATCGGGGTCGTCTGTAGCATTCTCTGCACCAAAGTCGCGCCAGAAGGGTACCAAGCTACCCGAACCAGCTGTCTTCAACCAACTCTGCTTCAACTCAAGCCGATCCATTCCATAAGCTTTCTAAACTCATTTAACTCAGTTCATTTACTATTTTAAAGAATATTTCAGTTTATTTGCATCATTTTTACATAATCAAAAATACAAAAAAAGGGGTTAAGGCTCACCCCAATCCGGTGAGTTCGATTCCAATTGCTTCTTTCTCATCTTCTCACCACAGTTACTACACTTCTCATAGTTCTAATTATTTTCTTCACTTGGTTTATTGTTCTAGTTGCACTGGTTGAACAAGCTAGCATTGATTGGAGACTCTTCTTCATCGGCCGGCCGAAGAAGAAGAAGGTTGAACTCACATCCCTTTCTCCCACGCTAAGGTACACACGGTCAACTTCTTAATTTACATCTCATAAAGCGGAGCCCGCGGCTCCTGGCGACCACCTTTCATTTATGTTTTAAGTTCATATCCTCCTCACTCTCCTCCCACATGACCCGAACCATCTCCGGTGCTCGAGCGACGCCGTGAGATGAAAGTTCGGGGATCAATGTGAGTGTGGAACCGAGGTGAGGACTTTTTACAGCTTTCTGAGTGTGTTTTCGATTCACTCCCCTTTTTTCCCCAATCTATCTTTCACCTTCTTATCTTGAGGTGCCGATCCAGAACCCGTTTTCGGAGTCGACATATATGAAGTCTAAAGGCAACATGGACAGATGGATATAAGATCTATCATGGCTCATGGTGATGAGAAAATTTAAAGCAAAATTAAAATAACAATGCATCTTCAATACTTCTTGTTGGTGAGACCAATGAAAAGAAATGAGATCAATAGATGAGAAAATGAAGGCAAAGTTAAAAGTCAAGAAGATGGTCATGAATATTAAGCCCAAATAAGACATATAATTTCTCTTCTACTATCATGATTGGTGGAAATGATGCAAAGTATATTAAATATATAGCAAAGGAGGAGCTTAAGAAGCTTCTAGCATCTTAAACATTGATTTACTTGTCATACACATACACATCAAGTATAAGATACGATTTGTGAATATCATAATATAAGATACCAAACATATGTATTATGGTATTAGATACCAGATGTGTATATCTTGTATGAGATATCAGATATATGTATCTTCTATAAGATGTTATATATGTATCTCTTGGTATGAGGTACTGGATATGCATCTTATATCAGTAAAAGTTGTTGATAATAACAAGTAAATAAAGGCTTCATGTATAAAGATTACCCTATATATACAAAAGATGCAAGAGTTGTATCATTGATAGTGGGAGGTACAAATATTTAAGAGCCTTTTGGCGGTGTCCTTATCTTGAAGATTGTTGGTTTTATCCTTCTATATGAACATTATCAATATTTACTACTTGAATAAATATTGATTTATTTTGAGTTATAGAAATGATAACTTTTCTAAGATTATGAATGGCAAAATGTTTGTAGTGGGAGCTTAGTAAATAATTTACTCATATGAGATATGCAAGCTCTCATGGTATGTGTGAATGATCCTCTTAGGAGGAAATAGGTTGATATAAATCAATCTATTTCTTTAGCTTAATATAGACATGGCCATATCAATTAGAAAAGACATAAGGAGTTTCATATAAATGAAAAAATGAAGAAAATGATTTTGAATTATTAACCAAATATGAGTCTTAACTCATTGAAAAATGACTAACTCTCAATTTACTGGAAATGGAGGGTGGACCAAGGAGTTATTAGAACTCGCACATTTGGATGTGTGTTGGACTATGTCGATTAAGGCTAAAGATGAACATTCTTACTTCATATTTAATAAATTAATTCTCTAGGCATATGTGTGCTTGTGAAGCACAAATATGAGATTTTGAAGAATTGTCAAAGGTTAAAAATGAAGTAAAGAATAAATGGAAAGAGTATTAGAGCTTTTTGATTAGATCAATGAGTGAAATACTCAAGTACTAGATTCACTCATCATTTGAAAGATATTACAACTTTGTCTTAATGGACATTTCCCCTATAACCCTTAGCTTACTTGAGTAGTAGAAACAAGGGTGATTGTGTTATGTGACATGACACAAGTAATGATAACCTTTGCAAAATATTCCTTGTCTATTTAAGACTAAGCACTCAATATAATCACTCTATATTGGTACCTTCTAAAATTAATCTAATTATTCCATATATGATATGGAAAAATGGGTTAATTTTTGATCTTAAGCTAGTTAAGATTTCGGAATGTCTAACCACGATGAAAATGTATAACCCATCATAATTAGAATATAAGATAGAAGTGTAAATTTATGGTAAATCATAAAAAAACTTAAGAATATTTAAATATATCATTTTAAGAGATAAAAGGTATGTGTTGCTCAGTTTACTATATTCTTAGAGGAAGAGTTACTTCTTGAGGAATACAGTGGAAGTAAGAAATTTTTGGAAGGGGTTCTAGACCTACAACCCAATGACACTTCTATTAAGGTACTAATTAATAATAACACACATCATAGGTCTTCAATTGTGCACATTCATTTTTGTAGATGTGTGAGACATATCTTTGATGGAAGAATATAGGCGCAATAAAGTGTGGATGTTGATCCAAAGACCTATGAAAGACAATATGAGATATTGATTTCAAAATAGGAGGAGATAATAAAATCTATAATAATATCTATCTATTTTAGTCAAGTTAGGAACTTGGTATATCCACCTAGGATAGAGTACTCATTATGTGCAAATGAAAAGGAAAGGATGGAGAGGAGTGAATTTAAAGGTGAGACCTTCAAGGCAATAAAGATTGAAAAGACATCATCTTTGTTAAGGAGTTGACTATGATGACATCTTTTAACCATTGTCATCCATTTAGATTTTATTGGTGCACACTATGACTATGAGATATGTCAACTAGGATGTTAATATAATGTTTCTCTAATGGTGAAATTTAAGAGGAGGTGTATATGATACAACTTGAGGTGTGAGTCCCAAAACATCCAAAGAAAGTGTACATGTTGTTAATGTCTATTCATAAACTACAACAACATTCTCAACATTAGAATATAATATTTGATAAGGTTGATCTTATGACTTCATTTGGAATGAAGAAAAACCTTGTGTGTATAAGAATGCTCGTGGGAGCGCTATTGTATTCTAGACATTTTTTATAGATAACATACTACTCATTATGAATGATGTAGGTATGTTATCATCCATGAAGCCTAGATATAAAATGAATCCTTCATAATTATTCTAAGAGAAGCTTCCTAAGGATTTAGGTCTATGAAGATAGATCTAAAAGGGATGCTTGGCTTAACCTATATGTTCTACATAGACACCATAGTCAAAGTGTTTGACATGGAAACTCCTATATAGGTGACTTGCCATGAGATATGGAGTTTATCCCTTTTAAAAGAGATGAAATACATGAGTATAGTCTCTTATGCCTTAGTCATAGGATCTATCATGTATACTATGTACATAGCCTGATATGATTTACACTCTGTGTTATAAGTATTCATTAGGCAAATCCAAGTGAGTCACTGGATAGTTGAGAAGTATATCCTTAAGTACTTGAGAAGTACCAAGGATGCATTTCTAGTATGATGGAAAGAACTGAAAATTTTGAGTTAGACTTAAGCTTCTAGTTCCATATGATTGATAGATACAAAACTTTAGAGTACATGTTTACCTGGAAGGTGGTGCAGTGAGCTAGAAAAGTTCCATGCTATAGACACTGTAGATTTTACAAATTATAATTGCTAACAACTTCTTATGCAGTACTCTAGATGAAGAAATTCATCTTATATTAGGGGTTGTCCCTAATATCTCTGATAATGTACCATTATTTTGTGAAAATGATGAATCATTACTTTTGTAGTTGACCCTTTATTTCATCAGAACTTTAGACACTTCTATGGCAATACTACTTGATCAGAGTGGCTGAAACTCAAAAGGATATGATTAAAGATATCTTAAACCATAAACATTGTAGATCCACTAACTAAGGCCCTGACTCAAGGTGTGTTTGAGGGTCACCTTGGGCTGATGGAGATCAGACATGTGGGTGATTGGCTTTAGTGCAAATGGGAGATTGATAGAAATGTTTGCTCTATAAGTCAATCATATGTGATATGATTTTATATTTCTGGTAATATCTTATTCAGTATTAATGGCATTTTCTTCATTACTTGCATTATCTAGATGCATCTATTGTAATGAAGTCCTAGATTGCATGCAATGATGATTGAATCATGATGAGATCATGATAATGACATCAATCATTTAGAAGTATGAACTCTAAATGTTCCTAGTCGTAGGATCGTCAAGATAAAAAATCAAGGATTCGATAAGACTAGTGCATATGATATTTTCTCATATGATGAGAATGACCAATCTCATTGGCCATCAGTGTGGGGACACTAAGATACATGTACAGGTGCTCATTAGAGAAATGAGTTCACTGAACTAACCAGTATAGAATCCCTAAATGGTATCTTACTGAACTATCAATCCAGGTATTCTATTATCATAGTTGCAAGGTTGGATCTTTGACTTGAGTCACCAAAGATATCTTGCTAGGCATACCATGTACTTTGACTAATGACTTATGGATCACTTAGTATTGTGATCATGTACAGTTAATGGATTGGGTATATGAGAAACCCGATGGAGACAATTGAGCAAACAATAGGGGATCGTCCACTCGCAGTAGGAGAAAGAGAATGCCCTAAAGATAGTACTTTAAATCCTTGGCCAAGGTAGATAGGATAATTGAAAAAGGGTTTTCCAATTGATCCAATTATAAGTAAAAGACTCCATAGTGTCGATATATCTATGAGTTGACGTCAATGCCATACTCCTATCCAACCAGGACATTGGGTAGAGAAAGATTTATAGCCATGTGGTAACCGATGATGGAATGGCTCTTTGGAGAGGAGTTCATCCCCAAAGACATTTAGGATCATAATATGTGGCTTGTACCCTTCATGATCAGTAGGTCGTTAAATCTATTATGAGATAATAGATTTAATTTAAAAGAAATTATTCTTTTAATTAGGCCTCAATCAAATGGGCTCTTGGGCCTAGGAGGTCACACACATAAGGACTAATTCAAATTTATAGAACAAGGAGGGGTTTTTGTGAAAAACTTTGAGTTCTATAAATAATAGCGTGAGAGCACAAACCCTATCCAGCCAAGGGAGCTCTCTGCATTCCAGCCACCCTCCTTAACTATCTCCCACCCCAACAGCTACCATTAGATGATGAAGGTCAGTTCGTGATGAATGGTCGATGCCAACACAAAGGAGAATCCGACTTCAAAGGTGGTTCGTGTGGATATGACTAGAGGCCGCACGCTTGAGTGGCTTAATGAGCATGAGAACGCTGGATCTTCTCTGACCAATAGAGATTATTTGAATCCCACAAAGGTACGTATTTGAAATCATTTTGAATACTAATTTTGGCGATGTCGTTCAGTTCCAATCATGACCAACACATTGATATACAAGAAATCTATACTTTTCTGCTGTGCCATATGATTAGACCGATTCCTTACAAGTCCACCACTGGACGTTGCCTTAAACTTAGATAAAAAATTTAGGTTGAGGAATTAGTCCACAACTGGATGCTCCATTGGGCGGTTAGTCCGGACACGACTTTGGTATACTGATCTAGGCGTACTTGTGGGATATGCTTCATATGCGGACGGCCCCTACCCACTAAGTGTAAAAGTCAAAAAGACTTAACTATATAGCATAGGTAAATTTTCACACTGATCGGAAATAAGCTGACATGCTGCCAAAATTTTCTTGATCCTATGGGAGTTTACACCTTGGAAAGGAAATCTCCTTTGACAAGTTGAAGACTTCAACACTTAGTCATTTTCTTGAATGGTATATGAACTACCGACATTGACGAACTAGGCATATGAAGTTACTTAGACATGAACAAATGTTGTGAACTTCAATGATGGCTTGACTTGATGTGATCGGGCATCAATGCTAGCCTGATGGACCAGATGGGATGCAGACTAAACTTAAAACTAAGTATGAATATACTTAATCACATCTGAAGAACACTTAACTAAATTTGAAGATAGATTTAATCAAGTCTTAACATAAAAACTAAGTCTAAAACACTTAACTCAAATGAGAATTAACTTTTTAAAGAAGACAAGCAAAACTTGCTAAAAACACTTTAAAACACTTAGAATTTATTTCAAGACAAATGAGAAATCAAGTTCTTAACAATCTTGACTTAAACTTAACCAAGTTGAGTTAAAGTTCAAAACACTTAAAATATACCGAACACATTCAAACTGGTATTAAAACACTAACAAACATGATAAGAGATTTAACACATGTTAACCAAACATAGACAAATCAAATTGCTCAAAGCATCTTATGTTTATCTACACTTAAACAAATTTCATCAACAACTTCAACCGAAACTGATTCAAAATTCAACTAAGTAAAAATCAAGTCATGCAACTTGAACACAAAAACCAACACTTAACATTCAACATTCAAACTTAAATTCAAACCAACCTTGAAAAAATCAAACTTATTTAGCATATATTGAGCCACTCATTTGCATTTTTATGCATATTTAAACCTTCAAAATAGGGGTTGGGATTTAGTCCCAATCCGGTCAGTTCCTTCCCTCTTGCACGTTTACATTCGAATTTGAGCATGATACTACACTTTCACCAGAACTAATGATCTTTTCACTTGTTTCTATGTTTTCATATGGACATTTGTAGGTAAATCTGGCCGAGGCGGAGCTTCAACCGGATCAAAGACAAAGGACTCACTAAGCTCTCTTCTTTCGGCCGGCCGAGAGAGGAGAAGTCGGAACCCAACAATCTCCCCGTTTCCAAAGGTACGACGGTCATTTCTCCATTTCGTTTCTTTTCATTCTACTATATTTTGGAGCCATTAGCTCCTGGTGACCACAACCACTAACATCCCATCCACCAAGTCCCCAAAGCAAGCGTAGGGGCCCGGAAGAGGGAGATCTACGGATATCCCCATTTCGGGTGCTTACACCTTTTGGCGACCACGGTGGGACCGACTTTGCTTTAGTGAGATCCTATTTTCTTTCCTAAGAATGTCCATTTGAAAAGCATGTTTACTTTCATTTCCATGTGAGTAATTTCCATTTCCTTACATTGTTGCTTGTTTACGTTGCTTACTACTTTCTTTGAAGTATCATCTACTTTTCTTCAAGTTTACTTGCCCTCCCTTTATCTTTTTAAAAGCATGGCAATCTGAATTTTAGCTTTGTTTATCATCTTATTTCAATTTAGTATCTTGAAGATCATCCTATTTCATGCCTTGACAAATATGCTTGCTTATTTCCTTCCATGTCTAATTCCATTCTAGTAAATTTGCTAAGCATTTATAGTCAAGGTTAAGTGCTCCTTTCCATTTTAGTTTTTATTTTATATTATCTCATTGTCTTTTTTACTTGCTTCCTACAACATCTCATTAATCATTGTATGCTTTTATTTCTTCTTGCTTGCTCTTTATTCCTTGACATTTCACTCGCATTTAGTTTGCATTGGGGTTTCGGCTCCTTAGGTCATCCGAGAAGGGAGGCTCTCTCCTCCCAAAGCCCCACACACCCAAACACCCCTCTTGGTGGTTGCCAACTCCTCCTCCGGGGATTCCCTCTCGGAAGGACCGGGTAGCTTCCATCAAGTCCTCCGTAAGTCCCCAGACGTGAAGGATTCCCTCTTCACTGATCGGGCTGGTTGTACCATTTTATCCCAAAACCCGGAGTACCTATTACCTATCATTGTGAAAAGAGTGACAACCTTAGATTGCTCGGCGTTGTGAGAGCATAGGGTCCTACCCATTTATTTGAGTGGACAATATTTCTCTTAACAAGCCATTAATTTGAGGTTGAAACAAAAAAAAAATTTGTGTTAATCATCCCAAGTATTTGCTATTACTTGTTTACAAACAAAAACTGAAAATTAAACAAAAATTCCAAAATCACCTAAAAAGAACCGAAACAAAAAATTTGCTTGAGGTTAATTTGCTTGATAACTTGCTTGTCCGACAAAATAAAATCAAAACAAAAAAGGGGTCAAAAATCAAAACCAAAAAAAAATCCTTACGCTTTTATTTGTCAACCTTCTTTTTCTATTGTGTTTATGAATTTAAGGTCAGGTCGAGTTATCGGAATGGCGGATCAAGGATACGAGCAACTAAAGTTGGAGTATGACCAATCTTATTTCTATCCTGATGCCATGTGTGCCGTCAATGAACCCGAAGTTCTCCCGGAACCTAGTCAAACTTCTCCTCAACCCAATCCAAATTCACTTTGGGAGGCATTCTCTCATGCCGACCCTACCCAACTTCAGGCTATCAAAGCCATCCTCAAGGGCAAGTCGCCCGCCGACCACATTCCTCCCGAAGGTGGTCTTAACATCTCTACCCCTCGGTCAGGGGCACATCAACCCAATGTGCCCACTCATGGCCATTCTCATACCGGGCTCATGGCCCCAATTTCTCCTCATCCGGTGGCTAATCTAGATCATCCCAATCCAAATGTTGTTGTTCCTTCTAGACCACCAGTTTATTCCTCTAATCATCTCAACCCTACTCACCCTTTGGTGCATCCCCCAATGTACATTTCTTATCCGGCCACTTCGGCCCATCAGATCCCAATTCCGGTGCTCCAAGCACCCACTTCTCCTCCTCCTCATAGGGAACCTTCTGTCGATCAGGCCATGATTAACAAGATCAATCGCATGGATGAGCAGTATAGAGAGCTTAGACGTTTGATCGACACAAAGGCAGCCCCTGAAATTTCTCTTCCTTCCCTCCCTACTTTTCATCTACCTCCCTCTGAGATGCCGGTATACCGTCGCTACAACGGAACCGGTAATCCCTTCATTCATATCAAGGACTTTCTGTATGAGTCGGTAATGTGGCAAAATGATCCAAGGGCCCTTGCTTTTCTTTTCAGAAGATCATTAGAGGGTTCAGCTTTAGAGTGGTTCTACTCGCTTGACTCTTTGGAGGCGAGTAACTTTGAAATTGTCAAAGCTAAATTTTTGCAGAGATATCAAGATAGGGTCGGACCAACATATTCCATAACTGACCTCATGGCTGAAAGAATGAGAAATGATGAAGATTTTACTAGATATGCTGATAGGTGGAGGTCAATGGCAGAAAAGCTTAATGATTCCATTTCAGAGCCAGAGCAAGTGAAGATGATCATCACCAATGCCACTCCGACCTTAAAGAATATGCTGGCTTTGCATCACCCCACCTCCATGAGTGAACTTTATGAGAGGGCACGGTACATTCAGACACAGCTTAGGGACTCACCTATCATGAACTTGTTTGATCCTAGACCCTGAGCTGTCAAGAAAACCACTTTTACCACAACCGGTCCAGTGACTGAGGGCGTAGTGACAAACGAAAACCTCAATGTTTTAGGGAACCCACCTATAAATTATCAACACCAGTTCAGGAACCCTCAACAAAATCAACCATTTAGAAACCCTCATCAACCTCAACCTCAACCTCAATTCCAGCCCCGTCAGCAACAAGCCCCGATCCCTCAGCGACCGCAAGCCCCAGTTCCCCAACCAGCGCGACAACAACTGGCCAACTACAACCAAGCACCCCCTCCCATGGCCTATGAACCCCGAAAGGTTGGACCCAAGAGGAACCATTACCCGCCTTTGTCGTACTCTCTCATGGACATCTTTAATGCACTCATGGCGGCAGGGCAAATTGCATTGCCAAGGGAGAAGTCGGAGTGGCCTCAAAATGTCAACACAGAGCGATACTGCTTGTTCCATAGATATCCTGGGCACACCGTGGAAAATTGTTTTCAATTCAAAGACTACATCCATGACCTTAATGAGCAAGGTAGTATTGATTGGGACCAGATGGGGGAATACATCAGAACAGTGAAAAATCAACCTCAACGGCAGCACGTACCAGCTCAGCAGCAACAACAACAGAACCCCGTCCTGGGGATTATCCAAAACCCTTTACCTCCACATGCACCCGCGCCTGGGAATCAACACGTTAATCCCATAATGATTTCTTCCAAGGAGTATCACGATCGGGGCCAGAATTGGCAAGTTGAGGGAGCCACCTCCGCCATGCATGTCAACCGAACCGTCCATTCTATACCCCAAGCTACATCAGCCAACCCCATTACTCTCAACCGGCCACCCATCATCCGAGCACCATCACGACCCATCATAACACCACCAACCACACAACTCCAATCAGGACGGACCCTAATCCGCCCAGTTAATCCACCACAAACATCACCACCACTAGGACCTATCATCATCCCGCCCCGTGCAAACATACCTACCTACTCAACCATGCCTCAAACCACCATCATTACGCCCGTCCCAAGAACTCCCATCATCCGACCTAACCCGCCACCCACCACTACCATCCCAGCCATAGCTCCTCAACTTGCCACAGTACTCAGAAGTGGGCGCATGTTCCAAAGGGTCTTTCCCCAGGCCGGTCAGTCAGGGTTGGTACCAGAAATAGAAGAAGAACACATCAAAGAACCGTTTCCTGGGACATCCTATGACTTATTGAAGCATCTTGATAAAACCCCTGCACGAATCTCTATCTTAGAGTTGATCAAAAGATCCAAAGTCCATCAAGAGGTTCTCCAACAGTACTTACAGCGAGTAATGGTAAACGAGAGCCTCCCCCCGAAAAAGATCTCATCAGTTTTGGTCCCAAGAAGTGAGTACCCAGCCCTTACATTCACAAAGGAAGAGTTGGCCGACCCGGAAATAAAGAAATGTGCCTTGTGCATCACAGTCCACATCAATGGTGTAGGCATTAAGTCATGTTTAGTCGATACTGGAGCATCCATTAATGTTCTGCCACCAGAAACATTACATCTTTGTGGAATCTCCGAGGAGGACGTCCGCCCATCTCAAATAACAGTGACCGCATATGATAATTCAAAGAAACCTGCTGACGGCATGATTACATTGGGTGTCAAACTTGGACCTCGGACAGTCACTGTCAACTTTCACATACTAGAGATGGATCCGACATACAAAACTATTCTAGGACGTCCCTATTTGGAAGCACTAGAGGCAGTCGCCTCCACCAACCACCAGTGTCTCAAATTTCCTTACAAGGGACAAGTGATTAAGGTGACGAGAATGCCCTTAGACCAACCATCTCCTCCACCACCACCCCTTGGGTTGCCAAACGAGCCAATTTTGACAATCTTGGATCTTCCAGAAATAAGTAAGCAGCCCAGGCAAGTGTGGAGAAGGAAAAGAGAGAAAAATGAAACTATTGGTTGGCACATAATGAAGAGTTTGGGATATCGAGAACGCCAAGGACTAGGCAAAGAACTGCAAGGCATAGCTGAGCCAATCAATCTAATGAGTTACAATCAAAAAGCGGGGTTGGGTATGATGGAACGACAGCGAATGGTCAGAATCTCAGAAGCAGATACTTTTCTGGATGCTTACAAAAGTTTTTCATCAAGAAAGAAACCATTCAACTGGCTGAGAACAAGGAAGAACAAGAGATGGAGTAAGAGAAGAGAAGAAGAACCAACGACCCTGAAGATGACTTGTATCCTGAAATATTTCTTTTGTTTTCCACCGATGAAGAAGGGTCAAGCAATGAACCACTCCAGCCGAACCACACTGTCGACCCACCCAAGGGTCATATTGCCAAACCAACTCGAGAAAAAGTCCAACCAACTCCACGAGGGCCTTCCCTCATTACGTCATCTTTTGGGGCCGACGCCCCAACGCACTGTGATGCTCTCCCCGGGCCTCTTGGCCCGATCCCTATTTCTAGGCCCTCAGGCCCAACTTATAGGTCCGCGTACCCACTTGTTTCTCTTGGGCCATCGAGCCCCTCTACTGAATCCGGGCCTCTGCGCCCATTTCATCCAATTCTCGGGCCCTCGAGCCCATCTCCTAAACCCGGGCCCTTGAGCCCACATCCTCCTCTTATTGGGTCCATAAACCTACGTTCTTCTATGATCATCCGGCCTATTGGCCCATCACCTCTTTCTGTCAACATTGGGCCCAAAAGCCCCCTCTATCAAACATTGCTCGAAGTCTTCCCCTCTTTATCAATATCTCCGCCTACTTTGGCTCCCGTAGTTGATCTCAACCCAAATCGGGCACCTGAAGCCCAATCTGTCTTTATGTTTAGCACTCCTCAAAAAACAACGTCCTCCTTGAAACTGGAATTTCGATCAAGGAAACATCTCAACTTGTCTCGGAAGGGCATTCGACTCAAGGAGCCACCAGATCCTTGATTGACCTCCTTTGCCCTCCATTCTCTCCAATAAAATTCTTCCTTCCCTTATTTACCTTATTCTTCTTTAGGTTTAGTTTCCAATAAAAAATAGGACAAAAATTAGAGGTAGGAGAGTTCCAGAAAGATACCTGCATCGGTTAGCTCAGAAAATCTTAGAATGTGCCAAGCTGCCGAAGTATCTAGAAAATGCGATCCAGTTGGGTGAAATTCGATATGAGGAGAAAGATAACATTGATCAAACTTTGGGGGTTTCTTCCTCTCTCAGTTCAACATCACCTACACCCAACAGAAGGCAATCAAGGGCTATGCAATCGCCAAACACCTTGCCCATCATCCTATCCCAATTTTTGACCCTATCCAATCAAAATTTCCCGATGAAGAATTGATGTCCATTCGATCTTCCAATCTATGGACTTTATATTTTGATGGGGTATTAAACTCCCAGGGTAGAGGGATAGGGATTGTTCTTCTATCACCCGAAGGTGTCACCATTCCACAGGCTTTTCAGCTCCATTTTCCAGCAACAAACAATATAGCTGAGTACGAAGCCTTGTTGGCCGGACTGGAGGCCGCTCACTTCTATGGTGTCACTAAACTAAGGGTAATCGGTGATAGTCAGTTGATTCTCCGCCAAGTACTGGCCAAATACCGCACGTCTCATCCCGGGCTCAGACCATACCAAGAACTCACCACCTGTTACATCAAGCTATTCTCCAAACTCGAATTCATTCACGTTCCTCGTGCTAAAAATATTCTTGCCGATGCTCTCGCCTCTCTGGCATCTTCACTATCTGTCCCACTAGGCAGGAAAGTTAGGACGATCTATGTCCGCCGACGTACCATTCCGGCAGTTGAGGATGCACGATTCTTGAGGGTTAAAGAAAAATTTGAAAGAAAAGAGTACATTGAGCAAAAGGAGGAAGTATCTCTGATTGAGTTGGAGGAATCAGAAGAGGGTGAGAAACCATGGTATCATGAGATTGCGAATTACTGTCAGGATCAGACATATCCACTAGGATCAACTGCCGAAGAGAAAAGAGCCATAAGAAGGGTCCCCCAGAGATACACCATCTTAGGTGGAGTGCTTTACAAAAGGAGCTTGGCCGGTATTCTATTAAGATGCGTAGATGAAGAAGATCATCAGGCAAGGGTATTATTGGCCTACTCTGGAAGAAGATTGCTCGATCTTTATCCGGCACTGTCATCAATGTCAACTTCACGCCAACAAGATTCACTCTCCCGCATCTTCCCTTCACCCGATTCATGCCCCATGGCCTTTCGCTATGCGGGCTTTTGATGTCATCGGACCCCTTGGTGACCTAAACTCCACAAACAAAACCAAATCCTTCATCCTAACTGCAACGAAGTACTTCACCAAGTGGGCGGAAGCAGAAGCATACGAGGAGATCAAGGCGTCAACAGTCTACACCTTCATCAAGCGCAACATCATTGCCAGGTTCGGGATCCCAGGCGACATCATCACCGACAATGGACCACAGTTCATCTCCCAGGAGCTGCGCGACCTTTGCAACAGGTATTGCATCAGATTGCATCATTCATCTCCATATTATCCTCAAGGCAACGGTCAAGCAGAAGACACCAATAAAACCCTGATAAAAATCATTAAGAAGACTTGTAAGTCTAGCAAGTTCGCAGACTGGCCAGATAAGTTAGTTGATGCTCTATGGGCCTACCGCACTTCTATTCGAACCCCAATGGGTCAGACCCCCTATGCCTTGGCATTTGGAATGGAGGCGGTAGTTCCATACGAAGTAATCATTCCTTCCCTCCGAGTCCAGATCAATCGAGATATCCCGATGGATGAACGCCGAGATTCTCTTCTCGCGCAACTCGAACTCTTGGACGAAAGGAGACTAGCCGCTGCCGAACATGCTAGATCTTACCAAAATAGACTTAAAAGATTTTATCAGAAGAGGGTGGTGGAGAGAAAATTTGAAATCGGTGAGGTTGTGCTTAAAAGAATATTCGTTAAGCCGGGCGGTCCTCGCTCCAAACTTCAACCTAATTGGGAGGGTCCATATGTTATTTCGGTTATTTATCCCGAGAATTCATATAAGCTGACTAATGCAGAAGGAGAAGAGCTAGCTCATCCCTGGAATGGCGTATACCTCAAAAAATATTTCCCTTAGAACAAAAATCACAAAAAAACCTATAAAATCCAAAAGTATGAAGAATAACGACAACATCCAACGCTTGCTTGCTCGGTGCACCAACTTGTCACTTAGGGAAATAAGGATAGGCATCATACTGCACACACTACACGCCTAGTTTTGAGATCCGATGATCGGAAGTCAGAGAGAAAGCTAGGCAACGCTCGGCAAAAGAAGGTCAACCTAATCCCGTTCTCTTCTCGTTTCGGTCCAGGATAGATGAAAAGGGTTAGAATGAGGAGTATCGAAAGTGCCCATTGCCTTAGTTGGAAAATGCCTCTGAAGGTCTGACTTCTTAAAAAAGAAGAAAAAGGTGCCAAAAGATGGGCAACGACCCCTCAGGTCGGCAAAAGAATAGACCTATCTGAATGTGTACCAACAAGAGCCCAGAAAAAGATAAAAAGGCTCCAAAAGATGGGCAATGAACCCCGCAGGCCAAAATCAAGCAAAAGAAAAAAGACATGTTTGAATGTGGGCCATCAAAGAAAAGGGCTAGAAGGAATGACCCAAGGATGTCAAATCCCAAACAGGCAATGCGGGCACTAGTAGAGAAACAAATTCGACACCCCCGAATCCTATTAAGGACTTACCACCAATCCTCTTCCCTCTTTAACCTTGCGGGTAAGGTTGACCGACTGGATCCAAGAAGAGCCATAGCCTATCAAAGGCGGAAGGTCATAAGATCTCAGACTAGACACTTTCTTACACGTGATGCCTACTCTTAACTCTTAGGTAACAATGAGGGACATCTACAACAAGCAAGGCAAAGGATGAGATAATCGTGTCCCTCACACCAAACAAAAAAAAATCGAATACTTCAAAAACACCAAACAAAATCTATAAAGTCAAAAATCTTAAAAATTAAATATTCAAAGCAACAAAAAATCATAAAAGTTCCAAAACATCAAAAACATTATAAAACCATCAAAACCCAAACAAATCAAAATTTTCAAAACACCTAAAAATTTGCTTTCTAAATTGACTAGTTGCCGTTGCATTCATGTTTATTTCCAGTCTTGCATATTTCTTTTTATGCATACTTATATTTTTCTATAATCTTTACTTTAATAAGGCCTATGTCCCTTGACAAAAGATCAAGGCAAGGGACTAAGCCAAAGTAAAGTTCTAATATCTTCCCTCAAGTGGGTGCAGGAACAGAAGAAGACATGCTGGCTTCATATCCCCAAACACTAGAGGAAGCAAAAACAACAAAAAATCAAAAATTGAAAAACAAAAGTGGACTACCCCGACCCCTATTAGGACTTGCATTTAGTATTGCATCTATTAAAATAAGTAATATTTGAGATGTTGAAGACCTCAAGTCTAGAGGGGGCTGAGCCTGAGAACCCCTTCAACAAAATCAGTGAGGGCTCAGTCATTCCCTAGCCTTGCGGATAGGCCAAAGTTGAATATGCGGGGACGACGGTTTCTTCATAGATGTCCTGACCCGTTATGTTCAACATATATCTTCAACTATTTTCTTATACTTATTTGTATTTCTTTAAACCCAGCATACATCATTTCATACACCAACATGCATCATCCCACCATGACCATTCCCCGCTTCCTAATCCTACCATAACCTCCTTCCAGTCCCATTATGAACATTTTAAAAATGGTCTTTTATAGCTCCAGAGAAGGTCTTGTTTTTTCAGAGAATCGGTTTCCAACAGGTTTTAGCAATGATTTCATCGAAACAAGAAGTTTTTCCATGTCGAACTGAACCGGTATTGTTGAATAAAACCTTATGAATTTGAAGAACCCAACCTTGGTTGATTGGCTGTCTCCTCTTTACTTTTCGTAATTTACTGCATTTCTACCGAGTCCCGCACACCATGCAATTCGGGTCCTGACCGGTAACAATTCTCCCCCACGTGGGATTTTAGTTATTTACTTTCAGTACTGTTCTTCTCTTTAACCAATCAACCAGAGGGAAGGTTTCGATAAGACAAAGGGTAATCTCGGAGTCCGGAAAAGTTTTATTCCACTCAACTAGGCCAATGAGGGCGTGTCTAAATCTACACATTGGCGTCACCTTTTCAGTCCATTACCACTTCATTCCTCTACGCCTCATTACGCTTCGCTACATTTGCCTACGTTTCATTCGTGTCATTCCCCTACAAAGCCGACGCCAAGGCGAGGTAAGCTGTAGACACGCAATTTTGTCCTAGTTGGAGAGCTTAAATTCTTGTTTTCATGAAGTATATTTGAGTAACCTTTCAAGGGAACTGAGTTTTCCAGAAAAATTGAGGTTTTTAGTACATTTCAAAGAGGGCGGTGCCCTGTGTATAAGGGCACCAGGCGCCCTACTTATAAGGCACCAGGTACCCTATAAATAGGGCACCAGGCGCCCTACTTATAGGGCACCAGGCGCCCTATAAACAGGGCACTTGGCGCCCTGTATATAGGGCACCAGGCGCCCTATATACAGGGCACCAGGCGCCCTATAAATAGGGCACCTGGATCCAAATCAAATCGATTCGACGGCTGATTTGACCCCCCACAGTGACTCGTCTTGTCGACCTGACAGACCTCATGATGTTGGCGTCCCATATATAGGGCGCCATGCCCTGTGGCACTGCTTTTTGGAAATGGCCAAAGTGCCCTCTTTTGAGCTATAAATAGACCTCCATTTGGAGCTTGGAGGAGGTTCCAAATTGGTGCCACCCTAGAGCTCATCCAACACCATGTTTCTAAGCTATTTTCACCCCCCATAAGCCTTCAAACCGATCCAAAACCCTCTCCCAAAAACCCCAAAAACCTACAGTTTCCTTCTTCAGAAATATGATTTTTCTCCAACTTTGAGAGCCTCTACCCTCCATTTCCCTTACATCTAGTGCCAAAACACTCTTCCATTAGCTTCACTTGAGTATTGGCTGCTTGAAGAAGTCCTTTTTCCGTTTTGGAGGTCTTCCTACACTCCGGGGCAACGCCGCGAAGAAGGGAAGAAAATCTGCTGAAGCCTGTCCCTGGTGCCCCGTATATAGGACGCTTTGACTTTGGTCAATGCGCCCCATCAAGGGGACACCTGTAGCAGGCGCCCCATATATGGGGCACTAGCAGGGGCAGACCCCGTTTTGCATTTTTTTGAGTTTATTTACCTTTCCGGTCGATCTTTTGCTCCCCCCTTTCATTTTAACCCTCAGTAACATGTCATTTAGCATATATTGAGCCACTCATTTGCATTTTTCATTCATATTTAAACCTTCTAAATAGCGGTTGGGATTTAGTCCCAATCCGGTCAGTTCCTTCCCTCTTGCACGTTTACATTCGAATTTGAGCATGATACTACACTTTCACTAGAACTAATGATCTTTTCACTTGTTTCTATGTTTTCATATGGACATTTGTAGGTAAATCCGGCCGAGGCGGGGCTTCAACCGGATCAAAGACGAAGGACTCACTAAGCTCTCTTCTTTCGGCTGGCCGAGAGAGGGGAAGTCGGAACCCAACAATATCCCCGCTTCCAAAGGTACGATGGTCATTTCTCCATTTCGTTTCTTTTCATTCTACTATATTTTGGAGCCATTAGCTCCTGGCGACCACAACCACTAACATCCCATCCACCAAGTCCCCAAAGCAAGCGTAGGGGCCCGGAAGAGGGAGATCTACGGATATCCCCGTTTCGGGTGCTTACAATCGGGAACAACACAAGACTCTGAAGAGAAACACATTCAAGAACCATTGCCTAGGATGTGTTATGATTTGTTGAAACATCTCGACAAAACTCTAGAGTAGATTTCTATCTTAGAATTGATCATGTGATCCAAGGTCCACCAAGAGATTCTCCAACAATATTTACAAAGGGTAATGGTTAATGAGAGCCTCTCTCAAGAGAAAATCACATCTTTTCTGACCCCAAGAAGTGAATATCCGGCCCTCACATTCACCAAGGAAGAGTTGGCCAACCTAGAAATAAGATAATGTGCCTTATGCATCACTATTAGCATCAAGGGAATAGGCATCAAATCATTCTTAGTTGATATCGGCACCTCCATCAATGTTCCACCATCAAAGATGCTACATTTATGTGAAATTTCTGAGGAGGACATTCAGCCATCTCAAATTACAGTGACCATGTATGACAACTCGAGGAAGCCGCTCATGGTATGATCACACTCGATGTCAAGCTCGGGCCTCAAAAGGTCACTGTAGATTTTTCATATATTAGACATGGACTCAACTTACAAAGTCATTATAGGGTGGCCTTATTTAGAAGAACTAGAAGTAGTCACCTCCACCAGCCACCAATGCATCAAATTTCTTTATAAAGGTTAGGTGATTAAGGTGCCTAGCATGCTCTTAGATATTGTCCTCTCCACCACCACCCCTCGGGCTACCAACCTATTTTGACGATACCAGAGCCAAGTAGGCAACCTAGGCAAATATGGAGAAGAAAAAGAGATGAAAATGAAGCCATTAGGTGGCATATAATGACAAGTTCAGGGAATCAAGAAGGCAAGGACTTGGAAAAGCGCTACAAGGCATAGTTGAGATGATTAATCTCGTAAAGTTGCAACCAAAAAGCAAGGTTGGATATGATGGAAAATTTGTCAATAGTCAAGAGCGAAGATGCAAGTATTCTGTTGGCTACTTGCATGAATTTTTTATCAAGAAAGAAACAATTCAAATGGCTAAGGATCAAAAAGAACAGGAATAGAACAAAAGAAGAAGGACTGATGACCAAATGATAAGTTATGCCCTGAAACATCTCTCTTGTTTTCCACTGAGGAAGAGGGTCAAGCAAAGAACCGCTCTAGGCTAAATCACATATCGACCTACTCGAAGGTCATGTTACCAAATAGACTCCAAAGTCAACTCCATGAGGGAATTCCCTAATTGTTTTGTCTTATAGGGCCTTCACCCCAAATTGCCTTGACATTCTCCCCAGGTCTTCTGGCCCACTCTCAGCTACCGGGCATGCAAGGCCACCTTTTTTGGGGCCCTTAAACCCATTTCCTACTTTATGGCTCACAAACCCACGTGTCCTTTTTAGGCTCACGAGCCCATCTCCTCTTGCCAAGCCCACAAGCCCATCTCCTCCTATTGGGCCTTCAAGCCCATCACTTTATATGATCATTAGGCCTATCAGCTTGTCACTCTTTTCCCTTAGCACTGGGCCAGCATACCCCCTCTATCAGAATTTGCTTGAGATCTTCCCCTCTTTCTTAGTATCTTTTCCTACTCTGGCCCATATGGCCAATCTTATCCCAAATCAGGCATTTGATGCCCATTCCATCTTTATGTTCAGTTCTTACAAAAAAAAGTCCCCCTCATAATTCAAATCTCAAATGAGAAAACTTTCCAACTTGTCGTGGAAGGCACCTCAACCCAAGGAGCTGCCAGGTCCTTGATTGATCTACTTTGCCCTCCATCATCTCTAATAAAATATACTCCTTCAACCT
This sequence comes from Cryptocoryne crispatula var. balansae, assembly GCA_036172225.1. Classification (NCBI taxonomy): domain Eukaryota; kingdom Viridiplantae; phylum Streptophyta; class Magnoliopsida; order Alismatales; family Araceae; genus Cryptocoryne; species Cryptocoryne crispatula. Next base: position 31,032,605 of record CM069930.1, on the reverse strand, counting down.
CATATTCCTCACCTTCTTTATTTTATTCTTTAGGTTTAGTTTCAAATAGAAATAGTGTAAGGAATCGTCCATAAAAATTTGGTGCAGCGGAAGTGACGATTCCTATGGGTTCCTTTAGAATCCGTCTCAATCAGAACCGAACGACGAAAACCAAAAACCGATCAAATCGGGTTCAAATATACCTGATAAGGATTCATATAATCCCATGGAGAGGAATAATATGAGCTTCTCAAGCTCTTCAAACCGTTCAAGCGTCCTCTCCAGCAGTATCCACACGAACTTTATCCACAGCAGGTTCTCCCTTCGCGCCGGCCTCGAGAACTCTTCCCGAATGGAGCTCCATCGACCATGGACACCTTATAGAGAGAGGAGAAGGTAGGGAGGAGGCTAAGGACGTGGTTTTCACCCTTGGCTTGATGGGGTTTGGCTGAAACCATTAGTATTTATAGAGAATTTTTGAATTTTTCATAAAAACCCAAAATTTCCATAAATTACATCTTTGCCCATGTACTTGTGGATAAGTCCTTTTGTGTGTGACCCACTAGGCCCAATAGCCTATTTGGTTGAGGCCTAAATAAAATAGAACAATTCTATTTAATTTAATTAAATCTGTTATCTGATAACAGATTAATCGGTCTACCGATCATGAAGGGTACAAACCATATCCCATGATCCCAAATGGCTATGGGGATAATCTCATCTCCATTGAGCCTTTCCATCATCAGTTACCGCATGGATATAAACCCTCATCCATCTAATGTCTCGATCGGAAAGGAGTACAGCATCGACTGTCAACTCCTTAGTGTACCGACTCTATAGGATCCTATACTCGGAATTGGATCAATTGGAAAACTCCTTTTCCAATTATCCTATCTACCCTGGCCAGGGATTTAGAGTACTATCCCATAGGACATTCACTCTCACTTACCGAGAGTGGATGATCCCTTGTTGTCCGCTCAATTGCCTCCATTGGGTTTTCCTTGTACCCGATCCATCGCTATACTGGACCATTTAAATGGTGATCCATAAGTCAATGGTCAAAGTACAAGTTCCACCCAACAAGACATCTTTGGCGACTCAGGTCAAAGGTCCAACCATGCAACTGTGATGATAGAAAACCCTGATAGACAGTTTGGTAAAATACCATTCAGGGTTTCTAATTTGGTCAGTTCAGTGAACTCATTCAACTAATGAGCACTTGTATGTGTATCTCAGTGTCTCCACACTAATGACCAATGAGATCGGTCTTCCTCATCACATGAGAAGACATCACATACACTAGTCTATCCGGATCCTTGATGTCCCGTCTCAAGCATCCTATGACTAGGAACATTTAGATCAAATACCTCTAGATGATCAATCTCATTATCATGATCTCATCATGATTTAATCATCATTGTATTTGATCAAGGACTTCATTATGATATTCGCATCTAATAAGAGCTTATAATGAAGATTTGCCTGATTAATTGAATGAGATATTTCTAGAAATGTCGAATCATATCATATATGATTGGCTTGTAGGGCATACATTTCTATCAATCTCCCACTTGCACTAAAGTCAATCACCCATCTGACTGATCTATATCAGCTCAAGGTGAAGCTCAAACACTCTTTGAGTAACTGCTTCAGTTAGTGGATCTGTAATGTTATTAGCGGTAGATACTCTATCTATAATTATATCTTTATAAGCTGCAATATCTCTGATTGTATGGTATCGCCATAGAAGTTCTAAACTTCTGATGAGACATCAGCTCTACCCCATTGTTTTCTTAAAAACAATGGTACACTTTTAAAGAAAATTGGGACAATCCCATACCTTAGATGAGAATCTTCATCTAGACTACTTCTCAAGTAGTGTGCAACTACTATGTAAACTTGTTTACATATGTTGTAAAATTTACAATATTCTATCACATAGAACTCTTTCAGCTCACTGCACCACCATTATTTTGACTTAATATCAAACTTACTTGATTAGAAGCTTGTGTTTGTAATACTACAAGACTTCAAGTCTTATCCTCCAGTTTATAGAGATACATTCTCAGTGCTTCTCAAGTACCAAATGATATATCTCTAAACTATCCAGTGACTCTCACCTGGATCTTCCTGATGAATGCTCATAACACTTAGAGCATTAATCATTACATGTACGTAGTATCATAAATGTGATAGACCCTATGACAAAAGCATAAGGGCTCTACTCATGCGATCCCTTTATCTCTCAAGAAGTTTACAAAGACAGTACTTCAGAGAGATCAACTCCACACCTCATAGGTAAGAAACCTATCTTGTAGTTTATTATGTCAAACCCTTTGACTATGGTGACTACGTACATTAACTGGGCATTGATTTTAGAACTATCTCCATAGATCTCAAAACCCAAATTGTGTTTGGAGGATCAATTTGATAGCTATGTTCACTTATGATAACACACTTACTTTATTCTCAATGAGTAGTATGTCATCAACATAAAATGTCAAGAAAGTAACAGCACTCCCACTTATCTTGTTGAATACACAAGGCTCCTCTTCGTTCTTAACGAAGTTATAAGATTTAATCTCATTAAACCTTATATATGATCTATGGGAAGTTTTACTTCAGTCCATAAATGAACTTAATACACACTCTTCTTGGATGTTATTGGGACTTGATTCCCTATAGTTGTATCATATACATCTATTCCTCAAAATACCTTAGAGGAACACTATTTTAACATCCAATTAGCTTATCTCATAATCATAGTGTAACAATTAAAATACAAATGGATTAATCCGTGGAATTAGTAAAAGATCTCATCATAGTCAACTATTTGACTTAGATGATATACTTTTCATCTATTCTCACCTTTGAAGGTCTCTACCTTCTAATCCACTGCAATCTATTCTTTAGTGATCCATTTATTCCTTATGGATACTATATCCTTAGGTGGATCTATCAAGTTTTAAACTTGATTAGAATAGATAAAGTTTATATCAGATTTTATTGTCTCTTCCCATTAATGAATCAATATCTCATATTGGTTTTATATAGATCTTAGGATCAATATCCTTATTATCTTATGTCTCATTTCATCTATCAGAGATATGTCTCACATATCTCTTAGGTTGAATAGACACAAGAATAGATCTATAAGTTGCCAATGTGTAATTATTAATTAGTACCTTAATAGAAGTGTTATTGGGTTGTGGGACTGGAACATCTTCCATATATATCTTTCTCCCACTATCTTTCATAAGAAGGAACTTTTCCTTTAGAAATATAGTGAGCTGAGTAACACATACCCTTGACATAAAGGTCGTATATTTAATATCCAAAAGTTTCCTTTGGATATCCCACAAGCAACACTTCATAGTCTTGTATTCTAACTTGTTAGAGTTATACTTCTTCACTTGCTTAAGGTCAAGTTTTAACCCCTTTTCCATATCCTATATGGAATAATCAGAACAGACTTAGAAGGTACCTATTAAGATCAAGTGGTTATAACGAGTACTTAACCAAAAATAGACAAAGAGGAAATTTGCAAAGCTTGTCATTGTTCATATTATGTCTTACATAATATGACTTCTCATTTTAGCTACTCAATTAAGCTAAAATGTGTAAAGAGGTGTCCATTAGATTATATTATCCTTCAATTATATGTGAATTATGTACTTAAGTATTATCCTTCACTTATATGTGAATTATGTGATTGTTAAGCATCTTGTCATCATCCTATTCCAATCTTCAACCTTGTTCAATCAGAATTTCCCAATGAGGAATTAATATTCATTCAATCTTTCAATCTATGAATGCTATATTTCAACGGGGCTTTAAACTCTCAAGGTAGAAAGATAGGGGTTGTTATTTTATCGCCCGAAGGTGTCACCATTCCACAAGTTTTTTGGCTTCACTTTACAACGACAAACAATACAACTGAGTATGAATTCTTGTTGATTGGGCTAGAGGCTACTCATTTCTATGATGCCACCAAACTGAGGGTGATTGGTGATAGTCAATTGATCCTTTGCCAAATACTTGCCAAATATCACACATCTCATCTTGGGCTCAAACCATATCAAGATCTCACCACCTGTTACATGAAGCTATTTTCCAAGCTCGAATTCATTCATGTTCTTCATGCTTAAATACCCTTGTGGATGCTCTCGCCTCTTTACCATCTTCTTTCTATCTCCCGCTAGGTAGGTAGGTTAGGATGATCTATGTCTATCAATGTACCATCCCAGCTGTAGAAGATGCATAAAGTTAAAGAGAGATTTGAAAGAAACGAATATATTGAGTAGAAGAAGGAACTATCTTTGCTTGAGTTGGAAGAGTTAGAAGAAGATGAGAAACCATGGTATTATGAGATTTTAAATTACTGATAGAATCAGGCATATCCCCACCAAGATCAACCATTGAAGAAAAGAAAGCCATTACAAGGGTTTCCCAAAAATATGTTGTTTTAGGAGGAGTGCTCTTTAAGAGAAGTCTGGTTGGAATTTTGTTGAAATGCATAGATAATGATGAAGCTGAATTAATGCTTAAGGAGGCCCATTCTAGAGCATGCGGAGGTCATGTAAATGCTCAAGCTCTTGCCAAAAAGATCATTAAGCACTATAAATTCAAGCAAAAGTGATGCATCTTGGACATATTACAAATTTATAGACATGCAACAAAGAAATGTGTAATGTAATTTTTATAATTGTGGGATCTTTCGATTGAAGTATCACATTAATAAGAAAAAGAGAAACTTTGCTCCATGCAACAAGGTTGATAAACATGTATGCCCTACAAGTCAATCATATTTGATATTATTTGACATTTCTTAAAATATTTCATTCAATCAAATTGGCATATATTCGTTACTAACTCTTATTAGATGTGTATATTATAATGAAGTCATTGTTCACATGTAATAATGATTGAATCATGATGAGATCATGATAATGAGATTAATCATCTAAAGGTATATGATCTACACTTTCTTAGTCATATGATTCTTGAGACAAGTGATTAAGGATTTGGATATACTAGTGTATGTGATGCCTTCTCATAAGAAGAGAATAATTGATCTCATTAGTCATTAGTGTGAAAACAGTGAGATACATATACAGGTGTTTATTAATAGAATAAGTTCACTAAATTAACTGAATTAGAAACTCTAAATGATATCTTACCTAACTATCTATCGGGATTTTTTATCATCAAAGTTGGACATTTGAACTTAGTCACTAAATTTATCTTATTAGATGTATCTCGTGCTTTGGCTATTAACTTGTGCATTACCCAAAATGATGTTCCAATACAGTTAATGGATCGAGTACAAGGGAAATCTAGTGAATGTAATTGAGTAGACAATAATGGATCATCTACTTTCAGTAAGTGAAAGTGAAGCTATGTGAGATAGTACTCTAAATACATGACTAGGATAGACAGAATAATTAAAAAATGAGTTTTCTAGTTGATTTAATTTTGCATATAGGATCTTAAAGTGTCGACATAGAAAGGGGTTGACAATCAAAGCCATACCCTATCCAACTGGAGCATTGGATGGACGAGGGTTTATATTCATATAGTAACTGATAATGAAAAAACTCAATAGAGATGAAATCATCTCCAAAGTTATTTGAGATCATTAGATGTAACTTGTACCTTTCATGATTAGAAAGTTATTAAATTTGTTATTAAATAATTTATATAATTTAAAATATACATTTATTTTAATTAAATTTCAACTAAATAGACTATTAGGCCTAGTAGGTCATGCACACAGGATTGATCTGTAAGTATGAGAGCATGAGTAAATTTTATATAACTTGAGAGGTTATTATAAAAAATCATTTTTTTAATTGTAGCAATTTTGGCCAAACTCTTTCAAGTCAAGAGTTCCAAATTCATGCAAGCACTCCCATGCTGGAGGTTCATGTGGATACCACTAGAGACCATACATTTGGATGGCTTAAAGAGTATGGGAATGCTTGTTCTTCCCAATTTTGAAGGATTGGTTGAATCTTGCGAAGGTATTTTCAATTTGATTCGAATCCAAATTTTGGTTCTATTCGAGACAACAAGTATGAAATTTAAGGAATCAAATGTTTCCACTATTATAGAATGATTCCTTACAAGGTTTCATCTAAAGTTAGAAGTCAATTACGTATTTACTTAAGATCATTAGAATAGGAGAATGTGGCATGTATGGACGTATTGAAAGGTATGTAAGTCAAAGTTCTAGTAGTATATGAAAATCTACCACTAACCATCAATGTAAGATTTATGATCTCATAAGAGACAATGATTCATGGGTAGGTCCATTTGATTCACATATTACATATGGGCAAGAAAGATAACCAAATATCATTGCACTAATGAAGAACCTAAAATTATGCAATGAGAATACTGGAAAAGTCACTTTTAGGTGGTTATTTAATAGTAGTATATCGGCTAATATTGCGAATGGGCCGTATAATGAAAATATAGTTGACACAATTATAGATGTTGATAAGAGAATTTTTGGACTGTGTCCTAAAAAAATTTAAAACACATATTTGTTATTGGAGGTTTAAGATATCAAAGAGTATGTGATGACATCTGAATGCATTTAGGATGAAAGAGGACACACACTAATGACTAATAGCTAGATAGGTATGTTTAATATTTTTTATAGATAATTGAACTTTGTTATTCTGTTGAATTATCTTAAATATTTTTCTTACTATTGTAAATTCTCTTACTTAATATTTTTAATATGAAGATCATGATTAACTTTCTAATTTATTGTCATGGTACAACGATATTTTGTAAGTTGATACATGACATAGCAGAAGACAGTGTTGTTCAAGTTATCATGAATAATGTTGTTCTCTACAAAGTAATTGACCATATCCTTAGATATAACGTTAGAAGACATGCAAAGATCTTTCATCTACAACTACAACTACATTTTGAAAGTTTTGTATCACATTATATTTTACTTCAAAATAAATTTAGTAGAAATATCTTTTTCTATAAATGATAATTTCATTAGGATTAAAAGTTGGATTAGCTAAGGTGGTCATTTTGATAAGAGAAAGAAAAAAAATAGAGGAGACATTAAAGAGTATAGACTTTTAAAAGATATTATATATTGTTCAACAAATTATAATGGTACTTAGAATAGTTGATGACAATAAGAAAGCCAACAAGGGGTATTTATATGTTGTAATTGAGTGTGTAAAAAGAGGTATCAAAGAAGATAACTGGCTTCAAAAAATAATGAGATATCATTGATCATCGTTGGCAGCACACTTTACTTTGTCTTATATACACAAATGGTAATGTTTGTTGTAATTTACTTTACATTTTTAATATGTACTTAATTTTTTATTTAAAATAGTCATTTCTTGTTTTGGTTATTTTTTAAATCCAAGATATATGTATAGTGAGTCCTTTAATTATGATTTTAAAACATGTGAAGATAGTCATGCAAAAGATGCTAGGAGATGATGACCATAGTATGCAATAAGTTGCATGACTATAGATTGAGATCAATGTATTTTGGAACATCAAGAGCATGAAAAACAATCTTATTGCTCAATCCTAGTGCATATTAACATAACATTAGATTTTAATATTACTAGTTTTATATGTTAACATATATTATTCATATATAGCTAATTGTCAAACTTTAGTTCTAGTTAATAGTCTTGAAGCAAGTTACATTGGTTTCGTAATGTGAAAGAAAATTGATTAGCTCTCAATCCAATCTATACAAAGTAGATGAACATATTGACTTCAAAATGACTAGATCAACTCTTCTATTGTCACTACAACATGCGTTTGAAGCTCAGACACTAACAAAGGCTAAAGGAATCTCCAAAAGAGAGCAAAATTTAATAGATGAAGTTATGGGCCAACCTCACCAATTAGTTACCAAAGTTAAAAATGACAAATTTAGATTAAATCTTCAATGAATAGAGTATTGCAAACATAGGTCAATGATTAAAAGGAATAAGGAGAACCTAAGTTCAATGTAGAAGATTGAGCTTAGAAAGAAATAAAAATAGATAATGTACCATAATCTAAATAACTTCAAATTTCTCCAAGATTGTCAAATAAGCAAAAGGCTAGAGAATCATCAAGGTATGATAAGCAGAAGTGCAAGGGTGAACAAAATCTAATTGAGACTTTAGACATTATAGATTAAGATACACTTGAATACTCAAGGGAAGATGCACCAAAGCTTAACACTACGCCAAATTCGTCCTTTACCTATGCGAGAAAAGCGTAGGTAAAGCTTATTTTCCCGTAGGTATTTCAATTTACCTACGGGACCACCCGTAGGAAGTCGCGTCGGGCTAGGACATGTCGGTATATATTTTACCTACGGTATGTCCCGTAGGTATAGTACATGTACTATACCTACGATTCAACAACACCCATAGGTATAGTCCCTATGTATACCTACGGTATATATACCCGTTGGTAAAACATGATTACCTGTTTAGCAAGCGTAGGTCAAGAAAAGTGATACAAACTTGCATACCTACGATTCCTCACGTAGGTAATAGTAGCGATAAAAAATTAATTGGATCTGTGGCAGCGTTTTACATTTACCTACGGCCAGAGACCGTAGGTATTCATACAAGTTGTTCAACCAATCGTATACACATTGTTCCACAGCCACACTTATCCATACACATCATTACATACCATGTTCCATTCAATCACATTGTTTCATTCATACAAGATGTTCCATGTTCCATACAACCAGTTACATACAATATTGGTCCACCTCTTCACACTTTTCCATATATCATGTTTCATACAACCTGTTTCATTCGTACTTCCATTGAATCACATTGTTTCATACATGTATCCTGTTGCATACAACCTGTTTCATACATTGGATGACCTATTCCATACATCCATTCAACCTATTCCATACAACCTGTTTCATACATGTATCCTGTTGCATACAACCTATTCCATACATCCATTCATATTTCAGCTCTTGACACACATTGTTCCATACAACCTATTTCATTACACATTGTTCCATTCAAATCTCAAATTTCAAATTAAGTTTAACAAAAACAGATTTACACATACGAACCAGTCAACATGAAGTTAAATTCAACATGATCTCTTTTTATGTTTCCTCCTCCTTCCACAGAAAGGAGACATCTCTGGCATTAACACCTAAGTGAGAGGCTAATTAATTATATCTTTACCTTATCAAAGGGCTCTGAAGTCCATACTTTTTAATTTCATATAGATCAATTGTTCATTTTAATCTGCTTGAACCCCCATGTGGAAGCTAGGCTTCATTTGTTTTGTTCAACTCATATTAGATATAAGAATTCATGGTAAGAGACCCACCAACCTGTTTATGATAAAGATCTCATTTTTCTGGCACAAGAATAAATTTGAGAGTAAAATACCAGACAACTTAATTCCCCATCTAAATTTTAACTTGCCACCAAACTTATATATTATACTAGATTGGAACTTGCTTTAATTAGCAGCATTTGTCAAGGGTGGTTTGGCACCAGATTATTTATGGAATAAGTTTGATTTATCTGCTAAATCTTAGAGATAAATAAATTTATTTCCTAAATTATGAGGATATATAAATTAGCCAAGTTTATATCCAAATCAATCTTATACCAAATTGCCCCCAAGAGATAAGTTGGGCTGTGTTCGGTGGCTTAATTTATAAGGAGGGATTTCTTTTAGAAATCTCTGAGAATTTAAAAGCTCAACCAAATGTATCATATTTGTGCTAACTTCCGTGCAGTTAAAACAGAAGAGAGATTTTGAAAATTAAAAGAAATAGCTAGACACACATAAAATAAAAGAAAAAAACCTCTCCTGAACATGAGTTTGTGAGTTTATCTCCAAGTCAATCTTGTACCAAATTGACCACAAGGATGGGAAAGCTGGAAGGAATCTGGATGGATGCTCAGAGCACTAGAACAAAAGGGGGATCCATGAATTCTGACCCAGCAGTAGCCCAGAAGAGGATGGGAAAGATGGCCACTAGTCCAGAATATCTGACCCAGCAGTCGCCCAGAATAGGCATGGATCTACACCTAAGTTGTGGATCCAGGAATTGTAGCACATAAGCTACAAAAAGACCCAGAACAACCTGACCCAAATGGGTAGCCCAGAAGAGGCATGGATCTGCAAAATTATATGGTCTACAATTCCATTTAAACCAGCCTCTTATTTGATTCCTTGTCTTATGTATAATGTGATAAAAGTAGAGACCATTACTAAGGATGCGAATTTAAAATGGTATATAACCAATCCAAAAAAACACACAGAATTGGGACTTACATGAATAAAATTTGTTCATTACTGAAAAAAACAAGCACCAACCAGCATACATCAGAATTACATATTACATTGAGGTTCTAAGTTAAAAATAAAGAAGTCTACGACACTGTTAGAGTAACACAGTTACACATGTATGATACACCGAAGTGAGAAGAGAAGTGTTTTCAGTTTTCCAACACAACCAACATACATCAGAAATACATATTTCAAATGTCCTTCGTGGATGCACCAGTAAGCAATATTTGTTGAAGATAACCTTCGTGGATGCCAATGTAATCAATCTTGGTTGAAGATAACCTGCAATGGCCATTAAAATAAATAAAAGAAGTGAGCAACATGAAAATTTGTGTGATGTATCTTCAATTGTAACAATGACTTACGTAATCTCTCCACCAGATTATATGACTTCCAATGGCATCCTGCATCTTCTTCCTATGATTGTCCTTCTCAAACAAAGGGGCATTCGGGTTTGAAACAATGAGAACTGAGACCTCATAAAAAACTTCCCCAAGACATCTGTCCATCACCATTTTTGAAGGGTTGTCACTGATAAAAAAACCTTCAGCAACACACTGACCCTCTAAATCCATGAGCTTCACCCTTCTCCCTACCTATTGATATTGTACCACCAAAAATGTACAGATTAACATACTGAATGACCACAGGAATTTAAATGGGAAAAAACGAACAAACAGACATCCTTTAACTTACACTTTTTGCATAAGTATAAAAAACATATGTCCTATTTGAAATATCCATATGTTCCACCAGATAAGTGAAAATGTAATGTCTAAATTATAAAGCACATTTTCAGTCTACACTTGGTATTTTATCAATAATTTACTTAGACATGGTAATGTAATTGCTGCTTTCCTCCTGATGTAATGTTTATTTCATGGTAATGAAATCTTCCTCTATTGGCCGGGTCCCTGTTTTTATGAAGAATGCTTACATCTCAGACTGTGAGAGTGAAGATGAAGCATGCTGGTGTCCTCTTCTTGAGGCTTATCACGTTTTTTATTCACATGGAAAATTCACTAATTCCTTATCTTCCAGAGCAAAAGCCGAAATTTGGAAGAAGGCTTAAAGGTATCTACTTAGTCTAAGATATCTTTCCTTTGGATGTCCAGTTCATCTCCCTGCAGATACATTCTATAGTTTCTCAATAAACATTCTTAAAAATTTGAGAAGGCTATGAATAGACCTCAGTGTTTAGGGGATAACCTATACAAGTCTGTTTTCTATGGGAAAACCTATACATGGCTGTTTTTTCATGTAACATTATGCTAGTATGCAGTATGTACATTGAGATCCTCTCTCTCCCTACTTTTTTGGTTTTGTTGAGCCAACTCCTTAGCATCTTTCTGAAGAGTGCAACTTTGGCTAAACTCATTGAAGGAGTAAATGTTGGAAAGACAGGGAGCATTTCGTTGAATAGGAGAGAAACATTTATAAGGTAAATGAAGGATCTTCCAACCAAGACAACCACAAAAAAAAAATTAACAAAAGTCCGCCTAACAGTAATTAGGAAAGGTAATTAGGAACAAGTACTGACATATTACAGAAACCAGTTCCAGACTGGTGGATGGAGTTAGTAACTTACATTTTTTGCATCCGATGGTGACATCTTGCTTGCAGCTGATGATCGGATTCCAGACTACAAGGAATTTCCAGAATCAATTAGGATGGGTGCAAACCTGTCTCACTTATGAAACTTCCAAAAAATTTTGTATATAATCAAAATTGTATACCTCTTCTTGGGGTCTGTTCTCCAGTTTAGCAACTTTCGATTCTAGAAGTTGGAGACGTTCATATAACTCTTTCCTTATAACATTGGAGGATTCACCCTTCTCTCCCCAAATGTAAGTGGGGGATGGACCTGTGCCAATTCCCCTGATTCTTCCATTCTTGTCCTTTCCCATGACTTTTGAGAAAACATCCGATTTAGCTGCCATGGAATGCATGCTGGTCGATGGTGCAACTGATTTTATAGCCTTGAGTCTTTCCTGCATTGCCTAAGGTATTAGTAACATGACATCAAATCTTGTAAAGATATAAAAATTGATAAGTACTTACAATTGCAAGGGCACAATCATCGTTTACGGCCTTTCCATCTTTCTTTGTGTGCGTGATGATGAATATGTCTGCCCTATCCACATCCTTCCCAGTTTTAGCAACCTGAAAAGTTAACAGGAAACGACTAATGAAAAATTTTATGTTAAATCAGGATAAAGTTAACAGAAATGACCAACGAGCGTATGTTAATTCAGGATAGAGTTTACCTCTAGTTTCCTTACATCTGCAAAAGACTGCGTTCCAGCACAATGATAAATTTTATGCAGACTTTTGTTCTTTTGATTCACTCCGCTTTTCTTCTATCAAAAGGAAAAAAAATGCTTTAACATGTCTATACCTTTAATACTCATATCGACCCAACTAACCAAGGACAAGACTACTTTTATACCAAACAGAATTGAATCTTACTTGGAAATCAGGAGATGACCAAGATGCCTTCGCGGACTCCCACATATCACTAGAAATATACAGACCAACAGGTGGATCTTTTTGTTCAAAATTTTTTTTCCTTAGGCAGTACTTGTGATATCTCCATTTATGCCCAAGGTCTTTCATTATAAACATTTTCTGGAATACATCTCCCTCATCAACTTCATATTTTCTCTACATAAGATTGATAAGTACATGATGGTAAAAGACACTTAACGTTGATACAAACCAATCAGATCTACTTTAAAAAATTTACCTTAATAAATGCCCAGATGTCATCAACATTTTCTTGTGGCATCTTATCCCAAGATCCAATGTTGATTGGGCATTTATCAGCATTCCTGGCAATTGTACCCAAAAAGGTCCTAAGTGACATTCCACCCTTCCCAACCCGTTCTCCTAACTCATTCCACTCAACAGAAATGAGTTTCCCATCCTCTAGCACATGCACATCTCGACAATATGTGCGGCCTCTCGTTTTCTTTTTTACAACTACAGGACTTTCAATTTCAGTGTCTTCTCCCTTGGGAGCAACTTCATTTTCCTCCCCACAATTTGTGGATGATGAAGCTGAAGATACCCACAAGTCTCCCTGTTTATCGTATGTTATTACTTTCAAAATGAAACCATCAATTTCCCTCGTGCTAAACCAATCTTCCGACATCTACATTATTGAGCAAATAAAAGCAATATTAAAGTAAGGCTAACAGATTGGGACTAAAAATAAGAAAAGGTTGAGATACGAGATTTACAAAAGCCGGAGATGATAGTCGAGAAAAGGTCGGTGGAGCACTCTTAAGGAAAAGATATGCAAAGTATAGTGTGAAAAACCCACATTCAAGGTCATCTCTTTGTTGTGGCACCTAGAAGAAGGCAATGTAAACACCACATATTTCTTGTTTTTGCGCATGCATTTGTGATCCAGTCTATTAGAGGGCGGAGGGAACTATATATATAACTTTTAAATCATGCATGTGAGATACATTAATATGATATAAGTGATTGCATTTGTATACATGTTATGCTTGTTATGCAATGTATAACCATGTTATGCAATGGATTTATCATAAAGTTATGCTTTCTGCTTTCATGCATTCTGTAAAAAATCTGTTCTGTATAGAAAAGGGCAAAACAAAACATCAAGGTAGAAGAAAACATACTCTATGTACATCTGGAAAAGTTCCGAGTCCAACTTGTTCTTTTCTGCGGATGAGATGTCATAGATGTCTGAAATATGTTTGATTTTCTTCGGTGGGAGTGGATTGGATGATGTATCAGGCCCCCACAGCCCCTTCTCCTTGGACTTGACACCATCAGATTTGTATGACAGTGATTCCATAATCTTCTTCCCCCTGAAATTGACACTTTCAGTAATTTTATCATCAATAGTAATCTGAAAAAGTGTAGCTACAAACCTCTCCTGAATCAACATCTTTTAAAATCCCACCTAGACAAAGAAAATTTGGAAACAAAACCAAATGTATGCACCATCGGTAGTGAAAACAAAATAAACATATAAACATGATTCTAAATGGAACAACACTGTCTTTATCATAAATATGTAACAATGACATTCATACATAAACATGCATACATAACAGTCTATATCAAAATTCAGTCTGACATAAGCATGCATGCAGAATATCAAAATTCAGGCAGAATGAGTTACATTAAACTTCAAACCCATCTATATCGGATCTATGACCAGTTATGTTCTGAATATCATTATCATCTTGGTAACTGTCCCTGCTCATCTTGTGTTGGTTGTATGTCCAGAAAATCGGCCTTGTCTTCAGAACTATGTCTTGATAAGTTGTAAAAATCTTGGGGAGTTGTCTTGCGAACAACACACCAACCAAGGTTCCTAGGATCCTCCACATACCAAACTTGCTCTGCCTGTGATGCTAGAATATAACATTCACTTGTTCTTAACTTACATAAAAGATTTACAAGGGTAAGAGGTACATCCTGTTTGACACCTCTATGCACATCTACCCAATCACACTTAAACACTATTACCCTCATGTGTCCATAGTAATCAACTTCGAGAATTTCATGCAGAACACCGTAGTAAATCACATTATCTTCAGCACTCAGCATAACACCCGAGTTTTGGGTCACTCGACGTTCTTCAAGACTTTTAGTATGAAACCTAAAACCGTTGGCTATACATGAATCATATTTCTTAACGACGTCCATTGGCAAATCTTTAATCCAACGAAGATAAGATGACATGTCTCCTGTGGTCATCTCTTGTTCCTTGTGCACCTAACGAAATTAAAATTATCATTTAACCTTAATGATAATTTACAATCATAACATAATAAATTTTACCTTAAATCCAACGGAGCTAATGCTAGTTACCTTAAATTTAAGCCATTCTACAAAGGTACGTGTATGAATCTGTTCCACATCAGCCTTAAGCAGCTCGGGACAAGTTTCTCTAACCTCATCAATGTGGACTCTGCATTGAAATCAACAAACAAACAATATTATTTTGGATGCTTGATGGAGATGTACAAATAACATAATTTTTTTTATAAAAGTACACTGACTTAATCAAATTGTTCATAGCGGTACAGTTGAATAGAATATATTTATGAATCTCTTCCAACTCTTTAATTTGTAATCGATATGTTGTAGCTGCTCCAAGTGGGCGACATGTCTCCATGAAAATTTCCCATCCTTCCTCCACTTCTTTTGGTCTATATTCTGCTTGTCGACGTGGCTTATTGAACCATGTCTCTACATCATCATTTAGATATCGAGAGGCAAAAGTGATTGTCTCTGCAACAATATAACCTTCTGCAATTGAACCCTCAGGATAAGTCTTGTTTGTCGCATAAGACTTTAGTTTAGACAAATACCTGAAATGATATGAAACAATGATTGCTACTTTCATTTTAAATGGCAATTAAAAACCTTCTACTATTGATGATACCTCTCAAATGGGTACATCCATCTATATTGAACCGGCCCAGCAATCCTCGCCTCCTCTGCTAAATGAATGATCAAGTGTACCATGATATCAAAGAAACAGGGAGGAAATATCATCTCTAGTTCACATAATACTTTTGCAATATGTAGGCCTTGTTGGTAAAAGTCTTCAGCATAAGCAACTTTTGAACATATATTGAGAAAGAAGTGAGAAATGTCGCTTAGTGAAGAAGATAGCTTAATATTTGGGAGTGCCTTAACGGCAATTGGAAGTAATTGTTGTATGATCACATGGTAGTCATGACTCTTCAACCCCCACAACTTCTTATCTTTGTTGAGAAAGCGCTTTGCAATGTTCGAAGAATAACCATCAGGAACCTTAACAGATTGAAATAGCTTGAAGATGATATCTTTCTCTTTTCTGCTGCAAGTGAAATGAGCTGGTGGTAACATTATTTTGCTTGGTCCAAGTTCTTGTGGATGAAGACATTCTCTTATACCCAACTTTTGTAAGTCTTGACGAGCCTTCAAGCCATCTTTGTTCTTCCCCTCAATGGATAGAAGGGTGCCTATGATACTCTCACACACATTCCTCTCAATGTGCATAACATCTAAATTGTGGCGAAGCAACAATGATTTCCAATAAGGTAGAGAGAAGAAAATACTCATTTTTCTCCACCCAAGGTACTTTCTATCATCTTTTTTACTTCTCTTCCTCTTTTTACCTTTCTTCTTGATGTCTTCTTTTGCAACATGAGAGTTAAAATGCTCTAGCTGTTGTAAGATTTGATCTCCCGATAGTATCATTGGCTTGTCACCCCATTCTTCATGACCATCAAATTCTGTTCTCATCTTTCGGAATTTATGATTGTTTCCAAGCCATCTACGATGACCTGTGTAACAAAATTTCGCACTACACTCTAACCAAGTAGAACATGTGTCTTTGTTACAGTTAGGACAAGCTAATTTACCTTTAGTACTCCAACCGGACATGTAAGCATATGCTGGAAAGTCATTAATGGTCCATAATAAGGCTGCACGCAACCGAAAAATCTCGCCTTTAGCTACATCGAAGGTATCAATACCATTCCATAGGATTTGTAGCTCCTCAATCAACGGTTGTAATAGAACATCAATGTTGTTACCGGGACCTTTTGGACCAGAGATGAGAAAGGACAACAATATATTGGTACTTTTCATGCATTCCCAAGGTGGTAGATTATAAGGTACAACCAACACTGGCCAAGTACTATGAGTGACGTTCATGTTCCCATACGGGTTGAACCCATCAGAGGATAATCCAAGACGGACATTCCGACATTCTAACCCAAAGTCATCAATGGCATCTAATGTTTTCCAGCAAGCCGAATCAGCGGGATGTCTTAACATACCGTCCTCCTCGCGTTTGTCATGATGCCATCTCATGTTGAGTGATGTTTTTGAACATGTGAAGAGTCTCTTTAGTCGTGGAATTAATGGAAAATGACGGAGAACCTTTTGAGGTACTCTTTTTTTTTCCGAGCTACTCGATTTAAATGACTTCCACCGGGATTCACCACATTTGGGACAACAATTACACTTCTCATATTCTTTTTGATACAACATACAGTTGTTCGGACATACATCAATCTTTCTATAGCCATATCCTAACTTATCAAGTAGCTTCTTCATATCATAAAATGATCGTGGTAATGATAACCATCTGGCAGCAACTCATTCAATAACTTCAATAAAACATCAAATATTTTATTGCTCATTCCACCCATGCATTTAAGGTTTAGCAATCTAATGATGAAAGAAAGTTTGCTAAAATTCTTGCATCCAGGATAAACAGGTTGGTTGACTTCTTTTAACAAGTCCAAAAAGGATTTCGAATCGTTATCATATACTTCATCATCACACGTCGGAAAGACATCGACTAACATTTCATACATGTTTGATTCATCTACACTTTCTTCAAATCTTCCCTGACATGACTCTTCACCATAGAACTTCCAAAACTGTTTGTCCTTTATAACAACATCTATGTAGAGGTGTTCTCTAATAATATCCATTTCACATTTTTTCAAGCATGCGCATTTCACACATGGACATCTTATCTTACGACTCGATGGTATACTTTTATATGCAAACTTTAAAAAGTTCTCAACACCATCGTAGTAGCCGCCCACATTTCTTGGCAAATCCATCCAGCTCCAATCCATATGACTATAGATAAAAACATGGATAAGAATTAAAAATGCATCCTACAATTTTGAAACATGGATAGCATCGCATCCATTAATATTCTTAAACATTAGAAGGAATGATGGAAATGACTAGTTGAATCTTCAAATAGACAAAAAGTAATCCTTAAAAGTTAAAGTGAAAATATAATGTCATTAACAAGTTGGTCAATCAAACGAGGAATGGGTCAGTTTCCTTAAAAATTGAGTAAGCATATAAAAATAAAGGGATGCAAGGTAGATTATGTTGTTAGTTGGAACACAAGGGGACATTTGGTAACTTTACATGTTATATATGTAATAAGTGTGATACAAAGAAAATTATAACATATTATTGCTAAAGATATAGTGAACATGTGTCCGATTGCAAATAAAAAGATGTATAGTCAGATATATGGAAAAATTGCAACTACAAACAAAATCATTAATGAAAATTTAAATTTTTAACAAGAGGATGAATGATTGACAAAATATAGTCAGAAATTTATGGCATAAGTGTTACCTCATTTTCGAAGTGACAAGAGGGTAATTCAATCAATTAACTCCAGATATTAGCACCTAAAAGTAAAGATGTACGTATCATAGTTAAATTCAACTCATTCAGAAATGTTTACTTTAAAACATTTAAGCAAATGTTCTACTTTATCATACTTTAATTTCATGATAATACCAATGAAAATCGACTGTTAACTAAGTGTTCACAGTTAGTTTCGACAAATGTACAAGTAGTTTCGACAATAAATATCTCAGTAGTTTCGACTGAATACAAATGATCAAGTAGTTTCGACAATAAACTACTAGAACCCTAAAACGAATGCCCCCATTGTAACACTCCCATCATAAGGAAACGATGGGCAGAACATAGTTCGAATAACATCTTGTAAAGCCCCAAATCGTACTGTACGTATTGAACGACCTAAGATATATGGAATCCAAAATCGTTCGAAATATAGGAAAGGTGCGAAACACTTACAAGTAGAATTGCCGAGGATGGAGAGCGGGAAGGGCCGAAGATGGACTGCCTGGAAGCGCCGAGGATGGAGAGCTGGAATCGTCGTCGATGCACTGCCTGGAAACGCCGTCGATGGACCGCCTGGAAGCGCCGAGTGGAGAGGAAATCGCCGTCGATGCACCGCCTGGAAATCGCCGTCGATGCACCGCCTGGAAGCGCCGAGTGGAGAGCAGGAAATCGCCAACGATGGACAGCAGAAGCGAGCGTTGGGGGCTGTGCGAGGAGATGGTCGATCGCGCGGGCATTCGAGTATTAGGTAAAATGCTCGGATCGATCTCAGCCGTCCGCACATTTCAAATGGACGAATTAGATTCATTGATCACTTATAATGTTTACCTACAGGATGTCTTGCGTAGGTAATCCGTAGGTGTTGATACATTTACCTACGAGCAACTAATCGGTAGGTATACTATGTCGGTAAATGATACATATACCTACCAAATTCTCACCTACGCGATAGGTTCACGTAGGTGAAGATGAGTTTTGGCGTAGTGTAACATCGGTGTCTAATACTAGATGTCACATCATCAAGTACCAAGGAGAGTGGAGACATTTAGCCTTGGCCTTCAGTGGTACAATTCACCGGCGAAGAGCAAGAGATACACCCATGCAGAATAAGATCATGATTATGGTGTGTCGATGCAAGATGTAAAAGACAAACATGTGGCAATTATCAACAATATCAATTTCATGGGTTTGAATTATTTCAAACCTTTTGGTGTCCCACGTACCACCAAAAACCTTTTAGATTTCTCAAGACAAATTTTGATCTTCAAGCTTCATATACTCAACCTATAGTTGAAAGGTTTGGAGAGATCCCAAAATAATTGAAGAAGTGAGTGAAGAATATAATTAGCATATATACTTTTACAATATAATATACTCAAATCAAATGTCTTAGGATAAATGTATAAATGATGCAAAACAAGTTCAAAATGTAACATTTTAATAGAAATGAAACGATCATTTTTGTCATTTTTTGTATATTTTTGACTTTTTACAATATTTTCCAATTTTGCATCCAATCCAAGTCCGATCAAACCCCCCAATCATTCCTTTGTCGTTTATATTTTTTATTGTTTTACTTCTCATACTTTTTTCTCCTTGCTCGGGAAAAAAACTAAGGTGTACATGTATACGTATTACGATTTTGACTGAACGTTAGATTTTATTAAGAAATATATCTTAATCAGATTAAGTATTTTTAACTCAAGGTTAGAAGTTCGGAAGTGTAAATTTTATAGGGTAGTTGGTTGATTAATAAAATTTCACTACAAAAAATGTTTGCCATAAAATTTGTTAAAGCTAGGTGCCATGAAATCATGATAAATATATTTTTATAGAGAATTTTATCTTCCACCAAAACTGTAGACTTGCTTTTCTTTCTTTCTTATAGTCTTTCATCCTTTCTTAGCTACATATGATCTGCACACATTTTGTTAGCATATCTCATCGAACATGATATAATTTTACAATTCAAGCTGTCCAAGAGTTTATTTCAATATATAATTTTTCACAAAGGTAAAAAGAAGATCGCAATCAAACACCTTGTAAGATTTTGCAACCCATTTGATGACCTTATTAAATATTTCTGTCACTAATGACTTTAAAAAATGAGTTGATATTAATTGTCATAAGGTATTTGAGTAAATTTTTAATACAAGCCCCCACTTGTATCAATTTTTTTATTAATACTCTAAGAATAGCAATAGCAGTAGTATCATTTTTAATTTTCCAACCAAGGACATTCGATCATTCAGGACAAGTTAAAAGTACGCCACCTACGCCTATTCATTCACCTAAAATTTATTATATTTACAGGTTATCTCTTACTACTTCCAGTCAATTGGTGCTTCTGTTAATATATCCATTACAGATGCATATTAACATATCATCTGCTCAAAATCACCGCGCTCAAGACCACACATCTAACCAAGTAATAACCGCATGTATAAATTACCCAAAACTCTCTTCGATGACTTTTTCCATCTCTTTATTATTTCTGATATTAGCATGAGCCAAGCATCCAAGTGAATATTGAAATCAGGTACCAGTATCCAAGCACCTCTTTTTTACCTTTATATGTATTATATTGCTGCCGGTATTGGAGTCAAATACATGAACCAGACAGGACCTTCAAACATACGATAGCATGTCAAGTAAAAGTGGCATGATGCCTGAACTTTTCGGAGAAAGCTCGTACTTCAGTTATTTGGTTCCACGTAAAAGTGACAGCAGGGGAGTAACATTTCTGTAACATACACCATCTCCGAAAATTTTGGCGCCGCCAAAATGGAGCGTACGCCATTTTCCGGATGCATCTTCATAGGCGCTCTGTGTATTATGAATTTATGATCTCATATATATATATAAATAGTAGATGATAATACGTAGAATTGTCAAGCTTAAATAACATTTATTTTTTGTACACTACATTTATAATTAGTGAAAAAATAATTTTGTAAACTGTTAATCATAATAGTAAAAAATTTATTAAATAAATTATTTTTATTTAAATTTTTTTTTTCGAGTAGAAGTGATAATGTCATAAACAAAAATATTGATTTAAAATATTTAAAATGTTAGAAAAAAGTCACTTTGTTTGTAAAAGATTATTGAAAATTGAAGAAGATTTTTAGAGCTCATTTTATTTAATGTAATATTATTTAATAATACTTGTGAATGATGCAGTAACATCATATAAAATTAAAATAATAAAATTTAAATAAATATAAATTTATTTTTAATAAAATATTTTGAATAGAAACTAAATAACCAATGTCACTTTCGATCTCCCTGAAAAATGTACCAAACAAAAAAATTGTATTTCCATTTCTTTGAAAAGGTGTTCCACGTAAATTATTTTCATCTGCTTTTGCTTTACGTTCAACCAAACACCCAGTGCGCGAAAAAGTCCATGTTTCTCCATCCCCAAGGATCATATGAGGCGAAAACCTAGGAAGAATTCTCAGCAATCCACTCCTTGGCTTATTTTCATTTTAAAGTTTATTGATATTTCAATGTAAAAAAAAAAGACGATGGTCCCCTTGGGTTTCAGAGGACTTCACACCCTCAGACCGAAGACTTAACACAGCTTAAGCTCACTGACAAGGACAACGAGTAAGACAACTTTGATTGTCTGATCTGAGTGCCGAACAAGCTAAAATATGCGTAGATTCCGATGATGCCCCTTGAATCAATAGTGTTGCATATCTTGAAGACAAAACAAATAACATTCTTTTGCAGCTAGAAATTCTGATAGAACCAGGAAAACCAGTCTAAACTTTAAAGAACACTTGCAGATGAAACCAAGTGCTGTCTCTGGTAAAAGAAACAACTGAGCTAGAAAGCATATCATGACTATGTGGGGAGCAACAAATCGTTGCTCGAAAGGATCAGTTATTATTACAATATGGCAGCCATTACAGTAGGTTAAGATACAACATGGCTACCTAAGCATTCAAAGAATCTGAATGGGGTCCAACAACAGAACGTCTCTCTCTCTCTCTCTCTCTCTCTCTCTCTCTCTCTCCCCTTGGGAGCGTGGCTCACGTTCTGCCTCCGAGTGGCCATCTCCTTCTAAAATGGAGAAGACCCAACCTGAGGAGAAGCACTCGGCAACTATTTGATATTGGTCCCAGTATACTAAAACAACTTCAGAGACATGATACAACAAACCCAGTTCTGGGGATCTCACTGGTTGCAGAAGATCCCACTACCTTCATCACATTACAAAGCTGCATCCCAGATAGCATTTTCACCCTCACCGCAGCGTTGATGAACCTCCTTTATCCTCTCTGCGGACTTGCATATACCGCTGCAACTCCAGTCAAAAGAGGCGACACAGATGTTGCCTGCCTGTGCCTTCCACTCGCAATCTGAGGTGCAAGGGTTAAACGTTAGCATTTATCTAGACGAGGATGAGCTTATGAAGACTGCAGACGTGCCTTGCAATTTGCAGGTTGAGGAAATTCTTTGAGACAGACCAACTAATGTAATATGATTAAGGTTCAGTGGAATCGTTGTGCATTCTCATAAAGATGTTCAGAGCCACGAAACATCATATACAATGTACAGATAAGGCTCAAATAATATGATATAGGTATGAGCAACGCCTTTAAGAATGGATAAGCTAATTTGGAAAATCAAATGACTAAACATGTGATAGCAAAATTTTGATGAAAACATCAGAAAGGGATTGGTGTTGTGGAAAGTAAAAATGGTGGCAAGTGGGAAAATTCAAAATAAGCAGGCCAAATGAACGAGAGCTTAATGATTTCAGTGACAAGAGGATAGTATCTAATGTCCTGATTGGTAACACTATTAGGTACCTCTATCACTATCAATTTTAAGATTGATATTGATAGGAGTTATTAAGAAGTGTTTGGTTAATTGTATCAATTTTAAAATTTGTAGTGCAAACAAAGCATATTACATAATACAAGTGTCAACTTGTAATATTTTTGATATTGATATTCTAACATTTGAAAATATTAATATCAATATTGATATAGTATCAAAAATGAAACTCTAACCAAACAGGGCATAAAACTTCTATTTTTCAACTATGGACATAAATTTTCTATTTTTCATCAAATCTGAGAAGATGTACAACCTAATGGCCTGTTTGGTTAGAGCATCAAATTTTATACTATATCAATTTTGATATTGATATTTCAAAAGGATAGAGTATCGATTTAAAAATTGATACAAGTGGACACTTGGATTACACAAGTTGCTTTGTTTGTACTACAAGTTTAAAAGTTGATACTATTAGCCACAACCTCTTGATGATCGATATCAATATCAATTTCAAAATTGATAGTGATAGAGATGAGTAATACTATTACCAAACAGGGCCTAAAGCCTAATGCCCTGTTTGGTTAGAGTTTCATTTTTGGTACTATATCAATATTGATATTAATATTTTCAAATGTTGGAGTATCAATATCAAAAGTAATACAAGTTGACACTTGTATTACATAATATGCTTTGTTTGTATTACAAATTTTAAAATTGATACAATTAACCAAACACCTGTTAATGATTTCTATCAATATCAATTTTAAAATTAATAGTGATAGAGGTACTTAATAGTGTTACCAAACAGGGCGTAAACTTGCATATCTTCACCAAGAATGGAGAACAGAAGAAGAATTTATACAGACAGATTGAATTTACAAAGCATGTTAATGGAGAAAATTGAAGAACAGATTGAAATGAAACAACCTGGAGGTGTACCACAACAAAGCCGCCGATCATCAATATGCTCCACATCTAACCCAATGAACCAAGAACCAAGGGAGACATCCTCATTTGCATACTTGTGTAGAACATGCCTAAGATGAACATAGACAGCATCAGTTGCCTACTTTACAAAAGTAAGCAAGGACAATATAAAATGAAGAAATGTAATCATACTGGTTAATGGATATATATGTGGCCAAGTCCTTTGAAATGGCATACAGTTGACCGGTAGCATGTCTGAAATACTTGTTTCCTTCCTCACCAAATTTCCAATGTTCAGGTTCATGATATCTCACTCCTCTGCAACAACAACTTCCAGATTATAACAGTTTCAAGATGATGAGCTCATTTACAGGTAATATATTCTTCGTTAACTTACTTTTGGGCCAAGACAGGACCAGACTTCATACAACCAACATAGACACGAGGCTTTGAATGGTGTCGAGCTAATGTTGTTCCCAATGTTGCTGCATGAATTTGGCACAATCAGGCACAAATCTTGAATAACAAAAGCTATCCCTTTCATCTATCCTTCTAAAGGATATATAGAAGGAAAGTTTCTTTCTTGGCAAAACCTATGGATTAATTAATCCAGATACTACTTGATAGTGCATCAGTGCCAATAAGCTAGCAACCAGACAACCCAAACCACAGTAGGAAATGGAAAAAAATTAGTTTCTTGTGGGATGTAGTCAACATTTGTATCAGCAACTCTAAATTCACGTTATCCTATAAAATAAGGTGCCAAAATGTACTTAAAATGTATTATGGCATCATATCTACAAGTAAACGATCCTTGTCAACCATCATATTTCCTCCCAGCTAAGAGCAACAAAAAAAAAAGAAAACAATGACCCCTTGGCAGTCTGGCTAAGCAACAACTCCATAGTATATGATAGAAATGTCCATCTGTCAAAATTGAAGAAACTGTTGAGAGTTGGGTTAATCCCTTGAACTTGAAGGACTACTCTCAGTATCCAAGAAGATTCCAGGGACCAAGGTAATTTAAGAAGGGATAGGACTTGTGAAATTTGCAGGTTAGAAAGAACCTTAAAAACACAGCTACTTAAAAGAAAAAAAAATGTTTAATATATCAGATACCATATCAACAGAAACTATATTGTTTTTCCAGGCTTACCAATATTTACATGTACATCATCATCGACTTTAATATAAAAGTCAGCATCCCACATAGATACAGCAGCTGCGAAGTAAATCTTAGTCTTGGCCGACAATTCAAGATACCCTTCAACATGCTCCTGCGGAACCATATAAGAAAATGATCAAGTATGGACAGAGTGGTTGATCAGGTTGTACAGCATCTGACATTCTTGTTTGAATCATTAGAACCAAGAAGAATTCTACAATGCAATCAGAGAGGTCGCTGACATGGTGGTGATGGAAGTAGCATAAGAAAACATACCAGCCTCATGAAGTCCCCATGCTTTCTATCCTCAGCTTCAATGGCCTTGTCCAGAATGCCACCTGATGTAGCACTGTCCAGACCAAGCAGCAAAGTGAGATGGACAAATAAGAAAACATAAGAAATGCCCACGAAACAGACAGGAAGAAACGATATCACAGTGCAATTGCATTACCTTGGTACATACAGATTTATGTACACAAATTAGAGATCATTAAAAAACCTCTGAATAATATTTGCATATCTATTGCAATGCTTAGATTTACAAAAAAATGCACTGATAATTCTTTAGCTTTCACGTTCAAAGATCAATTTCATAATATTGTCAAATATTATAATTTATTGTTAATATTCAAAGCATAACAGTTAGTTATCAAATGCAACATTATCGATGTAACCACGCTTGGCTTTATTATGTTAATCTCAAAAGTTCTATAGTTCCTCAAGCTAATTATATAATTATATCAGAAACAATGATAAGTAATAATCGCTTATAACATTAAAATATAACAAATAATAAAGACATTGAGATATCAACTTTGGAATTACAAACTGCTGTAAACTTTTTTAGTTTACATATTCATATATAATCTATGGTTATTGATCGAAGTCATTCAGCATCCAAACTCTCATGCAACACATTCAAAGATGAAGGTGTAAACCTCTCACTTTCATTATCAGCTTTCAACATAATCAGATGCAACCAAAGTCATCAATTATAACCAATACACATGCATCAATGGGAGATGCATCCTTTAACTATTATTTCCTTGCATTTAAGAATATCTAGGATAAAAAAGTCTAAAGAATATGCAATGCTTTTGACATAGTTAAAATGGAAATGCATATACAGAGTGATCAGACAGCCAATGGGTTCCATTCAATCTGCCAATTCTTGATATTAACTAATGGAGTTCCACCCTGTAAATATCCTTGAAAGCTCAAAAGGCATTGACTGCTTATGAGATGATCTAGATCAGAAGGCAAAATAAATAATGTTTTATTTTAAAAATAGATTTTCCTAAGGCTTTTTAGAGAAACTTGAATGTGTTTGGTGCCTCACATGATAGATTTCAAAATGCACGGATATCTTGGATCATCAACTCTGAGGAACAATAAACATTGTCGATATTCCTTAACAAACTTCCTTAGGACTTCATTGCTTAATGGGTCGCGGACAAGGAAAGCTACTTCCGACACTTGCTCATGAAGAAATTGATTAGTATGATGTGAGATGGAGTAAAGAGTTCAGGACTAATTTACAGAAAATTGATTCTAACATCGGCATGCTGATGGTACACTTTAATTTACTAACTAACCAAAAAAAGAAATTTGGTTAATCTGAATGTTTTCTGAAGCTTCTGTTATGAATACAAATTTGAAGATCATTTCTCCCAAAAGCTAGATTAAGTTTAAATGTAAGATCTAATTGGAAAGACATTATTTGTTTTCAAATCTGGCTCAAATTTGGGATCTTTCATGATTAATTACCTTAGTTTCTGGTGAAGGGGTGAAATGAAGATGCTGGAAGGTGTAAGGATGGGTCTCTCACCCTGCCCCTCTGAACATACGAATTTAGGATATTTTATGTCAAATACCTTGGTTTCGGATGAAGGGATGAAACGGAGATGCTGGAGGAAGGTTTAAGGATGGGTCTCACACCCCGACCCTCTCAAGCATATGAAGAGTCTCCCCCTCTCTCCCACACAAGCATATGAAGAGTCTCCCCCTCTCTCCCTCACAGAGACAACTTGCAGCAGAAGATACAGCTTCTATAAAATATCTTCTTTTTTTCATTGATAATTTATCGTCGTCGTGCCCCTTATAAAGAGGGAAATAATAGAATTTCTGAATATCTTCCTAGATTTCTATTTTGCATATATATCCTAAATTTTCTAAAGCCATAGAAATATTGCATTAATTCCTAATTTTAAATAAGGAAGACACAAATATATAAAATATGAAATCAAAACATAATGTTGATGTCTTATCTTGTCTCAACCTGACAATGGCCTTTCCTCATGGACAATGTTCCCTAGTTTGAGAAAGTTCATCCTCGAGTTCTGCCTCAAGATACACAGCACATACATAAATAAAAAAAAATGTCTTCTCAAATGAGCAAATAGTAAACAGGTAGAGCTCCAATGCACCTCCACATAATTCAGAAAGTTGCTTCTTTGTGTCATAAGGACAATTGGGTTCATAAAAAAAGGTTCACGGAGAATTGATCATACACCACAGTGGCAGTGCAAATGGCAACAATCACATGTTCTGGCTTAAGTTCAGTAGTATTATGATTTGTGTCCATATCAATCAACTCGTTCATTAACTTGCTTAGCTCGTCAGATTTTGCCCATGCATCATCTAGGACTTGGAATTGCTTATCTTCATGTTGTCAATGTAGCTCATACTCAATCTCTAGCTCTAGATCTCCATCACAGACTTAGACTAAAATCAGCAACTCAGCTTGGAGTGGCATGGCTGACTTGATACTACATTTGACAAAAAAATATTGGTACAAGGTCGAGTCAAGCCCAAGAAGACTCACATTATGATGAACAGTCTACATGAGTTGTTCATCTTCTCTACACATCCTGAGTTCTCTTGTTGTTGTGCTATGATTGTCTTGAATCTCTTGACAGTTGACACGCAGATGGCATCTCGAATGTGGATAGTCAACAAACTCTTGGCTCATATAATAACTTGTCAAAAAATCTTGTTGATATTTATGTGCCATAATCTGTACCTAATCGACTTGAGGCTGTGGGTTGAGCTGACTTGGGCTGCAAAGATCTGTTAACTCTCGAGGCAGGGTTGGCAGTGTGGAAGATGTCAAGAGGTCATCCCTACTAACTTGGCACACAGTTTGCAAAATCAGCCAGTCCATGGGCAGGAGATTGGCTGGTTGCCCAGACCATGGAATGCAGGGTCGCGACCCCGCCCCGACCCGGTCGGTTTTGGGGCTGACCGACCCGGTCCTGACCCCAAGACCCCGACCACGTAATTAATATTTTATTAGTATTTTTGGCGACCCCGGCCGACTCCGTCCCGACCCGGGTCGCAACCCTGGCCGACCCAGGTCAGTTTGGGGCCAAACCAACCCGGTCCCGACTCCCAACCCCACCTCCCTTGGCCCAGACCACAGATGGTCGGATGGGGCACAGTGGGCTGCATGGACTACTTCTGTTGAATGGGATCCGCAGGGTGAAGCGTGCCCAATGTCCACTGGAGGAGGATCTGAATAACCAAGCTCATGCCAGCTACAAGCACGCCTCAAGAGATCGGCACAATGGCCACATGACTGATGAGTGGTTCTGCTAGCAGAGAAACGGAGGCTAAAAGAGGCAAGGAGGGTGCCGTAGGAGGGCAAGGGGTGCCTGATCAGAGTGGCAGAACTGCACAGTTGTCAGCAGCTGAAGGTGGTGTGAAAAAGGTGGCTTCCTTTGCAGTCCAGTGAGTCTGGCTTCCTGTGCAGCATGTTTGACATGCATGACCCGAGTCACTATGCTGAGGCATCCACTGGCATGTGAGGGCTCCATAGGAGAGCACAACATCAGTGGCGAAGGGACCCAGAGCCAGGCTCTGCTCACTACAACAGTATGTTCCACAGAGAGAAGGCATGACACCCGAGTATGTAAGTGGCTGCTGGTAGTTGTTGTGCAGCTGGTGGAGTTGTCACGAACTCATGGCTCTTTCGAGGAGTTGGGACTAGCTGTCTGTTGCATCAGGTTATTGCAGTATTGGTACGGTTGCAGCAGAAGGCCCAGTTCTTACAGTAGAGGGGCGGAGGGGCAGATGCTGCAGTTTTGGGGGGAGAGAGAGATAGAGGGGAGGCATAGAGAGGTGCTATGCTGGCGGCTACAGAAGAAGCAAGTGTTCGTAAACCACCAAGCAGAGACAGCAGCTAGAGTCCTAAGCAGCATGAGAAGAGCAGTATGGTCTATGAAGCTTTGCGTCACAGGTGTTACTTGGGAACGGCACCAGGCTCACATGGCGTGCTGTACACAGCAGTTGCATTGCAGGCACAAGCTGGTCTTCTGAGTGAGAAAAAGACCAGCTGTGCAGCTGCAGGGAGGTGCAAGTGTGCAAGGTGCATGGCTGCCGCAGAACAGGAGAGAGATGTGCCTCAGAGTGAGATAGTCAAGAAGCTCCTCATGACACCTGCACACTGCTAACAGCTTGCAGCGATGAAGATGGGGGGATGTCAGGAGCTATGGCACAAGAAGGCACATGTAATGGGGTTGCCATGCCAACGCTCAACAAACCGTCATCTATGCCACTACATGTGAAGGCAGTTGATGTCTGGCGCAGTGAGAAGAAGACTGCACTTCAATTATCAGTTCTTGTGGCTGACGTTACAGCTGCTTGCTGCAGGTGGTGGCATGAAAGAAAAAAACAGGGCAGCAGGTGGGAATTGCGAACCGCAAACCCACAAAATGCAGAACTGTGGCGGAAAGCCACAGGGTCATGCTGCAGGACAGTGGAAAAGTCACAAGACACAATCAACCGGTGGCAGATGAGCAGAGGATGCAACTCCAGCACAGGTCGGGTAGCCATGAAGAGAGCCTGCCATGCGAGAGGCTGGTTGTTGAGGTGTTTGGGTTGAAGGGGAGGGTGTCTACGATCAGGGTTCTTCTGTGCTCTCTCTGGCCATGAGGATATGTCTGTAGAGACTCTGAGCATCTGAATGGTCGATAGCAAATGTGTCATCCTCGGCGGCAGCAGAACAGCCTGTTGAAGAAGGGAGCTGGAGTACAAGAACAAATCCTGTGTATGCATTGCACCCCTTGGCAATGCACAGGAGGGTCAAAAGACGGTGGCAGGTCCATGGTGAGGATGGTTTGAAAGATTGGATCTGTGGAAGATTTGCAGTGGGAGGGGTGCCTTAGGTATGAGGAGGAAGACAAGGAGTTAGATGGAGAGTATGTTGACAAGGAGGATGAGGAAGAACTGCTGGAAAAGGAGGCTGATGCAAGGATTCGTGATGATGATTGTGAGGGAAGGCATGGCAGCTGTAAGGGGTGGGAGGGGATACCAGCAGAGGGTGCGGAATCAAGCAGGGTCTCAGGATGGGGTGGCGAGTGGACTTTTGCAAAGTAAAGGCCTATGCAACTCAAGCAGCAGCTGGAAAGGAAAGGAAGTGACAACATGGAAAATGCACACACTGCACGATGGAGGAGTCGCACATAGTGTGCATGCTCTGATACTTCTCTCAGGTTTATGAAAGGTCTCGCATCCTCCCTTGTGAAGACAACTTGCAGCAGAAAAAACATCTTCCTTCAAAATAACTTTAATTTTTCTCTCAATTTTCACTTTCCGTAAAACATGAAACTTCCAATCTTGGTAATTGCTATTTATCCTCTGTTTGCATATATTAATCTTCTATTTATCTCAATGTATTATAGCCTTCTCAGATCATTTTCAGAAAACAAAAGCTTGTAAACAACTGGTGCTTTCTAGTCAAATTCCAAATTTCCAATAAGGAACAGAAGCAGAAATAGAAGCATCTTTTAAATTAATCTTTGTCTATGTTAACCTCTAACTTTAAGAAGGATATGAAACTTAAAACTTAGCAATATGTCAATATTATTTTAATGGAGCACCTAAAAAGAAGGTGAGCATGAAATGGCCAAAGGATTACAGAGTAAGATTGGCCTGTGGATCTGTTGGTGCCAATCATATCCAGATTGGGTTCTGGTTGGCTTAGTTGGACCCTCTATGAAGCCAAGTACAGTGAGAATCTACCAACTTTTCTTTTTAAAGTAACCAAGGTCACAAGGTCACAACTCATTCAATATAGAGATATGGTACAGCAAATCGATAGGAAAAGTACAAAGAAGGAACCAGAAAGAAAAAGAAGAAGAAACTACCCCGACTATCAAGGTGGTAGCAGGGGGAACCTGTAGTGATAACTTAAAGATAAAAACATCTCCACAAATAAAAACACTCCCTGAAGAGGTCGCCATCAGGCTTATGACTCTTGGCTTCAAAGAAACAATCCTTAACTAGCTGTGCCAAATGATGAAGGATGATAGTTTGATTGATAAAAAGATATTCAAAGATTCTCCTGACTGGTTCTCCATATGGACCATAGCATCGCAGCTAAAGAAAACTTCCATAGCAGAGATTCAACTTTCCATGAAGTACTTGCACTCCAATGTTGAAGCAAAACTGTAACATTCACTGGCTTAACCTAATCTATATTCCAGCTACAAAATAAGATCCATATATGTGCAATAACCCCACCCAGAACAAGTGATTGATATCCTCTTACCCATAACCACAAAAGACAGTTGCTCTCTTCCATAGGAAACAGCTTTTGTAGGACATCATTGGTAACCTGCCTCTGGCCCTCTACAGATTTTCCACAAGAAAAACCAAGTCTTTATGGGAAACACGGAGTCCAAACAACCTTCCACCACCACACATTGTCTGTCATATGCTGATTTCACAGAGAACGAGCAGTCCTTTTCCAGGTTCCACAGGAGCTGATCCTCCTTATCAACTCATTTAAACCCCCTCAAAGGGAGTCATCAAATGTGCAATCTCTAACACTTCAACATCCTTTAAGTTTCTTCTTAAAGAGAAAGTCCAGTTATCCAGCATCACAGTGTTGTCCTGGTAAGAACTAAATAAGCATTATTGTTCATAGCTACCATGAACAAATTAGAAAACAGTGATTCTAGAGGCCCTCCATCGGCCCAACTGTCCTTCCAAAACAAAGACCTTTACCATTGCCCATGACAATCAACGAAGAAAAGAAAAATGTGTCAATTTTACAGGATTCCGTCTATATACCAGATAATCGACAAGAAACACTAATGTCTCTAAGCTCCAAAAGAATGCCACTAATCATATATCTACACACTGCAATTTCCACATCCACATGGTTAGCAAAGCATTGTTCATGATTTCTAAGGGCATGGGACCAACACCCCCCTTAGTTAATGCTTCTACTGACATGATTTCACTTGACTAGGTAAAGACCCTTCCCCCCTCTTTACCATGCCAGAAGAATGAAATGGGCAAACTGTCAATCTTGTTGCAAACCCAGTTGGGAATTTTAAAGATGGAAAAGAAATAAAAAGTGATGCTCTGCAGAACACTCTTAAATAGAATCCACCTCCTACCAGCAGACAACATACCCCTCTTTCAACCTTGCAATCTCCTTTCCACCTTCTGAATCATTAGCTGCAAGTATCTGGCTCTGGTCCCTCTATCTGGCAGCGGAAGACCCAAATACTTAGCATGGATTGAGGAATCAGCTGATCCGGATCAGGATCCGCCAATTCATGGATCGGATCAGCCTATGACAATTCGATTTTCACCCAAAGGAGATAAAATCTCAGCAGAATCAGTCAGAATCGGCTAGAATCGGATCAGAATAGGAATCCTGATATTTTTGTATTATTTTAAAAAGAATTGGGCCGAATCAGCATGAATCAGATCAGAATTGGAAAATCAGATTCCAGATCAGGATTCCTCCCAAAGGATCGGCCAGGATCATCTGATCAGGATTGAATCTGTACCCACTTATCCAAGTACCGATTCTGATCCGATGATCATTGCTTGAAAGGAAAGGTGCTCTGTTTCATGCCAAAAAGCCTCGATAGGTTATTCATGGTATAAACATTGATATTAATCCCCAACATTTTTCTATTGTCTACGCTTATTTTAAGCCATGCAACCACTTCTAATAAGTATACCAAAATACCGAGTAAGATGCATTTATCTGACAAAGCCAAAGAAAATAGCAACATATCATCTGCAAATTGCAAGTGAGTAATATGCAATCTGTTAGGACCAATGCCCATACTGTCAATTAGCTGAGCTTGTGGTCTTCTCCCACATCATACTTGGAACAAGGCCAATCAAATCAGAGGAGGAAAATTGGGTTTCCCTGCCTAAGCCTTCTTGAACCGCAAAGAACCAAAAATATTTTCCATTAATATTCACATAGAACTTAGCTATACCAATGCACCAATAAATTCAATTGATCCATTTGCCTTTGAGCCCTAACTGACTCTATGCCTCTTCAAAATCTAGCTTCAACAGCATGCATTTCTTATATTTCTGAACATGAATGCACTCAAAGGTAGCTATGAAGTTATCTATGATGTACCTCCCCTTAATAAAAGCAAACTGAGACTCACCAACCAGCTTCTACAGGTACTTAATTTGTTAACAAGAACCGTCATAAACATTTAGAAATTGCAATTAAGTAGACTAATGAATCTTAAATCCTTAATATCTGAAACACACTCCTTGAGCAACAAGATCATGGAACAAGATTGAGAAATCTAATATATTTGGAGTGCCTCTTAAATTCCTTTACCATTGCCATAAAGTCCCCATGATAAACTTCCAGCACTTTTGATAAAATCCTACATATCAGGACCCAGAGCTTTAAGAGGATCCATCAATTGAATAGCATTTCACACCTATTTTGAAATTGGCACTATATGAGAATCAGCTTCATTTTCAAAAAGTTTTTTGCATGAGTCAAAATTCAGCAATAGCCTGCGACCACCATATCTAAAGAGAGCCTCAAAAATCCACTACAGCCATACAAAACTGATCGGTATCTTCTTTAACACTGCCATTAAAACTCCAAAGTGTCAAAGGGCCTTCCTTCAATTTATGAGAAATGCATGAGTATGAAAGAGCTTGGTGTTCTTATCCCCTTCATTTAGCCTCTTGGACCTTTTTTTCCACTAATGTCTTCCTTAAGACTCCACTCAATATATTCATGTTTCAAAGACAGTCATTTCATTCTTTAGATGTCAGATAAAGATCCCTTGTCTTTAAGTTGCTCGAATGATTCAAGTTTAGCCATGAGTTCCTACCTCTTCCCAATTGATTGCCTGGAAGAGGACTCTACCCAGACTTTTAACTACCATCAAACAAATTTCAGTTTACTACAAAAATTGCAGTAGGGGATGTGCATGACCTATCGGCATACCACAAATATCAAACAAGGTCTTCAAAAGCTGGATCCCTGCAACAAGTTAATGGAACTTCCTGGGAGACTTCTGAAAAGGACTATGCCAATCCCAATAGCAAAGTGGATAGACAGCACACTCGGGAGATGAAAAGGCTGAGGAACATGGAACATCTGAATTCACTGAGTCGGCACCTGAAACCTGTCATGTTTGGATTTGGACTGAGCATTAGACCAAGTAAAATCAATATATGCATCAACAATTTCGATAAAACAACAACATTCACCCATTTGTTAAGAACACTCCACTTTCTTTGATTCTGCCTCCCACCAAACCCTTGGACTGCATTAATGTCTCCACTGACACACCAAGCACCATTAATTGAAGATAATATAAGTTGTCTGAAGTCAGAAAAAAAAAGCTTCATTACCTTTTTCCCCTACCAGGCCATAGACATTAGCAAGGAACTAGTACTTTTCCATCAATGAATACGAGAAGCTCAAGAAGAGAATATGACTACAATAGTGAATAACATTAGAATCCATTGTACTCGTCCCATTAACACAACAATACCACCACTTCTACCACTCGAGGGAGAGAAGGACAGCCAGAAAAGTCTCCCAAGTTTGAGAGATGTCTCCTCCAACCTAATGGAGAAGTCACATTTAGTTTCCTACAATGATAGCACAACCAGCTCCTAAGAATTCACCAGAAGTCTCAGCTTCCATATTTTACCCTTCCCCTGAATTCCCCTGATGTTCCAACTAGCAGTGTTTATCGTGGATAAATGATAATCTCCTTCTTGGTTTTTCTTCTCTTCGAATCTGACCACCCATCCATTCTTCGTTAGAAAACTTAATTCTCTTGACCCTACCAACAGCTGAGAACCTTCCTGGAAACATCATGAACAATCGATACACCTAGATCATACCTCAGATCACTGACAAAATTCTTAGCATTTTCATCCTTTCCAACAAAGCTTAGATCTGACCTGCCAACACTCCCAAAGAGAGAATATCCACATCAAAGCCCTACAAAAATTTATCATCCCCACACCTCACCTCCTGAACACCAGACTCCACCACACTTTAAGGTGAAAAGGAGTGACTGATTGGCTGAGAACCTAATGTCAGTGCTGAAACTACCACAATACCACCCAAGATCAATTCCAACCCAGCACCGGGCATGACCTCCGAAGGCACCCCATACATTGAGCCACCATCACATTAGAAGAGACATTACATGTGGAATCACAAACAATGACTGCAGAGAAGCCTGGCCGTGCTTAACAACCAAACACAATGGGTCACGCAGAGAAGAGAGCTGACCTCGTGCCATTGCAGGGAGCCCTACAGAGTTAAGGCCCTCTCCCTAGGACAACCTCATGAAGGCAGAGTGATGGGGATCCAGATAAAAAGTTTTAAAGTCATTTTGCTTTTCCGACCCAAGGGATCTGATTGTAAATATCAAGAGTTTATTTTAGTACTTTCTTTATGTTTTTTTTCCTTAAGAGGACTTAGTCATAAATAAGTCTTTATTGGTACTTTTTTTGTAATGAGGCTCTCCTATATAAGGTCAAAGAAAAAATGTAAAAATGTGAAAACCCCTCCCCCTCATGCTTTTTCCTCCGTGTCGCCTCTTGCTTCGTCTTCTTCCTAGCTCCTCCTGTCTATTTCTTCCAGCTTCCACCTCTAGAAGGCCTGCCTTGTCCGGCTCTTCTTCTCCTCTCTTCCCGACCTCTCTTCTCCTTTATCCTCTTATGTTTTGTCGACTTCTTCCCCCTTCTATATGGAAGTGCCTGACTCTTGGAGTTTGTCCCCTATGCAAGTCCACCCTCCTTACAGACCCCTCCACCCCACAATGCAAAGCCCCATGACTCTTCCGACGATGTCTCCTCCATCCCACACTGCCGCCTCCTCCTTCATCATCATGGTCAACGACACCACCATTTTCTTGTGCCGGAATTACCAGCACCGACAAAACATCATCGGGATACCTCCACCGACAAAACATCGTCCCGACTCCTTTGCATCTCTCCACCAGACCCCGGCGATGAAAGGAAAAAGAGACAAGAGAAGGCAAAGCCGATGATGATTAGGAGGAATCTGCCATGGCATCACTAGCTTCGCCCCTTTGCCGCAGCTCTCGTCGCTGCCATCAGCGAGGCCAGTCGACCACGGTGACCTCGCCCCCCCCCTTTGGACTCCATCAACTTGATCACCCCATGCCTGCCCTCTGCTGTCCAGGCCTATGAAGGCAGAGGGTCGATCACCTTTGTCATGAAGCGCCGACAAAAGCACCCTCTGCCCTCTCACGTGCCCGTAGGAGCCCGCTGTGGCCACCAAGCATCCTCACACACCTCTCACGCACCATTGGGCACACTTGCAAGGTGCCATGCTCCCCCCTCCCCCAGCCGGCAGGTTGTGTGCTGGCCGCCTTCATGTGCCCGCCCACATCTCTAGGCAGCTAAGAAGCCCAACAAGGTTCTACCTCACTAGCCAGGGTCCGCCGAGGAGACACCATGATCCGCCGGGGGTTCTTCCTCCGTCACCCACACCGTACCAGTGAGCTCCACAATCCCCCGTTGGTTAAGTCAACTGGTGCCAGTTCAGCAATCGGTCGAGTCTGCAAATTGGCTCCTTCAACTATCGATCCAACTAGTTCTCCTGCTAGCTGGCCAGTCCATCAGTTCACCTCCAGTTCAACAACTAGATCGACTGGTTCAAGACGGTTCGGTCTAGTTCACACCGGTCTAAGCCCGGTTGACTGTTCCCAGAGCCAGTTCAAGGCTTCAAGCTAGTTTACATGCACTTCAGCCTAGTTTGGAGGCCATTTCAGTGCATCTTTGGGCCGGTTCAGTAGGTTTTTGATGGGGACCGGTACGGATCGAATCGTCCGTTTGTTCGGAGATAGCGTCTTTCGGGTCCTCAAGAGATGACGTAGTTATTTCTTTTATTTCGTAGTGTTAGAATTTTATTTTTATGCAATTTTATTTGAGTATTTAGAGTACTTTGAGTCCTTTTTATTTTAGTCCTTTAAAGAACATATATGTAATTAATATTTTTAAAGGTTCATCTTGTAATGTTCAGCTCTATTTAAAGAGTCCTAACTAATGAATGAAGAAGAGATGGATGTTTGAAAGCAAGAAGAGAGGCTCCTCCCGTTTTCCCCCCTTCCCCCTCTAACGTTTGTGTTGTTCCCTCACCTCCGGGTACTCACAGTTCTCCCCTCTCCTTCCTGGTGTTCCTCCCCACCTCCGGAGCTAGGTCAAGCATCCACTCGCTATCCCAATCGGTTTTCCCTTCACCTCCAACGTGTTCCGTCAACATCTCCATCGTCCCTGTTCTAGGCCCATCAGGACCCCTCCCTACGGACCCTACGGACCCCTCCCTATGTTCCCTCACCCCTACGGACCCCTCCCTCCTGCTGGAAGTCCACCAAACCCCCTGGTTCCCCTTCCATTCCCATCCCCTTCCCCTCGCCATCCAGATGCACCTGTGCACACACCTGGTACCCTAAACAGACCCTTCCCACCCTGGTAGACTCCCCTCCGCCCCACAACCCCCACGCACAGACCCATTGGCCCCTCACGGAGCCCCTCACAGCACCCCGAGCCCTCCCACCGTCGTTCCTCCCCCCCTACCGGTTGAACCTCCTTCCAGAAGACTCGACGAAGACGAGAGGAGGAAGAAGACGATGCCGACAGAGGATCTCCTCCGAACCCACCCATCTAGCATCCCCGACGAAGACGGCAACAGCACCTCCTTCTCCCGCACAACAAGGCAGCCGCGGACGAAGCCGCACCCGAGGACGATGCTCGTGCGGCCAGCCACCCTCACAACGAGGACGAAGAAACCCCCCCCCGACGGGGTACGCGACATCATAGTCACTGGCGGCGTCTCCCTTCCCTGCGGCCAACCGCGGGTGGCCATGATCCCCCCCCACTTAAATTCGATCGGCCACGCGACCGACCGAAGCCGATTCGCTCGCTGCCGGATGCCGTCACGGCCAGTTCGCACGGCGGTTCACCCCGCCGACCGGCCAGCCCGCCAGTTCAGCGACCAGACTCAAGTCGGTCGCCGGTTCAGAGCCGGTTCGACCCGGTTTAGCCCGGTTCAGGGTTGGTTCAGCCCTCCCAGAGTCGGTTCAGGCTGGTTCAGGGCCGGTTCAGTGGCTTTTGACCCGGTTCAGGCCGTTTTGACCCCAACAGCCATTCTAAGGCCGGTTCAGCGCCATTTGGGGCTGGTTCAATGCCCATCATCTCGATTCAGCTTTCTCGGGCCCACCGATGCGCGTCGGGATGGCGGCGCCACCTTTTTTGTCCCGCATCAGTTTTCAATGTGGCTCAAGCTCGGTTGGTCTATTCTCAGCCTAATTAGAGTTATTGCAGCTAATTGGGGCCCACTAACGCGTCCGGATGGTAGCATCACCATTCTTGTCCTGCCATGGATTGCAGAATCGGCTGATCCAGATCGGGATCGGCCGATTCTCAAATAGGATCGGTAGTCACCGATTCGATTCCGGACCAAACAAGCGATCCAGCCAGGAGTCCCGGCTGGATCAGTCAGAATCGTCCAGATCGATCGATCCCAGACCGATCCACCCGGATCGATCCGGGAATCGGTCGATCTAGATCAATTCTCCGAAAAACTGGAAGACCCGAAATCGATCCGATTCCGAAATCGATTCCAGACCGTTTTTGGGGGAGATCGGACCGATCCTCCCCCCAGAAGCCCTCTTCTTGCTTCCTCCCCTTCCCCAAAGCCCCTTAGAGATCTAGGGCACACTTCACCGGCGATCCAGGGCTGTGAGGGCCGATCCAGGCTTATGAGAGACCGATCCACCCCTACAACAGGTTTGTAAGGGGGGACCTCCGATCCCCTCTTCCCCCACCCCAGGCCCTCCTTCCCCTTCCCCCTCCCCCAGCCTAGCACTGCAGGACCTGCAGTGCAGGGGTTTAATTCCCCCATTGGGGGGATTATTTTACCCCTCAATGGGGGTTGAATTGCACCCCCGAAGGGGTGCGGGGTGCTAATCACCCCTTCAGGGGTGTTAAACAGTCACCCCCGAAGGGGTGACTGTTCAAACAGACCCCCCCATTGGGCAGGGGGGTTTACATTTTAATTCCCCCATTAGGGGGATTATTTCACCCCTCAATGGGGGTTGAATTGCACCCCCGAAGGGGTGCTAATCACCCCTTCAGGGGTGTTGAACAATCACCACCGAAGGGGTGACTGTTCAAACAGGCCCCCCCATTGGACAGGGGGTTTAAATTTTAATTCCCCCATTGGGGGGATTATTTCAACCCCTAATGGGGGTTGAATTGCACCTGGCCTGGGGGCTGGGAGTGGATTAATTGGCTTAATATTGTGTATGATTTTATGTGGTATAGATAAGATGTTGAACGAGGAGCATGGCAACGGCCCTGCGGAATTTCGTGACATTGGATGGCAACATGGCCATCTCATTGATTCAGAGAAGAAGAGAGTTAAATGCAAGTGGTGCCAGAAAGATATGAATGGAGGTGTGTATCGGCTAAAGCAACATATAGCCGGGATGGGTGGCAATGTAAAGAAGTGTGATAAAGTACCGGCTGAGCTTAGGGAGGAGATGAGGAGTTATTTAACTGGAAGGGCATCACAGAGGGAGGTGAGAATTGGTCAGAGACAAGACCAACAGGACGAGTTGCTAACTCGGAGAGATGCCAATCTTATTGCTAGAAAGAGTAAGAAAGGGAAAGGACCAGCACATGAAAGAGTCCAAGTTGATTCTTCATCTTCATCAGATGAGAAAGAGACTCAGGTCAGAAAAGTTGTACATTAGAGTAGTGCTCAAGCCCGTGAGGATGAGGAATGAAGAAGAGGAGCAGGTGGTTCGGCTGCCAGACGTTCTGATGTGGGGGCGGGCACACGCCCTGTTCGAGAGCCTGAATTTCGGAGGACATATTTTGTTCGGCCGACGGGAGACACCGCCATGTATAGGGAGAGTGGCAGAGGTCAGAGGGATATAAAACAAGCGTTTAAAGGGGTGAAGGCCTCGACTGGGGCAGCAAAGAAAGCCCTAAAACATATGGTTAAGTCATTTCTACATACAGGTAAATCTTTGATGAAGTTGTGGTTAGCATTTGATTGTTGATATGAAGTTGTTACACATTTCTATTAACAACGATCTCTTCTTATCTTGTTTTTGAATTTGTAGGTGTCCCGGCACATGCAGCCACGAGTCCATATTTCCAGACTATGGTTGATGCGATTGGTGAGACTGGGCCAGGGTTGAAAGCCTCCACATCAAAGTACATATATGAGACAGG
Organism: Cryptocoryne crispatula var. balansae; assembly: GCA_036172225.1. NCBI lineage: Eukaryota > Viridiplantae > Streptophyta > Magnoliopsida > Alismatales > Araceae > Cryptocoryne > Cryptocoryne crispatula. The sequence continues at coordinate 30,991,705 of CM069930.1, read as the reverse complement.
CTTGGATGAGGAGGTTGATGAGTTGACCTCATGGATAGATGGATTCAAAACTATCTAGAAGGAGAGGGGGTGCACAGTAATGTGCGATGGGGGGACTGGAATCACAAGGAGGTCACTTATAAACTTCCTTGTGTATTGTTCTGAGGGTACCGTATTCCTAAAGTCTGTTGATGCATCAGGTCAGGTGAAGAATGCGGACTACCTATTTGGGTTGATGAACACTGTGGTGGACGAGATAGGGGAAGCCAACATTGTACAGTTTATCACAGACAATGAGGCATCATATAAGGCTACAGGAAAGAAGCTCATAGAGGCTCGACCTTACTTGTTTTGGGTGCTCTGTGCGGCACATTCTATTGACTTGATGTTGGAAGACATTGGTAGGGATTCTAATGTCAAGTCCTTGGTCAACCAAGGACAGCTGATCACCTCATTTATCTATGGTCATCCACGACTTTTACATATCATGAGACAACACACCGATGGTCATGATTTGATCAGACTGGGTCCCACTAGATTTGTCACCCATTTTATTGCTTTAGAGAGCCTTTACAAGTACAAGGCTAGTTTGAAAAGGTTCATCCTCTCCACTGCTTATTAGGAGTACATAGATACATACAGGAGCTCCTTGGATCAGTATGAGGTACTGCTAAAGATGGAGCAGCTGATAGAAGACAACAAGTGGTGGGAGAAGGTGCAATACTACTTATCTGTCATAGAGTCTTTGGTATAGGTACTTAGGTTGGTAAATTCAAATGATAAAAATCAGATGGGGTACTTAGGTGAGGGTGGCTCTACTAGTAATGCACGCACGAGTGGAGCAAGTCCAGATGATTTGAGTGACAAAAGACACTCATGTTCGAGTGGCAGGGGCAGCGGACGTTGGACGAGGATGAATGTTTTTGACGAGTTCGCATCTTCCTATCCAAAGCCTGCCTCAGACACTGAGCCTTGCTATCCACCATCTTTTTCAGCTCCACCTCCGACTGATCATGGAGTTTATGAGTTTAGCGACATGGCCCAATCTTTATTTTCCAATGGATACGGGCCAATTATGACTGACCTAAATCAATGGAGATTTTAAGACAATTAGGATGACCAGGACAGAGATCCAGATCCATCCTACTCAGGACATTACCATATTTGGTGGTGATGGCATATGTATTTATTTATTTAACGCAATGTAATATGAGTGTTATGAAGAACATGTATAGTACTATTGTGTGATTGGGTATGATTGATTGTTTGATACAAATATATGTTTTATTTGATGTATGATGTATCTCTTTTAACAATGTTAAATGTTAAAAATGTCTTAAAAGTTGAAATGTCCAAGGTTGAACAATCTCTTAATGTTCTTCTTCCCTACATTTTTTTCACATTTTTTATGAGTCCTATGTATTTTTTTATTTTTTAGTAATTTTTACATATTTTTTCAGAAAGCAAAAAAAAATGATCCAGACCGATTCTGGATCGGTTTGGCTCCCGGCGGATCGGTCTGGCTCCCGGCGTATCCGATCCGATCCAGATCAGATCGGACCCTACTGATCCAGGGTCCGATCCCGATCCCGCGATCCTTGTGTCCTGCATCACATAGTCACCGTCGGAGCACTCCTAAATAGAAACAGCTATAGAAGCTTGGTCAATCATTAATACAACCAGCCACCATCATGCAACTCCTCTGTATAAGGCCCCATAAGGTCAAGGCCCACAAAAGATAGATGACATCACAAACTCTCCCTATAGATCGAGACCCAATGACAGCAATAATACCCACAAATCCCTTCCTAGGGTCCTCGGACATACCGACCACCTCGAATCCCGCCAATCCAACAAACAGTGTGACCCTCTACATTCCACAACCATCTGGGTAAACCCTTCAAGGCTCACCCAACACTCTTGCCTCCAAGCAAAAGTTAGAAGTCCCAGACAAGATGGCACACAACACCCCGACAATGCCTACTTTTCCACATGAATATGGACCTCCGCCTCAACAGCACAACAGGCCAACCTCCCTTTTCCAACAACACAACTCCCCCTATCACCATAGGAGAGCTTCTCTCCAACCCAACTGACCACACGGACCTCCAACAAATCACCTCCGATGGGATCACCGAACCATCCCATTCCTTTCATTGTGAGTTCTTTAGCCCAATCCTCATGGAATTTCTAGAATCATGCCCCCCATGATCAGGTCAAGTTTGAATCTACCTGACTCGACCGGCACTAAGCCTAACTCAGCCAAAATATGTCCAGAGGATTCCTCCTGGATCAGCTGACGCAGACTCAGAATCAGCTAATATAGGCCCAGGCTGATCTCAAGCAGCTGAGCTGGCTCATCCAGATTGGGCTCTTGGTCCTTGAATGAAATCAACTGATTCCCATTGATCTCAACTAATGATAGCAAGAATCTGCAAGGAATCAAGCCTTATTGATTAACCGCAGAGTTCGGATCTACAAGGCCGAATTGGGTCCACATACCATGATCTTGTAACTAAGGATAGCCAATTTGCAGTAGGTTTTGGCAAATCAACCATGCTTTCTTCCAATGTGGTTGGGCCACGATTTTCAATGAATTCAAAAAACCGTAATAAAGAAGGAAAGTATAAAGAAAAAGAAAGAACTGCACACATAAATCAACTACCAAGGTGATAGTTAAGGATGGGGATTACAAAAAGAAAGAGGAGAAGATGAGACCTTGGAAGTATCCTCTTCCAAACAGTTGTCGTAGTGAGCCAACAACTAACCTCCCGCATATCAAGACATTCGATATATAGTAAACCTCGGGTGCTCAAAAAACTCCTCAAAAATCCATATATTCCTCATGCGCCAAATAGCCCACAGCATCGCTGGTACGATAAAGGTTCCCCAGCTTCGACTCTGAGGGCCAACGATTCAAAGAAAACCATCCAAGGAGTGTGCACACTGATAGGTTCTGGTGAATCTTCCATTCTAAAAACAATACTTTCCATATGGATCTAACTATTCCACAATTGATGAATAGATGGTCAATTGTTTCTCTATTCTTACTCAGAAGACAAACTGTTGAAATATTAGAAAAAAATGAATTTAAATGACTCCTAGTTGGTAAACGTTGTTAGCATATCTTCCATAATTTGATTTTGATAGGTGTAGCAACCTTCTACACAATTTGATCCCACGGAACAAACACACCTCCATAAGATAATCTGCTAATAGCATAGTTGACTATGAATACTACCTTCTTACATGACCGCCAAAAAAGAACATCCTCCTGATTCATAATGCACACATTATCATCCTCAACCTCTTCATCATTGAGATTTCTTTCAAAAAGCAAGCACCATTTGCTCTGATATCCCAGTTGTTACCAACCGTAGCATCAGGATAGTGACAGAAACTAAAAAGTGTAGGAAATAGGGTAGTCAAATAATCATGTCCAGTCCACTTATCTCCCAAGAAAAAAGTCTTCATGCCATTCCTCACCTTGATGGTACGAGAAGCAAGAAAGAAATCCCCGTTACAAAGTATACCTTTCCAAATGTTGGACAATTTGTGATGCGGGACAAGGCGGGACGGACCGGCGACGTGGCGCTGCAGTGGACCGTCAGGAGGCGCAAAAGACCTAAAAAATACAGTAAATAAGCAAAACCGGACTTAAACCGGTCAAAACGGACCCAAAATATGTCGAACCATGCCCGAATCGCTCAAAACGGGCCTGAACCGGCCCCAAAATGACTTGAACCGGCCTGAACCGCCCCCAAACAGCGTGAACAGGGCCTGGATCCTCGAACCGGCCCTGAACCGGGTTAAACCGGACTAAACCGGGTCTGGACCGGCCTGGGAGGTGAACCGGACCCGGCCCGAGTAATCGGTGGGCCGGTCGGGCGAGCGGGGCGAACCGGTGCCGGCTCGCCCGCGACTTAAGTGGGGGGGGGGGGGCGCGTGGCCGCCTATGGTTGGCGGCGGGGGCGAGCGACGCGGCCGGCTCGCCGGCCGCCGCGTACCCCGTCGGGGGGCGCCGTCGTCGACCTCGCGAGCGCGAGGGTTTCGTCGCGGAGGCGGCCGCAGCCGCGGGGGCACGGGCTGCGGGGGGAGGGGGCGGCGCCGGCGGGGCCGGACGCCGCCATCGCCTTCGTCGGAGGGGAAGGGAGCCTCCAAAGGCGCCGTCGGCGCCGTCTTCGCCTTCCTCTCGCCCCCTTCTTCTTCCATCTTCGTCGGGGACGGCTTCTGGAGGAAGGATCCGGCGGAGAGAAGAACCCGTAGGGGGGGTTTAACAGGTCCGACAAGGGGCTAGGGCATCCCAAACAGGTGGGAAAACGGGATGAAGGTACTCCGGGGATCGCCGGAGGCGGGGGTGGACGGACGGGTGGTGATCGACGCCGTCGAAGACGTCGAAACGGTCGGAAACGGAGGTGGATGGAGTCGGTACGGGTCGAACTCGAACCGGTGAAGGGGGAAAGAGGAAGGAATGGCTCGGAAGCCACTGGACGGAGGAGAAGGAGAAGGCGCTCTCGCCGGAGGGTCGCGAAGGAGACCGGTCTTCACCGGAGGTGGAACTGGACGACCTCCATCGTGGAGGGGGTGAAGGGGAAAGGGGCAACGCCCCTGCACAAGGGGCAGCCCCCTAGGGTTCCAAAAATTGAACAATAACTCTCTCTCTTTCATTCAACAATGTGCCCTCTTAAATAGAGGAGCCTATTACAAATAAGACACCCTAAATGACTATTTACATACATGTCCTCGTAAGGACCCAAATTAAAGGAAAAGACTAAAACAAACTTCAAATATTTACAATGAAGTCCATAAGGACGTAAACGTAAATAAACCCCAAAAAGGACCGGACCGGGTCCCCATCAATTTGCTTCTGCCATTGAAATCTCTGATACATTTACCATTTGTCCCTACCCTATACAGGGAAAGCACGATCCTAGCCCAAAGAACATGTTTGTATGAGTTCAATTTCCAAAATTACTTGTATAGGAGTGCTTTATTGATAGAATCCAAAGGAACTATACCTACACCCCTTCTCTAGAATATCTACACACATGATCCCACTTTATAAGGTGAAGCCTCCTTTTGTCAACATTCCGTTGTCAAAAAAATGGTCAGCATTCCCTTGTCAAAAAAGCACGCTCTGATTCTCTCCAATATGTTACAGGTACATTTAGGCACTTTAAGAATAGATAAGAAAAGGAGAGGGATACTTTAAAATAGTATCTTAGAAAGCAGACATCTGCCCCCGGCTTATAGCATTCTATGTTTCCACCATTGAAATCTGCCTTCCATTGATCACACATTGCCAATCCTTCTCTTAGTGCCTTTGTCTGATGATGGAAGCCCAAGATACTTTAAAGGTAATGAGGTCCAGGACATATTGAAAATTCTTTGTAGGAGAACTCTCTACTCCTCATTAAGATTAAGGTCAATGAGTTCATTTTTCTCCAGGTTTATCTTCAGCCCTGTCACAACTTGTAAGAAATGAAGCAAAAGTCTTAGGACAAAACATGTATCAACTTTGCCAAAGGAGAACAACAAGGTGTCCTCTGAAAATAGAGGATGTGTGATCCTCCCCCTATTTTCCCCTACCTCAATACCTTCAATCAACCCAACTTGTTCGGCCTTACCCCCACATAAAATTGAGAACTTGACTGTAAATGACGAAGAGGGGAGAGATTAGATCCCCCCCCTATTTGAGCCTTCTAGAAGAGGAAAAGAAGCCAAACAACCTACCATTAATGTCAACTGAGAATCTGACAGTAGTTATACAGCTCTTGATTCACTCTATCAATCTGCTCCTAAAACCCGTAAGTTGCATCATTAGGAGAATACAATCTCACTTAACACTGCCATAGGCTTTCTCAAAGTCAACCTTGAACAAGATACATTCTTTGTGTCTTTTCCTTTGGTCATGTAGGCATTCATGAGAAGCCATGAAGTTATCCGGTATATATCTACTTAGAATAAAAGTAGTATATGAGGAGAAAGTTAATTTATCAATATATCTACTGAGCCTGGTAGCCAAGAGTTTGGTAATAATCTTGAAATTATAATTAAGAAGACTGATTGTCCTGAGCTCTATAATATTCTCCGCATTCTCCTTTTTAGGTAGCAAGACAAGCATGGCTGAATTAAGAAACTTGACACAGTTAGGGTTTTCTTTAATCTCTTTGATCATGGCCATAAAATCCTTGTTGATAATGTCTCAACAACAAGAATAAAGCCCCATAGAGAAGCCATCAGGCCCTAGTGCTTTGTAAAGATCTATATCCATAATAGTATCAAGAATCTCCTATTCAGTAAACTTGCATATAAGAGACTCAGCACCAGCAATATCAAGTTTCCTGGGCATAATGAAGTTGAAAACAGGATTCCAACACTTATCTTCCCTGAAGAGATGTCTATAAAACTTTGTAGCTTGAAGACCAACCTGCTCAGTCCTTTCATAATCAGTCCCATCCACTCTTAACTTATGAATGTGGTATTCTTCTTCTTTCTTATAGAAACCTAAGTATGGAAAAACCTGGTGTTCTTGTCGCCTTATTCAACCAGATCTCCTTTGACCCTTGTTTCTATTTAATCTCATCTCTAAGACACCATTCCTTGTACTCCACCTTAAGTTTCCATTGGTCTTTTTGTTCCTCCAAAATTAAGGTGGCATCCTTCAATCTTTCAAAGTGATCCAGCTTGGATATCCAGTCATTCCTCAACTCGGCTGAAACATCGAACACTGTACTAGCCCACCTCTTCAGATGCTTATCTAGCCCTTAAGTTTACAAATAAATCTACCGATAACCAAGGAGAGCATGGAGTCTGCTCATTACACCCCTCTTTTCACCAAATCTTTGAATTTGGGATCTCTGCACCAAGTTAGTTCGAATCAAATTTCTTATCCTTCGCAAAGTTAGACCTACCACATTTGATGCCAACAGCCCAAAGATCAGAAACCACTTTAGAAAGGTGAAAGCCCTCAAACAAGGAATACAATTGAACTCACGAAGAAGACAATAAATCTATCCAACTTTGACTTAGATCTCACATTAGACCATGTGAAGTAAATTCTATAGTTCGGAATTTCAATGAGTCCACAATCAATGACAAAATTGTTGAATACAGACATCTCTGGCATTTAAACATCCTGACCCAATCTCTCACCAAGTTTGAGGATGGTGTTAAAATATCCGCCAACACACCAAACAAGGTTGGAGTAGTTGTCTAAAACATACTTGAGATTAAAAAAGAAAATGATTTTGTCAAGACCATCCACATGACCGTAAACATTACATAAGAACCATGAGTTGTCATTGTCGTTATCAATGACCTTGAGAACCTGTAAAGTGTAACCTGTATGTGTTTATCTTTATGAGCCTCCTCTATAAAGAAAATCCGCCACTGTCCCATATGACTGCCAGACATCCACTTTTTCACTAAAAGGCACCAAGACAAACTTGTCAACCTGTCATGACTCAAACTCTTAGACAAATCACCACTGTCGAAATCTTTTTTTGTTTCTTGCCAAAGAAATACAGATTCCGTAGTGCAATCATGTTGTATAGGTCTCTGACTTTCTCTTTACCCACTATACCCCGACAATTCCAATTACACTAATCATGTATATACGACAATGCCTTTTCCCCCATACACCTTGTTCTACCCTTGGTCATAACATCACTATTCAATAGGAATTTCAATTATCTAGATCTCACTCTCTGTTGGTTACTATTCTCTGTCCATAGACCATCCGGGAAAACAAGATCTTGTATGAGGTTGTCAAAGAAATTTATTACATTTTGTTCTCCGCCCAGAAAGCTCAATCCAATAATACTCCCAATTGATTTAACGTCATAATCAGAAATGTGTCAGCTCCCATCAGATTAACCAAGATAAAGGGTCAGTCCAGTTATTGGTATGAACAAAGAACCTTACCTGTGGCCAATGACAAACCTAACTATGATACCCTTGTCTTCCTCAAGCTTTTTCCTCCGTTCACCTGTTTCATTTTCATACGTCATAAATCAACAGCGAACCTTCCAAAATTTTCAAAGTTAAGGAATAATAACATGATAAAATAATGAACCTTGTGGCATCCATGTAGCTCGAACTGAGTCTCTCCTTTTGCGACTGCTAAAGGCAGTGTTAATACCTATGACCATAAAATACTTGCTTTTCCCTTTTGCTTCATTGGGTTTATGGTTTCCTGATACTGGAGAACCATTGAGTATAGACTCTTGTGCAGCTCTTGCGGCTGCTAGTTCCATCTCCAAGTTTGAAATCGTTTTATCCAGAGTCCTGCATATGCAACCTATTGTGAGTTCTACAGAAACTTCACCACTGCTATAATTCAGCATCAATTCTGTCAAACAGAAGATAGGTAAAAGCTCACTGTATAGCATAATGAGTTTTTGATACTTCCCCAAGGATGTCTTTAGGATCTTGTTTTTCCTCCTGATGAGAAAATAAGATCATAAAGTAGCATTATTTACAAAATAAGATAAACCAAGAAATTATACATGAGCAACATCCGAATTTAAAATAAACTCAATTGCAAGAACAACTACAAAATTAAAGAATGAACTTAAGGTTATATCTCACATTTTTTGAGTCGCATCCTCCGGAAACTAATCGCATCTTATCCTCTTGTGCCCTGCTTGGCATGGTAATCTCTTTAGCATCAGGTATTGTCCACATTCTGTTTCAGAACTTTAGTGTCAGCTCAAAGTTTGTCAAAATATCAAAATAGAATGAGTTACTGTAAGTACATCTGTAATTTATTCTCAAAAATAAGCACATAAGATAACAAGATAACATAAAGGAACTAAAGATTCTGTGTCAGGGAAATCCCCTTGCCCAACAAAGGGCATAATTCTAGAAAACCATGAATAAATTCCTAAACAGTAAATAACACAATTTTAGAAAGCAGCTTATCAGGTGTTTGGATATGACCTTTTAACTTGTATAGATTTATTTTTAAAAATTATATACTTTCTATGTTAGCATAAATTTTAAAAATAAAAGAAGTGTCTGATCTGTTTGACAAAAATGACATAATTTTTGAAATTTATAAAACATACTTGTTAATACAATAATTTATGTATTCACAGGATCACTAAACATGTAACAGTTATATGAAACTAGCGTATGAAATTAAGCTTCAGTGTAAGTAACATTATATATGATAATATTAAATAAAATAAGATGCTTTATAAGTTCACGGATGACTCTCTCCTATCAAATGATAAAGAATTTGTTAAACTTGATTATTTTTATTATATTTTAACTGATGATCAATATAATCAATATATGTTTATTTCAATCATAAATAGAGGATTGTGTTAGTTTCTAGGGCAAGCAAGTGGCTTCCTGCTACAAAATATGAAGTGTTATGCTAAAACTATGCTCTTACATCAAGCCAACTCCTCATGAATGCCAATGGTGACAATTCAAAGTGATTATACGCAGAGGTGTTTTCCTTGCTTTTCTTGGAAAATAAACAAGCCAATCTTCCTTTAAATTTTAGAGAGGTTTACAAGGAAAATGTACCTCTCTCAAATTTAAGTAGTCCCAGCCAAACATGTCTTAGTGTACCTCTCACACAAACTTTTATTTCAAGACAAGAACAAAAAGACATCCAAACATGCTATTAGCAAGTGGAAACACAAATTATTCAAGAAAAAAACATGAAAACTGCATGGAATGTGCTTTACAATGGTAAAGAAACAGAAAAAAAGGCTTCATTTCACTTTTAGAAACAATAAAACTCCAGCAATCCTTGTTGGACCATAAAGTCACGGTTTTCAAATCCTGCTAGTTCCACTAGCCATAATGATCTAGTAACCCAATTGTTTATCAGACATTTCTTCAAAGAAATTAGACACAAAAACTATGTTTTGAAATATTTTACGAAGGGACACCAACTGTGTTGAAGACCAAATAGACCCACTAAGATGCAGAAAAATTCGTACTTCTCATCAAATTAGACAAAATACACGACATAACGTGATGGAGTAGTGAAGTAGTAACGCGAAAGGAAAAGTATCAGCACGAATTTTTTAGTATCGTAGCTCAGAAATTCTAGTCCGAGTACTGTCCTGCATCTGTACCCAAGTAAAGAACAGATAATTCCGTGAGGACAAGATCTGGATTTCAAGTATGAAGTTTGAGTCCTCAAAACGAGAAATAAGCAAAGAGCACCCGACAAGCATCCCGTTCAAGTGGAAAAACCCCAAAACCATGAACATTAAGTAAGAAACTCATCGTGTAACTTCTTATGCAACATTTCTTGGTAGGTGTAACCACCAAAAGTTCTCAAACCAAGTATTACCAGACGCCTATGACGGTCTACAGAAACAAAGCATCTCCGAAACCAAGAAACCCGAGAAAATCAATCAACCAAAGGTAAAAAAGAGAATACCACCTGTTGGTGAAGAGAAGCCCCGCGCAGAAGCTGCCGAGGCAAAGCAAGAAGGTCCATTTCCTAGACACTGTGCTGGTCCTGGACAAGGCATCCCCTCCACCTTTGCTCTTCCAAGTCATCTTTCTGTTCTTACAATTGTGCGTAAAACGGTGCCTGCGGCTACAAGGGACTCAACTTTATGCTGTTCTTCTCATATACCTCCCCTTCAGACATTGCCTGAAATTACAGCAAAACGCAGCGTCAAAACAAAACCCATTTTCCCCCCAATTGCCCGATGGAAGACCACGAAATCTAGATCCCGACCACAAGTAAACGGGGGGAAAAGGGGAGAGCAGAAGAATGCAGATGAATCCAGCCTCTACAGGCGTCCGCAGCGTCGGCCGGTGGCAAACTCCAGAGGACGATTGGGAGTCGGCAGGAGTAAGAGAAGCCGGATGGGAGGAAGCAGGCGGTCCGGAGGTGGGGAGAGACCAAGCAGATCAATCCAGAAGCTGGATACAGAAGAAAAGTAGAGTAGGAGGAGCTGGAAGAGGGGAGAACAGGCACACAAAAAAAAGGCTCAAGGTGGCCCCTCTCAACGAACTTAAAATATTCTTCTCCAAAGAATTAAGACAAATCCCTTCCACCAAAATGACAGCCCAATTACATCTGTACCCTTGCCATTTTTTCCAGCTTGACCTGTAGTATTGCTTGGGCTGTAGCAACCATTAGATCTGATTCTGTTTCTTGGGTTTTCATAATCCTGAACATGGTCTGTTTGCAGTTATGTGATCATGATGAAGTGTTCTTGTGGCCTTTTGAGCTCGTAAAAAGGGAGACATCATGGTGGTGATGCCGTAAGGTTAACAGCCCATGAAGCCAATCATAAGGGAGGTTGGAGAACATGGGGCGTAGGGTGCAAGGAGCAGCACTAGCTAGTGTCGATTATTGGGATGGGGGCAAATCTTTTGAGCGCATGATGGTCAGCAGACGAAGGCCCTGGTGTGTTAGGAATTCATGTAAGATATCATATTAATCTTAATGTTATTATTTTTGAGAAGGACCGAATGTAGATCTTTAAAGCGATGTCATACGATGTCTACGGAAAATTATTGTTACCTTAAAATAAGTTAGAGATTAATCACGGTGTGCCACGTTGTCAGAGTTGAGGAAGTATATTTTTAGTATCAAGGGTTGTCGACAATTTTACAATCTTATTTTTCTAAAGTTTTTTTTTCTTTTTCCAAATGGACCACCGCACAGAGAAAACTGATTTTTCGTAGAAAATTCTCGTGAAATCTTGAAAACTACAATGAGAGTTCATAACCTCTTTTGTGCTCGTTAAAGGTCCATTTGGTTGGAATATCATGAAAGAGATTCTAATTATTAAAATATCTAACAACAATAATCCCACCCAAAAATGTACCCAATCACTTTTTAACTTTTAAATTTTTGGATTATTTTACTTGGACATTTAATAAAGTTAAGGCATAGAGTCGCCTTTTTTTCTTCTTTCTCAACTTCAACAAGTTAGAAAAAGTTGGAGTGCAAAGATTATCCCATTATTTTAAAATCTACATTTCTTGAAAAAGTGGAGAAAATGAAGATTATTAGGCATTTTCTTCCCTACATAATCAGAACCAAATGCACCCTAAGAAGAAGTCAACATCAATTAACCAAGTTCTAAGGCCTTGTTCGATGGGTTTGATCTCTAGTCTAACATTTGTTTGGGGTCAGATGTTAGCTATTTTATGTTGTCCGGGAAATGGTCCAAATTAAAATACGTCTAACTGAATCATTCATGTCTTAAAATAACCACTTAAAAGCTGAGATGTAATGGTTTGTTTGGTTAGAGTATAAAAATGATACTATATTAATTTAATATTAATATTTATAAAAGATGAAATATTAATATCACGATTAATCCAAGTAAACACCTGTATTGATACGTTGTTTGCACTGAAGTTTTAAATATTAATAATGATAGCAAAAACACAGATTGGTGATATCTATCACCATCAATTTCACAAGTGATAATAATAGAAATGTTTAATATATTTACCTAAACTATCGCCCTTTACAGTTCAGAGGAGGAGTACATTTCTTTCTTCGAAGACAACAAGGGATATTAAAATAAAAAGTTTATTTTATTGTATTGCTGAAAATATTATCAATTTTTTATCAAAATTTATTAATTATATTTATTTATGAATAATGTTAACAATAAAGGTTTGAGTATTTATAATAAAAATTAATATTTTAAAATATATTTTAATTGATTCTAACTATGAAGTCATCTGGAGATCTCATTTTAATTTTCTTTGAAATTAGTAAAAAAAATCTTATTTACCTTGATAAGATTTGGATTTAGATATTTTATTAAACAACGTGGGTCATTTATATTTTTAAATCAAGTTTAACATTTCTTTCTGCATGTTAAGAGATTAGATGTGAAATTAAAATTTTTAGATTTCAAATTAAGTCAAAAAAATATCACCTAAGTTTTATCATAAACCTATTTGATTTCTCGTAAAACAACTCACGCGCAGATTTCCCAAAAAAATATGATACACCGTGACATTTGGTTGTCAACCGAAAATGTCATTAGTTGACTCTTTTAAAAACCTAATTTTGGCATTCCTAATTCTTAATGGGACATTATTTTTCATGGATAAAGCTGTTCAGCAAGATAGATTGCTCTGTTGGGATGTGTTTCTTTAGAAAACATAAGTTATAATACCATATACATTTATTTATTATAAATAAAAATATCCTATGTGATAGATTTTAGAGTCATGAGATGGAATGCATGTTCTAAAAATGTAAATACTAAATAATCTAAAAATACTTTTCGACTAAACAAATAGCCGAAAAAAATTCTAGAAAATCATTTGCAGAGTAGCAAAGGATATACTTGTATTTCATTTTTCTCAAAAATTTAAGGTTTAGGTGGATGGTTGGGTAAGAGAGTGACACTGCCAGAGCCACCTTGAACACTTACGAGTTTCGTCGATATTTATAAATATATATTTAGAGAGAGAGATGGAAGGTGAAGAATGATAATTCGATAGAGAGATACGGAGAACGTAAACCCAGTTAATATATATTTAACTTAAAGATAAAGTTAATTTATTTTTTAAAAATAAAAAATAAACTAAATTGACCTTTAAACTAAATGTATATCCCACTGGATGTGGAAATTAAGGATGAGACAAAAGAGTTACGCGGTTGTGCGGCGGACATGACAATGTTGGCCGTAATCTTCTTAGCGGGGAGACATGTTTGACCGCTCGCGCGCATGTCGCCGTATGTGTTGCAACAGCTCTTCGAAAAGGAAAAAAAAAAGAAAAAGAAAAAGATGTGTTGACCATGGTGTTAAAGAGGGAGAGGAGCCGTAGGGTAGACTGAATAGACTGAGTGACAATAGTCGCGACACTTGAACTTTGGTAAACTGACCAACAGCATTGGTTATCACTAGGACGGTAAACAACTCAGATTCAGTAGTAGAATCATTGGAATTCGATTATTCCGATTCTGATAAAAGTTAAGGAATTTTGATTTTGATTTCGATAATTTCGAAATTATTATGTTTCGATTTCAATTGGACTCTTATTCTCTTATCGAAATCGAAATAGAATCCAAAAATTTTTGAAATACAAATTATATATTAATTTTTATTTAAAAAGTAATTTAATAATTCACATATAATTACTAAATTTTGATATATATTTTTAAAAATCTATTTTTAACAATTTATATATTATTTTTATAATTAATCTAATTTATTTTAATTTAATTATATATAATTATTTTTTATCAAAATCGAATTAACAAAAATGGAACAAACTGATTCTGATTTCGATAAGTTACCAGAATATCCGATTCCGATAACTTATATAGGATACAAAAATAAGTTTCAAATCTGTTAATTTTTATCGAAATCGAATTAAAATATCAAAATATCGGATTTAGTTTACACCCCTGGTTAATAGTAATTCACAACATCTAGATAGGGCAACTTCGGAAACAAACTTATCAAAAGGCAAATTATATTTGACAGTTGGGAAAGGAATATTTCATGGCATTAATTCTCATTTTTTTTGTAGTGCCAGTTAACTCTATGTATCTCTAGTATAAAAGATCTTTTATGGGCACTTGATAAACGTGCAAATTCCATGGTGTCATTGTACTTGTTATATTTATATGAACTTTGTTGACAAGTACAAGACGAATTTATCTTTCATGTATCTATGTTATCAGTTTGGTCACGCAAGGATGTAGATAAATCATTGCGATATTATCTTTGACCTACACTCGTGATACACTACACCCCTACCAAAGAGGCAATTGAATTAAATGTCAGCTAGCTGTTGTTATCATTATGTATAACTGTATGAAATCTCGTCGACCCCCTTCCTCCTCCTCCTCTCTCTCTAAGGATAAAGTCTTTGGTTTGTATCTGACCAAATCAGATCAAATCCTACGGCCCAGAATAAATCTCTAGTCCTTACAGTTGTGCGGTCCAATTACCTTCCTGGGTACTGACGTAACCCTTCGACGGCGAAAGCCTACAAGGTAAAAGGCACCTCCCGAGGGCACAGGAGCTTGTTGGCCGGACACGGCCACGTGACCTACGGCCAGATCTGTTGACGTCCTCGGTAGCGTGGAGGCCTCCGGCTGGGGGAGAGGACCGCGCTACCGGCAAGGGTTTGGCGTCCTCGCCCGGTCATTCAAAACGGACATAAAGACAGCTTCCGGCCTCCCAACGACCATCGTTTACGGACAGAAGCATCACATGTTCGGCACGTGACGGTAACCTCCTTTTGCAGCGTTGGAGACCGAAAAGCGAAAGACTCTGAGGTGAGGGCTCACACGGCCATCTTACCAGCCCACCGCCTCTCCTACCGTAGATCCCGAGGAACGCCCCTACACATGATAAGCTGTCCGGTAACTGGAGCAGTAGCACCCGAATAATATGTACAAAACCCAAAACATTTGTATATATCTGCGCATACTTTTCGTGACTCTGCAGCCAGTCGACCACCTTGCAGGAGATCCGGGAGTGGTTGATAATTTTAAAAAGATAGTACCGGTAAAGCGCGAAAGAGCAAGACAACGTAGGGGTGTATCCGAGAGAAACTTAGGGTCCGTTTGGCAAATCATGGGAGGACTTCTCTTAGAAGTGCTTTCTTTTCCAAAGCACTTCAAGTTGGAAGGTCTTCGCATTTACGAAGGCAGAAGTGGTTTGGTTACATTTTTCACAGAAGTACTCCCGCGAAGGGAGATGGACGGCGGGGTGGGGGGTGGCTCGGACAGCGGATGGAGGCAGGGGGCGTCGCGGAGCGAGGCGGTCCTTCGCGGAGGGCGGACGGCGGCGGGGGTCGCGGGACGGTGGGGGTTCCACCTTCGCGGGCGGAGGCGGAGGGAGAGGCGGCCGGGGGCGGGCGCTCCTCCTCGGTGCGATCCATGAGCTCCGAGGGGACCGCGATGGTGGCACGATCGAGCACGGCGGAGATGAAGAGGCGGTGGACGACGGCGGACGGCGCCGGGGGGCGGGGGGGGGTCGTCGCGGAGCACGGCGCCGGGGGTGTGGCTTCGCCGAGGCGGACGACGGCGCCGGGAGGGGGAGGGGGCTCGCGGGACGGCGTACGGCGGCGGCCCGGAGGGATTCGTGCACGTTGGGGCCACCTTCGCGGACGGCGATGGACGGCGGCGCCGGGGGTCGCGGACGGCGGACGACGCCGGGAGGGGTGGCTTGGGGGCCGCCGCGGGGGGGGGGGGGGTTCGCGGAGGGGCGGAAGGGGGAGGGTGCTGCTCGCGGAGGGCGGAGGGGAGGGCCGACGCGGAGGGGAGGGTGCGCTCGCGGAGGGGCGGAGGGGCAGAGGGGCGGAGGGCTGCGGGCGGAGGGGAGGGCCGACGCGGAGGGGGAGGGTGCTGCTCGCGGAGGGGCGGAGGGGCAGAGGGGCGGAGGGCTGCTCGCGGAGGGGAGGGGGTGCCGGAGGGGAGGGGTCGCCTGTGCGGATGCAGGATGGGGACACGCGGGCACGGGAGCGCTTTTCCTTTGTGGGAAGGAGAAAATTTCTCTTCCGAGCTTCTGCCTCCAAGGAGGAGTAAAAGTGAAAAAAAAATGTAACCAAACGGTACCATAAAAATAAGAAGAACTTCTGATCAGAGGAGAAGTGGAAAAAAAGCACTTTTACGGGGTTCCCAAACGCACCCTTATGCTTCGCCTGGACATCACTTCGACGTCCGGGCCCAGAAGCTGCCTGCTGCCCAAAAAACGCACATCCCACGTGGTGCGGAGAGGTGCCAGCAGGCGACACTTAGAAGTCTGCTGGGTCCGCAGGAGCTGTTTAAAAAATCGTGCCCGTCTACGTGTCGACGTGTCCGGCGACCTCTGCGGGTAGGGCCCTGCACAAGCAATAGGGGCAGAGAAGACGCCGGGAACTATTCGATGTCGGCGACTCACTCGGTGTCGGTGACTCACTCGGTGCAAACACGAGACTTGGGAGCGCGGCACCGGCGAGTCGAGTTCCTTCGTTCTCAAGTAATTTTTTTATGTGCGTGTCAGATTCGATACCGAAATTATTAAGGTCTGATTGTCTGCTTTCGAAGAGATTAAAATATTTTTGATAACGATTTTGATAAGGTCAGAATTATTGTATTCTGATTTTGATTCCAATCTAATAATTTTTAAAATATTTATTAAGTATTATTTTTATTTAAAGATAAGTTAAACATTCCTATAAAATTACTAAATTTTGATATAATTATTAAAATATTTTTATTATTTATTAATTTATATCTATATCATATTTTATAATTTATTTAAATTTAATTTAATTATTTTTATTTATATACTATTTTTTATAAAAAATTAGATAAATAAAAATAGAATCAGCTAATTTTGATAAGTTATCAAAATAGTCAACTTAATTTATAAAACATAAAAATAAGTTTTAAACTTATTAATATTTATCAAAATTTAAAATTTAAAATCACAAATTTTATTTTCATCTTTAATATTGTCTCATAGATAAATAAAATCAAAATATATTATATTCAATTAAATAAAAAATTAAACACATGCTTTCCCCGGCGTGTGGTTCAACGGAACGTTGAGTTTCTGAAATTCTAAATTGATACGATAAAAAGTGACGAGTTTAAAACCTATCAATAAAAATTATGATAATTTTTTAAATAAAATAAAATTTCAGTTAATAATTGTTTTTGATAGTTGTATAAGGCATATATAAAATTTTAAAAATAGAGGTTTTATATGTATGTTCTTAAAATTATTTCTTTTTTTCATGTATCTTTAAATTCTTATCCATATTTTTACCTCCTAGAAATTGATTTACTTTCATTACAATATTTATAGTTCAAAATTTTTAGTTTTAACGTCAACATGTTCGATGTTTGAAATGCTCTCATTTTCACTCCATCTCTCTCGTGTCTTTTTCTCTTGGGCCTGAATTGCCTCACTTGACTATTGGCAACTTTTTAAATTTTTCAATAAAAAGGAGCCATGGTAGTTTTTCACTTTGGAACACGTAAGTAGGGCATATATTACCAACCTTCTATTTCTTTTGCCATCGCATTCCCGTATTATTAACCCATCCGCTTACTTATGAATCCATATATCATGTTACTGATCAAAGTTATATATTACTAACTCATCCAAACTCATTTATTAACCCCTCATATTTTGTTACTACTCCCCTATTATCATTTATTAACCCATGTTATACGCTACGAACCCACCAAACTAACTTATTAAACCAGGCTAATAATATAAAACATGAGTTAATATTATACGTAAGAGATTAGTATCATATACAACATACTTAAATTATAGGAAACAAGTTAGTAATATATATTTATGTTTAGTATTATATGCAGTGGATTAGTAATATATATAATGAGTTGAGTTAGTTTTATACGTAAGAAGTTAGTATCATACGTAGCATATTAGTATTTTATGTAAAGAGTTATTAACTTAGGTAGAGTATTAGTAATATATATATGTAAGAGATTATTATCATATGTAACATGTCAGTATTTTGCTTAAGGAATTAGTATTATGTGTAATGGGATAGTATTATATGTATATGATTAGTATTATATATACGTAGTTAGTATCATATGCACAATGCTAATATTATAAGTGATTAGTATTATGAGATATAGCGTGTTAGTATTATAGGTAAGAGAAATGTATTATACGTAGCAATTTAGTATTATATGTAAAGTGTGAGTATTTATATGGTAGGTTAGTGCTATAGGTAAGGGATTAGTATAATATATATGGTTAGTATTTTATATAAGGGTTTAGTATTATATGTACAACGATTGTATTACATGTAAATGAATAGTGATATATGTACAATATTAGAATTATATATAAGAGATTTGTGTTATATGTAAAGAGTTAGTATTATATGAACATCGATAGTATTATATATAAAAAATTAGTATTAAATGTGCATAATTATTACTATATGTAGTTTACCAACCTCCACCAACCTCTTGAAATAGTTTACCAACCTCCACCAACCTCTTGAAATAGTTTACCAACCTCCACCAACCACCTAATTCATTAGTGTGAAACTTCAACCACCTTTTATCTTTTGAGAGGAATTGAAACTCCTAGGTCTTCAATTTTCATTTACCATGCAACAACATGCTTTCATTTAGCATGGCAAGTGCCACTTCTTATCGCTTTAGGAATACCAATCATGAGTTTTCACTCGTTGTTGCCAAAATGTTCATTGCATGTTTTTGGTTAGTTACCAATTGTTAGAAATATCAAACAAGATTTGGATTGCCTAAAATAGAAATTTCATGTTTTCGATATCAGAACCCCACATCATAAGGTGAAAAGACATAATTCAAAACCTAAATTTCAATGTTTTATTGATTTTCATTATTCTCTCCATTTTCTATTTTTTTTTGAATATTTTTGGGTAGAACACTCTCTTCACTAGGGTCACATGCCAACAACGCCCCTAGATAGGGTCACATACTGATGCACCATCATCCTAGGGCACATCCTAAAAATGGAAACCATGTCATTTTAAGCCCGTTCTAATTCCAAGTTAGATTTGGCCCTTCTCCCCTATTAAACATCCACATAGCTCGTGAGAACATGGAAATCCAGGTTGCGACCTGAGCCCTACCCATCGGCCGGGTCATAGCCGGGACGCAAAGTCGTGACTCGGTCACGCGACCCATAGACCCACGGGAGGGGCCGTGCGACCCTGCCTGCAAGGTCATGTGACTATTGCAGGCTGGCCACTGGCAACAGTCACATGACCGTTGCCAGTAGCTGAGGGGGCGGGGGGTAAACTCCCCTCCTATCTAACCCCTTGGGGGCTATTTAAGCCCCCAAAGGGCTCTCATTCTCTTACATTTCACTCTTGCTCACAAATGCTCTTGACTCTCAATTTTTGGCTCTCAAATTTTGCTCTCTTCTTTCCTTAATTACTTCATTAGTTCATTAAATATTTGTTTCTTTTTTTGTTTAAGTTACTTACTTTATTAGTTCATAGTTAGTTAGTACTTACTTATGTAATTAGATATTCAACTAGTTTATTAACTAGTTCATCATTTGCTTAATTATGTTACTGATTTCTTAATTAGTGACTTAATTAGTTATTTCATTATTATTTTAGTTTTAAATAGTTAATAGTTATTTAGTCAAGTTAATTAGATATTTAAGTAGTTTACTCAATAGTTCATTAATTACTTAATTGCTTCATTAGTTACTTTATTAGATACTTAATTATTGTTAATTATTTACTTCTTTTGTTACTTAAAAATATCTTCTCCAAGTCAAACAACCCAAACTACCGGTGCGAGCTGGAGTGATCTGGCTTGGTTACATTGCAACTTGATCTCCATGGCAGAAAGAAAAATGCAATGTAAATATTGTGACAAATTTATATTTGGTGGTATTTACTGTTTGAAATTTCATCTTGCAAGCATGAAGGAAAATATTCTTCCTTGCACATGTACTCCACCAGAGGTGAGAGCTCAATTTCGTAGACATCTACAAGCGATGGAGCAAGTGAAGAGAACTAGCAAACGACATAAGAAAACCATTTAGAAAGAATTGTCACAACCGATGAGACATTCTGTGCACATTTACGGAACCGGACAAGAAAGACCAGATATTTTCCAAGACGACGACTACGATGACAGTATGTTTGCATTACTCATAAAAGTAGTTCACTCTCCTATTTTATTGATCATTAAGCAGTTAAATATTTCTTAAATAGATGACTTTTTACAGGGAATGGAAGTAAGTCGAAGATACTTCGCCGACGAAGAGTTATATAGATGCACTGGCCGAATGATGGGTCAAGGGTCAGGAAGTGGGAGAGGTTGAGGAAGTGGAAGAGGATCCAACAACCAACCACAAGTTGAAATTCATGATTTGACCCAAGATGACGACCCGGTAGTAGGTCCCGTGGATCCTGTCATCACCAGACCACGACAATGTCAAAGCAGAATCATGACGGCAATGAAGAACCTCAAGTTGTGCAATGAAAGAATTGGCTGAGCAACATCAAGGTGGTTCTTTTACCATAGCATACTAACAAATGCTGCGAAAGGACCGTACTACGAGAACATGATCAACACGATTGCAGACGTCGGGAGAGGAGTGCCTAGGCCAAACTTAAAGGAGATATACAATGTATATCTTCCCATGGAGGCACAAGATATGTGGCTTCATTTGAATGCATCTGGGAGGAAAGAGGTTACACATTAATGACTGACAGATAGACCGACAAGTATATTTGTTTATAGTTATTTCTATTACATGTATAAATATTCTTTTGGTATAACTTAGTTAATATCTCACACTTAACAGGTATAACAAGGAAGACGATGATTAATTTCTTAGTATACAGTCAAGCTGGCACGGTCTTTTGGAAGTTAGTCGACGCATTAGGACAGGCGAAAAATGTAGAGTATCTTTACCAATTGATAGATGGAGTAATAGAAGAAATATGAGAAAACCAGGTGGTTCAAGTAGTCACAGACAACGCGGCCGCATATAAATCGGCCAGACAGATGCTGATGGTCAAAAGACCAAAGTTGTATTGGACACCTTGTTCCATCCACTCCTCAAACTTAATATTGGAGGATATTTGCAAAGATCCTCAAATAGATAGGGTAGTTAAGTTAGCTCAATTTATTTCTTCTTTTATTTACACCCATTACTTCGTCCTTGCAGTTATGAGGAAACATACCAAGGGCCGAGAGTTGCTATGGCCCGAGGCAACCCGATTTGCCTCCCACTACATTTTGCTAGAAAGTTTGTCGAGTCATAGGAGAGCTCTAGCTCAGATGGTAATTTCATCGGGTTGGGGTAGATGGGTAGCTAGATGTAACCCATCGGATAAGAGAAAGGGGAGAAAAGTAGAGGAGACAATAGAGAGTGGAGATTTTTGGAAGGTTGTAAAGAAGGCACTAAACATAGTCCAACCCATAGTTAAGGTACTAAGGATAGTTGACGAAGATAGGAAAGCATACATGAGATATTTATATGATGCGATTGAGAGAGCGAAGGCCAAAATCTTGAAGATAGTGTTCGACTTCGCCAAGTGGTGGGATATCATAGATCGTCGCTAGAAATGACATTACATCAACCCATATATGCAGTAGGTATATTTTGTTAGTAATTTACTAACCTTCTTTTACATTGTCCAAGCATATAAATTACTTACTAATATTATTTGGTTCGTAGGTTACTTTTTCAACCAAGGTATTACTATAATCCACATTTCAAGGCAACTAATGAGCTACTAGATGACATGAAGAGCATCATTCGACGGATGCTCGGTGACGACAACCGGGCTATTATCGCTTGCAACAAGATGTACGATTACCAAATGTGGTCATTTCACTTTGGTACGAGCAGAGTGGATCGAGCTGTGATGCTACTAAGTTTGGGTACTTAGTTAATCAAAATGTGCAATATAATAATGTAACACATTCAATTTATGCAGTTTATTAGTGGATAGACCATGGCAATTACCAGGGTACGAGGACTTGGTGGATGTAGCCATCAGGGTCCTAAGCCAAACCACTTCAGCTTCGAGTTGTGAGAGAAATTGGTCTACATTCAGCTTGATTCACACGAAGTAGAGGAATAGGTTGACATCAAAGAGACTCAAAGACCTCGTGTATTGTCACTATAATATGAGGTTAAAGTTAAAGAATCTGGAGAGAATGAAATAGAATCAGATGGGACAAAAGAGCTAGATATCACAGGCGACGGGGCGTCAGGTCAAGGAGCCATCAATTGAAGAGGAGGACATCGATTTTGTTTAAATCTTCTACAAGAAGAACTCCTTTGAAGCTTGGGTCAATGACTGAGAAGGGTTGGGAGAACCGAAGTTCAACTTGGAAGATGGAGAATGGGTTGAAGGAGTGCTCGACAATGTCCCTTTGGTCGAAGAATTTCAGATCCCTCACTCCCTAGCAAAGCGACAGAGGACTGTAGAAGAAACTAGTTGAGGTACGCAAAGTAAAAGAAAAGGTAAACAAGTTATGACTGTTCCTCTTGATATTGAAGATGCTGATATAGTTGAGGACGATCGAGAAGACACGCTGGAGCCAAACATTCAAGTGCAATACCAAACATCTCAGGATTCTTTGTCAAAGAGTAGCAGTGACAGTGGAGCTGGATACGAGGGCGCCATCACTTCACAAGTGCAAGGGACCCTAGATCCTGCTATATCTCCTACAATGTCTCTACGCTTTACCAGCAAGGAGCAATACACCCATGCGACCCAAGATGCCGATCATGGTACAATGCTGCAATGTGGAGGAGCTCACTGTACCCATGGAGCTGGAGGAGAATACCACGATGCCTCCAACTATGCATATGATTCATCCCAAGGCTCTTGATTCCAACATAGGGCCTAGAGTATTATAGAATGAATTATGTGGAGTCATCGGACACTTCGATCTAATCAAGCTATGGCTATGATAGCTATGGTGACTCATTTGGATCAAGTCTTAGGATGGTTTTCTGAGGGACTGACGAATATAATCGTTATGTATACATGTATCAAGCTTTATACTCAACTCAAATGACATGGGGAGAGTATATAAACTACCTACAAAATGTAGAACATATTATATTGGAATGAAATTCACGAATTATTTATTTAAATTATGTCATTTTCTCTCATTTTTCTATATTTTTTGAATTTATTTTTTATTTTTTAAATTTTTTGATTTTTCAAAAAAATGTGGTCGTGACTCGGTCGGATTGGGTCGGCCTGGGGGCTGACCGACCTAGTCGTGACCCCTAACCCCCCCTTCCTTGCATGGGAGACCTCGAGATTGATTGAACATGGATCTTCCATCTAAGAAAATTCATATTGATTTTGGGAGGGGTATTTTAAGCTTTCTAGGTCACATAAAGAGAAGAATTTTAGCCAACATAGTGAGTTTTTTTTACATCTTTTGTTTTTTTATTACTTGCTCTTCCGTTTTCATTTTTATAGTTTTTTTTAAAATTTTTAATTTTTTCTAAGAACTATGACAAGCCAAATTGGACTGATTCGGGGCTCTAGAGTCTTATTTCATTGAAAATACTCTTTATCTGACCATTATCTGATCAAAATCACCTTGTGGAGATGAGCCGAGGACGTCAGTGGAGAGTCTTGTGAATTGCGAATGGATTGAAGATTTTCAAAGTAATGTCGTAACCTTTAAGCGAGAGCCATGCATTAATCATGGAAACACGAAGCCTGCTCAATGATCAACCCTTGATGATCCACAATTGAAGGTCTCAGAAATCCAGTGTGAATTCCACAACATATGGGTCTTCGACAAGTCTTTCTGGTGGTGACACATCTATATCGGCTTTTATCATGGCTTTCTGATCTATACTGTAACGACTATCCCAAACAGTGTGTTATGTCTTTCCGATCAACACCAGGCTTTTTCTGGTCTTTTAGGTCAACCCTGGCTGTTTATTATCACCAATCAGTGCCATATACTTGTTACGGATGATTTTAGGGTTTCCTAATTATTCTCAGCTTTTACAAGGTTTATTTCACGTTTACCAGGTTTTTCTAAGATTTTTCGATAATTCTGAGTTTTCCAATCATACTGGACTTGTTCTAAGTCATCCCGAGCTAACCCTTGGCTTTTTGATTGAATTTTTGGATCACTGCTTTGACCTTCGGCATCCTTGGAATTATAAAGTAGAAGTTAAAATAGTTGAGAATTTGCATTTGAATGTCCTCTTTCCTATGCAACAAATGGAAGTCAAAATGGATGTCTCATTTGAAAATTACGGCTTCCAAACCATACACACATAGGAGAGAGAAACGAATGCACCCTCACATGAGGGTGCAGTATGCGCGCCCTCTCCCGAGGGCATGTCCAGTTCCGAAATCTAATTTTCCCCCAGTTTTCGACTTTCCAAATTGATTTTAGAAATTTTATTTTTTTAAAAATGTTTATTTTGAATGCGCCCTCAACTTGGGCTCATCCATTTTAGAAAAAATCAATTTAGAAACCTTCCAAATTAGTTCAACCGAGTTTTGACAAGTTGCACCAAACATGTCCTCAAGGTTAGGGGGCGGTATGCGCGCCCTCGATCGGTGTAGACATGCCAAATTGGCCTGATTCGGAGCCCCAGACTCTTATTCCATGGGCGATATCCTTTATTTGACCATTATCTGATCTGGATTACCTTGTGGAGATGAGTTAAGGACGTTGGTGGAGCCCCTTGTGAGTTGGTAATAGACTGATGATTTTTGGAATAATACTATAACCTTCAAGCGAGAGCCGCGCATGAATCGTGAAAACACGAAGCCTGCTCAATGACTGACCTTGAAATATTCATAATTGAAGGTCTTGGAAGTCCCACGTGTGTTCCGTAATGTTCAGGGTTTTTGACAAGTCATTTTGGCAGTCGTCGGTCTATAACGGCTTTCGTTATGGCTTTTCGATATGTACTGACACGGCTATCCCAGACCACATGTTATGCCCTTTTGGTCATCACTGGGTCTTTTTGGGTCATTTGGGTTGATCTTAGCTGTATATTTCATCAAACGGGGCCATATGGCATTTTCGGTCGATTTTAGGGTTTCTCGACTTTTTCGAGCTTTGGTTCACGTTTATGCGGTTAATATTAGATTTTTTGATGATTTCAGGTTTTATGACTATATCGGACTTGTTTGATCATCATTTTAAGTCATTTTGAGTTGACTCTAGATTCCTCGACCGGAACCGTGCCCTTTCGGATCTCCGCCGCGGTTTTTGACCTTTTACGAAAGGATAAACTAGTAGAAAGCCCTGTGCGAATGTCTCGGGAGTCATTCCAGCTGGTTTATTAACTTGAGAAGCTGCGGTTTAATGCCCTCTTTCCAACGCAACAAACTGGAGCCAAATCGGATGTCCCGTTTGCAAGTTATGGCAAGCGGAACACGTGCGTAGGAGAGAGAGTGTACCCACCCACGCCCCCCTTGAAATGAGAGGGCGCAGTCACTGCACCCTCAGTGTGGGGGTGCGCCTTGCGCGCCCTCAGTCCGGGGGCGTGCCCTATGCGCCCTAGCTCCCTTTGAAAGAGGAGGGTGCAATTGATTTTTGAAAACTGAAAATTGCCCCGATTTACACCTTCTAAACCGGATGTTGGAATGTTTCCCCCTCTAATTATCTATTATTTTGACCGTGCCCCCAGGTCGGGGGCGCGTTCATCTTATCAAGTATATTTTTTTAGCAATTTTCAGAAGGTTCCGGCGATTTTTAGCATTGAAACACCAAATGTGCCCCCGCTCCCCTTGAAACAAGAGGGCGTGTCCTGTGCACCCCCACCTCCTTTGAAATAGGGGGCACGGTCGGCCAGTTTCCCCCGTTTGCTCCATTTTTCTATTCTCTGTAAATTGAGAGCATCCCCATCCTTCAGAACTCTTCTCCTTGTCTTCCAGCCACCCTAGCTCATCCCAACATCCCCAAATTGTCCTCTCTTCGTCCCAGTGCCCGAAGATCGTCCCGAAGTTAGAAAGAAGCTAGTCTATGCTCTAACATGCTGTGTTTTTGATCATCGGCTTCTAAAGAGCTTTATGATCATTTTTCGGCCTAGCTTCCTTCATAATAAGTGTGATTCATCGAGCTATTTTTTATTTCAACAAATGAAGATCGATTTTGACATTGCCTCGGCTTGTGACAGCTTCTACACCGACGCTACACAGACATATCCGAAGTCTATTTTTCTTGGTCATCATCCTCTCAGTAAAATTCACTACACTTACTTGCATATTCAGTTCATATATCCTTCATAGAAATTGTTCCCCAGTGGTTATCTTTTATTTACAATAAGAATCATTCAATTTCAATATCTGTGGTGCCCGTGGTACATCCTACATCGACATTGCACCAGCAGTTTTTAGAACTTCACTTCCAACAACAGAAATTTTAGGTAAATTCATACCACTTCTGAAAGAATTTAAGCAAACTTGTCTTAATCTCAAGCTATCCTCGGTGAGTTCTCTTTATTTTGAAATAAACGTCACTTGATTTTGACATTGGTGTTGTCTATTGCGGTCTCTGCATCAGAGCCGCACAGTTTACATTGAATCTGTCCGACCCGGTTGCAACTTTGCCTGGGTTGTGTTGCCTTTAATCATTCATATTCTCTTTGCTAACTCTTCATTCATATCATTTAGTTCATCATTTATACATCATTTTTATTTAGTGTTTGCATAATTTCATACATCATAAAAAACTAAAAAAAGGGTAGGGCTAACCCGTAATCCGGTAAGTTTGTTTCCATTTGCCGTTTTTAATGTTATTGTTTTTTTATAGTTGCTACACTTCACTCAGTTCTAATCCTTATTTCGCTTGTTTTCTTATCTTCTTTGTTTACTAGTTGCACATGTTTATCACTCTAGCATCGGTTGGAGACTCTTCTTCATCGGCCAGCCGAAGAAGAAGAAAGTTGAACCCGAACATCAAGCTCTCGTGCTAAGGTACACACGATCAAATCCTTATCTTATTTCATTTAAAGTGTAACCCGCAGTTCCTAGTGACCACCTACTTTCATTCTTTATGCATTAATCTCTTTCATTCCATCCTCACTCTCCTCCCACACGACCCGAACCATCTCTCCGGTGCTCGAGCGACGCCGTGAAATGAAAGTTCGGGGATCAATGTGAGTGTGGGACCGAGGTGAGGATTTTACCACTTTCCGAGTGTTTTTCGATTCACTCCCTTTCCCTTATTCCATCATCACCTTTTCTTGAGGTGCCTATCCAGAACCTGTTTATGGAGTTGACAGCTTTTTTGGCAACCACGGTGGGATAACCAATGTCTTCAATCGTGCTAGCTTGATTGATTCGTTCAACTAGTTATTTTTCGATTTGGTTCCCACGCGAACCGGATTGTCCTTTACCTTTTCCATGTCGATTTACCTTTAAACTTTCTGTTTACTCTTCCTTTGAGATTGTCCCCTATGTGGACTTGATTTGCTTGTCTTTAATTTCAACCCGGTTCCCGCATGAACCACCTTTCTTTTCAACTCGGTTCCCGCGTGAACCAATTTATTTTAAAATCGGTCCCCACATGGACCACCTTTTTATAGAACCTTCTAATTGGCCCCATGTGGCCTTCTTTACATTTTGTCATCTTTTACACCGGTTCCCGTGTGAACCACCCTTTCTTCATAAAAATCGGTTCCCGCGTGAACCAACCCCCTTTTCCAAACCAGTTCCCATGTGAACCAACCAACTTTCAGATCGGTCTACGCATGGACCACCCCTTTGCACCACTTTAGATTGTCCCCACGTGGCCCTCCTTCCCTTTTTCTAACCAAACAAACTGGTTTCCACGTGAACCACCCCTTTTTCTTCAAAAACCGGTTCCCGCGTGAACCACCCACCTTTCCAAAACTCGGCTCCCACGTGAGACACCCTATTTCCAAATTGGTCCCCGTGTGAACCATTCCTTTTACCTTTACTTTATATTTTTCCCCACTTGGACACTCCATCACAAGCCGGTTCTCGCATGAACCATCTTTTAGTTGCTAGTTTCTAGCTACTTGTTTTACTTTATCATTGCTTGTCTTGCTTGCATTCACTTGCATGATTTATTTAATAGCTTTCATTCATGTTTGAATATTGATTGCTTCTTATCCTCCTACCCTCCATTTTTATTTTTTTGCATTAGCTTTTGCATCGGGTACTGTATTTGCTCTGATCCATAGGTCATTCGAGGCGGGCGCTCTCTCTCCCAACACACCCTCACCCTCCAAACACCTTCTTGGTGTATTCTTACCTCTCTTCTGGGATATTCTTTTCTAGTTGATTTGGTTGTTTCCATCAAGGCCTCCGTAAGTCCCCATCTATGGAGTATTCCTCTCCGCATAATTGGGCCGATTGTACCTTTTCCCAATACCCGAAGAACCCAAGTACCTACTCGTGGTAATTGAGTGATAACCTTAGGTCTTGAAGATTGAAGCAATAGAAACCATACCAATTTGAGTGAACAATTGCTAACAATCTATCTAATATAAGATTCCAACCCAAAAATTTTTGCCAAGTAGTCATTTTAAGAACTTGTTTGCATAACTTGCTTGCTCACCACAAGTGAAAACAACCAAAAATTCCTTTTTTCAAAACACCTAAAAAAACAAAACAAAAAAATCTATTTAATTTTGTGTTCAACTTGTTTTCCAAACAACCAAATTGAAACAAAAAAATAAATAAATAAAAACATAACATAACAAAAAATCTTTAATTGTATGCTTTGCTTGCTTTTTTTTAACCATCTTTGTAGAAAGATCGACATGATGCCCATGATGCTAAGGTCCGAAAGACACGTCGGGATGTCGGACTACTATAAGATGGGTCACTACGTGCTATAACAACCCATGGTCCAACCAGAAGGCCATGTCAAAACCATCAGAGAACCTGAAATTCAAAATCCCACCCATCAGCCTGCTCCGCTTAGCATGGAGCAACTCCTTCAAGGTCTATCTCTCCACCTTGATCCTAAATCCTTCTCAATCGTGCAGTCCCTAGCAAAGGGCAAGACACCTGTCAATCAAGGTCCAGCTAAAGTCAACCAAGCTGCCTTACCTCCCCAATTGGCAATTCGACCTCTTACGATAACCCCACTTGGGCAGTCTTGCTATGTTACTTTACCTACTCACTCCATTGTGGGTCATTCTTCAACTTGCACACCAACCCACCTCCCTCCCATCCGAGTGCCATGTGCACACCCCCTGGTGAATTCCTTCCCACCTGTTACCAAGGATAAAGAAACTATCAAATTTCCCCTCTATACTATCTACATCCTCCCATCACAAATGCCAACCAACCATCACTACAATGGCTCAGGTGATCCCTTCACCCATGTCAATGATTTCCTGAGCAAATTATCTTGATGACAGAATGATAGAAAGACCCTTGCTTTTCTTCTTAGGAGATCTTTAGAGGGTGCAACCCTAGATTGGTTTTTTTCATTGAATAAAATAGAAATATGGGATTTTGAAACTGTCAAGACCAAATTCTTGCACCGATATGGGCCAAGATATTCAAAAATTGGGGAAGCAAAAGGAGACATGGAATTAATGCAATATCATGATGAATTGAGGTCCATGGCTGAGAGGAGCATTGATGCTATGCACCAACCTAGGAGCTCTCTCCAACCCCTTCCAGATCATCATCTTTAGCTAACTCCTCGACGCCAGTTGATTAGGCCACCCGTGTCCCAACCTCAGCCGGTCATGCAACCCGTGTCAATGGCACAATCAATTGTGCATAATCAAGCTCCTCTTGTCCATTGTGCAAATACCTCATTACCTAAACTGATTCCCCAACCTTTGACTCCACCAACATTTCCAAAGGCTTCTCGATCAATCATCCAGCCCTTGGCTTCTCAGCCTATTCCATCAACAACCCCTCAGCTAACCATTCAAGCCTTGGCCCCTCAACCAATTTTGACATTAGCTCCTCCTCAGCCTAAACCGACTTCTATGCCAACACCAATTGAACAACCCTTGGCTATTCAATCAACCCCTCAAAATAGGGTTCACCCTAAGTCGGTTAAGGCCCTTGTTTCTTCTATTGCTCCTTCCTTGGCAGAGGAACCAGTCACTCTGATCATTCCTGCCCCTGCCATGGTAGATGATTTAGTAACTCTGACTCCACGTGCTCTTGCCCCAATAGAGGAATCAATCACTCCTATTCTTGCTCCTGCTGCAGTAGAAGATTCAATTACTTTGACCCTTCAAGCTCCTGCCCCAGCAGATGATTCAATTGCTCTAACCATTTGTCCTCTTGCCCAGGTAGAGGAATCAACTCCTCAACATATCATTGCTATCTCACAAGATCAAAGTCAGCTAGTAGGGGAGGTCGAACCAAACTCTTCTTGATAGAAATGTATGCTCTACAAGCCAATCCTATGTGATATGATTTTACATTTCTTGTAATATCTTATTCAGTATAAATGGCATAACCTTCATTACTTGCACTATCTAGATGCGTCTATCGTAATGAAGTCCTAGGTTGCATGCAATGATGATTGAATCATGATGAGATCATAATAATGAGATCAATCATCTAGAAGCATATACTCTAAATGTTCCTAGTCGTAGAATCCTCGAGACGGGACATCAAGGATCCGGTAAGACTAGTGTATATGATATCTTCTCATATGATGAGAATGACCGATCTCATTGGTCATCAGTGTGGGGACACTGAGATACATATACAGGTGCTCATTAGAGGAATGAGTTCAATGAAGATGAAAAACTCCTATAGAGGTGCCTTGCCCATAAGATATGGAGTTTATCTCTTTTAAAGAGATATATAATACATGAATATAGTCTCTTATGCCATAGTCATAGGGTCTATCATGTATACTATGTACATAGCCTAATGTGATGAGTACTTTAAGTGTTATGAGTAATCATCACGTAAATTCAAGTGAGAGTCACAGGATAGTTGAGAAGTATATCCTTAAGAACTTGTGAAGTACTAAGGATGCATTTCGAGTATGGAGGATAGGATTGGAAGTTTGAGTTAGACTTAAACTTCTAGTTACATATGACTGGTAGCTAGGGTACATGTTTACCCAGATGGTGGTGCAGTGAGCTGGAAAAGTTCCATGCTATAAAAACTGTAGATTTTACAAATCATAATTGCTACCGACTGCTTATGAAGTAGTCTAGATGAAGGAGTTCATCTTATATTAGAGAGTTGTCTCTAATATCTCTGATAATGTACCATTATTTTGTGATAATGGTGGATCATTACTTTTGTAGTGGAGCCTTTGTCTCATCAGAAGTTTAAACACTTCTGTGGCAATACTACTTGATCAGAGTGGCTGCAACTCAAGGAGATATAATTAAAGATAGAGTATCTTAAACTATAAACATTGCAGATCCACTAACTAAGGCCTTGACTCAAAGTGTGTTTGAGGGTCACCTTGGGCTGATGGAGATCAGAAATGTGGGTGATTGGCTTTAGTGCAAGTGGGATATTGATAGAAATGTATGCTCTACAAGCCAATCCTATGTGATATGATTTTACATTTCTTGTAATATCTTATTCAGAATAAATGGCATAACCTTCATTACTTGCACTATCTAGATGCGTCTATCGTAATGAAGTCCTAGGTTGCATGCAATGATGATTGAATCATGATGAGATCATAATAATGAGATCAATCATCTAGAAGCATGTACTCTAAATGTTCCTAGTCGTAGGATCCTCGAGACGGGACATCAAGGATCCAATAAGACTAGTGTATATGATATCTTCTCATATGATGAGAATGGCTGATCTTATTGGTCATCAGTGTGGGGACATTGAGATACATGTACAAGTGCTCATTAGAGGAATGAGTTCATTGAACTAACCACTATAGAATCCCTGAATGGTATCTTACCGAACTGTCGATCAGCGTATTCTATCATCACGGTTGCACGATTGAATCTTTGACCTGAGTCGCCAAAGATGTCTTACCAGGCGTACCATGTACTTTGACTATTGACTTATGGATCACTTAGTATTGTGGTCCTGTATAGTTAATGGATTGGGTATATGGGAAACCCGGTGGAGGCAATTGAGCCGACAATAAGGGATCATCCACTCTCGGTAGGAGAGAGAGAATGTCCTATGGATAGTACTCTAAATCCTTGGCCAAGGTAGATAGGATAATTGGAAAAGAGTTTTCCAATTGATCCAATTACGAGTACAAGATTCCATAGTGTCGGTATATTTAGGAGTTGACAAATAATGCCGTACTCCTATCCATCCGGGACATTGAATGGACGAAGTTTTATATCCGTGTGGTAACCGATGATGGAAAGGCTCTTTGGAGAGGAGTTTATCCCCGAAGCCGTTTGGGATCATAGGATGTGGCTTGTACCCTTCATGATCGGTAGGCCGTTAAATCTATTATGAGATAATAGATTTAATTTAAAAGAAGTTGTTCTTTTAATTAGGCCTCAACCAAATGAGCTATTGGGCCTAGTGGGTCACACACATAAGGGCTAATCCATAAGTTTGGGGGCAAGGGTGTAAATATAGAGAAAGCAGGGGTTTTTGTGAAAAACTCCAAATTCTCTATATAATAGCGAATTGAGCTTGAGCCCCACAAGCCAAGGCAGCAAAATTCATCCCTACTTCTCTTCTTCACGTTTTCCCATGCTGGAGGCCGTCGAGAGTCGATGGGACTTCATCCGGGGCGAGTCGGAAGGTCCCACACGAAGGAGAACCCGACTATGGAGGCAGCTCGTGTGGATATGACTAGAGGCCGCACACTTGAGTGGCTGAACGAGCGTGAGAACGCTCGATCTTCTCCGATTTTTAGGGATTATTTGAATCCCACAAAGGTACATGTTCTAAACTATTTCGAATACCGATTTTGGCGACGTCGTTCGGTTCCGATCGAGACCAAGACAATGATATACGAGGAATCAGAATTTTTTCCGCTGCGCCAATCTGATTGGACCGATTCCCAACACTTCTATCATTCTAGAATCCCCTAAACTAAGCATGCCCTCTTCCCTAGAACAACCTGAGGAGAAGCCTACTGTAAAGAGCTTAGATGAGGAGATCATAAATTTAGTTGTTTGTCAAAGACTAGGCAAGGATTCTCCAGGTATAGATCAACTATCGTCATCATTGGAATTGATCCCTAAAGTTGGTCAGATTGAATTGACCCCTGAGTTGGGAAGTAAGGAGACCGAATTGGTTAGTGAAATGAAGAAGGAATCTATAAACCTACAGAAGTAAGATGCAGACCTTAGCAAGGGGATACTAGGACCTCCTCTAGCTAGGCAGGCAAATCCCATCACATTCTCCTCACAATCATCGATCGGGACCATGGGCCCACAATTCATCCATCTTAGGGCCACCACCCTATATTTATCTTCTTCACAATCATTGAATGGGCCCATGGGCCCCCAATTCTTCAATCTTGGGGCCACCACCCATACTTCATCCTATTCGATTGGGCTCTTATGCCCCTCTTCTACAATTGGGCCCTTATGCCCCATTTTCGGGCCCCTTATGCTTCATTCTCTAGCACTTATGCCCTTTTCGTCAATCGGGCTCTTATGCCCCTTTTCATCAACTAGGCCCATGTGCCCCTTTCCATTATCCGGGCCCACGTGCCCCCTTTATCCAACCGAGCCCACATGCCCCTTTTAATCAATCAGGCCTGTGTGCCCCTTTCCTTCAACTGGGCCCATGCGCCCCTTTTCCCCAACTGGGCCTACGTGCCCCTTTTCTTCCATTCGGCCCAGGTGCCCACAATTCTCCCCAATTGGGCCTACATGCCTTTAATTTTTCTAAATCGGGCCTGCATGCCCACAATTCACCTCAACCGGACTTATATGCCCACATTTTTTTGCAACTAAGCCCATGTGCCCAAAGTCCTTCTAAATCGGGCTCCTATGTCCACCTTCCATCAATCTTGGGCACACGTTTCCACACTCTAACTTCGGGCCAGCATGCCCCCATTCCTTCGCAATCGGGCCCGCATGCCAAATTTTTTTTGAAATCGGGCCCTCGTGCCCCCACTTCTTCAAATTTGGGTTCGCACACCCATACTCTTCAATGGCACCCACGAGCCCATCACAAATCCCAATTACATTTGTGCTCTCGACCACCTAAATTGGGCCCATGTGCCCAATCTTTTCGTTAGGTCCCTCGGGCTCAACCTCCGATCGGGTCTTCGAGCCCATCACCTCCAATTAGGTCCTCATGCCCATCAACTAGGCCCTCTGGCCCGCATTCAATCCTTGGGCCCACGTGCCTCTTTATTCCAACCATTTCCAAGCCCAAGATCCTATTTTAATTTACTTTTATTTTTTAAGCATATTTCTTTATTTTCACAATTCTCTTTGTTTATCCAAGTTTTACTTTTAACAAAAAATCAAGGTAGAGAAATTTTCTAGGTGATACCCCAATCTTTGCCTTCTACATCATCAATCCTAGTTCCATCATGCCAAATCAGATCCTCCACATCTTGCACCTTGCTGTATGACTCCTGTTTTTCGATTCAACGTAGAGCATATCAATAGTGGAAGCAGTTGGGCACGGCAAGGCAAGGTATGGCAGGCAAGGCAAGGAAAGCACAAGCAAAGTCGTCATCATCAATGAACTTCTTCTTCTCTCAGGTATTACATGAAATTGCATTCATCATCATTATGTCATCCACAAGGCAATATTTTTTTGAAATGATTTTGAATTTCGTATAACAATTTTAATTGAGAGAAATTCATGATTGACGATATTTGTAGATACCTTGTTTTTATTAAAAAAATTCTTTACATTGCAAGGCATGCGAACAATTGATTCACCTATGAAATGTAATATACCTCAGAAATGGAGAGAACTACTAGTATGACTTAAGTCCACATTTTCTAGGTTGTTTTCTAGGAGTCGAAGGTAGAAACCATTCTACACACACAACACGTCCTAATCCTAGAATCCGGATGACCCAACACCCGAGAGAAGCTAGGCAAGGCTCAGAGATTGAAGGAAAACCCTCACCCTACTCTCTTCTGTTCGGTCCAAGATGGGTGAAGGGGATTAGAGGGGGAGAGTATCAAAAGCATCCGCCGCCTTAGTAAGAGGCCGTCTCAGAAGGTCTAACTTCTCAAATAGAAAAAGGATGCCAAAAGATGGGCAATGAACCCCACAGGTTTAAACAAATATGGGTCTATTTGAATGAGTACCCAAAAATGTAGAAAATGAAAAAGGTGCCAAAATATGGGCAATGACTCCACAGGTCAAAGCACCTGTCCGAATGTGTGCCACAAAACTAGGTTTGTCAATAAAGAAGAAAAGACCCGAAAAGGCCGAACCCCAACGGGCAATTAGGTGCAAGTAGAGAAATCCCTCTTGACATCTCCAAAGCCTATCAAGGATTTCCTATCATTTCTTCATTCTTAACCTCCCAGGGTGTGGGTGGATCAACCAAATCGAAGCTAAACTCTGGCCAATCAAAGGTTGAAGGTCAAAAGATTCTGGGTAAGGAACCCCATTTTGCACATGGTGTCTACCAACAAACTTAGAAAAACAATCAAATGATGAGAACTTGTGTCAATACTGATTTTTCTCTAAAAAATAAATATTAAAAAAAAACTTCAAAAAAAGTTGAATATCTTCAAAAACTCCAAAAAAATTTAAATATTTTCAAAAACTCAAAAAAAAAGAATATTTTTCAAAAATACGAAAAAAATTAAATCTTTTCAAGAAAAAGAAAACTTCTTTTTCAAATTCAACAATAATTTTTAAAATGTTCAAAATTTTATCACCGGGCTTGGTTTGAATTTTCGTCTTTACATTCATATTTACTTTCAATCTCTCATGTTTCAAATTCTTCATTGCATATTTGCTACTTTATTTTTACACTCCTAAGAAGGCTATACCCCTTGACAAAGGTCAAGGTAGATTGCAACTTACAAGGGAGATAAGCCATACTGGCATTCTAATCTTCTTTTTCGAGTGTTTTAGGAATGAAGAACAAACAATGTGAACTGCACAACAAGGCGATGCTTGCCACTTCCCTCCTCCAAGGATTCTTACGAGGAGGTGTCACCATGACCTCGGCCTCAACTTCACCGAGGAGCATTTTTTTAAAATTTCAATAAAGCGATGCTCGCCACTTCCCTCCCCTGAGGATTCTCAGGAAGAGGAGTCATCATTACCTCGGCCTCAACTTTGCCGAGGAACTTTTGGTCTATGTCTTCATTAAGGCACATGAACTCTTTTGTGAGAATGCATGTCATCACACTGCAAACTCACCAACATCATTTCCTTTCTTATCGTATATTAGGTGCATTACTACTTATTGTATGCATTGATGTTGAAGACCATGACTACGAAGAAGACTTGACCCGAGATCTCCTTCACCAAAATCTTCGATGGTTGGGTCATCTTTCATACTCACGGATAAGCCAAAGTTATGCTGTGAGGAATGATGGTTCCCGAATGGGTATCTTGACCTCATAGACAATCTATATCTTCAACTAATTGTTAAACAAGTCTTGTTTTTGTTTTCTTAAGCCCAGCATGCATCATGTAGTATTAATTGCATTGTATTTTTCGTTATCATTGCATACATCTATTCATGATCTTCTACATCCATTAGGATATCTCTGAACCCTACCAGGGATCTTCTCCCATTATATACCCCGATTCCGATCTTTCTAATATCCCACCGTGTTTTCTAATCTTACCGTGTCAATTAAATACCACCATGTTTGGTAATCCCCTTGTGCCTCCAAATATTTCATTTCTATCCCCACTGTGGCCACTACAATGCCCTTCTTTCTATTCATCCCACCATGGCAGTCAATTCTGACTCATTCTATCTTTTTACTCAGAAATCTCAAAAAAATTGTCTTTCTTGAAACTCACATTTCCATTGAGGAGACGTCTCTACTCATCTCGGATGGTGCTCCCAATCAAGGATCCCTCTTCTCTGAATCATTGATTGATTTAATCAATCCTCCATCCATTGTAAATACCATCTTTCCAACTTTGTCTTCAGTAGGTTAGGTTAGGTTAGGAAATAGGAAAGTCAGAGGTAAATTAGTTCCAACTAGATATCTACAACAATTGGCACAGAAATGTGTAGTGTGTAAGGCTGCCAAGCTATTTAGAGAATACTATCTGGATGGATGAAATTCAATATGAGAATGAGCATAACATAGATCATACCTTGGGAGTATATGAAGTAGTATCAGAGAAGGATCCTGAATCTAAGCATGAAATCGAGGACTTGGCTAGTTCATATGCATATAGACTTAGAAGATTTGAAGAACCATCAGTCACAGTGAATGAACCAACCAAGGAACTAAATTTAGGAACCATGGAAGATCCTAAGACTATCCTCATTAGTGCAAACCTCACTTCGTCATAAGAACAACGTTTGATCAAAGTTTTGGAAGAATACAAGGACACGTTCGCATAGACATATGAAGACATGCCAGAATTAGATAATTCATTGGTTGAACATAGATTAACTTTGAAATCTGGAACTACCCCAATTAAAAAAAAGCTCAGGAGGTTCCACCCTGACAATGCACTCAAAATGAAAGAAGCGGTCGACAAGTTACACTAGGCAAAATTTATTAAAGTCATCCTATATTTGCAATGGGTAGCTAACATAGTCCATATTATGAAGAAGGATGGATGAGTTCATATTTGCATAGATTTCAGGGACTTAAACCAAGCGTGTCCTAAGGATGATTTCTCTTTACCTTACATCGATGTTTTGGTTGACAACATAGCTGGATATGAAATGCTCTCATTTATGAATAGTTATTCTCAATACAATCAGATCCGATTAGCCGAGGAGGACCAAGAGAAGACCTCGTTCACTACACCTTGGGGAACATATTGCTATGTTGTCATGTCCTTTGGGTTGAAGAATGCTAGTGCTACATATCAGAGGGCTATGATGGCTATCTTTCATGACATGATGCACACCCTTGTAGAGGTGTATGTGGATGATTTGGTCATCAAATATAAGAGTTGGGAAGATCATTCTGAGGTACTAAGGAAAGTTTTGCAACGAGTTAGAGAATACAAGCTGAAAATGAACCCTAAGAAGTGTACATTTGGTGTTTCATCAAGAAAACTACTAGGGTTCATAGTAAGCAAAAGGCATAGAGATCGACCCAAATAAGGCCAAAGCAATCATTGATATGCCTCCCTCAAAAATATGAAGGAGCTTCGAGAATTGATCGGGAGGCTATAAGTTGTCCGCCAGTTTATCTCACAACATTCCCAAAGATGTAAACCTTTCTATGAGTTAACCAAGGCAGGGGCCAAATTTAAATGGGATTCGAAGTGCCAAGAAGCATTTGATGGGTTGAAAACATATCTGGCAAGTCTCCCTGTACTTAGACCACTAATTCTCGATAAGCCCTTGGTCCTCTACATTTCGGTCCTTGAGAACTCTCTTAGGGCAGTCTTTGCACAAGTTGATGAAGAAGAAAAAGAGAGAGATACTTACTACTTGTCCAAGATCTTTAATGCTTGTGAGATGAAGTACACTGTGGTAGAAAAGACCTGCGCTGCTCTTGTTTGGGTGGTTCAAAAACTCAAGCACTATTTTCTTACTCACCAAGTTAAGCTCATTGCTCGTATCAACCCCATCAAGTTTCTCTTAGAGAAGACAATTTTGACTGATCGGTTGGGGCGATGGCAGAGCTTGTTGTCTTAATTTGATATTACCTATGTTTTACAGAAGGTAATCAAGGGTTACGCTATTGCTAAACATCTTGCCCATCACCCCATACCCATCTTTGACATAGTTTGGTTGGAGTTCCCAGATAATAAACTAATGTCAGTCTGATCTTTCAATCTTTAGACATTATATTTTGACAGGGCTCAGAACTCTTATGGTAGAGGGATATGTATTATTTTTCTGTCACTCGATGGTGTCACCATTCCACAGTCCTTTCAACTCGACTTTCCAGCAACCAACAACATAGCTGAGTATGAAGCCTTGCTGGCCGGGTTGGAGGCTGCTCACTTCCATGGTGCCACTTGTAGACACGCCAAATTGACCTGATTCGGAGCCCCAGACTCTTATTTCATTGGCGATATCCATTATTTGACCAATTATCTGATTCAGATTACCTCGTGGAGATGAGATAAGGACGTTGGTGGAGCCCCTTGTGAGTTGGGAATGAACTGATGATTTCCGGAACAATGCCGTAACCTTCAAGCGAGAGCCACACGTGAATTGTGAAAACACGGAGCTTGCTCAATGACCGACCTTGAATAGTCCTTAATTGAAGGTCTCGGGAGTTCTGCATGTGTTCCATAACATTCAGGGTTTCCGAGAAGTCATTTCGGTAGTCATCGGTCAGTGACGTCTTTCGTTATGGCTTTTTCGATCTGTACCAACACGGCTATCCTGGACCACGCATTAGGCCTTTCCGGTCATCACCAGGTCTTTTCGGGTCATCCGGGTCGATCCTAGCCGTATATTTCATCAACCGGGGCCATACGGCCATTTCGATCGATTTTAGGGTTTTATGACTTTTCCAAGTTTCGGTTTACATTTACTGGGTTAATCTCAGATTTTTCGATGACTTCGGGTGTTATGATCATACTGGACTTGTTCGGTCATCATTTTAAGCTATCCCGAGTTGACCCGAGATTCCTCGACTGGAACCGTGCTCTTTCGGATCTTCGCCACGATTTTTGGCTTTTCACGAGAGGGTAAACCGGTAGAAAGCCCTGTGCAAACATCTCGGAAGTCATGCCGGCTAGTTTACTAACTTGAGGAGGTGCAGCTGAAGGCCCTTTTTCTAATGCAACAAACGGGAGCCGAATCGGACATCCCGTTTGCAAGTTAAGACCCGTGGAACGCGCGTGTAGGAGAGAGAGTGTACCGCGCGCCTGCTCCCTTTGAAATGGGAGGGCGCGGTCACCGCACCCTCAAACTGGTGGTGCACCCTCAACTTGAGGGCACGCCCTGTGCACCCCCGCATCCTTTGAAATGCGGGGGCGCGGTCAGTTTCCAAAAATCGGAAATTGCCCCGATTAACACCTTCTAAACTAGATTTTGGAAGGTTACCATCGCTAATTTTAGATTATTTGTACCGCGCCCCCGGGTTGGGGGCGCGTTACGTTTGTCAAGTCAGATTTTTAGCAATTTCTGGAAGATTCCAGTGAATTCTAGCAATAAGACGCGTAACGCGCCCCCGATTTCTTTGAAACTGGGGCGCGCGCAGACCGCGCCCTGTGCGCCCTCGCCTCCTTTGAAAAGCGGGGGCGCGGTCGGTCTAGTTTTCATGTTTTGCACCGGTT
The DNA here is from genome assembly GCA_036172225.1 of Cryptocoryne crispatula var. balansae. Classification (NCBI taxonomy): domain Eukaryota; kingdom Viridiplantae; phylum Streptophyta; class Magnoliopsida; order Alismatales; family Araceae; genus Cryptocoryne; species Cryptocoryne crispatula. Next base: position 30,951,010 of record CM069930.1, on the reverse strand, counting down.
TCTCTTCTCTATAAATTGAGGGCCATTCTCAACGACCCAAGGTTAATCCCCCGTGCCTAGCTCGTCCCGAGGTCGTCCAAGCTCTCTCCCAAAGCCGTGCCGATGTCCAAAGGTGATCCGACGTCGAGAGATCGATCCCGAGGCGAAGGAGAAGCCTGATCCATGCGTTCTGCATCAACCAACTTCATCAGCTTTTGTAGAAAATCTGGGGCTCTTTTTGCCAAAGTCTTCAATAGAGGAGTTGTTCCTCTCTTCGTCCTCTTTCATTTGCAACCGGCGACACTCAATTTTGACTTTCTGTCTGTCCGTGGCGATTGATGCACTAAGGGCGTGCATCTACGTTCTATTTTTTTCACATTCGTCCACTTTTAGAATTTTTACAGACTTCTACAGGCGGATTCTGGAGAAGTCATCAACATCCATAGAAACAAACGACACTCGATTCTGACATTGGGGTCGTCCGTAGCATTCTCTGCACCAAAGTCACGCCAGAAGGGTGCAAAGCTACCCGAACCGGCTTGTTTCACTCATCTCGGCTTCAACTCTAGCCGTTTCATTCTATAAGTTTCTCTTAACTCAGTTTATTTAATTGTTAGAGCATATTTTACTTAGTTTGCATCATTTTTACATAACCAAAAACACAGAAAAAGGGGTTAGGGCTCGCCCCAATCCGGTGAGTTCTATTCCAATTGCTTCTTTGTTTCATCCCCTTTTCTATAGTTTCTACACTTCCCATAATTCTAATCGGTTTCTTTCACTTGGTTTATTGTTCTAGTAGCACTGGTTGATCAAGCTAGCATCGGTTGGACTCTTCTTCATCGGCCGGCCGAAGAAGAAGAAGGTTGAACCTACACACATTCTCTCCTGCGCTAAGGTACACACGGTCAACTTCTTTCTATTTTCATTTCATAAAGTGGAGCCTGCGGCTCCTGGCGACCACCTATTTTATTCATGTTCTAAGTTCATCTTCTCCTCACTCTCCTCCCACATGACCTGAACCATCTCCGGTGCTCGAGCGACGCCGTGAGATGAAAGTTCGGGGATCAATGTGAGTGTGGGACCGAGGTGATGACTTACCGCTTTCCGAGTGTTTTCCTATTCACTTCTTTTTCCCATATTCCATCATCACCTTTTTTTGAGGTGCCAATCCGGAACCCGTTTTTGGAGTCAACACCACCAAACTGAGGGTGATAGGTGATAGTCAATTAATCCTACGCCAAGTCCTATCTAAGTATCGAACTTCCCATCTAAACCTCAAATCCTACCTGAAGCTCACCACCTGTTAAATCAAGCTATTCTTCAAACTCACCTTTGTCCATGTCCCCCGTGCTCAGAATGTCCTTGTCGATGCCTTAGCCTCACTAGTTTCATCTTTATCTGTCCCGCTAGGTAGAGAAGTGCATACTATTCACATTCATAAGAGGTCAATTCTAGTAATTAAGGATGAACATTTTCTAAAGGTTAAGGAGAGATTTAACAAAAAAGAATACTTGGAATACAAAGAAGAAATCTCTATGATTGAGTTGGAAGAATTAGAAGAAGGTGAGAGACCTTGGTTTGATGAGATTGCGTGGTTTTTCGAAAATCAGTCATATCTACTTGGATCAACTGCCAAAGAAAAGAAAGCAATCAGGAGAGTATCCTAGAGGTATACAATCCTAGGAGGGGTGCTCTACAAGAGGAAGAAGCCAAGTTGGTGCTAAAGGAAGCACATTCTGAATTTTGTGGTGGCCACGTGAATTCTCAAGCCCTTACTAAGAAAATCATCCGACAAGGGTATTATTGGCCAACTCTAGAAGAAGATTGCTACATCTTTGTCTAACACTGTTCTTCATGTCAACTCCATGCTGACAAGATTCATTCTCCTGCATCTTCCCTTCATCCAATCCATGCCCCATGGCCTTTCACCATGTAGGTTTTTGATATCATTGTCCCCTTGAGTGACCTCAACTCCGAAGTGCACGTAAAATCATTCATTCTGACAACAACGAAGTACTTCACAAAGTGGGCTGAGGCAGAAGCGTTCATGGAGATTAAAGTGTCAATAGTTTGCTCCTTCATCAAGTTCAACATCATTGCAAGGTTCAAGATCCCCAACGACATCGTCACCATTAATGGGCCACAATTTCTCTCTCAAGATATGTGTAATCATTGTAATAGGTATCGCATTTCGTTGTATCATTCATCACCATACTATCCTAAGGCAATGGTCAAGTAGAAGCCACCAATAAAATCTTAATCAAAATCATCAAGAAATCTTGTAAGTCTAGCAAGTTTGCTAATTGGCCTAATAAGCTTGTAGATGCTCTCTGGGCTTATCGTACTTCTGTAAGGACTCCCACTGGACAAACACCGTATGCTTTGGCATATATGAAGAAAGCAGTGGTCCCCTATGAGGTACTACTATCTCTCTGAGTTCTGCTCGATAGGGATATTCCTATTGATGAGAGACGAGAATCTCTACTTACACAGCTTGAACTCTTGGATGAAAGAAGGCTAGCTGCCGCTGAACTTGCCCGGACATACCAGAATAGACTTAAAAGATTTTATCAAAAGAGGGTGTCAAGAGAAAATTTGAGATCAGTGAGATGGTCATTAAGAGAATTTTCGTTAAGCCGGGGGGTCCCTGATAGAAATGTATGCCCTACAAGCCAATCATATATGATATGATTCGACATTTCTAGAAATATCTCATTCAATTAATTAGGCAAATCTTCATTATAAGCTCTTATTAGAAGCGAATATCATAATGAAGTCCTTGATCAAATACAATGATGATTAAATCATGATGAGATCATGATAATGAGATTGATCATCTAGAGGTATTTGATCTAAATGTTCCTAGTCATAGGATACTTGAGACGGGACATCAAGGATCCGGATAGACTAGTGTATGTGATGTCTTCTCATGTGATGAGGACGACCAATCTCATTGGTCATTAGTGTGGAGACACTGAGATACACATACAGGTGCTCATTAGTTGAATGAGTTCACTGAATCGACCGAATTAGAAACCCCGAATGGTATCTTACCGAACTCGTCTATCGTGTCTTCTATCATCACGGTTGCATGGTTGGACCTTTGACCCGAGTCACCAAAGATGCCTTGTTGGGTGGAACTTGTGCTTTGACCATTGACTTATGGATCACAATTTAGATGGTCCTATATAGCGATGGATCGGGTACAAGGAAAATCCGATGGAGGCAATTGAGCGGACAACAAGGGATCATCCACTCTCGGTAAGTGAGAGTGAATGTCCTATGGGATAGTACTCTAAATCCCCTGGACAGTAGATAGGATAATTGGAAAAGGAGTTTTCCAATTGATCCAATTCCGAGTACAGATCCTATAGAGTCGGTACACTAAGGAGTTGACAGTCGATGCCGTACTCCTTTCCGACCGGGACATTGGATGGATGAGGGTTTATATCCATGTGGTAACTGATGATGGAAAGGCTCAATGGAGATGAAATTATCCCCATAGCCATTTGGGATCATGGGATGTGGCTTGTACCCTTCATGATCGGTAGGCCGATTAATCTGTTATCGGATAACGGATTTAATTAAAATTAAATAGAATTGTTCTATTTTATTTAGGCCTCAACCAAATAGGCTATTGGGCCTAGTGGGTCACACACAATAGGACTTATCCACAAGTTCAGGGGCAAGGGCGTAATTTATAGAGATTTTGGGTTTTTATGAAAAATTCCATAATTCTCTATAAATACTAATGGTTTCTGCCAAACCCCATCAAGCCAAGGGTGAAAACCACGTCCCAAGCCTCCTCCCTACCTCCTCCTCTCTTTAGAAGGTGTCCATGGTTGATGGAGCTCGGTTCGGGAAGAGTTCTCGAGGCCGGCGCGAAGGGAGAACCTGCTGTGGATGAAGTTCGTGTGGATACTGCTGGAGACCGGACACTTGAACGGTTTGGAGAGCTTGAGAAGCTCATCTCCTTCCTCTCCATGGGATTATTTGAATCCCTATCAGGTATATTCGAACCCGATTTGATCGGTTTTCGATTTTCGTCGTTCGGTTCTGATTGAGACGGATTCTAAAGGAACCCATAGGAATCGTCGCTTCCGCTGCACCAAATTTTAATGGACGATTCCTTACAGTCCCCACTCCAAATTGCAACTTAAATGGGAAGGGCCTATTGTAATCACTGAAAAGTATCTAGGCAATGCATATGAGTTAACTAACGTAGATGGAGAAAAATTGAGTCATCCTTGGAATGGAGTTTACCTCAAAAATTATTTTCCATAAAAATGGATAAACCACTAGTATAACCTCAAATCATCGATCCTAGGTTGTTAGTTAGAAGTCAAGGATAGGTACCATCCTACACACAACACCTCCCGATTTTGGAATCCAGACAACCTGACACTTGTGAGAGGCAAGGTAGAAACCTAGAAATAGAAGGAATACCCTTACACTATTCTTCTCTACTCGGTACAAGATAGGGAGCAGAGGTTAGAGAGGGGTAGTATAAAAAATGCATGCCACCCTAATAGGAGGCCGTCTTAGAGTGTGCAAAAGGGTGCCAAACGATGGGCAACAAACCCCTCAGGTTAAAAATAAAATGATCAACCTGTCTGAATGAGTACCCAAAATGATAATCAAGGTAAAAGGCACCAAAAGATTGGTAATGTCCCCAGAGGTCAAAAGCTTATCCAAATTTGTGCCACATAAAAGTGCAAAAATAGGAAAGACCCAAAGAGGCCGAACCCCAACGGTTAATTTAGGTGTGAGTAGAGAAATCCCTCTCAACATCTCCAAACCTTATCAACGACTTCCTCTATACTCTTCCTTTTTAAACCCCTAAGGTATGGTAAACTGACCGAATTTAGGTGAAACCCAAGACAATCAAAGGAATAAGGTTAGAAGAATTCTGGGTTAGAAACTTTATTTTGCACATGATATCTACAACTTGAGTCTTGACAAATCCCAAAGACCGATGAATTGTCTCAAATATTAGTGTTTTCTCCACAAAAAATTTGATTTTTTTTTAAAAATATGAATATTTTCAAAAATTCAAAAAAATTGAATATTTTCAAAACTCTAAAAAAATTGATTATTTCAAAGAAAATCCAAAAAAATGCATCATTTGATTTAATTTAGTCTTGATTATTGCTTTAGTTGCATCCTTGTTTATTTTTCTATGATGCATATTTTTATTTTTTACATTGCATATCTATTTTTAATCACCTTGTTAAGAGGGATCTTCCCTTTGACCTAAGTCAAAAGTTGGTCGAAACAGGCAAAAGGATGAGTAGTGGTGAAGATCTAACCCCCTTTTATCAAATACTTCAGGGATCTTGAAGTAAGAAAGAAAGATTCTCACCATGGTAGGTAAGTTCTCTCAACCCTTATCATCATTTTTATTTTAGTCATTTATTTTATTCTACCTTGTTAAGAAGGCTCCTCCCTTTGACTTAGTGTCAAGTCAAATGAAAAATAGGCAAAGGGATGAGACATGGATAGAATTGATCCTTTTGTTAAGTGTTTTTAGGCACTAGATAGTAAGGAGGATGGATTCTCACCACACAGGTAAGGTTTCTTACCCATCTTCGCATTTATTTTATTACTTCTTATTTTTCACCATGTTAAGAAGGCTAAGCCCTTTGACAAAAGCAAAGGACCAAGCCACCAAGTTGTACTAATCAAAACCATTGAGGTGATGTTGCAGATAAATGCAAAACAAGATAAGTGGACACAAACACTGATTTAGACATAAACATGATACAAGTCAGGAGCCTGATACAAGAATATTGGGCATATAGATCATAAATATACTCATCCCTATGCTCAGAAGAAGAAACCAAGTAGTCGGCCACACTCAGAGTCTGGCTTCTCTCTGGATCTACTTCACCTTGTGCTGTGCGGCCTCGGCTCTAGTATGAGCTACTGTGGTGGGTCCATGTGCCACTTTGGTAGCTACAACATTGATGGGTGACACTATGATGGGTACCACAAGAAGACTGATGGGCCATCTCTCAGTAGAAGCACAACTCCGCCTGAGTAGAAACCGGATCGATCTACATCTGGTAATGTCTCTGCTCCATGGCATGCATCACAACATCTCACTCGTGGAGGGAAGCTGTGTGCTGAATCTTTACCTCGGAAGTGCCTTGAAGTGGCAGCGGTCCCACGTTAGTATCTCCACATCAAAGTCAACTCAGAGTTGAGCCATCTCGAGGGTGGGTACCTGAGTCTGTAGCTCAGCCTCCAGGGCTTGGATCTTGGAAGAGGACTCTGAACAAGAAGCAGCAGCTGATCGCTCCAGTTTAGCCACCTATAGGCTGAATGTAAGGCTTAGACAATGAAAGAACAAGTGTAATAACAATTGTCAGGAAGTTACCGCGATCTCCTTCTCTGCTAGAGACCACCTCATGGCAACCAACTTGTCTCACAAGGCCCTCACCTCCTTAGTGTGGATGCTGCCACGGGGTTGGGTGTCCCCATCTCTTAGAAAATTCCGCCACTCCTCTCCTTCTGGCTTCGGGCTTTGGTGGGTGTTGGTGTGTGTGTGTGGTCGCCAAGAACCACGGGCTTCAATAGTAAAAGAAAAGAGACAATGTAAGTATTAAAGGAAATGACCGAATGTACTTAAGAGGAGAGATCGTGTTGGGAGATTATGGGTTCCATCTTCTTCCTTTTCGGCTGCCTGAGAAGAAAGAGCTTGAAGCACTTTTGGTTGTTCCTACAAAAATAGCTAAGCTACAAAAACAAGTAAAAGTGGATTAGAACTAAAATAGTGAAGCATCTTGCAAATAAAATAAACTAAAACTATAGAAGGAAGTGGACTAATTGGATTAGGAATGACTCCCAACCCCCCTTTTATGTGTTTTGGATGATTATATATGATATGATTAAGCTAAATATGCATGTAAGCATGATTATCTATGATGAAAAACATAGAAATAAAGAAATGCTAGAAGATAGGGGAAGAAAAATGGGTTTCGACTCCAAAAATGGCAATCTAGAGATCTGGGGGACCCGATAGGTGGGTCATTGGGTGACCTGGCAGTGGGGTCACCAGGCGACCTGGCATCAACTCATCTCCTGTGCTAGAACCTAGTTTGCTCCTGGATGCTTTTGGATGGCCTTCAAAGCTTGATGATGACTCTTAGAACTCCTAGAATGTGGATGATGATCTCCCCTCAGATGTAGGAGCTTGAGTAGCTTCAAAATGTATGCTGGTGAAGAAACGGAGTGAAAAACATCGGTCTTTGGAGGTGAATGGAGTGGGAAGCTCTTAATCTCTTAGGCAATGAAGCTTGGAGTATGGAGATGGCTTGAAGCTCTCTAGGGCTCTCTCTTGGGGTCTTGGGACGTTCTCCCTCTTCTCCCACTCTTCCAACCCTTCTCCAACCCTTTCCAACCTTTGAAAATGTGGTTAAGGGGTCTTTTTTATAGGCAAAGAGGCCACGGGCATTTCAGGAATAAAAAATGTCATCCGGAACAACAAATGACCCGCCTGATGGGTCACCTACGGGACCATAAATGCCATTAAATGCACATGCGCCGAAAGTCGGCTGTGCGCCGTCTAGGCCTGCGATAGTGCCAGGCATCTAGACTGGCGAGACGCCTATGTTCAGTCGATCCCATCAGTTCGGACGAGTGTGCGTCGCTCACATGTCACTTCCATTAGTTCGTATGCTACAGTGTTGGGCGACCCATTGACCGGGACGCTTCCCATTCCTGACTGGATTTGACTCTCCATCTATCATTGTCAGAATGGGCAGATTTGGTGAGAATTAGGAGATGACCCGTTGATTGGGTTGCTAAGTGACCCGATAGGGGGGTCACCTGGTGACCTAGCAGACGAGTCACCTGGTGACCCAGCAAGGGGGTCATTGGGTGACCCGGCAGGGGGGTTGCCTGGTGACCCGCCAGGCGAGTCACCTAGTGACCTGGCAGGGGGGTTATCTTCCCTTTCAGAGCCTATTTCTTTGCCATTTTTTCAGAGATCCAGTTTGAATATCAGAAACCTCTAGTATCTTCTAAGAAAACATAAATCTTAAGCTCCTTAAATAGACAAAATTTGCATGTCTATACTCAGAAAAAGGAACTCCCTCTGAGCAGGCCATGCATTGCAAATACAAGAAAAGCAAGTAAGATATGTGACAATACAATTAAAGAAAACAAGTGACACACATACCTCTGCCTCTAAAGCTATCCTGAGAGAGGCCACCTGCTCCTCTAACTCTCGAATTTGTGCTTGATACTGGGCAAGCACACCTTGGGAATCCTGAAAAAATAAAATTTGTGAGGTAAGACAATGCAACTTGTTAACAAAGAGATGGTGGAAAAGCTAACCTGGCTTGTGTTGTCAAACATATGACCATAAGTAGCATCGTACTGGCGAACGAACTCCGTGTCATCCATGGTAGTCGAGAATACTACAGTACCCTCTGCCTCCCAGTCCTCCAGAGCAGATTGGTATTGAGCAGCCCAGTTCACCGAGTGTGTCAGGCCCTTGGTACCGTGGCTGTGCCTAGAAGGTGGAGGGGGGCACCACATGGAGAAAGGCCACGGGGCATGGATTGGATGAAGGGAAGATGCGAGAGAATGAATCTTGTCGGCATGGAGTTGAAATGAATGACAGTGCCAAACAAAGATGGAGCAATCTTCTTCTAGAGTTTGCCAATAATACCCTTGTCGGATGATTTTCTTAGCAAGGGCTTGAGCATTCACATAGCCACCGCAAACTTTAGAATGTGCTTTCTTTAAAACCAACTTGGCTTCTTCCTCATTAAAACATCTAAGTAAGATTCCACTTAAGCTCCTCTTGTAGAGCACTCCTCTTAGGACTATATACCTCTTGGATACTCTTCTGATAGCCTTCTTTTCCTTGGGAGTTGATCCAGGCAGATATGTCTGATCTTGGAAATACCTTGTGATCTCATCAAACCAAGGTCTCTCAACTTCTTCTAATTCTTTCAACTCAATTAAAGAAATTTCTTCTTTGTGTTCTAAGTATTCTTTTCTGTTAAACCTCTCCTTGACCTTTAAAAAATGTCTATCCTCAATTGCTGGAATTGACCTCTTACGGACATGGATAGTCTATACTTGTCTGCGTAGTGGGACAGATAAAGATGAAGCTAGTGAAGCTGAGGCATCGGCAAGAACATTCTGAGCACGAGGGACATGGACAAATGTGAGTTTGAAGAATAGCTTGATGTAGCAGGTGGTGAGTTCTTAGTAGGGTTTGAGGTTTGGATGAGAAGTTTGGTACTTAGATAGGACTTGGCGTAGGATCAATTGACTATCACCTATCACCCTAAGTTCGGTGGCACCATGGAAGTGAGCGGCCTCCTGCCCGGCCAGCAAGGCTTCATACTCAGCTATGTTGTTGGTTGCTGAAAAGCTGAGCTGAAAAGCCTATGGAATGGTGACACCTTTGATGACAGAAGAACAATACCTATCCCTCTACCCTAAGAATTCAGAGCCCCATCAAAATATAATGTCCAAAGATTAGAAGATCAAACTGTCATTTGTTCGTCATCCGGGAACTCTGACCGAATTGGGTCAAAGATGGGTATAGGATGAGGGGTATGGTGTTTAGCAATAGCATAGTCCTTGCTTGGCTTCTATGAAACATAGGTGATATCAAATTGGAACAAGAAGCTCCGCCATCTCCCTAACCGATCAGTCAAAACTATCTTTTCTAAGAGAAACTTGATGGGATTCATATGAGCAATGAGCTTGACTTGGTGAGCAAGAAAATAGTGCTTGAGTTTTTAACTACCCAAACAAGAGCAGCATAGGTATTTTCTACCATAATGTACTTTAGCTCACAAGCATCAAAGATCTTGGACAAGTAGTAAGTAGCTCGCTCTTTCTCTTCTTCATCAACTTGTGCAAGAACTGCCCCAAGAGAGTTTTCAAGAACCAAAATGTAGAGGACCAAGGGCTTGTCGGGAATTGGTGGTCTAAGTATAGGGGGACTTGCTAGGTATGTTTTCAACCTATCAAATGCTTCCTGGCACTTCGAATCCCATTTAAACAGGACCTTGCCTTTGTTAACTCATAGAAAGGTTTATACCTTTGAGAATGTTGTGAGATAAACCTGTGGACAAATTGCACCCTCCCAATCAATCCTCGAAGCTCCTTCATATTCTTTGAAGGAGGCATACCAATGATTGCCTTGGCCTTGTTTGGGTCGATCTCTATGCCCCTTTTGCTTACTATGAACCCAAATAACTTTCTTGATTAAACACCAAACGTATACTTCATAGTGTTCATTTTCAGCTTGTATTCTCTAACTTGTTGCAAAACTTTCCTTAGTACTTCAAAATGATATTCTTGACTCTTGGACTTGATAACCAAATCGTTCACGTACACCTTTATAAAGGTGTGCATCATGTCATGAAAGATAGCCATCATAACCCTCTGATATGTAGCACCAACATTCTTCAACCCAAAGGGCATGACAACATAACAATATGTTTTCCAAGGTGGAGTGAACGACGTCTTCTCCTCGTCCTCCTCGACTAACCAGATCTAATTGTATCCAGAATAACCATCCATAAATGAGAGCATTTCATATCAAGCTGTGTTATCAACCAAAACATTGATATGAGGTAAAGGGAAATCATCCTTAGGACACGCTTAATTCAAGCCCCTAAAATCTATGCATATCCAAACCCATTCATCCTTCTTCATAACAGGGACTATGTTAGCCACCCATTGTGAGTAAAGAATGATTTTAATAAATTTTGCCTGGTGTAATTTGTCGACCTCTTCTTTCATTTTGAGTACAATATCAAGGTAGAACCTCCTAAACTTTTGCTTAATCTGGGTAGCTCCAGATTTCAAAGTTAATTTATGTACAACCAATGAATTATCTAATCCCGGCATGTATTCATATGTCTATGCGAACATGTCCTTGTATTCTTCAAAAACTTTGATCAAACATTGTTCTTCTGTGGGAGTGAGGTTTACACTAATTAGTATAGTCTTAGGATCTTCTAGGGTTCCTAAATTCAGTTATTTGGTTGGTTCATTCCCTATAGCTGATGGTTCTTCAAATCTTCTAAGTCCAGATGCATCTGCATCAGCCAAGTCCTCAATTTCATCCTCAGATTCAGGATCCTTCTCTGATACTACCTCATATACTCCCAAGGTATAATCTATGTTATGCTCATCCTCATATCAAATTTCATCTAGCTGGATAGTATTCTCTAAAAAGTTTGGCAGTCTTGCACATTCTACGCATTTCTGTGCTAATTGTTGCAGACATCTACTTGGAACTCATTTACCTCTGACTTTCCTATTTCCCAACCTAACCTGACCTACTAAAGACAAAGCTGGAAATATGGTATTTACAATAGAGGGAGGATTGAGTAAATTGATCAATGATTCAGAAGAGAGGGATCTCTGATTGGGAGCTCCCTCTAGGATGAGTAGAGACATCTCCTCGATGGAAATGTGAGTTTCAAAGAAGACAATTTTTTTGGGATTTTTGAGTAAAGAGACAGAATGAGTCAGAATGGCTCAAGACTTAGAAAACATTGACAGAATTAACAAAGAGAAAAGCTTAAGGATAAAGGGGAAAAAGGGGCTCGTGGGCCCAATGCTAACAAAAAATGGGCCCATAGGCCCAAAATTGATGAGAAATGTAAATGAGTACATGGACCCAGTTCTGGATATGGATGGACATGTGAGCCCATGTTGGAAAGAGTCCATAGTCCTGAAGCTAACGAGGGAAGTAGATGGGCAAGCAGTCCCAATGAGAATGGAAGGCTAGAGAGGGCACATGGGCCCAAAGTGAGTTGTTGGTTTGGTAAAAGAAAGTGGGCTCACAAGCCCATCTAATAAATCCAAGAATAATTGTATGAGGCTTACACATAAGATTGTTGTATTTGGGCCTCATGGGATGGTTCTGACTTTGGTGGTAGTTTGCTCAACAAGATGATCTAAGATTGGTTTGCCCTTGTGTGGTTCTTGGTGCTTTTCCTCAGTTAAAAACAAACAAGTCAATGACAAGCACAGATCTTCCAAGTCTTCTTCATTTGGAGCCTTCCTTCTCTTGATAGCTGTAATTGATCCTTTGTCATCTTCAACCATCGTCATGATCTCCCATTTGATAAAGAATGCCTGGAGTCCCATGGCATATCCTAACTGGACGACCCTCCTTGGGATGAAATCTTTTTCATATCCCAGCTCCAGTCTACGTGGCCTTTTCATAGTTTTGATCAGTTGAGTAATGCCTTGAAGGTCTTTACCCAAATATTTCCCAGGTTGATAACCCAATTTCATCATCATCTGCCATCCCACAGTGTTTGGCAGAGAGGCGGTCATGCATCCAACTTCTGGCAATTCTTCCACTGAGATCTGGGGTTGTATTAATAATCCTAGGGGCGATGTAAAAGAAGTATCATTCATCTCGTCCCTTATAGGCATGCTAGTCACCTTGACTACTTGTCCTTTAAAGGGAAACTTTTTGCACTGGTGGTTTGTTGAAGCTACAGCTTTTATTGCTTCTAGATATGGCCTTCCAAGTATAGCCTAAAAAGTTGGATCTAGTTCTAGGACATGAAAATTAGTTGTGACCGTGCATGGTCCAAGTTTAACTTCTAGAGTGCCCACCCCACATGCAAACCTCTTGGAGTTTTATTAAGCTTTCATTATGGCACAAGATGGCTTGATTTCTTGTTCAGAAATGCCGCATAGCTACAAGGTTTCTGGTGGCATCACATTGATGGAAGCTCCAGTGTCAACCAAACATGATTTCACTTCAACATTATAAATGACAACAACCACATGCAAAGCATATCTTCTGACCACTAAATCGACTAATTTCTCCTGAGAGAAAGTGAGTGTTGGGTGCTCACTTCTAGGGACTAACACTGTAGTGATCTTCTCTGACGGGAGATCTTCATTTACCATGACCCTTTGCAAATACTGCTGTAAAATCTCCTAGTGCACCTTTGATCTTTTGATCAACTCAAGTATGGAAATACGGGCCAGTGTCTTATCCAAATGCTTCAACAAATCATAGGCCGTGCACAACAAGGGTGCTTCCACTTGTTCTTCCTTCACTGGATCCTGCAGTTGAGTCTTGGGTTAGGAAAGAGCTGCTGGAACATCCGCCCACTCTGAAGCACCAAGGCTATTTGGCGGTCGGGTAGAGGTGATGGGTTAACTGGAGTGGGAAGTGGTGGAACAGGTGGTGTAGGTGCAGGTATCGTGGGCAATGGGATTGGTGGATTTGGAATGATTAGGTTTGTGGGTAGAGGGGTAGGAATTGGAGGTGGTAGGGATGGCAATGGTGGTGGCTTGATAAGTAGAGGCCAGGGTGAAGGAGGGGTTGATGAGTTTAATGAAGGTGTGGGTAATGTGGTAGGTTGTGGGGTTGGTGGAGTAACAGAGTTCATAGGTTGGGAATTCGGGTTTGGTTATGATTGTGGTGGCCAGATGAGTAGGGGCCAGGGTGTAGCAATGGTTGAGAGAGGTGTAGTTATCGTGGGGAATGGCATAATGATGAGTCAGTGAGAAGAAGTAGCAGCCAATGGTTGGGTTATTAAGCTTGGTGGTGATTGTGGAGTAGGCAGTGCACGGATTATCTGTCTAGTAGAGTTCCTGACAGGAGGCCTAGCTATGTTGACTGGCACAGTTTCATCGTAGTTTTCTAGTTGCCAACCTTGAGTACAGCTGGCAACTTTCTGGGAAATGGAGTGTACTAAACCAACTCATTGGTTTGGTTGTGCTAGTGCCGGTGCCAGAGTGGGAGAATGCAATGGGAGCGGATTCTAAACGATCCCCAAACTAGGTTGTTGTTAAGGCTGAGCTGGTGGACGTTGTCGCTACTGCTATCTAGCTTTCATTGCCTATATGCATTCCCCCATCTGAGCCCAATCAATGCTGCCTTGGTCATTCAGATCACGGATGTACTCTTTAAATTGAAAACACACTGCAACAGTGTGACCAGGGTACCGGTGGTAAGCACAGTATCGGGACATATCTGTATTCACTAGGTAGACCTCTCTTTCCTTGGGTAATTCCAACTGTTTCTCTACCATGAGAACATTGAAGATATCAGTCAAGAAGTAAAACAATTGTCGATAATTCTCTCTCCTAAGACCTCTCCTTCGTGGTGCTTGATTAGGTGGTGGTAGTGCCCTATTGTAGGTAGGTTGACAAGGTTGCTGAGGTTGCACTACTAGCTGAGGAGGTGGTTGTTGTGGCTTAACTTGATGTTGAGGGGGTGGTAAGAAGGATTCTATGGCGGGTTCCTGTACTAATTTTGACGGTTCCCTCCTTTGTTATCTACAATGTTTACAGCTTCATTGTTGACTACTCCCTCAGTTGTAGGCCCAACTGGTGCAAAGGTAGTTTTCCTGATGTTTCTAGGTTTGGAATTAAAAGGATTTATCATTGTGGCTTCCTTAAAGTGGGCTTGCGAATATCATGCACTGTCATAGCTCATTCATGGTAGTGTCAACTTTGAAAATGGGTTCCGGATTGACACCTCCAGAAAAGGTGATGATAGAATAAAGAAAAGGGAGTGAATCGAAAAACACTCGAAAAGCGGTAAAATCTTCACCTCGGTCCCACACTCACATTGATCCCCGTACTTTCATCTTATGGCATTGCTTGAGCACCGGAGATGGTTCGGGTCATGTGGGAGGAGAGTGAGGAATAGAATGACTTAGAACATGAATAAGAGAAGTTGTGGTTGCTAGGAGCTGCTGGCTCCGCTTTATGAAATAGAAACAAGAGATGACCTTGTATACCTTAGCACGGGATATGATGTATGAGTTCAACCTTCTTCCTCATCGGCCAGTCGATGAGGGAGAGTTCAACCAGTGCTAGCTTAATCAATCTATGCAACTTAGAACAATAAACAAGTGAAGGGTTTGATTAGACTTGTGGGAAGTGTAGAAACTATAAGAGAAGAGATGAGAAAGAAGCAATCGGATTCAGACTCACTAGATTGGGGGTGAGCCTTAACCCTTTTTTTTGGTTATGTAAAATGATGCAAACTAACTAAAAGATGTTCTAACAAGTAAATGAACTGAGTTAAAAGAAACTTATGGGATGAAATGGCTTGAGTTGAAGCCGAGATGAATGAAACTAGCTGGTTCGGGTAGTATTGCACCCTTCTGGTGCAACTTTGGTGCAGAAAATTCTACAGATGAACTCGATGTTGGAATATAGTGCCGTTCATTTATATGAATGAATAACTCAGATAGGAAGAGATCTCCTGTTGATGACTTCTCCCGAACTCGTCCGTACAGGCATGTAGAAAATTAGGAAGTGAATGGATATAGAAAATAGAATCTAGATGTATGCCCTCGGTGCAGCAATTGCCATGGACAACAAGTTGGAATTGAGTGCCACCAGTTGAAAATGAAAGAGGACAAGGAGAGGAACAATTCTTATGTTGACCACTTTTGCAGAAGAAGCCCCGAATTTTTTGTATAAGCCAATGAAGTTTGGTGATGTAAGGCGCACGAATCAGGCCTTCTTCTTCACGTCGGGATCGATCCCTCAACGTCGGCTCAGATTTGAACGTCAGGATGGCCTTGGGAGGGAGCTTGGATGACCTTAGGATGAGTTAGAGCATGGGTGGTAGCCCCGGGTCATTGGGAATAACCCAATATTTATAGAGGATGGAAACCAGTGCAAATTAGAGAAATTGGTCGACCGCGCCCTCACCCTGAGGGCGTAGTCAGCACGCCCCCACCTCAGGGGTGCATTCAGCATTTTATTTATAAAAAAATGCAGAAACTTATGGAAATTGATAAAATATTTGGTTGATAAGATGAACGCTCCCCCGACTCGGGGGCACAGTTAAAATGAACAGTTTTTAACGGGGAAACTTTTTAAAAACCGGTTTAAAAGGTGCTAATTGGAACGATTTCCAGTTTCCAAAACCGACCACACTCGATTTGAGGGTGCAGGCCACGTGCTTAGTGTGAGGGTGTGGTAACCGCGCCCTCCCTTTTCAAGGGGGACAAGGGTGCGGTACACTCTCTCTTCTGTGCACGTGTTCTGCGAGCTATAACTTGCAAACGGTATTGTAGACACGCAATTTTGGCCTAGTTGGAGAGCTTAAATTCTTGTTTTCATGAAGAATATTTGAGTAACCTTTCAAGGGAACCGAGATTTCCGGAAAAATTAAGGTTTTTGGCACATTTCAAAGAGTGCAAAACCCTGTGTGTAAGGGCACCTGGCGCCCTACTTATAGGGCACCAGGCGCCCTATAAACAGGGCACCTGGCGCCCTGTATACAGGGCGCCTGGATCCAAATTAAATTGATTTGACGGCTGATTTGACCCCCCCACAGTGACTTGTCTTGTCGACCTGACATATCTCATGATGCTAGCGCCCCATATACAGGGCGCTATGCCACATGGCACTGTTTTTCGAAAATGGCCAAAGTGCCCTCTTTTGGGCTATAAATAGACCCCCATTTGGAGCTTGGAGGAGGTTCCAACCTCGTGCCACCCTATATCTCATCCAACACCACGTTTCTAAGCCATTCTCATCCCCCACAAGCCTTCAAATCGATCCAAAATCGTCCACCAAAAACCCTAAAAACCTTCTGTTTCTGTCACTCAGAAAAATGATTTTCCTCCAACTTTGAGAGCTTCTACCCGTCTCTCCTCTTATATCCAGCACCCAAACCCTCTTCCATGGGCTTCATTTGAGTATTGTCTACAAGGAGGAGCCCCTACTTCATCCCGGAAGCCTCCCGGCCTCCGGAGCGGCGCCGCGAAGAGGAGAAGAAAATGCGATCGGGCCGGACTTAGTGCCCCGTATACGGGGCGCTTTGACTTGGTCAACGCGCCCCATAAAGGGGCACCTTCTCTGGCGCCCTATATACGGGGCACCGGGAAGGACGGAAAGCTTGTTTTGTTATTTTTGGATTCCGATCGTCCGTTTAATCGAGTTTTTGTCTTCCTTTTTCATCTTAGCCTTGTTCATCAAGTTATTTAGCATGTCTTAGATCATTTTGCATCACATATATATATTTAAAACCTTCCAAATAGGGGTTGGGATTTAGTCACAATCCGATTCGGTTCCTTCCCTCTTTCATGTTTACATTTGAATTTGAGCATGATTCTACCTGTATCACGAGAACTAATGAACTTTCTACTTGTTTCTATGTTTTCTTATGGACCTTCTTAGGTAAATCTGATTGAGGCGGAGCTTCAACCGGATCGAAGACGAAGGACTCACTAAGCTCTTTTCTTTCGGCCGGCCGAGAGAGGAGAAGTCGGAACCCAACAATCTCCCCACTTCCAAAGGTACGACGGTCATTTCTCTATTTCATTTCTTTTCATTCTACCATATTTTGGAGCCTTTGGCTCCTGGCGACCACACCCACTAACATCCCATCCACCAAGTCACCAAGGTGAGCGTAGGGGCCGGAAGGGGGAGATCCGCGGATGTCCCGTTTCGGGTGCTTACAGGGATGTCCAATTCAGCTCCCGTTTGTTGCATTAAAAAGAGAGCCTTCAACCTCATCTTCTCAAGTCATTAAACCAGCCAGAATGACTCCTGAGACATTAGCATGGGGCTTTGACTACCGGTTTACCCTCCTGTGGAAAGCCAAAAACCGAGGCAGTAATTTGAAAAGGCACAATTTCGGTCTAGGAATCTTGGTTAACTCGGCATGACCTAAAATGATAATCGAACAAGTCTGGTATGATTGTAAAACTTAAAATCATTGAAAAAACCAAGATTAACCTGGTAAACGTGAGACGATCCTTGAAAAAAACTGAAAATAACCGGGAAACCCTAAAATCGACCGAAATGGCCGTGTGGCCCCGGTTGATGACAATGTACGGCTAGGATCGACCTAGATGATATGAAAAGGCTTGGTGATGACTGGAAAGGCCTAACACATAGTTCGGGATAGCAGTGTCAACACGGATCGAAAAGCCATAACGAAAAGCCGTTATAGACTGACACTACTGAAATGACTTGTCGAAAACCCCAAATGTTATGAGACAGATGTAGGAGTCCTGAGATATTTAATTATGAACTATTCAAGGTTAGTGATTGAGTAGGCTTCGTGTTTTCATGATTAACGCATAGCTCTCGCTTGAAGGTTACAACATTACTTTGGAAATCATCGATCTATTCCCAACTTACAGGGGTCTTCACCAATATCCTTAGCTCATCTCCACAAGGTGATACGGATCAGATAACAGTCCAAAAAAGGATATCACCAATGGAATAAGAGTCTGAGGCTCCAAATTAGGCCAAATTGGCATGTCTACAGCTTGCCTCACGTTGATGTTGGTTTTGCAAAGGAATGGCATGTAGCGAAGCAAAGTGAAACGTAGAGAAAACGTAATGAAACGAGATGGATCGTAGTGGAATGTAGTAGAGTGAAATGGTGATGGAATAAAAAGGTAGCATCAAGGTGTAAATAGAGACATGCTCAACGACCAGATTCGGCAAAGTGAATCTCCTCGAATGTCTTGGATAACCACCATGTTTCATCAAGTCATCCTATGTTCGATTGGTAAGAGATGTGCAACGGGCATGAGAGAAGAATAGCCAACCCTCAACATGGTGGGGAGTCCTCGAAACATGGGTTCATAGGTTCATCATCAGCCAGTAACTCGATCTTTGCGGTGTTCCTGTATTGTGATGGGCTAAAGTTTAAAAAGAGATTTGTTTTGAAAAGTAAAAGAATACCAATCTGGCACATTCAGGTTCTCAGATTCATTTAGGCTCTTCAAGAGAGAAGATTCAATTCGAAATGGATTGATCTCAAATTCTCAAAGGCGAATGTTGAAGCTTAGACCGTGAAGATAACGGCAGTGCAAGCATGATCAGATAGGAGGCCCTTGGCGGGATGAAGTGACTACCACAGTGGGATGAATAGCAAGAAGGGTGTTGCAGTGGCCATAGTGAGGATAGAAATGAAAGATTTGGAGGCATAAGGTGATTACCTAACATGGTGGGATTATCAAACACGGTGGGATTGTCAAACACGGTGGGATTAGAAAACATGGTGGGATATTAGAAAGATCGGAATTGGGGTATACGATGGGAGAATATCCTTGGTAGGGTTCAGAGATATCTTGACGAGGTAGAAGATCGTGAATGGATGTATGTAATGATAACGAAAAATACAATGCAACTAATACTACATGATGCATGTTGGGCTCAGGAAAACAAAAACAAGACTTGTATAACAATTAGTTGAAGTTATAGATTGTCTAAGAGGTCAAGATACCCATTCGGGAACCATCGTCTCTCATAGCACAACTTTTGGCTTATCCGTGAGCATGAAAGATGACCCAACCGTCATAGATTTTTATGAAGGGGATCTTGGGTCAAGTCTTCTTGACACTCACGGTCTTCAACAATAATGCATAAAATAATAATACATGACTAACGACTTATATGTTTGCTGACAAGCTATGGGGGTTTACCATGTTCATTCTTTCGTTTCCGTGAGCAATTCTTGTCATTCATCAAAATGTTAGTCCCAAATGGACAAAGATGTCCACTCAACATCAATAAATATAAAATATGAATAAATTTGATTTAACATTGTTTTAAAAATTTTCTGATTTTTTTGAATTTTCTACAATTTTTGATGAAATTTCAAAGAATTTGACATAATGCAACCCTGAGCCGGGGGTGCGGCCACCGCGCCCTCAGTTCGGGGGCGCGGCTTGTGCACCCTGGGGTTGCGGGTGCGGCCACTACGCCCCCACCTCAAGGGCGCATTCGGTCCCAGTTTCCTAATTCGACCGAATCCAAATTTGGTTCAAATCGGGACCAATTCCACCTATATAAACCCCCTATAGGACGGCCAGAACGTCCTACCAACACCTAGGATGGCTCCTCCTTTGAAGAAATAGTGTGTTGGCTCGGTTCGGGATGGTTCATGCGTCCCGAGTCATTTGAAGGCTAGAATTTATGCCAATTTTAGCTTTCAACCACTTTTTCTCTTCTTTTTCTTAGAGAATTCTCACTTACCTCCTGTTTGGGCGTAGGATTACCCAAATTTCTCGGGACCTCGTCAATATTTCTCTCATCCTTGGCTTACCGGCTTCTTTAACGTCCTCGGTTTGTCGGTCAGAGCGACTCTTCGGGATTGGGGCTTGACCGGGCTCTTGAACCATGCCAAGCAGTATTCAGGCTACTCCCTTGACTTCGGCTTGATGGGAGCTCTTGTTGAGTTGTGGCACCTTGACACTCACACGTTCGTGTTCAGCAGCTTCAAGTGCATAGTTCTTCTTGAAGAGGTGGAGCTTCTTCTTGGCCTTCCTTGGACTAAAAAGGGGGGAACAAAAGTGTCAACTCCAGAAACGGGTTCCGGATCGGCACCTCAAGAAAAGGTGAAAGATAGAATGGATTAGGGGGAATGGAGTGAATCGGAAAAAACTCAGAAAGTGGTAAAGAATCCTCACCTCGGTCCCACACTCACATTGATCCCCAAACTTTCATCTCACGGCGTCGCTCGAGCACCGGAGACGGTTCGGGTCATGTGGGAGGAGGGTGAGGAATAGAATGACTTAGAACATAAAAGAGGTGGTCGCCAGGAGCCGCGGGCTCCTCTTTATGGAATGTAAATCAAGAGATGAGTTGACCGTGTGTACCTTCGCGCGGGAGATGATATGTGGGTTAAACCTTCTTCCTCGTCGGCTGGCCGATAAGGGAGATCCCAACCGATGCTAGCTTGATCAATTTGTGCAACTTAAGATAATAAAACAAGTGAAGAGTTTGATTAGACTTGTGAGAAGTGTAGTAACTGTAGTAAAAAGATAAGAAAGGAAGCAATTGGGATCATCAAACTCACCGGCTTCGGGGTGAGCCTTAACCCCTTTTTTGTGTTTTTAATTATGTAAAAATAATGCAAATAAACTAAAAGATGTTCTAAAATAGTAAATAAACTGAATGAAATGAGTTAAGAAGAACTTATGAAGTGTATGGCTTGAGTTGAAGCCAAGTTGGTTGAAGAAGGCCGGTTCGGGTAGCCTTGCACCCTTCTGGCATGACTTTGGTGCAGAAAATGTTACGGACCACCCCGATGTTAGAATCCAGTGCCTTTTGTTTATATGGATGTAGAACTCAGATAGGAAGAGATATTCTGTTTATGAATTCTCTGGAATCTATCTGTAGAAGGCTGTAGAAATTCTGAAAGTAGACAGATGTAGAAAACAGAACTTGGATGTGTGCCCTCAGTGCAACAATCACCACGAACAGATGGCAAGTCAGAATCGAGTGCCGCTGGTTGCAAATGAAAGAGGACAAAGAGAGGAACAACTCTTCTGTTGAAAAATTTTGCAGCAAGAGCCCCAGATTTTCTACATAAGCTGATGAAGTCGGTTGATGCATAATGCACAGATCGGGCTTCTCCTTCGCCTTGGGATCGATCTCTCGATGTCGGATTGCCTTTGGACGTCGGGATGGCTTTGGGAGAGAGCTTGGATGACCTCAGGACTAGCTAGGCATGGGGGATTAACCTTGGGTCATTGAGAATGGCCCTCATTTTATAGAGGAGGAAAACTGGTGCAAAACATGGAAATTGGACCGACCACGCCCTCGCATTTCAAGGGAGATGAGGGCGCGCAGGGCACGCCCTCACCTTGGGGGCGCGGTCTGCGCGCCCCCCAGTTTCAAAGGAACCAGGGGCGCGTTACACGTCTTATTGCTAAAATCCACCAGAATCTTCCGGAAATTGCTAAAAATTGACTTGACAAACGTAACACATCCCTGACCCGGGGGCGTGGTCAAAATAAACAATAATCAGCAGTGGAAACCTTCCAAAAACCCGGTTTAGAATGTGCTAATTGAAGCAATTTCTGATTTCCGAAAATGCACTGTGCCCCCGCGTTTCAAAGGAAGCGGGGGCACTCAGGGCGCGCCCTCAGGTTGAGGGCGCGCAGGGCACGCCCCCATGTTGAGGGCGCGGTGACCGCGCCCTCCCATTTCAAAGGGGGCGGGGGCGTGGTACACTCTCTCTCCTACGCCCGCGTTCCGCGGGCCGTAACGTGTAAACCGGATGTCCGATTCGGCTCCCATTTGTTGCGTTGGAAAGTGGGCCTTCAACCACACCTCCTCAAGTCAGTAAACCAGTCGGCATGACTCCCGAGACATTCGGACGGGGCTTTCTACCGGTTTACCCTCTTGCGAAAAGCCAAAAATTGTGGCGAAGGTCCGAAAGAGCACGGTTCCGATCGAGGAATCTTGGGTCAACTCGGGATGACTTAAAATGATGATCGAATAAGTCTGGTACGATTGAAAAACCTGAAGTCATCGAAAAATCTGAGATTAACCCGGTAAACGTAAATCGGAACTCGAAAAAGTCGTAAAACCCTAAAATTGACCGAAATGGCCGTATGGCCCCGGTTGATGAAATATACAGCTAGGATCGACCTGGATGACTCGAAAAGACCTGGTGATGACTGAAAAGGCCTGACGCGTTGTCCAGGATAGCCGCGTCAGTACAGATCAAAAAAGCCATAACGAAAAGCCGTTATAGAACAACGCCTACTGAAATGACTTGTCGAAAAACCTGAATGTTACGGAACACATGCGGGACTCCCGAGACCTTCAATTAAGAACTATTCAAGGTCGGTCATTGAGCAAGCTCCATGTTTTCACAATTTACGTGTGGCTCTCGCTTGAAGGTTACGACATTGTTCCTAAAATCATCGGTCCATTCCTAACTCACAAGGGGCTCCACCAGCATCCTTAGTGTAGACATGCCAATTTGGCCTTATTTGGAGCTTAAACTCTTATTCCATTGGCAACATCTCTTTTAGACCATCAAAATCAAGTTGAATGATCCTTTTGGATGAGCCAAGGAGTTCACTACATATCTGAGAAAGAGTTGTTTATCTCTAATCAAAATCATTTTTACCAAATGAGAGCCCATTCTAACTTCCATGTTGCTCTTGGTAGTCTTTGCACTAAGGTCGCACCGCTTGGTTGTGTGCCAAATTATACTTTTCCCAGTATATCCTTTACTTTAAAATTTTTCACAGGATTCTGTGAATGTACAATGAAAAAGTATTCAACATAAATAATCTTCCTATATGAGTCCTCTTTTCAATGCAATAAACAGAATTCAATTCTGATCTACCATTTGTCTGCAGCGCCTTTTAGAAGTCAGACGTGCAGTTCTGTCCGCACACAACACCAATCAAGCCCAATTGCATGCAAACCCAGCCCATTAGACACATATCTGACCAATTCACAACCTTACCTTCCTTTTTCCTTCTCCATATTACTTGTTATAGTATCTATAAGCTTCATGGTCAAAATTAGCATCATCAAATGATGGCAATCCAACTTGTTGTCTTATACATCAAAACTTGCTATTTTTAGACCAGATTTGTTTCCTCTTCAGGTGGAGGCATATTTTGAACATGGGGAAGGTGATCCACGGTTTCCAATCCCTCTCAATCATTTGGGTAAGTTTCTAGATGCCTCAGGATGAAAATTAGCAACATTAAATGGAGGAAATCCAACCTAAGGTCGGATGTATCAAAACTTGCTATATTTTGACCTGTTTCTCATCCCCTATAAAAGGAGACTCATATGAACGACCTAAAAAAAGCATCCCCATCCTCCAACACTTCTCTCCTCATCCTCCAGAAACCCTATGCTCATACCAACCTCTCCAAATCGTCCTCTCTTCGTCCCGGTGTCCGGAGATCATCCCAAAGTGAAGAAGAAGCCGGTCTATGCTCCGATGTGTTGCACTGCTGATCATCGGCTTCTACAGATCTTTATAGTCATTTTACGGCCTGACTTCATTCAGAATAAGTGTGTTTAATCAAGATATATTTCATCTCCAACAAACGGAGATCAATTCTGACATTCCCTCAGCTTGTTACGGCTTTATCACTGGCGCTGCACAGACAGATCCAAAGTCTTCTCTTCTAAGTCATCATCTTCTCAGTCAATTTCAGTATATTTAATGATATATTCAGACTATACATCCTTCATAGAAATTTTTCCCCGGTGAGTTATCGTTTATTTTCAACAAGAATTATTTAATTTAGATATCTATGGTGCTGATAGCACATCCTACATCAACATTGTGCTAGGAGTTTCCAGAACTTTACTATCCAAGATCCTACTTCTCTTCATATAAAACCACCTTCAATGAGTTATCTTTATTTTGAAACAAACATCCCTTTATTCTGACATTGGTGTTGTTCGTTACGGTCTCTGTATCAGAGTCGTGCAGTTTACATTGAATCTGTTCAACCTAGTTGCCACTTTGCCTGGGTTGTGTTGTCTTTAACCATTCATATTCTCTTTGCTAACTCTTCCTTCAAATCATTTAGTGCATATTTAAGCATCATTTTTATTCAGTTTTGCATCATTTCATACATCATAAAAAAACCAAAAAAAGGGGTTAGGGCTAACCCCGAATCCAGTGAGTTTGTTTCCAATTGCCGTTTTGTGTTATTGTTTTTACAGTTACTATACTTCACTCAGTTTTAATCTTTCTTTTACTTATTTTCTTATCTTCTTTGTCTACTAGTTGCACAGGTATATCAAGGTAGCATCGGTTGGACTATCCCTCATCGGCCGGCTGAAGAGGAAGAAGGTTGAACTCACACACTCTCTCCTGCGCTAAGGTACACATGGTCAACTTCTTTCTATTTTCATTACATAAAGTGGAGCTCGCGGCTCCTGGAGACCACATCTTTTATGTTCTAAGTCATTCTATTCCCTCACTCTCCTCCCACATGACCCGAACAGTCTCCGGTGCTCGAGTGACGCTGTGAGATGAAAGTTCGAGGATCAATGTGAGTGTGGGACCGAGGTGAGGACTTTTTACCGCTTTCCGAGTGCTTTCTGATTCACTCCCCTTCCCCCATTCTATCTTTCACCTTCTCTTGAGGTGCCAATCCAGAACTCGTTTCTGGAGTCGACAACTTTTTGGCAACCACGGTGGGACGATCAATGTCTTTAACCGTGCTAGCTTGATTTGTTTGTGCAACTAGTTTCATTCTAATTTAGTTCTAGTCACTAGATTGTTTATTTTGTTGCATGATTGCTTGTCGTGTTTGCATATTGCATGCTTGATTTACTTACTTCTTTTCATTTTATGTTTGCACATATTTATTGCTTCTTCTCCTCTTACCCTCCATTTTTTCTTTTGCATTAGCTTATTGCATCGGGTACCGGACTTGCTCCGATCCATAGGGCATTCGAGGTGGGGGCTCTCTCTCCCAACACACCCTCACCCTCCAAACACCTTCTTGGTGGATTCTTACCTTTCTTCTGGGATATTCCTTCCTAGTTGATTTGGTGGTTTCCATCAAGACCTCCATAAGTCCCCATCCGTGGAGTATTCCTCTCCGCACGATTGGGCCAGTTGTACCACTTTCCCAAAACCCGAAGAACCCAAGTACCTACTCGTGGTGATTGAGTGACAACCTTAGGTCTTGAAAATTGAAGCAATAGGAACCATACCCATTTGAGTGAACAATTGCTAACAATCTATCTAATCTAAGGTTTCAACCCAAATATTGTCGAGTAGTCATTTTAAAACCTTGTTTGCATAACTTGCTTGCTCACCAAAAATTGAAAACAACCAAAAATTTCTTCTTGCAAAACACCTAAAAAATAAATAAAAAACCTCTTTAATTTTGTGTTCAACTTGTTTTCCAAACAACCAAATTGAAACAAAAAATTTCAAACAAAACAAAACATAACAAAAAATCTTCAATTGTGTGCTTTGCTTGCTCTCTTTTCTTAACCATCTTTGAAGAAAGATAAACATGATGCCCATGATGCTAAAGTTTGGAACCCACGTTGGGAGGTCGGACTACTACAAGCAACATGAGTACGGGGAAGGTCTCTACAAGCTCCAACAACAACCTAAGAGCCATGTCAATGATGCTATGGAACCTGAAGTGCAAGGGGATGCCCATCAGTCCGCTTCATTTAGTATAGAACAAGCTCTTAAGGATCTATCTTTTCATCTTGATCCCAATACCTTGTCATTCATACAATCTCTAGTGAAGGGCAAGATGCACCTAATCATGGTCCGGCCAAAGTCCATGAGAAATTTGCCTCGCCTCCCCAATCGGCAGTTCGACCTTTTGCCATAACCCCACCTGGGCAGCCCTGCCATGTTACTTTACCTACTCACCCCACTGTGAGTCATTCTTCAGCTTGCACACCAACCCACCTCCCACCCATCCAAGTGCCACGTGCACACCTCCTAGTGAATTCCTCCCCACCTGTTGCCAAGGATAACGAAACCATTGAATTTCTCCTCTATACTATCTACATTCCCCCATCACAAACACCAGCCTACCATCGTTACAATGGCTCAGGTGATCCCTTTACCCATGTCAATGATTTCCTGAGCAAATCATCTCGATGGCAGAATGATAGAAAGACCCTTGCTTTTATTTTTAGGAGATATTTAGAGGGTGCAGCCCTAGATTGGGTTTTTTCATTGAATGAAATAGAAATATGGGATTTCAAAATTGTCAAGGCGAAATTCTTGCAATGATATGGGCCAGGCTATTCAATAAATGTGGAATTAATGCAATATTCTGATGAATTAAGGCCCATGGCCGAGAGGAGCATTGATGCTATGCACCAACCTAGGAGCCCTCCCCAACCCCATCCAGATCATCATCATCGGCCAACTCCTCGATGCCAGTTGATTAGGCCACCCATGCCCCAACCTTTGCCAGTCATTCAACCCAAGTCAATGGCACAACCAACCACGCTTAATAAAGCTCCTCTTGTTGCTTGTGCGAATACTCCATTACTTCAACCGGCTCCCCAACCTTCGACTCCACCAACATTTCTTAAGGTCCATCAGCCAATCATCCGACCATTGGCTTCTCAGCCTATTCCAACAACAACCCCTCGGCTAGCCACGCAAGCCTTGGCCCTTCAACCCACTTCACCAACTGTCCCTTGGCCAATCATTCATCCTAAGCCGATCGAGCAAACCCCGGCTTCTCAACCAATCCCACCGCATAGGGATCCTCTTCAGTTGGTTGCACAACAACCAATCATTTCTTCTATTACTCTTGCCCCAACAAAGGAATCAATCACTCCTACTATTCTTGCTCCTGCTGTAGTAGAAGATTCAGACACTTTGACCCTTCAAGCTCCTGCCTTGGCAGAGGAATCAATCACTCCAACCATTTGTGCTCTTGCCTCAGTAGAGAAATCAGTTTCTACCCCTCAGCATATCGTTGCTATTTCTCAAGTAAGCCAGTAGGGGAGGTTGAACCAAAACCTTTGATACTTCCGGAATCCCCTAGACTAGGCATGCCCCCTTTTATAGAACAACTTAAGAAGAAGCCTACTGTAGGGAGCTTAGATGAGGGGATCACAAATTTAGTTGATTGTCAAGGACTAGACAAGGATTCTCCAGGTATAGATCAAATGTTGCCATCATTAGAATTTATCCCTGAAGCTGGGAAGATAGAATTGACCCCTGAACGAAAAAAATAAGGAAATAGAATTGGTCAGTGAAATGCAAAATGAATCGACAAGCCTTCAGAAGGGCATAGATAAAGGGATATAGGGACCTCCTCCAGATAGGCAGGCAAATCCCTTAACATTAATCTTAGGGCCACGACCCTTACCCCATTCTTCTCCTAAGCAACAATCCGGCCCATGGGCCCACGATCAATCAATCTTAAGGCCACAACCCTTTTTTTATCCTTCTCACAATCATCAATTGGGCCCATGGGTCCAACATCTGTCAATCTTAAGGCCATGCCCACACCCCATCCCACTCAATTGGGCCCTTATGCTCCATTTTTGGGCCCTTATGCCCCATTTTCGGGCACGTATGCCCCTTTTCGTCAATCGGGCTCTTACGCCCCTTTTCATGAACTAGGCCCATGTGCCCCTTTCCATCAGCCGGGCCCACATGCCCCCTTTATCCAACTGGGCCCATGTGCCCCTTTTAATCAACTGGGCTCTTAAGCCCCTTTTCTTCAACTAGGCCCACGTTCTCCTTTTCATCAATCGGGCTTGCATGCCCCTTTCCTTCAACTGGGCCCATGCGCCCCTTTTCCCCAATTGGGCAGACGTGCCCCTTTCCTTCCATCAGGCCCATGTGCGCATAATTCTCCCCAATCGAGCCCACATGCCGTTAATTTTTCTAAATCGGGCCCGCGTGCCCACAATTCACCTCAATCGGGCCCGCATGCCCGCAATTCACCTCAACCGGGCTCACATGCCCATGTTTTTATGCAATCGGGTCAATGTGCCCAAATTCCTCCTAAATCGGGCCCACGTGCCCACCTTCCATCAACCTCGAGCACACATGCCCACACTCCTTCAACTTCGGGCCTATATGCCCCCATTTCTTCACCATCGGGCCCGCGTGCCCATACTTCTTCAAAATAGGGCCCCATGTCCCCACTTCTTAAACTTTGGGAATATGCATCCATACTCTTCAATAGCGCCAGCGAGCACATCACAGATCACAATCTTGCTCCCAACCATTTAAATCGGGTCCATGTGCCCGCTCTTTTCATTGGGTCCCTCCGGTAACCTCCAATCGGGCCCTCATGCCCATCAACATCAACCGGGCCCTCTATCCCACATTCAAATCTTGGGCTCATGTGCCTCTTGATTCCAACTACTCCTAGGCCTTCAAGCCCACTTTCAACTCACGGGCCCAAGAGCCCATTTTAACTCACTTTTGTTTCCAAGCATGTTTATTTCCTTTCAAATTCTCTTTCATTCTCTAAATTTTACTTTCAACAAAAAAATCAAGGTAGAGAAATTTCCTGGGTGATACCACAATCTTTGCCTTTTACATCATTAATTTTGACTCCGTCATGCTAAATCAGATCCTCCACATCTTTCACTTCATCCTATGATTATGAATCTTCAATCCAATGCAATATGGTGCATATCAAAAGTTGAAGCAGTTGGGCAAGGCAAGGAAAGACATGGCAGGCAAGGCAAGGCAAGCACAAGCAAAGCCATCATCAACAATGAACTTCTTCTTCTCTCAAGTATTACATGAAATTACATTCATCATCATTATGTCATCCGCAAGGCAAGGTTTTTTTTGAAATGATTTTGAATCTCACATGAAAATCTTACTTGAGAGAAATTTGTGATTGACGATAACTACCTTTTGTTTTATCCTAATGAATTATTTACAATGCAAGGCATGTTTTCAATTGATTCACCTATGGAATGTAATCTACCTCAAAAAAAATAGAGAGAACTACCAATATGACTTGAGTTCACATGTGGTTGTTCTCTAGGAGTCGAGGGTGGATACTATTCCACATACAAGACGTCTCGATCCCATAATCTGGATGACCTGACACCTTGGAGAAGCTAGGCAAGTCTTAGAGATGGAAGGAAAACCCTTACCATATTCTCTTCTGTTCGGTCCAAAATAGGCAAAAGGGACTAGAGGGGGAGAGTATCGAAACCATCCACTGCCTTAGTAGGAGGCCATCTCGAAAGGTCCAACTTCTCAAAAGAAAAGGGTGTCAAAAGATGGGCAATGAACCTTACAGGTTTAAACAAATATGGGCCTGTTTGAATGAGTACCCAAAAATGTAGAAAATGAAAAAGGTGCCAAAAGATGGGCAATGACCCCACAGGTCAAAGACCTGTTCGAATGTGTGCCACAAAAATAGGTTTGTCAATAAAGAAGAAAAGACCCGAAGAGGCCAAACCCCAATGGACAATTAGGTGCAAATAGAGAAATCCCTCTTGATATCTCCAAAGACTATCAAGGACTTCCTATCAATTCTTCATCCTTAACCCCCTAGGGTGTGGGTGGACCAACCAAATCGAAGCTAAACTATGGCCGATCAAAGGTTGAAGGTCAAAAGATTCTGGGTAAGGAATCCCATTTTACACATGGTGTCTACCAACGAACCTAGAAAAACAACCAAGTGATGAGAACTTGTGTCAATACTGATTTTTCTCTCCCCAAAAAAATATGTAAAAAACTCTAAAAAAGGTTGAATATTTTCCAAAAATCCAAAAAAAAAGTTAAATATTTTTCAACAAAAACTCCAAAAAATTAAATATTTTCAAAAACTCAAAAAAAGAATATTTTTAAAAATCTCAAAAAATTGAATCTCTTCAAAAAAATAGAAAACTTTGTTTTCTAATTCAACAAAAAATTTACAAATTTTTTTAAAAAAATTTACCATGCTTGGTTTGAATTCTTGTCTTCACATTCATATTTATTCTTAGTCTCTCATGTTTCAAAATTTACATTGCATATTTGCTGTTTTATTTTTACATCCTTAGAGAAGGCTATTACCCCTTGACAAAGGTCAAGACATACTGCAACTTGCAAGGGGATAAGCCATACTAGCATTCTAATCTCGTTTTTCAAGTGTTTCAGGCACGAAGAACAAATACAGAGAACTCTACACAACAAGGCGATGCTCGCCACTTCTCTCCCCTGAGGATTCTTAGGAGGAGGTGTCACCATAACCTCGGTCTGAATTTTTCCCAGAAACCTTTTGTAGGCGACACTCGCCACTTCCCTCCCCTGAGGATTCTCTGGAGAAGGTGTCATAATTACCTCGGCCTCAAGTTTTCCAAGAAGCTTTTGCTCGGTGTCCTCATTAGGACACATAAACTCTTTTATGAGAATGCATGTCATCACATTGCAAACTCACCGTTATCATTTCTTTTCTTAGCATATATTAGGTGCATTACTTTTTATGAGCTATAGAATTGAAATCTATGCCGACATTTATCCAGGTGCTTCAACAAGTCATATGCCGTGCCAAGCAATGGTTCCTCTATCACCTCCTCTTCTGCCTGCTCCCGCGACTGCATCCCAGCTTGGGGAAGGCCCGTTGGAACATCCTCCCACTCCTAAGCACCGGCGCCAGCATGGTAGGGGGGAGTGGTGAAGGTGGTGATGGTATGGTTGGTTGGGGTTTTGAGGGACCTGAGGTAGGTAAGGGTTGTGAGGATCAGATTATAAGGGTGCATGGAATGGTGGTAGTTGATAGGTTAGGCTATGGTTGAGGTGTTGGTGGTGATGGTTGGATGATGAGAGGTCATGGAGTGGTGGTGGTTGGTGGGTTAGGTGATAGTTGGCTGTTGGCATCAAATTTTTCCGCTTATCTTGCTTGATACAAGTTTCAGCAATGCCAAAGTCGGTGCAGAAAATCTGATCCAGATTAGGAAAATTCGTGAATAGATGATGTAAACAGTCTTTGGAAATGCCTTAGCATGGCCTTACATGCTAAAAATGGCCAAGATAATTTGCTCATTACATAGCCCCGGTCAAGAGCTTCGCAACGGTGCCCAAAACATGAAAAATGGACACCGGAAGGCCGAAATGACCAATTTGCCCCAGACACTTTGGGACAAATTGGGACTCTAACATGGCATTCCAACTTTACCACATTGTCAATATTGGATAGATCTAGGCAACGCTTGAAACGGATCGAAAATCCGACCCCCGGATGAAGAGATATGCAAGAAAGAGCAAATCCAGACGGAAAGCCGTATGTTCTCACACCAGGGGCATAATGGTCCGATTAGCTCCGGATCGACACATGGGCTGAAAATTTCAATTTTTATGACCCAAAACTTTGATCTCATGAATATTGATGCATGAAAAATAAATTTGGCCAATGAGAGAAGGTAATTGCACTCAGATACAGTTTTCGGCATTATCGACGGCCGAGATCGCACCGATCGGAGAAAGTAGCTAAATCAGGAGATCCGTTGCAATTCAAGTGATCTCAACCACACATCAGGATGGAGCATAAGTTCAATGGCCATCAGGGTATGATATGAATTTTTTTTGAAGTCAATTTGGAATTTATTTAATTGGTTTTGGCTGGAATTAATGCTAGCCATTGGATCGGGAGTACTCTGATTAAACCAGGGTTAAACCTAACCCAAGATGGGCTAACCCAACCTGTCATGGCCCAACCTACCATCCTCCCGCATCTGATGTGTGTGCAAACAACCCTAGAAAGTAGGGGAGGGTGCGCAAGGCTTTCCCAACTCTCTCTATCTCTCTTTGGTTTATCTTTATCTCATCCTCAACCACCTCAACTTCCCATGGCTTATCCTTATCACCCTCAACCACTCCCTTGGTTTATCTTCATACTAACTAATCCTACAACTAACCAAGCCTATCTTCATCCAATCCGTGGCCGAGCCATCCATCCTACCACAAGTCATGTGCGCACACCTCCTTGAAAGTAGGAGAATGTGCGCACCCTTCTCTCCCTCTCTTTCTAGTTGGCGCACAATCACCTCAACAACCTCCCTTGAGTTATCCTTATCATCCTCAACCTCCCTTGACTTATCCTTATCTCCTCTCAACAACCTCCAGCCTTATCTCCTCCTGGAGATGGCGCCCCTCAGCCCCTATAAAATCCCCCTCAGCTGGCCATGTGCAGGACAAGCTGATCACCCTGCGGAAGCCCTGCCTCTCCTCCCTCTACCCTGCTCCAAGACAGCTTCTCCTTGCTTGGACGTCTTCATCAGAAAGTCAGCAACCTCTCCATCCCCCTTGTGGTGTGCCAAGTGAAGAAGAAGAAGGAGAAAAGGCCTCCCTCCAGCAGGTGCGCCAGAAGCAGCCCAATCGGTGGTGCACCGATTCCAACAGCAGGTGTTCCTTCTTGGAGCACTGATTCCAGCCCCATTTTCAGCAACAAAAGAAGAAGAAGAAGAAGGGTATAAGGTCAGCCAGCTTCTCCTTCAATCTTCAACAAGGATTGTGTAAAAAAGGTGAGGGAAGATGTAGTACTTTCTAGTTCTTTTCCTCCCCTCTTCTTTCTCTTCCCCTCGGCCTTCTCTATGGCCATTCAAGAAGCTCCACAAACTCAGCCTTGTTGGTACCATTTAAAGCCCATGTTCAACTTCCCTATAGCACCCAATCAGCCCTATTCTCTACATAGATCCCTTACCCATTGAGGAGGATGGAGTGATGTCCCGGGCATTCTTGGATTCACATGATGGGCCAAGTCTCCCATGGGCGGGCTCTTGATCACTTGTTTTGGCTGGAGGAGAGGGTGATGTCCTGGGAATTCTTGGAATCCGTACGACGGGTCAAGTCTCTCTCAGGCGGATTCTCAACTTCAACCAAGACAGCCCATTTGTGTGGCCTTTCCTTATTTCAATACCAAACAGCCCCTTTGAGGCATTGAAATCCTTTTCAACATGCCCTTTGTGCAGCACCTAATCAACCCTTCCAAACTTGCCTTAAACCTGCCCCTTGTGCAGTCCCCTTTCCAACTCTTCCAAGCAGCACCCCCACAGATCCATTCCAGCCCCTCTGAGGCTTCCTTTGCCCACTGCTACAGCAAGAAGGCAAACACTAGAAATCAAATTCTGCAGATTGTCAAAGTAGGCCATTCTGGCCCTTGGAGATCAAAACAGGTGCTGTGAACAAGTGCAACAAACTGAGGCTACAACAAGTCCTTGTAAGGACCAGGTTGGGGGTGACGGCCTGATCCCCCTTGGCTCACATGATGGGTCAAGGGCTTGAGAAGGTGGCTCTCGATTCTGGTCCAAACAAGGTGTAAAACAGGCTAACCGGGCCATGGAGACATGAAGCTTGAATTGGGCCAACCGGGCCAACATGACATGAAGCCGGCCTTCTCAGACCATGAGACATGAAGACCAGCCCATTGTGCTGATGAAGCTAGCCCATTGGGCCTTGGACACTTAAAATAAACCTTAATTAAATATGAAGGCGAAATGCCAAAATTAAATAAGGAGTTAGTCCACAACTGGACGCTTCATTGGGCGGCTCATCCGGCATGCACCGGAACGTTGACCCGGGCGTAGGCATGGGACACGCTTCCCACTGCAGACGGACCCTTCCCACTACTTGGAAAGTCAAATGACTATGCCTTGTAGGACGGGTAAAATTCCACACCGATTGAAAATTAAGGTGGCATGCTGCCAAAATTTTACCAATCAAGTGGTATTTTACACCAAGGGAAGGACATTCACACATTTGCACCATTGACAGCATTGAACATGGCATATGAACTGCCACATCTGATGTACACCAGCATGAACATGAATATTCAATGAACATTTCAAGTGCCGAGTTGATTGCATGTGACTGGGCATCGACACTAGCCTGACAGACCGGATGTGATGCAAACCGAACAAGAGTTAACCAAATCTTAAGTTAACTTAATTAAATCTGAAAATACATTCAAACTAATCTTAAAACATGCTTAAAACATATCATTAAGGCTTTAACATTCAACAAAAATCAGATTTAATACAATCTGGAAGAAATGATTCAATGCATTTAATCCATTGTAGATCAATTTCTTAAACAAGCGCACATGAAATAATTCACAACCAATTGAAAAGCACACATAAAGAAAACATTAATGCATATGAAATTCATCTTAAACATGTCAAATTCAGATCATTAACAATTTGAAGTTCAAGTTTGATCAATTTAAACCAAACTTCAAAACATTTAAAACATACCGAATACACCCGAATTGGTATGAAAACACCAACCGACATGAGAAAATCACATGAAAATGACTCAACACATGTCAATTAATTTTAAACAAGTCAAATTGATCAATACATGTAAAATATCAAGTTCAAACAAAAATTAAAATAAACTTCAACCAATTAAAGTAAAACAAACCAAACAAATCAAACAAGCTCAAAACACTTAACTTTCAAATATAAGTCAAATTGAAATATGAAATTAACATTTAAAACCACATCAAAGATCAATTCATAAATCAGCATAAATCAACTTTAAACAAAACCTAATCAAACTTGTTTGCATCTCATCAGGCCTAAAAGGCCAGGGCCCTTTGTGTTCTTTATATGTTGTGGATGTGCACGCTCTCGTCAAACAAGATCACTATGGCAGTTAATCAAGGGTGTTCGAGTGTTTGCTCGATGTAAATGAACATTGGATATTCGCACCATCCAATGGAGCGAGGTCAAAAAATATTTTCACAGAACCCGAACCTCGGTTCTATACTCTTCTTTTTATCACCCGGACTATCTAGTATTTTTATGGTCTATTACCTACTTTACTGGAAAATTCGGATGTCGATATTTCAAAACATACAAAAACAAGAAATCTTTTCCAAGAATAAAAAATTATTCCCGAGGTTCCCAAAAATTGGCACGCCCGGTGGGACTTCGCTTTCCCTTCATCTCTCTGCCATAGCGATCTGAGAAAGTGCACACCCACTATCTCTTCAAAGACTCTCTTCATCTGATCAGGTCGGCCTTGTATGTTTTTGCAGGTTCAATGGAGTTTGACAACGGTGTTCGCTATTCCGAGGCCTACATCAACAGCCGTTGCATTGGTGCCGTCACCGCCGGCATCACTTTTGGCTGTTTCCCCAAAGTTGTGCTACACCCTGACCGTCTTGGTGCCACACTGGAGGAGCCATTTGCTACTGAGGAGGAGGTCCATCCCCTCCAACAACTTCAAATAGCTTCTGCAGATGCCGCCCTACTATTTGAGGCTTCCCTCCCGTAGTCACCTCAACCAGCTCCTCTTCAAGAGCCATTTTCAGTGAATGTTATCACCGTTAACTCCGAGCCCGCGCCCGCATCTCCTCAGTCGAGTCTGCGCAAGCTTCGGCTTGAACATGGCTCCCGCCTTAACTTGGTGGTTGGTAACGTACGGTTCCCTTGGAACCGTACCCGCCCGGCCACTTTCATCAGGACTCCCTTTGAGTTTAGGGAGGAGAAGCGCCGCCGACCGCGGCTTATCATTCTACCCCTTGTCAACCGGTTCGTTGCTCCGAGCCAGTTGGATGATGACTTACGGGCCCCTGCTACGCCCGTTATTAAGAATATGCCAACTGTATAGGGGAAGAGTCAACCTTCTGCCCGTTCTAGGAAGACCGGCCGACCAGTGGCCGGGGATGTTGTTGAGAGGGGGCAGCCCTCTCCTAAAAAGCTTGAAGACTCGAGCCGATCAACGGCTCTCAAGATATCAGCTCGGGCGAGGGTCCATCCCTTGGCTTGTCTTTCCTCCTTGGACCGATCAGCGGTCTATGTTGAAGAGAACCTGCAGGTGCTACCACCTGCCCATCAAAAGTTCTATGTAAATAGTCAATTTGCCGACCAACCATTCTGGTTCTCTGCCCAACCAACCGGGGGCAAGCTCCCCATGAAGTTTTTGGCTCCCCCGACTGACCGCTCAACGGTCCAGCCCAAGAAGACCCGGCAGCAGCCGCCTGCCGTACTAAAGACTCCAGCAATCAACCCAATGGTTGACTGTTCACTTCGTCAACCAGTTCCACCGATTGGGGGCATGTTCCCCATTCAAGCTTCTTCTCGCCGAGAGCCCCGGACAGCGGACACTCGTGCCAACCGGGGGCAGGGATTCAGACCCTCTGTCCCGATCTCGAAGGTTTGGTGCCCTAAGGCTAGCATTCCCCTTGCAAAACCACTTGTCTCTAAAGCCTGTCGTCAACCTCACCCAGACGAGGGGCCTTCTGGGCTGAAGTCCTAACCACGGCCACAGCCGAGGGCTGTATTCAACCCCCCGCAGCAACCAAAGGCCAATTCTATTCGCCCGAAGGTTCAGTTTGCGCCGCCCCACCGGCGGCAGTTTTATCATTTTGATGATGGTCATGCGACCACTACTCCACGGGAGCTACCACACAGAAGAGGGTCAGTCCTTGACCGAGTTATGTTGCCTGACACTGCCCCCAAACGCCAAGTAGCACGGGGGCTAGGAGGCCACATGCGAGTATACACTTGCTACACTGCAGGTGCTGGTCACCCTGATGAGGTTCCAGAGGACTCTCAGACTGTAGTTCATGTTGGGCCCGTCACACGTAGTATGGCCGAACGTCAATCTACCATCGCCGCGGAGGGCGCGCGCCGTCATAAGGACAAGGATATTGTGCCAAACGATGAAGTAGTGGTCATGCCACCGGCCATGAAATTATAAGATCTTTGTAGGGAGAATCAACAGCTCCGGCCTCTCCTTGCCAGTTCTGGCTTGCTCCATTCTCAACCGGCACAAGCATCAGGTGCCACCGAGGCTTCAGATGGGCCCCGTATTACTCAAGGAGAATTGCCACCTGTAGCACAACCTCATCCTACTACTCCCATGCATCCAGCTCCTAGACCACCCATGGATGATGAGATCTTCATTCAACCACAGTACCAAGCCCCTCTTCCTCCACCGCAGCAAGATTTTCTTGAGTCTTCTCAGAGGGCTATGATAGATCAAATGATTTCTATGCGTTTGGCGCAACATGACAATGGACAAGGTGTGGCGGGCCTCTACCAAGTCCCATACCCACCACATCATCAGTGTGTGAAGCTTTCTCCTGACGTCTCTAAGGTGCCCAAGTGCTCCAAGTTTGATGGGCGTGGGTCCCCCAGGGAGCATTTGGCTTTATATTACACTCACATGGGTGAGTTAGCACATTGCGAATCGTACTTGCTTAAGTACTTCGCCACCACTCTAACGGGCAGAGCCTTTAAGTGGTTTTCTAAGTTGAAGCCTGGATCAGTAGTAGACTGGCCTGATCTACAAAGAAATTTTATTGAGAGGTTTAGTTTCTCTGAGCGGCCGCATACCCTGGTCGAGTTGACCACTATGTTCCAGGGACGAAACGAATCGGCAGTCGACTATATTCGCCGCTGGAGAAATGTATGCATGAAGTGTGCCAATCCACCTTTGCATGAGGAGGCAGTTGCATTGTGTAAGAGAGGCCTTCGGGCTGAGATCCAGGAAAGGTGTTGGGGACACGTATCCAATCCTTTGATGACTTGAATGTCACAGTTGCTGACATAGAACACTTCTATGTCAATAACCCTTTGGTGGCAGCTGCAAGATCAAGGCCAATGAAGGACAAACAGCCAGTTTCTAGGGATGTCAATACGGTGGATGTCTCATCATCTTCTAGACCCTATAATAATGCTGGAGGCAAAAGTGCTACCACGGCACCCCCTCAGAGAAATACCACCAATCTTGCTCCAAGGCCCACATGGGAAGAACGTGCTTTGAAGCCCTATTCCTTCACATGGGACTATACAAAGAAATTATTTGATGCCTGTATGAAGAATGGACTGATTAGCCTGTCGACGAGTCGATGCCCGGAGGATGCTGCTAAGAGTCAAGAACCGAACTTCTGCCCGTACCATAGACTAGTGGGGCATATGATTGAAGATTGTTACCAGTTCAAGGACTTGGCCGAAAAATTGATCCAGGACCAAGTTCTTAATTTGGGGAACAGACTAGTGCAGCCCCCACAACCTCATGTCAAACCTCGACCCCCGACGAACTTTGCGGTCAATGCGGTACATTACAGACCGGAGCATCCTGTTCTGGGGCTTCCTCCTCCTCCACCTGAACGACGATGGCATCCTAACATGGAACGGCTTCCCTACCCCACTGTTTATCAAATGGCATCCCGAGTCCGTTCCATTCTGGAGGGATTCCAGGTTAGATGTGTACACCTAGAGGCAGACATTATGGCCACCATGGCTAATGTCACCGAGTTGCTCACTGGCGAGATGACGTATGAAGAAGCTTGCCCCCCTCCTCTGCAAGCCTAGGGTAGATCTTTTGCTAACTCACCTCAGCCGTCAGGGCAAACTATTAATCAACCCGATGAGCTTTGGGGAGGTACTGATCAGTACGAGGAAGAGCCTGAAGCTTCATCTGCATGTTCCCCGAGGGCACCTGTTGAAGCACCGCAGCTGGATAGGCCGAAGAAGCGTCGATGGTATCATGTTTACTCATGGTATTCCTTTCCTCAGGCAATGACACGCCATCTCTATGAGGTGGTTGCAAGGGGAGGCCTGATAAAACCACATCCGGATAGGGGCTTCCACTTCATGTCCTTTCCTAGGGGTGGTTGTGAATATCATCATACACAGTCACACTCCATTGAGGACTGTCGGGCAGTCAAGAAGCACCTTGAAGACTTGATCAGAAATGAGGTCCTTAAGATCGGACGTTACCTCGTTCAACCACCGCGGCCCCACGTCAACTCAAGCCCGGCAAGTTCTTCCTATGTCATTCACGCCACCCCTGAAGTTGGTAGGCCAAAGAAACATATGGCTGGGGGATCCTCACAAAGTTCCGTGCGCCCCCAATTCTTCTCCAGTTATCAGAAGCTCCCTTGTGAGCTTATACAGAAAAACATTGAGGTCGAGGCTCAACGCCAATGCCAGATCCAAGAAGTAGCCGAGGACCCTGAGAGACCTTGGCAAGTTATCCCTACGCGGGAAGAGAGGGCTCGAGTTCGAGCAGAAGTTGCCTTACGTAAGGCTGAGGACCAAGCAGCTGCTGAGGGTCAAAACAATCAAGTAGCTCCACCGCATGTCCCATCTGATGCTACACATCGGAGGAAGCAGCTCAAGAATAAGAGAAAAGCCGAGAAGAGAAGAGCTCAGCGGCAGGAAGAACGCCTGAGAAAGATTGAAGCTCAGCAACAGAGCTTGACTCCAGTTCAGAAGCTCCAGAAGTTGATTGACCAACTTGAGGAGTATGTTCCAAAGCAGCCTTCAGGACCCCTGACTCTTGATGATTTCATCCCTTGGGGTGATTGGGCCAAGTGCCAAAGATTCACCAATTGTCTACTTAACCTTAGGCAGAGGGCGGGGATTGGTGAGGAGATAGCCCTAGCCCTAATTGCAGATTTTTGGGAAGACGGTGCAGAGGAGCCTAACGTAGAGGAGCTCATGGCCCAGTTTCAGACCTTCTTCTGCAACATGGTAAATTACCCTCCTCCAACTTTCTATAGAAGTCAAGGACGGGTTCGTCGGGGTCCTCAGATCAACCTCTCAGCCCCGAGGAGAAGTGAACGAATATCCCAAAAGAAGTGTGGTTGTCAAATCCAGCTTACAGATAAGGTTATCTACCTTGAGGATGAGGGACCTGGCCCAGTGCCTGCTCCAATCATCAGACAGTCCCCTGGGCACAACACTAATTTAAACGGATCTGCCAGTGGTCGAAGTGTGCCAAGCACTGGGTCAGACGCACCATCGACATCAGCCCATGTTCAAGACACAGATGCCAGAGATGCCAACCAGCCTAGTTCCTCTCAGTTAAATCATTCTGTGGATGAAGATGAGGGCCCAAGCCCTTCGCAGCCCTTTGCTACATCAAACTTTCAGGTGGACCAGCCTGACCCCCTTGTGGCCAGGTATCCAACAACAGTAGAAACCAGGGATCGAGTCAACACCTCCCTGCTATCTAAGATCAGGAGGCCACCTGTACGCCTCAGTATTTGGGAAGTGCTCTCCTTGAACAAAGAGCTTCGTGATACCCTGATAACAGTTTTGCAGCAACCGGAGGTGTATGAAGCTCACATTGCCGAGCTTGGACAGTTTG
This sequence comes from Cryptocoryne crispatula var. balansae, assembly GCA_036172225.1. Lineage (NCBI taxonomy): Eukaryota > Viridiplantae > Streptophyta > Magnoliopsida > Alismatales > Araceae > Cryptocoryne > Cryptocoryne crispatula. The sequence goes on along the minus strand of CM069930.1, from coordinate 30,910,740 downwards.
ACGCCTATGCGGCTTCTGTGTCATTCACAGACGAGGACATAGTATTTCCTAGTGCTTTTCATAATAGAGCATTATACATGAAAGGATCCATAAATGGGTATGAGATGAATCGCATCATGATTGATGCCGGTTCATCATGCAATCTCATGCCCATCAAGACATTCAGGTCTTTGTTCTTGACACCCTATCTACAGAAGGCCCCTGGAGTGACCACCTCTGGTTTTAATCAAGACTCTGAGGAGGCTTTAGGTCGAGTTGATGTGGAGTTGGATGTAAGAGGTTTGATGGCTAAGACCACCTTCAACGTCATTGATGCTGACACAACTTATAGGGCATTGTTGGGACGTCCTTGGATTCATGGCAATTATGTTGTGCCGTCCACATTCTACCAATGCATAAAGTAAAACAAGGAGGGGAGGCAGTATAGAATTGAGGCTGATCAGTCCCCGTTTGAGATTGCGGAGTGTCACCTTGCTGATGCCATCCCATACTTTCAGACTGGGCCGCCAAAACCTGTGCCCAATAAAAGAAAAGAAAAGATGGAGGCTGAAGACCCTCAGAATGATGAGATCCAAGTTGATGAAGTCAAAGCCAAGATGCTCCGACTTTCATTAAAATCCCAGGGTCCCACGACCCAGGCGTATCGCAAAGAATGGCACCCGACTAGCTTCAATGCAAATTCAGTCACAAGAGAGATTGAGGATAGCATCTGCATGCCTCAAGATTTATTGTGGTTGACAGGGGACCGTGAGCTATGAACTGTTGAAAAGCTCACCACATTCAGAGTCTCCTACCCACCTGGCCCTATCCTGACATTTTACAAAGCTAAAATAATGAAGAAACGAGCCCGAAAAGATGACTTTGGGTGGCCCGAGCAATCAGATTCTCAGTCAGTGACAATTCAGCCATCACCGGGGGTCTCCCCTGGTATTCTCCACATGTATCGGAAGATGGGAATCCCCCAGAGGCAGTCCCGGAAGAAGGCCCGTGCTTTTTACAACATGTGTAATCCCCAGGATGGCCAAAACACGACCAACAAGCATCCAGGCCTGGCATATGACTCTGACTATGAGGCGCCAGTCCATTATGCCGTAGAAATGATCAGCATCCAGCATGGTGGTGAGCCTAGCAGCTCCATCCCTGTCTTTGATGAGTCATCCGAGGATGAAGAAATATTGATTCAAGGCCTTGGTAGCAGCCAGACTAATGCCAAGCTATTTGTACAGCAAGCCTCTACCTCCCCTGCACAAGTTGAAGCCCCTCTTAGTGAGGATGAGCAAGATGATGATGTTGAGTTCATGGACCTCAGCCCGGCTCCGGAAGAAATTGAAGACGGTGGCCAGGCAACGGTCGACGATCTCCTGGAAATTGACTTGGGGACTCCAGATGACCCTAGGACAACCTTTATCAGTGCCCTCCTTACTGAAGAAGAAAGAAGCCGGTATAGAGCTCTTCTCCAAGAATACAAGGATTGCTTTGCATGGTCCTATGATGAAATGCCAGGTTTAGCCCCTGAGGTGGCAGTCCACAATCTTGCCATCCTCCCGACTGTCAAACCGATCAAGCAAGCCCAACGACGGATGCGTGCTGACCTAGAACTCAAGGTCAATGCAGAGGTCAACAAGCTCAGGGATGTGGGCTTCATCGAGCCTTGCACTTATCCAGTCTGGCTCGCCAACATTGTTCCTGTCAAAAAGAAGAATGGGCAGATTCGGGTGTGCATAGACTACCGGGACCTAAACAAGGCCTGCCCGAAGGATGACTTTCCTTTGCCAATGTCGACTCCAGAAACGGGTTCCGGATCGGCACCTCAAGATAAGAAGGTGAAAGATAGAATAGGATAAAAAGGGGAGTGAATCGAGAAACACTCGGAAAGCGATAAAGACTCCTCACCTCGGTCCCACACTCACATTGATCCCCGAACTTTCATCTCACGGCGTCGCTCGAGCACCGGAGATGGTTCGGGTCATGTGGGAGGAGAGTGAGGAGGATATGAATTTAGAACATGAATAAAAATAAATTGTGGTCGCTAGGAGCCGCGGGCTCCGCTTTATGTAATGGAAATAGAAAGAAGTTGACCGTGTGTACCTTAGCGTGGGAGAAAGGGATGTGAGTTCAACCTTCTTCTTCTTCGGCCGGCCGATGAAGAAGAGTCTCCAATCCAATGCTAGCTTGATCAACCTGTGCAACTAGAACAATAAACCAAGTGAAGAGTTTGGTTAGACTTGTGAGAAGTGTAGTAACTGTAGTAAGAAGATAAGAAAGAAGCAATTGGAATTGGACTCACCGGCTTCGGGGTGAGCCTTAACCCCTTTTTTTGTGTTTTTGATTATGTAAAAATGATGTAAATGAACTAAAATATGCTTTAAAACATTAAATAAACAGATTTAATGGAGTTGAGAAAGCTTATAGAATGATTTGGCTTGGGTTGAAGCCGAGTTGGTTGAAGACAGCCGGTTCGGGTAGCTTGGTACCCTTCTGGCGCGACTTTGGTGCAGAGGATGTTACGGACGACCCCGATGTCAGAATCGAGTGCCATTTGTTTTAGTGGACATAAAACTCAGAGAGGAAGAATTCATATGTTTATGACTTCTCCGAAATCCTCCTTTAGAAGTCAGTAAAAATTATGAAATGGGCGGATGTGGAAAACAGAACCTGGATGCGCGCCCTGGGTGTAGCAATTGTCACGAACAAACGGCAAGTCGGAATTGAGTGCCGTCAGTTGGAGATGAAAGAGGACGAAGAGATGAACATCTTCTATGTTGAAGACTTTTGCAGAAGAAGCCTCAGATTTTCTGCAGAGGTCGATGAAGATGGTTGATGCAGAATGCCCGGATCGAGCCTTCTCCTTCACCTCGGGATCGATTTCTTGACTTCGGATCGCCTTTGGACGTCGGGACGGCTTTGGAGAAGAGCTTGGACGACCTCTGGACGAGCTAGGCACGGGGGGTTCCCTTGGGTCGTTGAGAATGGCCCTCAATTTATAGGGGAAGAGAGCCGGTGCAAAATTTAGAAACTGGATGTACCGCGCCCCCGCGTTTCAAAGGAGACAAGGGCGCGCAGGGCGCGCCCTCAAACCAAGGGCGCGCAGGGCGCGCCCCCAGTTCAGGGGCGTGGTCTGCGCGCCCCCCTGTTTCAAAGGGGGCGGGGGCGCGTTCGGTGTCTCACTGCTAAAAATTGACGGAAACTTCTGGAAATTGCTAAAAATCGACTTGATATACGTAACGCGCCCCCGAACCGGGGGCGCGGTACAAATAAGTGAAAATTCTCCCCGGAAACCTTCCAAAAACCCGGTTTAGAAGGTGCTAATCGGGGCAATTTCCGATTTAAAGCAACTGACCGCGCCCTCGCCTTTCAAAGGAACCGGGGGCGCGCAGGGCGCGCCCCCAGTTTGAGGGCGCGCAGGGCGCGCCCCCGGGTTGAGGGCACGCAGGGCGCGCCCTCCTCTTTCAAGCGGAGCGAGGGCGCGGTACACTCTCTCTCCTGCGCGCGTGTTCCGCGAGCCGTATCTTGCAAACCGGATGTCCGATTCGGCTCCCGTTTGTCGCGTTGGAAAGAGGGCCTTCAACCGCACCTCCTCAAGTCGGTAAACCAGCCGCATGACTCCCGAGATGTTCGTACGGGGCTTTCTACCGGTTTACCCTCTCGCGGAAAGCCGAAACCCGGGGCGAAGATCCGAAAGAGCACGGTTCCGGTCGAGAAATCTCGGGTCAACTCGGGATGACTTGAAATGATGACCGAACAAGTCCGGTACGATCGGACAATCCGAAGTCATCGAAAAATCTGAGATTAACCCGGTAAACGTGAATCGAAAGCCGTAAAAGCCGCGAAACCCTAAAATTGACCGAACCGGCCTTATAGCCCCGGTTGATAAAATATACGGCTAGAATCAACCCGGATGACCTGAAAAGACCCGGTGATGACCGGAAAGGCCTAACATGTGGTCCGGGATAGCCGTGTCAGCACAGATCGAAAAAGCCGTAACGAAAGCCGTCATTGACCGACGCCTACCAAAATGACTTCTCGGAAACCCTGAATGTTACGGAACACATGCGGGACTCCCGAGACCTTCAATTATGGACCATTCAAGGTCGGTCATCGAGCAGGCTTCGTGTTTTTACAGTTCATGTGCGGCTCTCGCTTGAAGGTTACGGCAATATTCCGGAAATCATTGGTCCATTCTCAACTTGCGAGGGGCTCCACCAATGTCCTTAGCTCATCTCCACGAGGTAATCCGGATCAGATAACGGTCAAATAAAAGATATCGCTTATGGGATAAGAGTCTGGGGCTCCGAATCAGGCCAATTTGGCGTGTCTACAGCTTGCCTCGCCTTGATGTCGGCTTTGCAAGGGAATGGCATGTAGCGGAACGGAGTGAAACGTAGAGAAAGCATAGCGAAGCGAGATGGATCGTAGTGGAATGTAGTGGAGTGAAACGGCGATGGACTGAAAAGGTGGCATCAAGGTGTAGATATAGACATGCTCAACGACCAGATTCGGCAAGACGAATCTCCTCAAGTCTCATGGTTAACCACCATGTTTCATCAAGTCTTCCTATGTTCGATTGGTAAGAGATGTGCCATTGGCACGAGAGAAGAATAGCCAACCCCCAACGCGGTGGGGAGTCCCCGAAACATGGGTTCGTAGGTTCATCATCAGCCGGTAACCCGATCTTTGCGGTGTTCCTGTACTGTGATGGGCTAAAATTTACAAAGAGATTTGTTTGAAAAAGTAAAAGAATACCAATCGAGCACATTCAGGCTCTTAGATTCATTTAAGTCTTCCAAGAGACAAGATTCAATTCGGAATGGAATGATCTCAGATTCCGAAAGGCAAATGTTTAAGCACAGACCGTGAAGATAATGACGGTGCAAGTTCTGATCAAATAGAAGGTCCTTGGCGGGACGAAAAGGCTGCCACGGTGGGATAAGTAGCAAAAGAAGTTGCAATGGCCTCTGTGGTGAAAAGAATTGAAAGATTTGAGGGCAAAAAGTGGTTACCGAACATGGTGGGATTAATAGACACGGTGGGATATTAGAGAGGTTGGTGGGACTAGAGAATATGGTGAATGACACGGTGGGATTTAGAATGATCGAGAGGGTGAGAAGGTGAAGATTAGGAAATGATGTATGCAATGACAAAACAAAATGTAATGCAATTAATACTACATGATGCATGTTGGGCTCAAGAAAATAAAACAAAACTTGTATAACAAATAGTTGAAGATATAGATTGTCTATGAGGTCAAGATACCCATTCGGGAACTATCGTCCCTCACAAAGACAACTTTGGCTTATCCGTGAGCATTAGAGATGACCCGACCGTCGTAGATTTTGATGAAGGGGATCTCGGGTCAAGTCTTCTCTATGCTCATGGTCTTCAACAAATAATGCATAAGATAATAATACACGACTAGCGACATATATGCTAGTCGGCAAGTTATGGGGGTTTCCCATGTCCATTCCTCCGTTTCCGCGAGCAATTCCTGTCTTTCATCAAAATGTTAGTTCCGAATGAACAATAATGTTCACCCGTCCTTAATAAAGATAAAACATAAATGTATTTGATTTTAAAAATTTCTCTGAAATTTTTCTGTATTTTTTTTGAATTTTTCTGAATTTTTTGAGAAATTTTCAAAATTTTGACCGAACGTGCCCCCGAACCGAGGGCGCGGCCAGCGCGCCCTATGTTGGGGGGCGCGACCTGCGCGCCCCCACCTTGGGGGCGCGTTCGATCCCAGTTTCCTGTTTTGATCGGATCCGAATCCGATTTAAATCGGGACCGATTTTCCCTATATAAACTCCTCTTAGGACGACCAAATCGTCCTAACAACACCCAGGATGGCTCCTCCTTTGAAAAAGCAGCGTGTTGGCTCGGTTCGAGGTATTTCAAGCATCCCGGGTCATCTGAAGGCCAGAATCGGCGCCGACTTGGTAAGTTCGCTGCCAATTTTAGCTTTCAACCATTTTCTTCTTCTTTTCCTTAAAATTTTTTTTTTCTCTTACCTCCTGTTTGGGTGTAGGATTACCCAAACTTCCCTGGGCCTCGCCGGTATTGCTCTCCTCCCTGGCTTTCCGGCTTGCTTGACGTCCTCGGCTTGTCGGTCAGAGCAATTCTTCGAGATTGGGGCTTAACCGGGCTCTTGATCCATGACAAGCAATATTCAGGCTACTCCCTTGACTTCGGTTTGATGGGAGCTCTTGTTGAGTTGTGGCATTCCGACACTCACACGGTCGTGTTCGGCGGCTTTGAGTGTACGGTTCTTCTTGAAGAAGCGAGCTCCTTCTCGGCCTCCCTCGGACTAAGAAGGGAGAAACCGAAGGTATGTTCATCCCTTCAGGATCCCTCTCTTGCTTGGAATTCTTGCAGGATTTTGTCGAGGCTCGGCAGATCAGCACCTTGTTGGCCGGCAAGCGAATCAGTGTTCCCAAGTTGGTGGCTTGGACAATCTCTCTTCTGACGGCTCCTGGTCTGGACGAGGACCGGATTCTGCGCGGTGCAAAGGGTTTCGCGGCTTGCCTTGCCGCGGTGTTCTTGTTTCCTGCGGAGGATGGTTTCCTGGAGGTTGATCAACTCTCGTGTATCCGCGGCATCTGTACTGGGCTTCTTGTACTGCGGACTGTCCGCAGCTTGCATGGGCCGTCCTCCCTTCGGCAGTGCGCTTTTACTTGCTTGCTGGTCCGATCTTCACTTTAAGTTCGATCCAGCCGGTGAGGTGGCCACCAGGTCGCAGCTCTTCCGCCGTAGCCCCTTGTTTCCATATGCCGATGCGCTTGGCTTCGGCGAGAGAGTCGCCAATAGGTGTGCATCAGTGAAGAAAAGGCCGGACTGGCGTGCTCACTTTGCCTCCATGAACCGTTCTAGCTTCTTGCACTCTTCTGCTTCCTTGATGCAGAAGGACTTCCAGGTGTGCTTTGTGCCCGGCGTTGATCTCCGCCTGGTTACAGGTTCGGCCTTTGTGTTGTACAACGCTCACCGTTGCCACTCCCAGATCGGCTTGCCTCGGTACGAGTTGCCCAAGCTGTCCCACCTACCACCTATCAAGGGCAGGCAGCTTGGCTCTGCGGATGACGAGGAGGAGGCGATCTCAGCCGTTGCCTTGTGGGAGACGAGTCGGGTGTGCCGCCCAGGCCTCCTGATTGAGGAGGACCCTGACCGGAAGCGCCGCTACATCTTCGCGTTGAAGCTTCTACTTGCCTGAGAGTCTTCTTTTCCTGCTTTAACTTGTCAGCCATGTTGTTTTTTATTTTGAATAAACAATGAATTATTTATAGCAAGTTTGAGCGAAAATTCAAAATAAATTTACCTTGTTTCGGAAAAATGCAAGACAAATGTTGACAATTATGATGAATATGCCTTGTTATTTTTCAACACCTTGAATATTTTTTAACATGAAACAAGATATTTTTGAAAGGTTTTAACATGCCTTTTTTCTTTAGGTAATTTTTCGAGCAAATCGTGAGTCGATGAATTTTCTTTCGGTGACTCCTTGATCGGCTTGATTTTACGAACAGCTTGGCGCTTTCTGAAATTTTCGCCATTTTTATAAATTTTGCTCCTGAAAAATACATTTTCAGCCATTTCTGACTAGTAAATGTATAGAATTTTCTCCTGACCCCTGAAAAATGTTAGCTAGTGATGATAAAAAACATAAATATGTCTAACTAATTTAGGAATTGAGACATTCAAAGTTATGTGAAAAGAGAGATTTTTGATGAGAATTTAAAAAGAATTTTTCTTCACAAAATTATTTTGAGCAAACCGTGCATCAGATCAGAATTCTTTCGGTGGCGTTGCGATCAGCTCGATTTTGTGAATCTTGGGTGATATTTTCAAATTTCTCTCATTTTCACATTTTTACTCTCTATAAATACCCCGTGGAGGTAAGAATATCTCATTTCCACCTGCACACCATCTCTCCTCGCGCCAGAAGCTCCAGAGTTCCAACTCAGATCCGGAGTCCGAGACGCCGTCAAAGGTTAGTGCCCCTGTTACAAAAAATGTAGATCAGGTTATGCTCTTTGATTTGGTTCAAGTTTTACGCGATTCCGAGTTGATTTGACGAAGTTATCGCGAAAACAGAGATCGAGCAGATGAGAGGGTGCGGTCAACGCAAAACGTTGACCGCGCCCTCTGACCACGGGCGCGCTGAGAGCGCCCCCGGTTCAGGGACGCGCAGACCGCGCCCCCAAGAGGAGGGCGCGGTCTGCGCGCCCTCCCTTTCCCCTCTGGGAAGGGGCGCGCATAGCGCGCCCCTATAATGAGGGCGCGCTCAGCGCGCCCTCAAATGGAGGGCGCTCTGAGCGCGCCCTCCCTCTCCAAAGGAGAGGAGGGCGCGTTCGGCTGAGGAATTTTTTTTTTTTTTTAAAAATAAATAAATAAATAAAAATAAAAAAAGAAGTATGTAAGAATGTTTAATGTCAACTTCCCCTTTGGCACAGATGCCGAGACATGTTCGCCGCCACGACTCCGATTCCGAGGAGCCCGAGCTTCCGGCAGTCCGAGAGGTACATTTTCTTTTCCTGCACTTAATGATTAGCTCCTTTGCATTTTGACAATAATAATTGAGTGAACTAATGAAATGATTTTATTGCAGGCCCGGATAAAATCTCGGATCTCGTGGGACCTGGTGCATGCTGCCTACCTAGGCCTACCGGACTTCCGGCGAGGTTCGGTTAGAGGAGATGGGGTTTGGGCCCATCCTCCGGGTGACTCCTTTTGGGAGGACCTACCCTTTGGTGCGGGTCCTCCGTGAGTCCTGGGACCCAGACTCCTTTGTGTTTCTGTTCCCATGGGGGCACATGGTGCCCTCATTAGAGGATGTTGCACACATCACCGGTCTTCGTGTTTACGGTAGGCCGGTGGTGTGTGCTACCTCTTCCGACTATTCGCGGGAGTTCCGGGCTCTCTTCGCATATGAGCCCGAGTTCGACCCAGAGGATGGCCTACGCACCATTGCCAGACTAGAGGCTGGTGAGATGGTAGGCTTGGTTGATGCCGAGCGTGTCCGTGGTGAGAGCCAGGACAGCTTTTTCTGCCGCATGGTCGGCCAGGCTGCAGCGGCATTTACCGGATTACCTGGCTCCTTGGAGGCGGACGTAGACTTGCGCCGTTTCCTCCTCTTCTTCTTCGGGCGCCTTCTGTTGGGCTCGAAGACGGACCGCATTCATCTGCGGTTCCTCCCTTTGCTTGCTGACCTGGAGCAGGTTGGTACGTACGCGTGGGGGGCAGCGATGCTCGCCCATTTGTTCTGTGGCCTCCAGCCTGAGGCGGGTTCTGTTTCGGTTGCCGGCTTCTCTCCTTTTCTTCAGGTGACTTTTAGCAGCTTTCCTTTCTTGTACACTTGTATTGCTCTGCTTTGCTCTGACGAGTTGTGCCTTTTACAGGTCTGGAGCTACCTCTACTTCCCCCTCGGTCGGGCACAGCAGTCCTACCCCGACCTCTTCCCCTTGATGGCTCGTTGGGAGCCCCTCCGCCCTACTGGGGGCCATCGTAGCCAGCTGGCTTCGATTCGTTCACAGATTCTTCGTTTCCCACACACTGAGGTATGTCTTTAATTTGTGTATCAATATCCCCTGTTGAAATAATAATCATGATTTTTCTTCTCACAGGTGTGTTGGAGGCCATATCTCGTGACCGATGACCATCTCCAGCCTTGGATTGCCCACGCTGGTCGTGTCTTCGGCCGCGATCTTCATCTTCTGTGCGTTAATGAGCTGGCGCCACTGTGGCTTCGGTTCTCGGCACGCGCCCTCGGTCTGGAGCAGGACTGGTTGGAGCCTCCTCCTCCTCTTCCCTTAGTTGGTGCTCGTCCTAGACGCCTTCTCCTCCCCGTGGACTGGGTGGAGAGGTACCACGCCTCGATCACTTTGTGGCATGAAGGCGGCGAGGTAATTTTTGGCTGGGCAGAGGATAGTCGAGACTACCTTCGCCGATACGCGGAGGCGTACGGCCACTTGTTCGTTCCAGAGGGTCAGGTAAATGATTCTCATTTTCCTTTAATTCTGTGTTGTTGTTCTCTTCTGATCTTCATGTCATTTCAGGAGGCTCGGGCTCTACTGTTACGCCAACAGCTGGAGATTGTTGACCTTCGGCAGGAGGTGGCCACTCTTCGCGGCATGCTGGAGACTGAGGTAGACACTGCCTTTGTCCTTCATTTGTATCCTCAACATATGATTGCCTTGATATGTTTTTCTTCTGTTCACAGCGGAAGGCTCGTGCTGAGGGTTCACCTCCTTCTCTGTCGAGGGAAGAGGTGGCTGAGCTCCGCCAGCATCTTAGTGAGGCAAGAGAGGCCCTGACGACCAAGGAGGCAGAGGTATCTTTCATTGTTGTCCATTTTGGTTGTTGATTTTTCTTGGTTCATATACTTCCTCTTCTTCCAGGTTGCCGAACTTCAGAGTAGCTTGTTCTCCCGTATCCAGTCCTTGGAGTCTGAGGTGGAGACATTGCGGTCTGCCCCAGCCGATCTTCGTTCCCAGATGATCGTCTCGGATCTCCGCCTTCAGCATGAGAGAGCCATGCGTGAGATGGAGCGCCGGCATAGCCGAGGCCATGCGATCTGCGGAGCGAGATGCACTGCGGGCACAAGTTCGTTTGTCGGCGGCGGGCGACATTGCGGGTTTACCGCCGGGCATCCCTCCACGGCCGAGCCGAGTTTCACCCATCGAGCAGCTCCCATCGGAGTGGTCCGCACGGGAGTGGTGGCGGCGCTCGTAGTCGGGGTCACCACGGGCGGAGCCGGCGGGGGCGAGTGGCCGAGCCGAGCCACGAGCACGGTGCTTCGCGTTCCCTGGCCACTTCTTCGGAGCGTCGCCGCAATGAGGCGGCTGCGGCGGCTTTGGCGGACACGGCTACCATGCCTCCTCCACATGGTCATTCTCTGGAGGGGTAGCGGCGAACGCGATTTCTCGTAGCGAGGCTTAGCTTTTCGATGTTGTAGGCGCTTTTCTTCTTTGTTGTAGCACTTAATGGCATAATCGGATCTTCACCTGTTTGCTTCAGTGTTTATTTGATCTGCTTGACATCGCTCAACAGGGTAGTTAATATCACATTTCGGCTTAGCCCCTTGCAAGTTTGTCAAGGGGCGAAGCCTTCTAAGGGATAGCAAATAATAAAAATAAGTAATAGATGTAGGGTTAAGAGGCATACCTGTTGGCGAGATTCTCACCCCTCCTTGACTTGTGTTTCTTTTCTGACATACTCAATAGAAGGGTTAAATCTGTTCTATGGCTTACCCCCTTGCCTATTGTTGTCTTGCCTTGCTTATATGTCAAGGGGGCAGCCTTATCAACCGAGGTAGAATGTACAAAATGACAGACAAGGTAAAATTTGAGAGAGCTTACCTGCTATGGTGAGAGTCGCTCCCTTCTTGATCTCAAAATCCTGTCGTTGAGAGAACTTTCTCCTCTTATTTTAAAGTCCCTGAAAACACTTGATAAAAGAGGATTAGATCTTCACAACGACTCATCCCTTTGCCTATTATGGCCAACTTTGACTTAGGTCAAAGGGAGGAGCCCTCTTAATGGGGTGATTAATCAAGATAAATATGCGATGCAGAAATGAAACATGCAAGACATAAAAATAAACATGAATGCTAGCAAAGGAAAAAATCAAGGTTATGCCAAGCTAGATGATGCATTTTAGAAAATATTCAACTCTTTTTTTTGGATTTTTTTTATTTTTTTTGAAAATATTCAAAATTTTTTTTTGAAAATATTTGATTTTTTTTTGATTTTTGAAAATATTTGATTTTTTTTTTGATTTTTGAAAGTATTTGATTTTTTTTTTGTTTTTTTTGAAAATATTCATTTTTTTGGGTTTTTGAAAATATCCATCTTTTTGTATTTTTTTTTGAAAATATTCATTTTTTTTTGAATTTTTGTGGAGAATGTGCCAGTATTGAGACCATTCATCGATCTTTGAGTGTTAATCAAGATTTAAGTGATAAACACCACGTGAGAATAAGGTTCCATACCCAGAATCTTTCTTGCCCTCTTCTCTTGATCGGTTTGGATTCCCCCTGAGTTTGGACAGTCTACCCTACCCTAGGGGTTTTAAGATGGAAGAATAATAAAGGAAGTCTTTGATAGGATTTGGGGGTGTTGAGGAGGGTTTCTCTACTCATGCCCAAATTGCCCGTTGGGGTTCGGCCTCTTCGGGTCTTTTCTACATGTGGCACTTACTTAGACAAGTCTTTGACCTGTGGGGTCATTGCCCATCTTTTGGTGCCCTTTTCTTCATTTTCTATTCTTTCGGGTACTCATTCAGACAGGCCCATATTTGTTTAAACCTGCGGGGTTCATTGCCCATCTTTTGGCACCCTTTTGCACCCTATGAGACGGCCTCCTACTAAGGCGGCGGGCATTTTCGATACTATCCTCCTCTAGTCCCCTTCACCTATCTTGGACCGAATAGAAGAGAATAGGGTAAGGTTTCCTTTCCGCCTTCAGGGTTCTGCCTTGCCTCTCTTGAGTGTTGGGCTATCTAGATTATGGGATCGGGAGGTGTTGTGTGTGCAAGGTGATGTCTACCCTTGACTTCTAGCTAACACCCTTGGATCGATGACTTAATATCATACTAGAAATTCTCCATTTTCTTTTCTAAGGAAAATATTTTTTGAGGTAAACGCCGTTCCATGGATGATTCAATTTTTCTCTATCGGCGTCGGTTAGCTCATATGCATTGCCTGGATATTTTTCAGTTATAACAAAAGGCCCTTCCCAGTTAGGTTGCAACTTGGAGCGGGGACCACCCGGCTTAACGAAAATACGTTTTACTACCATCTCACCGATTTCGAACTTTCTCTCTACCACCCTCTTTTGATAAAACCTTTTCAATCGGTTCTGATAAGTCCGGGCATGCTCGGAGGCAGCCAACCTTCTTTCATCTAGGAGTTCAAGTTGTGCAAGGAGAGATTCTCGTCTCTCATCGACAGGGATGTCCCTATCGAGTTGAACTCGGAGTGATGGAAGGAGTACTTCGTACGGGACCACCGCTTCCATCCTATATGCAAGAGCATACAGGGTTTGACCAGTGGGGGTCCGTACAGAAGTACGATAAGCCCATAGGGCATCTACAAGCTTATCTGGCCAGGCTGCGAACTTGCTAGACTTACAGGTCTTCTTGATGATTTTAATCAAAGTTTTGTTGGTGGCTTCTGCTTGACCATTGCCTTGCGGGTAATAAGGAGATGAATGATGCAATGTAATGCGGTACCTGTTGCAAAGATCACGCAGATCTTGAGAGAGAAATTGCGGTCCATTGTCGGTGACGATGTCGCTGGGTATCCCGAACCTGGCGATGATGTTGCGTTTGATGAAGGAGCACAGTGTTGATGCCTTGATCTCCACGAACTCTTCCGCTTCTGCCCACTTGGTGAAGTACTCTGTTGCCGTCAGGATGAACGATTTGGAACGGATTTCAGAGTTAAGATCACTTAGAGGGCCAATGATATCGAAAGCCCACATGGCGAAGGGTCACGGGGCATGAATCGGATGAAGGGGAGATGCGGGAGAATGGATCTTGTCGGCATGAAGTTGGCAAGAATGACAGTGCCGGACAAAGATGGAGCAATCCTCTTCTAGGGTTGGCCAATAATACCCCTGCCTGATGATTTTCTTGGCAAGAGCTTGAGCATTGACATGGCCCCCACAGACCCCGGAATGTGCTTCCTTAAGCACCAATTCTGCCTCTTCTTCATCGATGCATCTCAATAAGATTCCGCTCAGGCTCCTCTTGTAGAGCACCCCTCCTAGGATGGTATACCTCTGGGATACTCTCCTGATGGCCTTCTTTTCTTTTGCATTTGATCCAGGTGGATATGTCTGATCTTGACAATACCTTGCGATCTCATCAAACCAAGGCCTCTCACCCTCATCTAACTCTTCCAACTCGACTAGAGAAACTTCCTCTTTCTGCTCTAGATACTCCTTCCTGCCAAATCTCTCCTTAACTTTCAGAAATCGCCCATCCTTAATCGCTGGCATCGACCTTCTACGGACATGAATAGTCCGCACCTGTCTACCTAGCGGGACTGATAGAGATGAAGCTAAGGAGGCTAGGGCATCAGCAAGGATGTTCTGAGCTCGAGGAACATGGACGAAAGTGAGTTTGGAAAAGAGTTTGATGTAGCAAGAGGTGAGTTCTTGGTAAGGTTTGAGGTTTGGATGAGAAGTTCGGTATTTGGTTAGGACTTGGCGAAGAATTAGTTGGCTATCACCTATCACCCTCAATTCCGTGGCACCATAGAAATGAGCGACCTCCGGCCGGCCGGCAAGGCTTCATATTCGGCTATATTGTTGGTTCTTTGGGAAGTCAAGCTGAAATACTGTGGAATGGTGACACCCTCGGGTGATAGAAGGACGATTCCTATTCCCTTACCGTGTGAATCCAGAGCCCCGTCAAAATATAATGTCCAAAGGTGGGAAGATCGGATCAACATTAGTTCGTCATCCGGGAGCTCCGATTGGACCGGGTCAAAGAGGGGTATAGGGTGATGGGCTAGATATTCGGCAATGGCATAGCCCTTAATCGCCTTACAGGGGACATAGGTGATATCAAGCGAGAAAGGAAGCTCTGCCAACGACCTAACCGATCAGTTAGAACAGTTTTCTCCAGAAGGAATTTGATGGGATTGATGCGGGCAATAAGATTGACCTCATGAGCTAAGAAATAGTGTTTAAGCTTCTGAACTACCCAGGCTAGTGCAACACAGGTCTTCTCCACTACAGTATACTTCTGCTCACATGGATCAAAGATCTTTGACAAATAGTAAGTTGCCCTCTCTTTCCCTTCTTCATCAACTTGTGCAAGGACTGCCCCAAGAGAATTCTCCAAAACCGAGATATATAAAACTAAGGGCTTGCCAGGGGTAGTGGTCTAAGCACAGGGGGACTAGCCAGGTATCTTTTCAAACCATCGAACGCATCCTGGCACTTCGAATCCCATTTGAACTCGGCCCCCGCCTTGGTCAACTCATAGAAAGGTTTACACCTTTGGGAGTGTTGTGAGATGAACCGGCGGACAAACTGTAGCCTCCCGATTAATCCTCGAAGTTCTTTCATATTTCTCGGAGGAGGCATACCAATGATTGCCTTGGCCTTGTTTGGGTCGATCTCTATGCCCCTTTTGCTCACTATGAACCCCAACAGTTTTCCTGAGGATACTCCAAACGTGCATTTCTTTGGGTTCATTTTCAATTTATATTCCCTAGCCCTTCGCAAGACCTTTCTTAACACTTCCGGGTGATCTTCTCGGCTTCTGGACTTAACGACCAGGTCATCCACGTACACCTCTACAAGGGTATGCATCATGTCATGGAAGATAGCCATCATTGCCCTCTGATAGGTAGCACCGGCATTCTTCGGACCAAAGGGCATGACGACATAGCGATGAGGTTCCCCAAGGTGTGGTGAACGAGGTCTTCTCCTGGTCTTCTTCGGCCAACCGGATTTGATTATATCCGTAATAGCCATCCATGAATGACAACATCTCGAATCCGGCGGTGTTATCAACCGGTACGTCAATATGAGGTAGAGGAAAGTCATCTTTAGGACACGCTCGGTTCAAGTCCCCGAAGTCTATACGGATCCGAACTCGACCATCCTTCTTCATGACAGGGACTATGTTTGCCACCCATTGCGGATAAAGGACGACCTTAATGAATCTTGCTTGATGTAACTTGTCGACCTCTTCTTTCATCTTAAGTGCAACATCAGGGTGGAATCTCCTTAATTTTTGTTTCACCGGGGTAGCTCCAGATTTCAAAGTTAGACGATGTTCAACTAACGAGTTGTCTAACCCCGGCATGTCCTCGTATGTCCATGCGAACGTGTCCTTATATTCTTCCAAAATTTTAATTAAACTCTGTTCCTCAGTGGGAGTGAGGTTTGCGCTTAGGAGGATTGTCTTGGGATCTTCCGGTGTTCCGAGATTCAATTCTTTTGTCGGTTCATCCACCGTGGCTAATGGTTCTTCAAATCTTTTAAGTCCAGATGCATACGCATCAGCCAAGTCCTCAATTCCATCCTCGAAATCAGGATCTTTTTCTGATAAGACCTCGTAAACTCCCAGTGTATGATCTACGTTGAATTCATCCTCGTATTGGATTTCATTAAGCTGGATAGCATTTTCCAAAAACCTTGGCAGCCTTGCACATTCCTTGCATTTTTGAGCTATTTGTTGGAGATATCTTTCCGGCACACGTTTACCTCGAATTTTCTTCTTTCCTACCCTAACTACTCCTAAAGAAGACGGAATTGAAAAGGTGGTATTAACAATGGGTGAAGGATCGAGCAGATCGATCAGTGAGTTGGAGAAGAGGGGTCCCTGGTTGGGAGCACCCTCCGAGACAAGTAGCGACGTCTCCT
The DNA here is from genome assembly GCA_036172225.1 of Cryptocoryne crispatula var. balansae. NCBI lineage: Eukaryota > Viridiplantae > Streptophyta > Magnoliopsida > Alismatales > Araceae > Cryptocoryne > Cryptocoryne crispatula. The sequence goes on along the minus strand of CM069930.1, from coordinate 30,894,370 downwards.
CAATGGAAAACTGAGTTTGTGAGAGGACGTTTTTTTTTGGGTATTTTGGGTATTTTCAATAAAAAAGGGAATGAGCCGATGGGGCTCGAGCAGAAATACAAAGCTTAAGTAAATGGAAGAAAAATGGGCTCGCGGGACCGATGATGACAAGAAATGGGCAGATAGGCCCAAAGGTGGTGAAAAGATCTAAGGGGCACGTGGGCCCGAATGGTGGGCACGCGGGCCCAAAGCAAGAAAATAAATCTAAAGGGCACGTGGGCCCGGCTGGTGGGCACGCGGGCCCAAGGTTGTTGGATTGGAATGGGCATAGAAGCCCAGTGGAGTAAGAAGATTTGAATGGGCTCTCATGCCCATTGATCAGTTCAGGTGGCCATTTTGGCCCAGAAGTGGGAATTGGGCTAGATAGCCCATCAAGCGAATCTAAGAGGGAGAGAGTGAGGATTTTGAAATACGTGACCGTAGGATACGGTTCACGCGGGATGTTGTTTGGAGGTGGGTTCGAGTGGACAAGTAGTTTAGAGATGGACTTGCCCTTGACTGGTTCTTCCTCCTCTATGAACAACCGAGCCAAAGATGAACTCAGGTTGTCCACTTCCTCCTCTTGCTCTGGTACCTTCTTCCTCTTGACTTGTTCTTCTTCTTTGTCCCCGGCCATCATCATGGTCTCCCCTTTGAAAAAGAATTTTTGGAGTCCCATGGCATTTTTTGGCCAGTAGACCATCCGCGGAATGAAACTGGGCTCATAGCCAAGCCCGTGTCTCTTTGGTCTTTGTACGGCTTCAATGGGGTGCACAACCCCCTGTAGCTCCTTTCCCAACCCTTTTCCTGGCTGATAGCCCATCCCTTTCATCATCCGGCACGCAACTGAATCTGGTGGCGTCGTCAATACCATGACCTCAGGTAGCTCTGTAGTTGAAACCAACGGCTGGACAGATTTTGATATTGGTAGTGCAGAAGAGGGGTCATCCACGTCATTCAGAATGGGGATGTTGGTTACTTTGATCACCAGGCCCTTGTATGGGAACTTCGGACAACGATGATTAGTGGAGGCAACAGCTCCTATTGCCTCAAGGTACGGGCGTCCCAAAATAGCTTTGAATGTAGGGTCCAGTTCTAGAACGTGAAACTCGGCGGTGACAGCACACGGCCCGAGCCCTACTTTCAATGTAACCACCCCTCGTGCCGGTTTCCGGGAGTTGTCATATGCGGTCACCGTGACGGCAGAAGGCTCGATCTCTTCATCGGAGATGCCGCAAAGTTGCAATGTTTCTGGCGGCATGACATTTATGGATGCTCCGGTGTCAATCAAGCGAGGACTTGATCTCCACGCCTCGGATGAGTACCGCAACGCGCAAGGCGTACTTTCTGATCTCTGGCCGTGCCAACTCCTCCTGCGTAAAGGTGAGTGCCGGATGTTCACTCCTCGGGGTCAGGACGGTAATGATCTTCTCAGGCGGGAGGTCCTCATTGACCATGACCCGCTGCAAATATTGTTGCAAGATGTCCTGATGATTCTTCGACCTCTTTATCTGCTCCGAATTGAAATCCGTGCCGGCATTTTGTCCAAGTGCTTCAATAGGTCATATGCCGTGCCGGGCAACGGTTCTTCTACCACCTCCTCTTCTGCCTGTTCCTGTGGTTGTATCCCGACATGGGGGAAGACCCTTTGGAACATCCTCCCGCTACGAAGTACCGGCGCCAGCGTGGTAGGGGGAAGTGGTGATGATGGTGATGGTAGGGTTGGTTGGTAGGTTGAGGATCCCATGGTAGGTAGGGGTGGTGAGGATCGGATGATGAGGGGTCGTGGATTGGTGGAGGCCGGTATGTTGGGTGCTGGTTGGGGTGTTGGTGGTGATGGTCTAATGATGAGGGGTCGTGGGGTGGCGGTGGTTGGTAGGTTAGGTGATGTACGGGGTGTTGGTGGCGGTCTAATGATTAGACGCCGTGGAGGATTAATGGTGGTTGGTGGGTTAGGTTGGGGTGATGGTTGGGGTGCTTTGGTTGGGAGGCTGGTGGCGGTCTAATGATTAAGCGCCGTGGAGGGTTAATGGTTGGTGAGGATAGTGGTGTTTGGATAGTTTGTGGGCTGGGGGCCGCTCTCGGTATGGAGAGTATGGTGCGGTTTGTAGGTGGGGTTGGTATGGCGGGCATGGAGGGGATTTGGTCCTCGACACCGCCAACCACAGGAATGGTGGGTTGACTCCTCGATGGCGGAGTGGACGAGGCCGAGTCGTTGGTTTGGTGGTGCTGGTGCCGGTGCTTGTACGGGTGCATGTACCGGGAGTGGATCTTGGACTATGCCCGGAGCCGGGCTGCCGTTGTACTTGCTGTCGCCGAGGTTGATTCGCCGTGCCTTCATGGCTTGTATAGACTCTCCCATCTGTGCCCGATCAATGTTCCCCGATCGTTGAGGTCATGAATGTAATCTTTAAGCTGGAAACGAGACATCCACCGTGTGCCCGGGATACCGATGGTAAGCGCGGTATTTTGTCATGTCAACATTTGCGGCCATCCTTCTCTCTCCTTTGGAAGCTCTAGGCTGCTGTTCGGCCATCAATGCGTTGAAGATATTGGTGAGGGGGAATGGCAGTTGAGGGTAGTATTCTCTCTTGGGTCCCCCCCTCCTAGGTCGGTTGGCTGGTGGTGGCACTTGGTTGTAGGCTTGTTGTGGTGGTGGTGGTCGGTTGTAGACATGTTGTTGTTGAGGTGCTCGGTTGTGGGCATTTGGTTCTTTGGGGCGCTCGGTTGTAGGTGGAGTTCTTGTGGTGGTGCTCGGTTGTATGCAAGTTGTTGCTGTGGGTGAGGAGAGCCGGTTGAGGGCTGGGCGGTATTGTTGATTGGGTGGTGGGTTATGGTATTGGCTTTGACGGTACCCACCACAGTTACCCATGGCATTGATGCTCTCATTATTTACTACCCCTTCGGTGGTGGGTCCTACGGGTGTAGGCTTTCTAGTATTACGGGGCTTGGTGTCGAATGGGTTGATCATGGATGCATCCTTAAAGTGGGCTTGGAGGTAGCGGGCGCTATCACACAACTCACTCATGGTTGTTGGACGGTGCATGATCAGAAGGTTGCGAAGGTTAGGCGTTGTGTTCCCAATGAGCATCCTCACCTGCTCCCCCTCTGAGATGGTATCCACAAGCCTCTCAGCCATTCCCCTCCACCGATCGGCAAATCGGGCAAAGTCCTCATCCGGCCTCATCTTTTCGGCAATTAAGTCGGTTATCGAGCGGTGGCCCCACCCTATCCTTGTACCTCTGTAGAAACTTCGTCTTGACAATGTCGAAATCCGCCGCCTCAATGGAATCAAGAGAATAGAACCAGTCAAGGGCGGATCCATCCAATGACCGACGGAATAGGAAGGCAAGGGCTTTGCGGTCATTTTTCCAGAATGAGGAGTCATAGAGAAAGCTCTTTATATGGTTAAAAGGATTACCAGTCCCGTTGTAACATTGGAAGACTGGTATCTCTGAAGGAGGAAGGTGTAGAACTGGGAAGGATGGGACAGAGATTTCAGGGATGGCTTTAGAATCGAGGCGGTGCCTCATCTCTTCGAAGCGCTCATCCATCTGGTTGATTTTGTTCATTAACACCTGGGTGAGGCTGGATTCCTGAGCCACGGGAGCAAAGTGTTTAGGTGGCTGAGTTGGAGGAGGTAGGTTGGAAACAGGAATTGGAACAGAATTATGTGAATGCCCCATAATGGGGTGAGTGGGGACACGGCGGGGTTGCCCGGGGAGAAGAGATGATTTGGGGCACGACTGCTGATTGAGGTGGTGAGGGGGCTTGATTTCCCTTGACCGGATCTTGAGTGGCGGGCATCTTGCCCTTAGTCAAGGATTGCACAAGCGAAAAAGATTCGGGGTCTAGATGAAGAGATAGACCCTGGAGGAGTTGCTCTATGCTAAGTGATGCAGGTTGATGAGTAGGATTTTGAATTTCTGGCTCCCTGACGGCGTTGACATGGCCCTCTGGTTGGACCACGGGTTGCTGAAGCTCGTAGCGACCCGTCTCGTACTCCTCTTCTTGGCCGCAGTAGTCCGACATCCCGACGTGTCTTCCGGACCTTAGAGTGGGCATCCTGTCAAATTTCCTTACAAAATGGTTGAAAGAAAGCGAATGAAAAATGTAAAGAGAGTTTTTGTTTGGTTATGGTTGTTTGTTTGATTTGATTTGGTTTCAATTTGGTTGTTTGGCAAGCAAGTTGAACATAAAAATTAAAGGGATTTTTTTTTTGGGTGTTTTGAAAGAGAATTTTTTCTTTTCAATTGTTGTGAGCAAGCAAGTTATGCAAACAAGGTTTTAAAATGACTACTCGACAATTATTGGGTTGAAACCTTAGATTAGATAGATTGTTAGCAATTGTTCACTCAAATTGGGTATGGTTCCTATTGCTTCAATCTTCAAGACCTAAGGTTATCACTCATTCACCACGAGTAGGTACTTGGGTTCTTCGGGTTTTGGGAAAGTGGTACAACCGGCCCAATCGTGCGGAGAGGAATACTCCACGGATGGGGACTTACGGAGGTCTTGATGGAAACCACCAAATCAACTAGGAAGGAACATCCCGAGAAGAGAGGTAAGAATCCACCAAGAAGGTGTTTGGAGGGTGAGGGTGTGTTGGGAGAGAGAGCCCCCGCCTCGAATGCCCTACGGATCGGAACAAGTCCGGTACCCGATGCAAAGCTAATGCAAAAATGAAAAATGGAGGGTAGAAGGAGAAGAAGCAATCAATATGCAAACATGAATGAAAGCTATTAAATAAATCAAACAAGTGAATGCAAGCAAGACAAGCAATGATAGAGTAAACAAGTAACTAGCAACTAACAACTAAAAGGTGGTTCGCGCGGGAACCGGCTTGTGTTGGAGTGTTCAAGTGGGGACAAATCTGAAGTAAAGGTAAAAGGATGGTCCACGTGGGGACCGAATTGAAAACAAAGTGGCTCACGCGGGAGCCGAGTTTTGGAAAAGTAGGTGGTTCACGCGGGAACCGGTTTTTGAAGGGAAAATGGGTGGTTCACGCGGGAACCGGTTTATTTGATTGGTAAAAGGAAATGAGGGCCACGTGGGGCCAATCTAATTGGTGCAAAGGGGTGGTCCACGCGGGGACCGATCTGAAGGTAAGTTGGTTCACGCGGGAACCGAGTTGGAAAAGAAAGGTGGTTCACGCGGGAACCGGTTTTGAAGGAAAAGGGGTGGTTCACGCGGGAACCGGTGTAAGAGTTGACAAAATGAAAAGAGAGCCACGTGGGGCCAATCTAAAGGTGCTGCAAATGGGTGGTCCACGCGGGGACCGATCTGAAAGTAAGTTGGTTCACGCGGGAACCGAGTTGGAAAGAAAGGTGGTTCACGCGGGAACCGGTTTATAAGAAAAAGTGGTTCACGCGGGAACCGGGCTGAAATTAAAGACAAGAAATCAAGTCCACATGGGGGACAATCTTAAAGGAAGAGTAATCAGCAAGTTTTTAAAGGTAAATTGACATGGAAAATGGTAAAGGATAAGCCGGTTCACGCGGGAACCAAGTCGGAAAACAACTAGTTGCACGGATCAATCAAGCTAGCACGGTTGAAGACATTGGTTGTCCCACCGTGGTCGCCAAAAAGCTGTCGACTCCAGAAACGGGTTCCGGATCAGCACCTCAAGATAAGAAGGTGAAAGATAGAATAGGATAAAGAGGGGAGTGAATCGAGAAACACTCGGAAAGCGATAAAGACTCCTCACCTCGGTCCCACACTCACATTGATCCCCGAACTTTCATCTCACGGCGTCGCTCGAGCACCGGAGATGGTTCGGGTCATGTGGGAGGAGAGTGAGGAGGATATGAATTTAGAACATGAATAAAAAGAAATTGTGGTCGCCAGGAGCCGCGGGCTCCGCTTTATGTAATGGAACTAGAAAGAAGTTGACCGTGTGTACCTTAGCGTGGGAGAAAGGGATGTGAGTTCAACCTTCTTCTTCTTCGGCCGGCCGATGAAGAAGAGTCTCCAATCCAATGCTAGCTTGATCAACCTGTGCAACTAGAACAATAAACCAAGTGAAGAGTTTGGTTAGACTTGTGAGAAGTGTAGTAACTGTAGTAAGAAGATAAGAAAGAAGCAATTGGAATTGGACTCACCGGCTTCGGGGTGAGCCTTAACCCCTTTTTTTGTGTTTTTGATTATGTAAAAATGATGTAAATGAACTAAAATATGCTTTAAAACATTAAATAAACAGATTTAATGGAGTTGAGAAAGCTTATAGAATGATTTGGCTTGGGTTGAAGCCGAGTTGGTTGAAGACAGCCGGTTCGGGTAGCTTGGTACCCTTCTGGCGCGACTTTGGTGCAGAGGATGTTACGGACGACCCCGATGTCAGAATCGAGTGCCATTTGTTTTAGTGGACATAAAACTCAGAGAGGAAGAATTCATATGTTTATGACTTCTCCGAAATCCTCCTTTAGAAGTCAGTAAAAATTATGAAATGGGCGGATGTGGAAAACAGAACCTGGATGCGCGCCCTGGGTGTAGCAATTGTCACGAACAAACGGCAAGTCGGAATTGAGTGCCGTCAGTTGGAGATGAAAGAGGACGAAGAGATGAACATCTTCTATGTTGAAGACTTTTGCAGAAGAAGCCTCAGATTTTCTGCAGAGGTCGATGAAGATGGTTGATGCAGAATGCCCGGATCGAGCCTTCTCCTTCACCTCGGGATCGATTTCTTGACTTCGGATCGCCTTTGGACGTCGGGACGGCTTTGGAGAAGAGCTTGGACGACCTCTGGACGAGCTAGGCACGGGGGGTTCCCTTGGGTCGTTGAGAATGGCCCTCAATTTATAGGGGAAGAGAGCCGGTGCAAAATTTAGAAACTGGATGTACCGCGCCCCCGCGTTTCAAAGGAGACAAGGGCGCGCAGGGCGCGCCCTCAAACCAAGGGCGCGCAGGGCGCGCCCCCAGTTCAGGGGCGTGGTCTGCGCGCCCCCCTGTTTCAAAGGGGGCGGGGGCGCGTTCGGTGTCTCACTGCTAAAAATTGACGGAAACTTCTGGAAATTGCTAAAAATCGACTTGATATACGTAACGCGCCCCCGAACCGGGGGCGCGGTACAAATAAGTGAAAATTCTCCCCGGAAACCTTCCAAAAACCCGGTTTAGAAGGTGCTAATCGGGGCAATTTCCGATTTAAAGCAACTGACCGCGCCCTCGCCTTTCAAAGGAACCGGGGGCGCGCAGGGCGCGCCCCCGGTTTGAGGGCGCGCAGGGCGCGCCCCCGGGTTGAGGGCGCGCAGGGCGCGCCCTCCACTTTCAAGCGGAGCGGGGGCGCGGTACACTCTCTCTCCTGCGCGCGTGTTCCGCGAGCCGTATCTTGCAAACCGGATGTCCGATTCGGCTCCCGTTTGTCGCGTTGGAAAGAGGGCCTTCAACCGCACCTCCTCAAGTCAGTAAACCAGCCGCATGACTCCCGAGATGTTCGTACGGGGCTTTCTACCGGTTTACCCTCTCGCGGAAAGCCGAAACCCAGGGCGAAGATCCGAAAGAGCACGGTTCCGGTCGAGAAATCTCGGGTCAACTCGGGATGACTTGAAATGATGACCGAACAAGTCCGGTACGATCGGACAATCCGAAGTCATCGAAAAATCTGAGATTAACCCGGTAAACGTGAATCGAAAGCCGTAAAAGCCGCGAAACCCTAAAATTGACCGAACCGGCCTTATAGCCCCGGTTGATAAAATATACGGCTAGAATCAACCCGGATGACCTGAAAAGACCCGGTGATGACCGGAAAGGCCTAACATGTGGTCCGGGATAGCCGCGTCAGCACAGATCGAAAAAGCCGTAACGAAAGCCGTCATTGACCGACGCCTACCGAAATGACTTCTCGGAAACCCTGAATGTTACGGAACACATGCGGGACTCCCGAGACCTTCAATTATGGACCATTCAAGGTCGGTCATCGAGCAGGCTTCGTGTTTTTACAGTTCACGTGCGGCTCTCGCTTGAAGGTTACGGCAATATTCCGGAAATCATTGGTCCATTCTCAACTTGCGAGGGGCTCCACCAATGTCCTTAGCTCATCTCCACGAGGTAATCCGGATCAGATAACGGTCAAATAAAAGATATCGCTTATGGGATAAGAGTCTGGGGCTCCGAATCAGGCCAATTTGGCGTGTCTACAGCCAATACCGGAGAATATGGTGGATGTGACCATGGGACACGAGGTTTTGTCCTTCATGGATGGGTCGTCTGGCTACAATCAGATATTGATGTCGGAGGAGGACAAGAACTTCACGGCATTCCGTACCCCCAAGGGTATATTTAACTACAAGCGGATGCCATTCGGCTTGAAGAATGCAGGGGCAACATACCAACGAGCCATGACAAAGATCTTTGATGAGATGTTGCATGATTTGGTGGAGTGTTATGTAGATGACCTTGTTGTTAAAACTAAAATGCGGGCCGACCACTTGGGTCACTTGGAAATAGTCTTTGAAAGACTTCGCCTGTATAAATTGAAAATGAATCCAATGAAATGTGCTTTTGGTGTCTCTAGTGGCAAGTTTTTAGGGTTCATTGTCAGATATCGGGGTATTGAGATTGACCCTGATAAAATCAAGGCTATCAGAGAATTACCTCCGCCTCGGAACATACGTGAGTTAAGGTCTCTTCAAGGCAAGATTGCCTACATCCGGCGCTTTATTTCCAATCTCTCTGGCAGGTGCCAGCCTTTCTCTAGGCTAGCCAAGAAAGGCACCCCTTTCATTTGGGATGATAGTTGTCAGGCCGCCCTTGATGGGCTTAAGCGGTATCTTCTTAACTCGCCAGTGCTGGGGGAACCTGTCAAAGGTCGTCCCTTGATTCTCTATATCACAGCACTCGATGCCTCCTTGGGGGCAATGCTTGCCCAGTTGAATGATGAGGGGAAGGAGCAGCCACTTTACTACCTTAGCAGAAGGTTGGTAGGTCCCGAACACAAGTATTCTCCCATGGAAAAGATGTGCCTTGCCCTAGTCTTTGCAGCTAAGAAATTGAGGCACTATCTCCTGGCTCACGAGGTTAGCTTAATATCCAAGTTTGATCCTCTTAAGTACATGTTGAAGCAGCCTGTCCCTACCGGACGTTTGGGTAAGTGGGTTCTCATGCTCATGGAGTTTGATATCCAGTATATCCCCCAGAAAGCTATCAAAGGTCAAGGGATGGCAGACTTCCTCGCCGCTCACCCTATTTCAGAAGATTCCCCTCTCAATCTTCAGTTACAAGATGAAGAAACTTTGAGAGAAGAAAAATAAGCCCAACAAATCAATGTCAAGCACTGGAAATTGTTCTTTGATGGTGCTTCCTGTGTTGAAAGAAGGACAACAGGAAAAGCTAGGCCCAGAGTAGGTGCGGGCATTGTACTCCTTAGCCCTGACGAGGGTGTACTACATGAGTCATGTTCCCTCTTAGAAATCTATACAAACAATGAAGCCGAGTATGAAGCACTCATCGTCGGCCTTGAGATTGCCCTTGACATGGGAATCAGGTGTATCCAGGTGTTTGGAGACTCTATGCTAGTAGTGCAACTAATGTTGGGCATCTTTGAAGTTCGCAAGCCAGAGTTGGTTCCATACCACACAGCTGCCATCCACTTGTCAAAAAAGTTCTATCTTTTCGACATTGAACACATCAGGAGGGGACAGAATTCCCAGGCTGATGCTTTGGCCAAGCTCGCCTCTGCAATCAAGCTTCCACCAGATGGGAAGATGGAGATTGTTGTCAAATGTCGATGACTCCTTCCAGACAAAAGTAGACGTGCAGATGGCTTCACCCTGTTGGAGGCCAATGCCATTCAAGACAATGAAGATGAACCTGACGCAGTCGATTGGCGACAACCCATTATTGACTTCAAGAATAGGACTCTTCCTAAAGATCGTGCTCAGCGTGTACAGTTGGCTCGAAGGGAAACTTCTTACCAGCTCATTCATGGGGAGTTGTATCGACTTGTGCCAGAAAAAGAACGGGATGTCCTTGCAAGGTGCATATCCAAGAGGGAAGCTAACCAAATCATGAGAGAGGTCCATAGCGGATTGTGTGGTGCTCACCAATCCGGACCCAAAATGAAGATCGCCATCAAGTTAAAAGGTTACTACTGGCCGACGATGTTCACTGATTGCGACAAGTACGCCAAGAGTTGTCATGAGTGCCAGACCTTCAGGACCATTCCTCGACGCCCACACACAAAGTTGCATCCAACTACCCCTACTTGGCCTTTTGCCGAATGGGGAATGGACATAGTTGGACCATTCAAGCCATCTGCCCGAGGATCTAGGTTCATCCTAGCGGCCACGGATTATTTTTCTAGGTGGGCTGAGGCTATAGCTGCCAGAGAAGTTACAGGCGAGGTGGTATCTCGCTTTGTTCAACAAAATATCATCTATAGATATGGTGTTCCTAGTCGAATCATGTAAGACAATGGGACCCCATTCAAAAATCAGACAGTCTACAAGATGACAGCTAAGTTCCACATTGATTGGTGGACTTCAACCATTTACAACCCTCAAGCCAATGGACTAGCAGAGGCCTTCAACAAGACTCTTTGCAAACTTCTGGTCAAGGTGGTCGGAAGCAAGAAAGGAAATTGGGATGAAAAAATGCAGGAAGCACTCTGGGCTTACCGTACAGTTTACAAGACCCCCACGGGTTGCTCTCCATTCTCCCTAGTGTATGGAAGTGAGGCTGTTGTTCCAGTGGAGATAGAGCTGGCCTCTTACCGAATTGCCGTCCATCATGGCCTCCCAACCGATGAGCCCGATGAAGTGCATAGGAGGTTCATGGAACTTGAGAAGCTGGAGGGTGATAGGCTCAAGGGTTACCAACATCTCAAAGTTTATCAAGCCAGGATGACTCGAGCTTATGACAAGCAAGTCAAAGATAGGGCGCTCCAAAAAGGTGACCTTGTGATGGTCAAGCAGAAGGATGCCATGGCTGGTCATCCCAAGAACAGGTTCCTCCCTAACTGGTTAGGACCCTACATTGTTGATCGGGTCTTTGAAGGCGGAGCCTATGCAGTAGTAGACAGCAAGGGGGAAACTCCTTTCCCACCGCTCAATGGCAAACACCTTAAAAGGTACTGCGCCCCTGACCATGAGTTCCACATAGAGGCCACCAACATTGAAAGTTAAGTCTTTTCTCACTTCACTCAAAAAAAAAGATAGAAGAAAAAAAAATGGAGCTAAAAATAGAGATGCCCGATAGACTTGGCCGATCATGCACAATGGATGGCCAAGGGCAAAAATGTCAAAACATACAACCAAGGTGAAAACTTGCAAAGGCGCCTTGGGCAAAATTGGATAACCCTGCTGTGTGAAAATCCTGCAATGGGACGCACAGGCAAAAGTGAAAAGGGGTCAGCCTGGGTGAAAACTCCCTAAAGGAGCAATCAGGTTGATAAAAAACAAACAAACAAAAAAATTAATCAACTAGGGCGAGCCCCTAACCTAACAAGATGGGTGGGTTTATTCCCCTAATTTTATTAGGGAGGAGGTCCGAGTTGCCAATGACGAAAAGGCTCTCATAGGCTCATCTATCTTGTAGTATAAATATGCCAGGGAGACCATACCTGAGGCGACAAGGAAGACCATCTCCCACCTTTAAAATTCGAAGGAAGTTCCCACACTCCATCTTGAAAAGGACAAAGGGTGATACCCTACTCTACTCTCACTCATTCTTACCCCTTCAGTCATTCTTTTGACTTTAGCAATCCCACCATCTTGATCATTCTGATCCTGATGGTCAATAAATAAAAACTTTCTCCGATCTTGACTATTCAGCCCACACATCCCATAAAAACTCATACTGTCATGACCCTTCCTGGTCTGAACAATTTTTGAAATTAATTCAAACCCATACCACCCTGACCATTCCGGTCTTGTTGGTCTACAAGCTTCCACACTGTCATGACCCTTCCTGGTCTGAACAATTTTTGAAATTAATTCAAACCCATATCACCCTGACCATTCCGGTCTTGTTGGTCTACAAGCTTCCACATTGTCATGACCATCTAGTCTTGATGACCTACAAAAAACATGCATTATCTGGACCATCATTCCAGGTAACCTTCAACAAACTAACCATCTTGGTGAGGTTGGTCTTGTATGGCTTTAAAACTTTCACTACCTTGATCATCCCGATCTCGGTAGTGTAGACACGCCAAATTCGCCTAATTCAGAGCATAAAACTCATGTTTTATAGGGTAACATGTGCGATTGACCTTATAATAATGCCGGGTCTTTAAAAGTTGATTTGGAGCTTTGCCGAACGAAATCGGATGTTTTCCGAAGTTTTTCGCAAAAAGCCGTAATTTCCGAGCGAAAGCCACACGTAAATCGTGTAAACACAGAAATTGGCTGAATGACCAATGCCTAATGATCATGCATTGAATTTTATGGTCATATTCACACTCCGCACAAGTTTTGTTGCATACCGTGCCTTTCCGGTTTGCCGTCGGAGTCATTTTGACCTGTATCGGATCTTCTGTTCATTGCCCTAACTTCCGGACAAAATTCTGAAGTTTTGGAGGGTGTGATGGCTGATCCGATGCTATAGTAAGCTTCTTCGGCCTGTTATCTTTCCAACGCAAGAAACGGCGTCAAATTCCGAGTTCGGGAGTGTTCACAATGGCTTCCGGAAGAAGAACGCGCAAAAACAGTCCCATGCGCCCGGGTCCCTGGTCACATGCGCCTGGAACCCAGGGCACGTACCCATGCGCCCTACCAGTGAGGCACGTGACCTCGTGCCCTCACTTGAGGGCACATGCGCCCTACCCTTGAGGCACGAGGGACCCAGTTTTTCACCGGGCCTCTACCGCTGAACGGATCGACAGGGTAAGACCATTTTTTTCAGAATTGATGAGATGCACCCCTTCTAGGGGGCGCATGTGCCCCTTCAGTGGGGTGCATGCACCCTGCACCAGGGCGCATGCGCCCTGGGGTAGGGTGCAAGGTGCCTTTTTTTAGCCCGGATGAGACTGTTCGTTCTCCTATAAATTGACTCTGATTCTGGTCATTCCAGAGGCATGGGCATGACCCCCCAGGCATCTCAAGACGTTCAACCACCCTCCTGAATTGATTTTGTGATTTTTAGAGAGAGAATTTCGAGTTTTTAGAGAGAGAAAAGTCGGTTCAAGAGAGAGGAAGGCTGTTCTGCAAGTGATCTGCCAGGTCTCTTTTATTCAGCCTCTACAGAAGTGTGTGGACGTCTACTGAAATATCTCTCTTCATAAAAGTTCTTCATCTCCTAGTATTCTTGAGTTTTAAATCGACGGAACTTGATTCTGAGGTCGGGGCTGGTCGTGACGAGTGCAGAAGCAAAGTCGCGCCTGGCAGATCCTGGACTGCTGCTCGACTTTTTCGACAACCCAAATTTGGCTATATCTTCCTCTATTCAACTCAGAATCTTTATGTTCTTTTTCCTACCTCTTTGTTTTTTGATTCTCCATATTTATATCATTTTTTTTACATTTTTTTTTCAATACTTTTAGTCTGTTATTCCGAAAATAAAAAAAGGGGTTAGAGATAACCCGAATCCGGTCAGTTTATAGTCAGTTGTGTGTTTCATGTTTTTTTACTTACATATACTCTACTTTGTTTAGTTCTAATAGTCTCTTTCACTTTTTTTATTTGTCTAGTTGCACAGAAGATCAAGCACCCACCACGTTGAGGACTGTTCTTCATCGGCCGGCCGAAGAAGGAGAAGCTTTAACCCACACTCTTCACGCTAAGGTACACACGGTCAATTTAATTTCATAAATCGGAACCCGCGGTTCCTGGTGACCACATTTATTTCTTCTCACCCTCCTCCCACATGACCCGAACCGTCTCTTTGGTGATCGAGCGACGCCAAGGGATGAAAGTTCGGGGATCAATGTGAGTGTGGGATCGAGGTGAGATTTGCTTTCCGAGCTTTATTTCTTTCTTTTCTCACCCCCTCTTGAGGTGACGATATGGGTTCACGGACTTCCCTGAAAAGGAGGGGACCCCGTCGAATTTTTAGAGTCGACAGCTTTTGTGGCGACCACGGTGGGACAAGCAATGTCTTCAACCGTGGGTGCTAAGTGTTTTGTTTGCAACTAGTTCTAGTTCTAGACCGGTTCCCACGTGAGCCTTTCCTTCTTTCCACCTCTCTTAAACTTCATGCCATCTCAAAATTTATGATTTCACCCATCTTTCATCAGATCTGAAGTGCCAAGTATGCCATTTAATTTCTGTCATTTTATTTAAACCGCTTCCCACGTGAACCACCCTTTTCTTTTTAAACCGGTTCCCACGTGAACCAATCTCTTTCTTTACTTCGGTTCCCACGTGAACCAATCCCCTTTTTTCAGATCTATCCCAACTTTGATCAGATCTTTCTTCACCTTTAATTGGCCCCACGTGGCCCTCTTTTTTCCATTCAAACCGGTTCCCACGTGAACCACCCCTTTTTACCCAAAACCGGTTCCCACGTGAACCACCTTTACTTTTTACCCCGGTTCCCACGTGAACCAGCTTATTCTTACATCGGTCCCCACGTGGACCACCCTTTTGCTTGGCTATCAAATCTTAACCCTCTTCTTTCCATCACCTTTTCACTATCTCCATTTGGCTCACATAAGAAACAAGGTCTGGATTCTAGTTTCTAGTTGCTTATCTAGTTTCTAATTGCTTTCCTTGTGTCATTGCTTGTTTATTTAAGTTCATGTTTTTCTTATTACTTGCTTTATTACTTGATTGAATTCTATGCTCCTTCTCTCTACCTCCTTCTTTTACACTTTTTTGAGGCGGGAGCTCACTCTCTCATTTACCCCTCCCATCCAAAACACCCTCTTGGTGAATTCTGACCTCTCTTCTGGGATATTCCTTCCTAGTTGACTTGGTTGGCTTTCATCAAGGCCTCCGTAATTCCTCATACGTGGAGTATTCTTCTTCACGATCGGGTTGGTTGTACCACTCCCCAAAACCCGAAGCATCCTATGTTACCTACACGTGGTGTTGTGTGAAACCTAGGTCATTGGAGATTGGAGTTAGGATCCTAACCCATTTGTTGAGAGAACAATTCTTAAAAAATTCATAAACCTAAGGTTTAATCAAAATCATTGCGTAATTTTGCTTTCAAGTCTTTGCATCACTTGTTTGTCAAACAAAAATTGAAACCTCTAACCTTTTGCAAAATACTAAAAAAAAACAAAAAAAGTTCTTTGTTTACTTTGTCAACTTGTTTGTTCCTTGAAGTTCAATGCAACTAAGGTCTGGAAGGCACGTTGGAATGGCGGAACAAGCTGAACATCGAGAACACGAGATGGGCCACCAACCAATTCAGTCAGACAGTCTTGTTAATCCATTGTTTGAGTCAGAAGCGCAAGAGGTCCCTCAACCATCTGCTCCTCGTGATGATGAACAACTATTTAGGGAGTTGTCTCTCTATACTGACCCAGAAACCTACGCCCGCATACAATCCATGGTGAAGGGCAAAATGGCCTCAGATCAGGTTGAAGTTAACCAAGTTGCCTCATCTCCTTGTCCTCTGGTTCGACCACCACTCATTCAACCACCTTTTTTTCAACAATCTGTGATTCAACCATCATTGGCACTAGCACAACCATCTGTAGTTCAACCATATATAGTTCAACCGTCTGTGGTCTAACCCTCATTTGTTCAACCAACTTATTTCAACCATGTTACTCCCTTGACCCATCAAGTCATGGGACAATCTTCAGTAAATTTGCCAAGTCATGCTCCTCAATTCCAGAATCATGTCTCTAACCACATACCCCAACCAGTAAACCAAGAACCTGCTCTCACCCAGGCAATCATGGATCAGCTCACCCAGATGAATGAACGTTATGAAGAGCTGAGATGTCGCCTGGACTCCAAGTCACTTTCTGAGATTTCTATTCCTTTTTTACCAGTTCTCCACTTGCCAACTTCTGAGCTACCAGTTTATCGCCACTACGACGGTACTGGCAATCCTTTTCTTCACCTTAAAGATTTTATTTATGAATCCTCGTTCTGGAAAAATGATCGTAGGGTTCTTGCCTTCTTGTTCCGCCGATCACTAGAAGGGTTTGCATTGGAATGGTTCTACTCGCTCGACTCCTTTGAGGCAGGAGACTTTGATATCGTCAAGACCAAATTCTTGCAGAGATACAGAGATCGGGTGGCACCAGCATGCTCTATTACAGACTTGATTGCTGAAAAGATGAAGCCAGAGGAGGACTTTATAAAGTTTGCTGATCGCTGAAGGGGAATGGCAGAGAAATTGACAGATGTGATTTCTGAAGGGGAACAAGTGAAGATGCTTATTGGCAACACTACACCTGCCTTGAGGAATGTATTGATCATGCACCATCCTACCACCATGAATGAACTCTATGATAGTGCCCGGTACTTGCAAACCCACTTTAATAGGGTGTTTGGATAAGTTTTTTTCCCTCTCTTTTATCTAAAATTTAAAAATGGAGTAAGAGACCTGTTTGGTTACGTTTTTTAGAGGCCTCCCGATTTTTAGAAACGGAGTTGTTTCCTCTGACAGTCTCTCTCGAAAACAAAACAAGGGAAGACTTGTTTTTTTTCCGAGAGAGAAGCGCGCCCGACGTTCGGCGCCCGCACGCCTTCCTCTCGACACCCCGTCTTCGTCTCGCCCTCGCACCGGGAGCCATTCGAAGACCTACAGCCGTCTCGACGCCCCCTGCTCGCCATCTCAGCGTCCCGGCGACGATCATCCCATCTCACACGGCCGGCGAAGCACCCGCAAACCAGGTAAGTCGGGCCTCCCTTTCTCCTGCGCACTGCCCCCTCCCCCGCGGTGCAGGCCCTCCCCCCTGGTGCTGCCCCCGCCCACGAAGCCCCTTTACCCGGCGGCTGCGGATAGAGCCCCTCGCGGCTGGCATCCCCTCCTCCTGCGCACCGTCCCCGCGGCTGCGGACAGAGCCCCGCCGGAGTCTCCCGTCTCCCCCCCCGCAGCCTCCCCTCCTCCTGCGCCCCCCCCTCCCGCGGCTGGCCTCCCCTCCTCCTGCTCACCGTCCCCGCAAGCGAAGCAAGCCCCCCTTCCCCCCGGCGCTCCCCCCACCCGCGAAGCCCCTCCCCCCCCCCCGGAGTCCCCCGTCGCCGCCCCCGCGGTTGCGGACGAGCCCCGTCGCCGCCCCGCAGTCTCCCCTCCTCTTGCGCACCTCCCGCGGCTGGACTCCCCTCCTCCTGCTCACCGTCCCCGCAAGCAAAGCAAGCCGCCCGCGAAGCCCCCCCCGGAGTCCCCCGTCGCCGCCCCCCGCGGTTGCGGACAGAGCCCCGTCGCCACCCCGCAGTCTCCCCTCCTCCTGCGCACCCCCCGCGGCTGGACTCCCCTCCTCCTGCTCACCGTCCCCGCAAGCAAAGCAAGCCGCCCGCGAAGCCCCCCGGAGTCCCCCGTCGCCGCCCCCGCGGTTGCGGACGAGCCCCATCGCCGCCCCGCGGTCTCCCCTCCTCCTGCGCACCCCCGCGGCTGGACTCCCCTCCTCCCCGCTCACCGTCCCCGCAAGAAAGTGTACCGCCCGCGAAGCCCCCCCCCCCGGAGTCCCCGTCGCCGCACCGCGATCTCCCCTCCTCCTGCGCACCCCCCGGCTGGACATGCCTCCTCCTGCTCACCGTCCCCGCAAGCGAAGCAAGCCGCCCGCGAAGCCCCCCCCCCCGGGGCCCCCTACCCCCCCAGCCCCCCCCCCCCCCCGCAGCCTCCCCTCCCGTCGTGATCTAGTAGTAATTTACAGGTAATCATGCTCTAAGCCACCAGCTTGGCCTGGATCAATCATTTCAGTCCAATTGGTGCTCCATGGTGGAGTGGGGATAGCAGGTGCAACCATGGATTGTGCTTGTTTGGGGATAGTTCATAGTAGTTGATGTCGACTCTGAAAATTCGACGGGGTCCTCTCCTTTTCAGGGAAGTCCGTGAACCCAGATCGTCACCTCAAGAGGGGATGAGAAAAGAAAGGAATAAAGCTCGGAAAGCAACTCTCACCTCGGTCCCACACTCACATTGATCCCCGAACTTTCATCCCTTGGCGTCGCTCGATCACCAAAGAGACGGTTCGGGTCATGTGGGAGGAGGGTGAGAAGAAATAAACGTGGTCGCCAGGAACCGTGGGTTCCGATTTATAGAATTAAAATTGACCGTGTGTACCTTAGCGTGAAGAATGTGAGTTAAAGCTTCTCCTTCTTCGGCCGGCCGATGAAGAAGAGTCCTCAACGCGATGGGTGCTTGATATTCTGTGCAACTAGACAAATAAACAAGTGAAATAGACAATTAGAACTAGACAAAGTGGAGTATATGTAAAGAGAATGACATAAAACACACAATTGACTAGAAACTGACCGGATTCGGGTTATCTCTAACCCCTTTTTTTTATTTTTCGGAATAACAGAGTAAAAGTAGTGCAAAAAAATGTAAAAAATGATAGGATGATGTAGAATAACTAAATAAAGAGATAGGAAAAATAATTGAAAGATTCCGAGTTGAATAGAGGAAGATATAGCCAAATCTGTGTTGTCGAAAAAGCCGAGTAGCAGTGCAGGATCTGCCAGGCGCGACTTTGCTTCTGCGCTCGTCACGACCAGCCCCGACCTCGGAATTAAGTGCCGTAGATTGTAAACTCAATAAGACTTGGAGAGGAAGAACTTTGATGAAGAGAGCTTGGGCAGAAGACGTCCACACACTGCTGTAGAGGTCGAAGAAGAGAGACTTGGCAGATCACCTGTAGAACAGCCTTCCTCTCTCTTGAACCGACTTTTCTCTCTCTAAAAACTCGAAATTCTCTCTCTAAAAATCATAAAATTGATGCAGGAGGGTGATAGGACGTCTTGGGATGCCTGGGGAGTCGTTCTCCTCCCTGGAACGACCGGAATCAGAGTCCATTTATAGGAGAACGAGCGATCTGATCCGGACTAAAAAATAGGGGGAATGCGCCCTGGTCCTGGGCGCATGCGCCCTGGTGCAGGGCGCATGCGCCCCACTGAAGGGCGCATGCGCCCCCCAGGGGGGGCACATCTTATCAACTCCGAAAAATTTGATCTTATCTCTTCCGTCTGTTCAGCGGCAGAGTCCGGGTGAAAGACTGACTCAAGGGTGGGGCGCATGTGCCCTCAAGTGAGGGCACAAGGCCACGTGCCTCACTGGTAGGGCGCATGGGCACGTGCCCTGGGTTCCGGGCGCATGTGCCCTGGAACCCGGGCGCATGGGACTGGCTCTGCGCGTCCTTCTTCCGGAAGCCATTGCGAACACTCCCGAACTCGGAATTCGATGCCGTTTGTTGCGTTGGAAAGATAACAGGCCGAAGAAGCTTTATATAGCATCGGATCAGCCATCACACCCTACAAAACTTCAGAATTTTATCCGGAAGTTAGGGCAGTGAACAGAAGGTCCGATATAGGTCAAAATGACTTCGACGGCAAACCGGAAAGGCACGGAATGCAACGAAACTTGTCCGGAGTGTGAATATGACCATAACCTTCAATGCATGATCATTAGGCATTGGTCATTCAGCCAATTTCCGTGTTCACACGATTTACGTGCAGCTTTCGCTCGGAAATTACGGCTTTTTGCGGAAAACGTCGGAAAACATCCGATTTCGTTCGGCGAAGCTCCAAACCAATTTAAAAGGACCCGGCATCATCATATGATCAATCATGCATGTTACCCTATAAAACATGAGTTTTATGCTCTGAATTAGGCGAATTTGGCGTGTCTACAGCTTGCCTCGCCTTGATGTCGGCTTTGTAAGGGAGTGGCATGTAATGAAGCGAAGTGATTCGTAGTGAACTGTAATGGAATGTAAGTGAGCGTAGATGAATGTAGCGGAATGGAATGATGATGGACTGAAAAGGTGGCATCAAGGTGTAGATATAGACACGCTTATCTACCCGATCCAGCAAAATGAATCTCTCTGAGTATTCTAGATCGCTTTCATGTTCTATCAAAACCTCATATAATTGACTGGTAAAAGACATGCCCTTGGCACGAGAGATGAAAAAGTAAATGATAATGGATAAAAGGATGTAGCCAACCCTCAGCGTGGTGAGGAGTCCTCGAATTCGTAGGTTCATCATCGGCCGGCAACCCGAACTTTGCGGTGTTCTTGTACTGTGATGGGCTAAAGTTTTGTAAAAGAGAAGTTGATCTTAAAATGAAAAGAATACCAATCCATCATATTTGGAATCTCAAGTTCATTCAAGTTTCACCAAAATACTCAGTTTAATTCTGAGTGGAAGAACCTCAAGTTCTTAAAGGGTTCGTTTTAAGCATAACAAAATTGCTCGGGTATCGTGAAAACCATGAATCATGCTCTAGCAGAAAATCAAGTATTCGGAAAACAACACGACAGACTTAAGCCATAGTGAGATTGAAAGACAATGGTGGGACTAACATAGTATGATGGTGAAGAAGAAAGACACGGTGGGATAAAATAAAAGACACGGTGGGATAAAAGAAAGGACAGAATAAAACATGGTGGAACAAAAGAAAGGAATAAAACATAAAGGGATAAAAGAAATAATAAAACATGATGAAATAAAAGAAAGAGAAAACATAATGAAATAGAATTGGTAATGATGAAGAAAGAAAAGGAGATGGCTGTGAACACAAAAAATCATGTAGAAAATAGTTGAAGATATAGATTGTCTATTGGAGGTCAAGACACCCGATTAGGAACCATCGTCCCTCCAATGTTCAATTTTGGCTTATCCGTGAGTGTGAAGAAATGACCAAGCCGTCATAGATTTTGTTGAAGGGGATCTCGGGCCCAGTCATCTTCACTCTCAAGGTCTTCAACATTAATGCATATAATACGTATTAAATGGACTTAACATAACTAGGTGACAGATAGTAGGAGTGATGTGAAGTGCAAACATGAAGTGATGGTGGTGATGTGATGTGAGATTGATGAGAAGCTGAGGATGAAATCTTCAGGTAAGCTGCATCGACCGCACAGTTCATCAGCATCTCTGGTCCATCCTTGTCTTGTCCTTTTGACGGAATACAGCACCACGATAGGTAGCGCTTCCTCTCTTTTGCCACAAGGTTGGCATGGCATTCCTTGGGTAACATTGATCTCACCAATTCACCTGTTAGGACTAAAAAATGTTGCCTGCACATTTCTGGTTAGTACCCAACAGACAGAATTGTCATATGAATCAGATTGTTCATGAAATGATTAATGGAAGATTTTACTATTAGAACCATCATTTGGAGGTCAAAACAAAGTTTTTGATGATGGTTCCTTTAGCAAAAATGTCACTTTTAACATTATAGACAATTTCTGAATTTTTGAGATTTTTATGAATTTTTCGAAATTTTTGTCCATGTGCCCCCGATCGGGGGCACCTGGCCATGCGCCCAGGGGATGGGGCACCTGGCCATGTGCCCCCAGATGAGGGCACATGCGCCCTGAGGCCATTTTTTTTTTTTTTTTTTCATAAAAAATATACCGATTGCCCTTCTCTTTTTGCTTCTTCAACTCCTACAAATACTCAATGAAAATGATTAAATCTTTATCATTACTCATCCCTTTGCCTGTATGTCGTATGACTTGATTTTGAGTCAAAGGGAGGAGCCTTCTTAACATGGTAATCAAAGCAAATAACTTAAAATGAAATGGGGGTTGAGAGAACTTACCTGTCATGGTGTGAATCCTCTCCTCTCCTATATTGAAATGCCTGAAACACTTGATAAAAGGGGATTAGATCTTCGCCATGACTCATCCCTTTGCCCATTATGGTCAACTTTGACTTAGGTCAAAGGGGAGAGCCTTCTTAACAAGGTAATTAAAGTAAAAATGGATATGCAATGCAGAAATGGAAATATGCATGACAGTAAAATAAACATGGATGCAACTAAGGCAATGATCATGACTAAGCAAAATTTTTTTTTTTTTTTTTTGGGTTTTCTTGAAAACAATCATTTTTTTGGATTTTCAAAAGTATTCATTTTTTTGTATTTTTAAAATATATATATTTTTTGGGTTTTTGAAATATGCATTTTTTTTGGGGTTTTTGAAATATGCAACTTTTTTGGTTTTTGAAATATGCAATTTTTGTGGGTTTTGAAATATGTATTTTTTTGGATTTTTGAAATATGCAACTTTTTTTTTTTGAGAAAATGCTGGTATTTGAGACAGTTCATCGGTCTTTGGGGTTTGTCAAGACTCAAGTGGTAGATGCCACGTGCAAAAAGAAAGTTCCCTACCTAGAATCCTTCTAACCTTCTTCCTTTGATCGGCTTGGGTTCCACCTGGATTTGGTCGGTTTACCCTTCCCTAGGGGTTTAAGGAGGAAGAGTATAGAGGAAGTCCTTGATAGGGTTTGAAGATGTTGAGAGGGATTTCTCTACTCTCACACAAATTACCCATTGGGGTTCGGCCTCTTTGGGTTTTTCTTCCTTTTTTTTTGCTCTTTTCTATGTGGCACATATTTGGACAGGTTTTTTGACCCGTGGGGACATTGCCCATCTTTTAACGCCATTTGCCTTGACTATCATTCTGGGTACTCATTCAGACAGGTTGATCATTTTTCTTTTTCTAACCTGAGGGGTTCATTGCCCATCTTTTGGCACCCTTTTGTACCCTCTGAGACGGCCTCCTACTAGGGTGGCGAGTGTTTTCGATACTACCCCTCTCTAATCTTCTCTCCCTATCTTGGACCGAGTAGAAGAGAATAGGGTAAGGGTACTCCTTCCATTTCTAGATTTCTGCCTTGCCTTTCGCAAGTGTCGGGTTGTCTGGATTCTAGGATCGGGAAGTGTTGTGTGTGTAGGATGGTACCTACCCTTGACTTCTCACGAACAACCTAGGATCGATGACTTGAGATTATACCATTGGTTTCTCCATTTTTATGGAAAGTACTTTTTGAGGTAAACTCCATTCCAAGGATGATTCAATTTTTCTCCATCTGCATTAGTCAATTCATATGCATTACCTGGATACTTTTCAGTGATTACAAAAGGCCCTTCCCAGTTAGGTTGCAACTTGGAGCGGGGACCCCCCGGCTTAACGAATATGCGTTTGACTACCATCTCACCGATCTCGAATTTTCTCTCGATCACCCTCTTTTGATAAAACCTTTTGAGTCTATTCTGATAAGTCCGGGCATGCTCGGCGGCGGCTAGCCTTCTTTCATCCAAGAGTTCAAGCTGTGCAAGGAGAGATTCTCTTCTCTCATCAACAGGAATATCCCTGTCGAGCTGAACTCGGAGAGATGGAAGTAATACTTCGTAAGGGACCACTGCTTCCATCCCATATGCCAAAGCATACGGGGTTTGTCCGGTGGGAGTCCTTACAGAAGTACGATAAGCCCATAGAGCATCTACAAGCTTATCAGGCCAGTCGGCAAATTTGCTAGACTTACAAGATTTCTTGATGATTTTGATTAAGGTTTTGTTAGTGGCTTCTGCTTGACCATTGCCTTGAGGATAGTATGGTGATGAATGATGCAATGAAATGCAATACCTGTTGCAAAGATCACGCAGATCTTGAGAAAGAAATTGTGGCCCATTATCGGTGACGATGTCGCTGGGGATCCCGAACCTTGCCGGGATGTTGCGCTTGATGAAGGAGCAGACTGTTGATGCTTTAATCTCCACGAATGCTTCCGCTTCAGCCCACTTTGTGAAGTACTCCGTTGCCGTCAGAATGAATGATTTTGAGCGCATTTCGGAGTTGAGGTCACTCAAGGGGCCAATGATATCAAAAGCCCACATGGCGAATGGCCATGGGGCATGAATTGGATGAAGGGAAGATGCGGGAGAGTGAATCTTGTCGGCATGGAGTTGACATGAATGACAATGCCGGACAAAGATGGAGCAGTCTTCTTCTAGAGTTGGCCAATAATACCCTTGCCGGATGATTTTCTTAGCAAGGGCTTGGGCATTCACATGACCAC
Organism: Cryptocoryne crispatula var. balansae; assembly: GCA_036172225.1. Lineage (NCBI taxonomy): Eukaryota > Viridiplantae > Streptophyta > Magnoliopsida > Alismatales > Araceae > Cryptocoryne > Cryptocoryne crispatula. Next base: position 30,870,485 of record CM069930.1, on the reverse strand, counting down.
CACAAACTCCAGAATGTGCTTCTTTCAGCACCAACTCGGCTTCTTCTTCATCAAGACACCTGAGTAAGATTCCACTTAGGCTTCTCTTATAGAGCACTCCTCCTAGGATTGTATACCTCTGGGATACTCTTCTGATTGCCTTCTTTTCCTTGGTGGTTGATCCAGGTGGATATGACTGATCTTGACAATACCTCGCAATCTCGTCATACCAAGGTCTCTCACCTTCTTCTAATTCTTCGAACTCAATCAAGGAGATTTCTTCCTTATGTTCTAAGTATTCTTTTCTGTTGAACCTCTCCTTAACTTTTAGAAAACGTCCATCCTCAATTGATGGAATTGTCCTCTTACAGATGTGTATAGTTCGCACTTGCCTGCCTAGTGGGACAGATAGAGATGAAGCTAGTGAAGCTAAGGCATCGGCGAGGATATTCTGAGAGCGGGGGACATGAACAAAGGTGAGTTTGAAGAATAGCTTGATGTAGCAGGTGGTGAGCTCCTGGTAGGGTTTGAGGTTCGGATGGGAAGTTCGGTACTTGGATAGGACCTGGCGTAGGATCAATTGACTATCACCTATCACCCTCAGTTCGGTGGCACCATGGAAATGAGCGGCCTCCAGCCCGGCCAGCAAGGCTTCATACTCAGCTATGTTGTTGGTTGCGGGAAAGTTAAGTGAAAAGCTGTGGAATGGTGACACCTTCGGGTGACAGAAGGACAATACCTATCCCTCTACCATGAGAGTTTAGAGCCCCGTCAAAATATAATGTCCAAAGATTGGAAGATCGGACTGACATTAGTTCGTCATCCGGGAACTCCGACCGGACTGGGTCAAAGACGGGTATGGGATGATGGGCAAGGTGTTCAGCAATAGCATAACCCTTGATTGCCTTCTGTGGGACATAAGTGATATCAAATTGGGATAAGAAACTCTGCCATCGCCCTAACCGATCAGTCAAGACCGTCTTCTCTAACAGAAACTTAATGGGATTGATACGAGCAATGAGCTTGACTTGGTGAGCAAGGAAATAATGTTTGAGTTTCTGAACCACCCAAACAAGAGCAGCACAGGTCTTTTCTACCACAGTGTACTTCAGCTCACAAGCATCAAACATCTTAGACAAGTAGTAAGTAGCTCGTTCTTTCCCTTCTTCATCAACTTGTGCAAGGACTGCTCCGAGAGAGTTCTCAAGAACCGAAATGTAGAGGACCAAAGGTTTGTCGGGAATTGGTGGTCTAAGTACGGGGGACTTGCCGAGGTATGTTTTCAACCCATCAAACGCCTCCTGGCACTTCGAATCCCATTTAAACTCGGCCCCCGCCTTGGTTAACTCATAGAAAGGTTTACACCTTTGGGAATGTTGTGAGATAAACCGGCGGACAAATTGTAGCCTCCCAATCAATCCTCGAAGCTCTTTCATATTCTTCGGAGGAGGCATACCAATAATGGCCTTGGCCTTGTTTGGGTCGATCTCTATGCCCCTCTTGCTTACTATGAACCCAAGTAGCTTTCCTGATGAAACTCCAAATGTACACTTCTTAGGGTTCATTTTTAGCTTGTATTCTCTAGCTCTTTGCAAGACCTTCCTTAGCACTTCAGAATGATCTTCCTGACTCTTGGACTTGATAACCAAATCATCCACATACACCTCTACAAGGGTGTGCATCATGTCGTGAAAGATAGCCATCATAGCCCTCTGATATGTAGCACCGGCATTCTTTAACCCAAAGGGCATGACAACATAGCAATATGTTCCCCAAGGTGTAGTGAACGAGGTCTTTTCTTGGTCCTCCTCAGCTAACCGGATCTGATTGTATCCAGAATAGCCATCCATGAATGAAAGCATTTCAAACCCAGTTATGTTATCAACCAAAACATCGATATGAGGCAAAGGGAAATCATCTTTAGGACACGCTCGGTTCAAGTCCCTGAAGTCTATGCAAATCCGAATTCGTCCATCCTTCTTCATAACAGGGACTATGTTAGCCACCCATTGCGGATATAGGACAACATTAATGAATTTTGCTTGGTGTAGTTTGTCGACCTCTTCTTTCATTTTGAGTGCAATATCAGGGTGGAACCTCCTGAGCTTTTGTTTAACCGAGGTAGTTCCAGGTTTCAAGGTTAATCTATGTTCAACCAATGAATTATCTAATCCCGGCATATCTTCATATGTCCATGCGAACGTGTCCTTATATTCTTCCAAAACTTTGATCAAACGTTGTTCTTCTGAGGGAGTGAGGTTTGCACTAATGAGGATAGTCTTAGGATCTTCCGGGGTTCCTAAATTCGGTTCCTTGGTCGGTTCATTCCCTGTGGCTGATGGTTCTTCAAATCTTCTAAGTCCAGATGCATATGCATCAGCCAAGTCCTCGATTTCATCCTCGGATTCGGGATCCTTCTCTGATACCACCTCATATACTCCCAAAGTATGATCTATGTTATGCTCATCCTCATATCGGATTTCATCTAGCTGGATAGTATTATCTAAAAAGTTTGGCAGCCTTGCACACTCTACGCATTTCTGTGCCAACTGTTGCAGATACCTATTTGGAACTTGCTTACCTCTGACTTTCCTATTTCCTAACCTAACTTGACCTACTGAAGATAAAGCTGGAAAGGTGGTATTTACAGGGGAGGGGGGATCGAGCAAATCGATCAATGATTCAGAAAAGAGGGATCCCTGATTGGAAGCACCCTCTTGGATGAGTAGAGATGTCTCCTCGATGGAAATGTGAGTTTCAGAGAAGACGTTTTTTTTTTGGAAATTTCAAGTAAAAGGATAGAATGAGTCAGCATGACTCGAGGCTTGCTGGAAACTGACTGAATTACCAGAGAGAAAAACTTAAGAATAAAAGGGAAAAAGGGGCTCGTGGGCCCAATGGTAATAGAAAATGGACACATGGGTCCAAAACGGATGAAGAAAGTAAACGGGTACGTGGACCCGAACATAGAAATAAATGGGCATGTGAGCCCATGTTGGGAAAAACCCTCAGTTCTGAGGTTGATGAGGGAAGCAAATGGGCAAGCAGGCCCAGTAAGAGTGGAAGGTTGAAGAGGGTTCATGGGCCCAAAATGAGTAAGTGGGCCCTGAAGCCCATCCAAAAGATCTAAAAACAAAGGTACGAGGTTCAAACATGGTATTGTTGTATTTGGGCCTCGTGGAATGGTTTTGACTTGGGTGATATGCTCAACCAAATGATCCAAGATTGGTCTGCCCTCGGGTGGTTCTTGATACTCTTCCCCACTTGAGAACAAACGAGTCAAAGATAAGCATAAGTCTTCCAAGCCTTCTTCTTCTTCATCTAAAGCCCTTCTTCTCTTGACAGCTATCACGGAACTTTTGTCGTCTTCAGCCATCATCATGGTCTCCCCTTTGATAAAGAAGGTGTGGAGTCCCATGGCATATCCTGGCTGGAAGATCCTCCTTGGGATGGAACCCTCTTCATATCCCAACCCCTGCCTGCGTGGCCTTTTCACAGTTTCAATTGGCTGAGTGATCCCTTGAAGATATTTGCCTAAACCTCTTCCAGGCTGATAGCCCAATTTCATCATCATTCGCCATCCCACTGTGTCTGGTAGAGAGGCGGTCATGCACCTGACTTCTGGCAATTCTCCCACTGAGATCTGGGGTTGTATTGACAGACTTAGGGGTGATGTAAAAACATCATTCATCTCATCCCTTATAGGCATGCTAGTCACCTTGACCACTTGTCCTTTAAAGGGAAACTTTATGCACTGGTGGTTTGTTGAAGCCACAGCTCCTATTGCCTCCAAATATGGCCTCCCAAGTATAGCCCGAAAAGTTGGATCCAATTCTAGAACATGAAAATCTGTTGTAACTGTACATGGTCCAAGTTTGACTTCTAATGTGACCACCCCACGTGCAGACTTCTTGGAGTTGTCGTAGGCCGTCACCATGGCACAAGATGGCTTGATTTCTTGCTCAGAAATACCGCACAACTGCAATGTTTCTGGCGGCATAACGTTGATGGAAGCTCCAGTGTCAACCAAACATGATTTCTCTTCAATATTACAGATAACCACGGCCACATGCAAAGCATATCTCCTAAACTCTGGATCTGCTAATTCCTCCTGAGAGAAAGTGAGTGTTGGGTGCTCACTTCTAGGGGCTAACACTGTAGTGATCTTCTCAGGTGGGAGATCTTCACTCACCATGACCCTTTGTAAGTACTGTTGTAGAATCTCCTGGTGCACCTTTGATCTTTTGATCAACTCAAGTATGGAAATACGGGCTGGTGTCTTATACAAATGTTTTAACAGATCATACGCCGTGCCTGGCAATGGCTCTTCAACTTGTTCCTCCTCCACTGGATCTTGCGGTTGAGTTCCGGCTTGGGGAAAGAGCCGCTGGAACATCCTCCCACTCCGAAGCACCGGGGCTATTTGGCGGTCGGGTAGAGGTGATGGGTTAACTGGGGTGGGTACAGGTGGTGTAGGTGTAGGTATGATAGGTAATGGGATTGATAGTTCTGGGATGATGGGGTTAGTTGGTAGAGGGGTAGGATTTGGAGGTGGTAATGATGGTGATACCGGTGGCCTAATAAGAAGAGGCCGGGGTGCAGAAGTGGTTGATGAATTTAATGAAGGTGTAGGTTGTGGGATTGGTTGTGGTGTTGGTGGTATGATAGGTTGGGGTTTTGGAGTGGTAGAGCTCGTAGGCTGGGGGTTCAGGTTTGATGATGATTGTGGTGGTCGTATGAGTAAGGGCCGGTGTGTAGCAATGGTTGAAGGAGGTGTAGTTAAGGAGGGGGCTGGCCTAATGATGGGTCGGCGAGAAGAAGTGGCAGCCAGTGGTTGGGTTATTGAGCTTGGTAGTGGTTGTGGAGTAGCAGGTGCACGGATTATTTGTCTAGGAGGGTTCCTAGCAGGAGGCCTAGCCGGGTTGACAGGCATGGTTGTATTGTAGCTTTCTAGTTGCCAACCTTGAGCACGATCGGCATCTCCCTGGGCAATGGAGTATACTAGACCAATTCCTGGGTTTGGATGTGCTGGAGCCGGTGCTGGAGCGGGAGCATGTAACGGGAGCGGATTTTGCACAATCCCCAAGCCAGGTTGTTGTTGAGGTTGAGCCGGTGGACGCTGCCGCTGCTGCTGCCTAGCCTTCATTGCCTGTATGCATTCCCCCATTTGGACCCAATCAATGCTGCCTTGGTCATTCAGATCGTGGATGTAATCCTTGAATTGAAAGCACACTTCTACAGTGTGACCAGGACACCGGTGGTAAGCACAGTATCGGGACATATCAGCATTTGTTGGCCAAACCTCTCTTTCCTTGGGCAATTCCAACTGTTTCTCCGCCATGAGTACATTGAAGATGTCGGTCAAGGAGTAAGGGAGTTGCTGGTAGTTCTCTCTCCTAGGACCTCCCCTTCGTAGTGCCTGATTGGGTGGTGGCGGTGCCCTATTGTAGGTAGGTTGACGAGGTTGCTGGGGTTGTGCTACTGGTTGCGGGGGTTGTTGTGGTTGTCGTGGTTGTTGTGGCCTAACCTGTTGTTGAGGGGGGTAATAGGAAGGGTTCTGTGGTGGGTTTCTGTACTGGTTTTGACGGTTCCCTCCCTGGTTCCCCACAATGTTTATAGCTTCATTGTTGACCACTCCCTCAGTTGTAGGCCCAACTGGTGTAAAGGGGGTTTTCCTGAGGTTTCTATGTTTAGGATCGAAAGGGTTTATCATTGTGGCATCCTTGAAGTGGGCTTGCAAGTATCGGGCACTGTCATAAAGTTCATTCATGGTGGTAGGACGGTGCATGATCAATACATTTCTCAGAGCAGGTGTAGTGTTGCCAATAAGCATTTTCACTTGTTCCCCTTCAGAAATCACATCTGTCAGTTTTTCTGCCATTCCCCTCCAGCGATCAGCAAACTTTATGAAGTCCTCTTCGGGCTTCATCTTCTCAGCAATCAAATCTGTGATGGAGCATGCTGGTGCCACCCGGTCTCTGTATCTCTGCAAGAATTTGGTCTTGACAATGTCGAAGTCTCCTGCCTCAAAGGAGTCGAGTGAGTAGAACCATTCCAATGCAGACCCTTCTAGTGATCGACGAAACAAGAAGGCAAGAACCCTACGATCATCTTTCCGAGAATGAGGATTCATAAAGAAAATCTTTAAGATGAAGAAAGGGGTTGCCGGTACCATTGTAGCGGCGATAAACCGGTAGCTCGAAGGTGGCGAGGTGTAAGACCTGGCAGAGAAGGGATGGAAATCTCGAGCACTGACTTGGAGTCCATGCGACATCTCAGCTCTTCATAACGCTCATTCATCTGAGTGAGCTGATCCATGATTGCCTGGGTGAGAGCAGGTTCTTGGTTTACTGGTGGGGGTATGTGGTTAGAGACATGGTTCTGGAATTGAGGAACATGATTTGAAGATTGTCCCATGGATTGGTGGATTGGGGGAACAACATGGTTGAAATAAGTTGGTTGAACAAATGAGGGTTGGACCACAGATGGTTGAACTAGAGAGGGTTGAAATGCAGATGGTTGAATCATAGATTGTTGAACAACAGGTGGTTGAATCATAGATTGTTGAACAACGGTGGTTGAACAAAGGGTGACCGAATGACTGGTGGTTGAACTAGAGGACGAGGAGATAAGGCAACTTGATTGGTTTCGGCCTGATTCTGAAGCAATTTTGCCCTTCACCATGGATTGTATGCGGGCATAGGTTTCGGGTCGGTATAGAGAGACAACTCCCTAAAGAGTTGTTCAACATCACGGGGAGCAGATGGTTGAGGGACCTCTTGCGCTTCTGACTGAATCGGTTGGTGACCCATCTCGTGCTCTCGATGTTCAGCTTGTTCCGCCATTCCAACGTGCCTTCCAGACCTTAGTTGCATTGAACTTAGCGTGAAAGTAAAACAAGTTGACAAAACAAACAAAGAAAAATTTTTTTGGTTTTTTTTTAGTATTTTGCAAAAAGTTAAAGGTTTGAATTTTTGTTTGACAAGTAAGTTATGCAAAGACTTGAAAGCAAGATTACGCAATGATTTTGATTAAACCTTAGGTTTATGAATTTGTTAAGAATTGTTCTCTCAACAAATGGGTTAGGATCCTAACTCCAATCTCCAATGACCTAGGTTTCACACAATCTCACCACGTGTAGGTAACGTAGGATGCTTCGGGTTTTGGGGAGTGGTACAACCAACCCGATCGTGAAGAGGAATACTCCACGTATGAGGAATTACGGAGGTCTTGATGAAAGCCAACCAAGTCAACTAGGAAGGAATATCCCAGAAGAGAGGTCAGAATCCACCAAGAGGGTGTTTTGGATGGGAGGGATAAATGGGAGAGTGAGCTCCCGCCTCAAAAAAGTGTAAAAGAAGGAGGTAGAGAGAAGGAGTAGAGAATGCAATCAAGTAATAAAGCAAGTAATGAGCAAAGCATAAACTTAAATAAACAAGCAATCAACACCAGACAAGCAATTAGAAACTAGACAAGCAACTAGAAACTAGAATCTAGACTTGTTTCTTATGTGAGCCAAATGGAGATAGTGAAAAGTGATGGAAAGAAGAGGGTTCAGATCTGATAGCCAAGCAAAAGGGTGGTCCACGTGGGGACCGATGTGGGAACTGGGGTAAAAGGTAAAGGTGGTTCACGTGGGAACCGGTTTTGGGTAAAAAAGGGGCGGTTCACGTGGGAACCGGTTTGAATGGTCAAAAGAGGGCCACGTGGGGCCAATTAAAGGTGAATAAAGATCTGATCCAAGTAGGGATAGATCTGAAAAAAAAGGGGTTTGGTTCACGTGGGAACCGAAGTAGAGAAAGAGATTGGTTCACGTGGGAACCGGTTTAAAAGGAAAGGGGTGGTTCACGTGGGAACCGGTTTAAATAAAATGCAGAAATTAAATGGCATACTTGGTACTTCAGATCTGATGAAAGATGGGTGAAAATCAGAAATTTTGAGATGGCATGAAGTTTAGAAAGGTGGAAGGAAGGAAAGGCTCACGTGGGAACCGGTCTAGAACTAGAACTAGTTGCAAACAAAACACTTAGCACCCACGGTTGAAGACATTGCTTGTCCCACCGTGGTCGCCACAAAGCTGTCGACTCTGAAAATTCTACGGGGTCCTCTCCTTTTCAGGGAAGTCCGTGAACCCAGATCGTCACCTCAAGAGGGGATGAGAAAAGAAAGGAATAAAGCTCGGAAAGCAACTCTCACCTCGGTCCCACACTCACATTGATCCCCGAACTTTCATCCCTTGGCGTCGCTCGATCACCAAAGAGACGGTTCGGGTCATGTGGGAGGAGGGTGAGAAGAAATAAACGTGGTCGCCAGGAACCGTGGGTTCCGATTTATAGAATTAAAATTGACCGTGTGTACCTTAGCGTGAAGAATGTGAGTTAAAGCTTCTCCTTCTTCGGCCGGCCGATGAAGAAGAGTCCTCAACGCGATGGGTGCTTGATATTCTGTGCAACTAGACAAATAAACAAGTGAAATAGACAATTATAACTAGACAAAGTGGAGTATATGTAAAGAGAATGACATAAAACACACAATTGACTAGAAACTGACCGGATTCGGGTTATCTCTAACCCCTTTTTTTATTTTTCGGAATAACAGAGTAAAAGTAGTGCAAAAAAATGTAAAAAATGATAGGATGATGTAGAATAACTAAATAAAGAGATAGGAAAAAGAATTGAAAGATTCCGAGTTGAATAGAGGAAGATATAGCCAAATCTGTGTTGTGGAAAAAGCCGAGTAGCAGTGCAGGATCTGCCAGGCGCGACTTTGATTCTGCGCTCGTCACGACCAGCCCCGACCTCGGAATTAAGTTCCGTAGATTGTAAACTCAATAAGACTTGGAGAGGAAGAACTTTGATGAAGAGAGCTTGGGCAGAAGACGTCCACACACTGCTGTAGAGGTCGAAGAAGAGAGACTTGGCAGATCACCTGTAGAACAGCCTTCCTCTCTCTTGAACCGACTTTTCTCTCTCTAAAAACTCGAAATTCTCTCTCTAAAAATCATAAAATTGATGCAGGAGGGTGATAGGACGTCTTGGGATGCCTGGGGAGTCGTTCTCCTCCCTGGAACGACCGGAATCAGAGTCCATTTATAGGAGAACGAGCGATCTGATCCGGACTAAAAAATAGGGGGAATGCGCCCCACTGAAGGGCGCATGCGCCCCCCAGGGGGGGCACATCTTATCAACTCCGAAAAATTTGATCTTATCTCTTCCGTCTGTTCAGCGGCAGAGTCCGGGTGAAAGACTGACTCAAGGGTGGGGCGCATGTGCCCTCAAGTGAGGGCACAAGGCCACGTGCCTCACCGGTAGGGCGCATGGGCACGTGCCCCAGGTTCCGGGCGCATGTGCCCCGGAACCGGCGCATGGGACTGGCTCTGCGCGTCCTTCTTCCGGAAGCCATTGCGAACACTCCCGAACTCGGAATTCGATGCCGTTTGTTGCGTTGGAAAGATAACAGGCCGAAGAAGCTTTATATAGCATCGGATCAGCCATCACACCCTCCAAAACTTCAGAATTTTATCCGGAAGTTAGGGCAGTGAACAGAAGGTCCGATATAGGTCAAAATGACTTCGACGGCAAACCGGAAAGGCACGGAATGCAACGAAACTTGTCTGGAGTGTGAATATGACCATAACCTTAAATGCATGATCATTAGGCATTGGTCATTCAGCCAATTTCCGTGTTCACACGATTTACGTGCAGCTTTCGCTCGGAAATTACGGCTTTTTGCGGAAAACGTCGGAAAACATCCGATTTCGTTCGGCGAAGCTCCAAACCAATTTAAAAGGACCCGGCATCATCATATGATCAATCATGCGTGTTACCCTATAAAACATGAGTTTTATGCTCTGAATTAGGCGAATTTGGCGTGTCTACAGTTTATAGCAGGTGCAACCATGGATTTTGGTGACAGAGTGAGCAGCAACGTCTGTTTTTATCCGGTGGATCAGATAGACTAGCCAATCCAATCCCATTGCTGCAAGTGTATGTGGTCAATCCTGGCTCTGATTCGAATCTTGAAATATGTATTGGTAATTATGCCACTTTGAGGCAGTTCTCGGTGGCAGAGCAGAGAACAATTGCAACCGTTTATTTTGATTGCAGAGACAACATTTGTCATACTTTATATGGTCTGACTTTTTGAATCGCAATGAATAAGCTAGTCCTATGATCAAGATATACTTCTGAATTCCTTTTGAATCCCTGATGTCTTCACAGATTGTTGTTGATATTAAACTTTTTCACATTCCATTTTTAAGGTTAAATATTTCTTCTTCCATGTTTTGTATGTCTACCTTTGCTTCAGATATATATCATAGTGTCAAAAGTAATGTATATGTTTATGCACATTTGATCGTATGTGAAACATCGTAGATGAATGAGACACAAATTTCTTCGGCGAGTGGAAATAGTGACAGGATAAAGTGGGATCAAACCCGCTCAGCATTTTTGACAAAAATGTTAGTAGAGCAGAACAATAGATGGAGAGGTGGATCATAGAAGAAGAGATAGAGTTCGACGCGAGGCAAATCATGTTGGAAGATCATCAGAACAACGCAGACTTGGCAAAGAGTTACGTAATAAAATAGCATTGGATATGTGGGAAGATTATGTTAGTAGACGAAATTGATGTATATGGTTCATTTTTTTTACATGTTACTTTACATTATATACAATATGGAGGTTTTTAGATATTATGTTGTATTGACATGTTATGTCGTAGAAGTTTTTTTGATTTTAAATTCATAACCAAACACTACTGTCTAATTTTTAAAAATTGTGACAGTTTTGCCAAACACAAAATAATTGGACTGTTTTGCTTTTAAAAACAAAACTGATAAGTCATGCAATCTTGATTTCAAAAATGAGGTTATCTTAAATTTAAAAGCGCTACCAAACACCCCATAAAGATGCCACAATGATAAACCCTTTTGATCCTAAACCTAGAAACTTCAGGAAAACCCCCTTTGCACTAGTTGGTCCTACAACCGAGGGAGTGGTTAACAATGAAGCTATAAACATTGTGGGGAACCAGGGAGGGAATTGTCAAAACCAGTTTAGAAACCCACCACAAAACCATTCCTATTACCCCCCTCAACAACAGGTTAGGCCACCACAACCACGACAACCACAACAACCCCCGCAACCAGTAGCACAACCCCAACAACCTCATCAACCTACCTACAATAGGGCACCACCACCACCCAATCAGGCACCACGAAGGGGAGGTCCTAGGAGAGAGAACTACCAACAACTCCCTTACTCCTTGACCGACATCTTCAATGTACTCATGGCGGAGAAATAGTTGGAATTGCCCAAGGAAAGAGAGGTTTGGTCAACAAATGTAGATATGTCCTGATACTGTGCTTACCACCGGTGTCCTGGTCACACTGTAGAAGTGTGCTTTCAATTCAAGGATTACATCCACGATCTGAATGACCAAGGCAGCATTGATTGGGCTCAAATGGGGGAATGCATACAAGCTATGAAGGCTAGGCGAAGGCGGCGGCGGCGTCCACCGGCTCAACCTCAACAACAACCCGGCTTGGGGATTGTTCGGAATCCGCTCCCATTACATGCTCCCGCTCCAGCACTGGCACGAGCACATCCAAACCCAGGAATTGGTCGAGTGCACGCCATTGTCCAGGGAGATGCCAGCCGTGCTCAAGGTTGGCAACTAGAAAACCAAAATGCAACCATGCCTGTCAACCCAGCTAGGTCTCCTGCTAGGAACCCTCCTAGACAAATAATTCGTGCACCTTCTACTCCACAACTACCACAAAGCTCAATAACCCAACCACTGGCCGCCACTTCTTCTCGCCGACCCATCATTAGGCCAACCCCCTCCTTAACTACACCTCCTTCAACCGTTGCTACACACCGGCCCTTGCTCATCCGACCACCACAATCACCACCAAACCTAAACCCCTAGCCTACAAGCTCTACCACTCCAAAACTCCAACCTATCATACAACCAACCCCACAACCTACACCTTCATTAAACTCATCAACCACTCCTACACACCGGCCTTTTCTTATCAGGCCACCAGTATCACCATCATTACCACCTCCAAATCCTACCCCTCTACCAACTAACCCCATCATCCCAGAACCATCGATCCCATTACCTATCATACATGCACCTACACCACCTGTTCCACCACAGTCCACCCCAGTTAACCCGTCACCTCTACCCGACCGCCAAATAGCCCCGGTGCTTCGGAGTGGGAGGATGTTCCAGTGGCTCTTTCCCCAAGTTAGTACTCAACCGTAGGATCCAGTGGAGGGGGAACAAGTGGAAGAACCATTACCGGGCACGACGTATAATTTGTTGAAACATTTGGATAAGACACCGGTCCGTATTTCCATACTTGAGTTGATCAAAAGATCAAAGGTGCACTAGGAGATTCTACAGCAGTACTTGCAAAGGGTCATGGTGAGTGAAGATCTCCCACCTGAAAAGATAACATACAGTGTTAGCCCCTAGAAGTGAGCACCCAACACTCACTTTCTCTCAGGAAGAATTAGCAGATCCAGAATTTAGGAGATATGCTTTGCATGTGGCTGTGGTTATCTATAATGTCGAAGTGAAATCATGTTTGGTTGACACTGGAGCTTCTATCAACGTTATGCCGCCAGAAACTTTGCAGTTGTGCGGCATTTCTGAGCAAGAAATCAAGCCATCTTGTGCCATGGTGATGGCCTACGACAACTCTAAGAAGTCTGCACATGGGGTGGTCACTCTAGAAGTTAAACTTGGACCATGTACGGTCACAACGGATTTTCATGTTCTAGAATTGGATCCGACTTTTCGGGCTATACTTGGGAGGCCATACTTGGAGGCAATAGGAGTTGTGGCTTCAACAAACCACCAATGCATAAAGTTTCCTTTTAAAGGACAAGTGGTCAAAGTGACTAGTATGCCTATAAGGGACGAGATGAATGATCCTACTTTTACACCCCTTGGTTTGTCAATACAACCCCAGATCTCAATGGTAGATTTACCAGAAGTCAGATGCATGACCGCCTCTCTACCTGACACAGTGGGATGGCGGATGATGATGAAATTGGGCTATCAGCCTGGAAGAGGTTTAGGCAAGGATCTTCAAGGGATCACTCAGCCGATTCAAACTGTGAAAAGGCTACGTAGGCAGGGGTTGGGATACGAAGAGGATTCCATCCCAAGGAGGATCTTCCAGCCAGGATATGCCATGGGACTCCACACCTTCTTTATCAAAGGGGAGACCATGATGATGGCTAAAGATGATAAGAGTTTCATTACAGTTGTCAAGAGAAGGAAGGCTCCAGATGAAGAAGAAGACTTGGAAGACTTATGCTTATCTTTGACTCGTCTGTTCTCAAGTGGGGAAGAGCACCAGGAACCACTCAAGGGTAGACCAATCTTGAATCATCTAGTTAAACATGTTACCCAAGTCAAAACCATTCCACGAGGCCCAAATACAACAATGCCATGTTTGAACCTCGTACCATTGTTTCTAGATCTTTTGGATGGGCTTCAGGGCCCACTTACCCACTTTGGGCTCATGTGACCTCTTCAACCTTCCACTCTTATTGGGCCTGCTTGCCCATTTGCTTCCCTCATCAACTTCAGAACTGAAGGCTTTTCTCAAATGGGCTTACATGCCCATTTATTTTTAAGATCGGGTTCACGTACCCGTTTACTTTTTTCATCCATTTTGGACCCATGTGTCCACTTTATGTTACCATTGGGCCCACGAGCCCCTTTTTCCCTTTTATTCTTAAGTTTTTCTCTCTGGTAATTCAGTCAGTTTCCAGTAAACCTCGAGTCATGTTGACTCATTCTATCTTTTTACTTGAAATTTCCAAAAAAAAAAATGCCTTCTCTGAAACTCACATTTCCATCGAGGAGACGTCCCTACTCATCCCAGAGGGCGCTCCCAATCAGGGATCCCTCTTTTCTGAATCATTGATCGATTTACTCGATCCTCCCTCCACTGTAAATACCATATTTCCAGCTTTATCTTCAGTAGGTCAGGTCAGGTTAGGAAATAGGAAAGTTAGGGGTAAACGAGTTCCAAATAGGTATCTGCAACAATTGGCACAGAAATACATAGAGTGTGCAAGGCTGCCAAACTTTTTAGATAATACCATCCAGCTAGATGAAATCCGATATGAGGATGAGCATAACATAGATCATACTTTGGGAGTATATGAGGTGGTATCAGAGAAGGATCCCGAATCCGAGGATGAAATCGAGGACTTGGCTGATGCATATGCATCTGGACTTAGAAGATTTGAAGAACCATCAGCCACAGGGAATTAACCGACCAAGGAACTGAATTTAGAAACCCTGGAAGATCCTAAGACTATCCTCATTAGTGCAAACCTCACTCCCTCAGAAGAACAACGTTTGATCAAAGTTTTGGAAGAATATAAGGACACGTTCGCATGGACGTATGAAGATATGCCGGGATTAGATAATTCACTGGTTGAACATAGATTAACCTTGAAACTTGGAACTACCCCGGTTAAACAAAAGCTCAGGAGATTCCACCCTGATATTGCACTCAAAATGAAAGAAGAGGTCGACAAACTACACCAAGCAAAATTTATTAAAGTCGCCCTATATCCACAATGGGTGGCTAACATAGTCACTGTTATGAAGAAGGATGGACGAATTCGGATTTGCATAGACTTCAGGGACTTGAACCGAGCGTGTCCTAAAGATGATTTTTCTTTACCTCATATCGATGTTTTGGTTGATAACACAGCTGGATTTGAAATGCTTTCATTCATGGATGGCTATTCTGGATACAATCAGATCCGGTTAGCTGAGGAGGACCAAGAGAAGACCTCATTCACTACACCTTGGGGAACATATTGCTATGTTGTCATGCCCTTTGGGTTAAAGAATGCTGGTGCTACATATCAGAGGGCTATGATGGCTATCTTTCACGACATGATGCACACCCTTGTAGAGGTGTATGTGGATGATTTGGTTATCAAATCCAAGAGTCAGGAAGATCATTTTGAAGTGTTAAGGAAAGTTTTGCAACGAGCTAGAGAATACAAGCTAAAAATGAACCCTAAGAAGTGTACATTTGGAGTTTCATCAGGGAAGCTACTTGGGTTCATAGTAAGCAAAAGGGGCATAGAGATCGACCCAAACAAGGCCAAAGCAATCATTGGTATGCCTCTCCGAAGAATATGAAAGAACTTCGAGGATTGATTAGGAGGCTACAATTTGTCCGCCGGTTTATCTCACAACATTCCCAAAGGTGTAAACCTTTCTATGAGTTAACCAAGGCGGGGGTCGAGTTTAAATGGGATTCAAAGTGCCAGGAGGCGTTTGATGGGTTGAAAACATACCTGGCAAGTCCCTGTACTTAGACCACCAATTCCCGACAAACCCTTGGTCCTCTACATTTCAGTTCTTGAGAACTCTCTTGGGGCAGTCCTTGCACAAGTTGATGAAGAAGGGAAAGAACGAGCTACTTACTACTTGTTTAAGATGTCTGATGCTTGTGAGCTGAAGTACACTGTGGTAGAAAAGACCTGTGCTTCTCTTGTTTGGGTGGTTCAGAAACTCAAACATTATTTCTTTGCTCACCAAGTCAAGCTCATTGCTCGTATCAATCCCATTAAGTTTCTGTTAGAGAAGACAGTCTTGACTGATCGGTTAGGGTGATGGCAGAGTTTCTTATACCAATTTGATATCACTTATGTCCCACAGAAGGCAATCAAGGGCTATGCTATTGCTGAACACCTTGCCCATCATCCCATACCCGTCTTTGACCTAGTCCGATCGGAGTTCCCGGATGACGAACTAATGTCAGTCCGATCTTCCAATCTTTGGACATTATATTTTGACGGGGCTCTGAACTCTCATGGTAGAGGGATAGGTATTGTCCTGCTGTCACCTGAAGGTGTCACCATTCCACAGGCTTTTCAGCTTAACTTTCCAGCAACCAACAACATAGCTGAGTATGAAGCCTTGCTGGCCAGGCTGGAGGCCACTCACTTCCATGGTGCCACAGAACTGAGGGTGATAGGTGATAGTCAATTGATCCTACGCCAAGTCCTATCCAAGTATCAAACTTCTCATCCAAACCTCAAACCCTACCAGGAGCTCACCACCTGCTACATCAAGCTATTCTTCAAACTCACCTTTGTCCATGTCCCCCGCTCTCAGAATATCCTCGCCGATGCCTTAGCTTCATCTCTATCTGTCCCGCTAGGCAGGCAAGTGCGGACTATCCACATTTGTAAGAGGACAATTCCAGCAATTGAGGATGGACATTTTCTAAAGGTTAAGGAGAGGTTCAACAAAAAGGAATACTTGGAACATAAAGAAGAAATCTCCTTAATTGAGTTAGAAGAATTAGAAGAAGGTGAGAGACCTTGGTAAGACGAGATTGCGAGGTATTGCCAAGATCAGTCATATCCACCTGGATCAACCACCAAGGAAAAGAAGGCAATTAGAAGAGTATCCCAGAGGTATACAATCCTAGGAGGAGTGCTCTATAAGAGAAGCCTAAGTGGAATCTTACTCAGATGTCTTGACGAAGAAGGAGCCGAGTTGGTGTTGAAGGAAGCACATTCTGGAGTGTGTGGTGGTCATGTGAATGCCCAAGCCCTTGCTAAGAAAATCATCCGAAAAGGGTATTGTTGGCCAACTCTAGAAGAAAACTGCTCCATCTTTGTCCGTCATTGTCATTCATGTCAACTCCATGCTGACAAGATTCACTCTCCCGCATCTTCCCTTCATCCAATTCATGCCCCATGGCCTTTCGCCATGTGGGCTTTTGATATCATTGGCCCCTTGAGTGACCTCAACTCCGAAATGCGCTCAAAATCATTCATTCTGACGGCAACGGAGTACTTCACAAAGTGCGCTGAAGCGGAAGCATTCGTGGAGATTAAAGCGTCAACAGTCTGCTCCTTCATCAAGCGCAACATCCTGTCAAGGTTCGGGATCCCCAGCGACATCGTCACCGATAATGGGCCACAATTTCTTTCTCAAGATCTGCGTGATCTTTGCAACAGGTATTGCATTTCATTGCATCATTCATCACCATACTATCCTCAAGGCAATGGTCAAGCAGAAGCCACCAACAAAACCTTAATCAAAATCATCAAAAAATCTTGTAAGTCTAGCAAATTTGCCGATTGGCCTGATAAGCTTGTAGATGCTCTATGGGCTTATCGTACTTCTGTAAGGACTCCCACTGGACAAACCCCGTATGCTTTGGCATATGGGATGGAAGCAGTGGTCCCTTACGAAGTATTACTTCCATCTCTCCGTGTTCAGCTCGATAGGGATATTCCTGTTGATGAGAGAAGAGAATCTCTCCTTGCATAGCTTGAACTCTTGGATGAAAGAAGGCTAGCCGCCGCTGAGCATGCCCAGACTTATCAGAATAGACTCAAAAGGTTTTATCAAAAGAGGGTGGTCGAGAGAAAATTCGAGATCGGTGAGATGGTAGTCAAATGCATATTCGTTAAGCCGGGGGGTCCCCGCTCCAAGTTGCAACCTAACTGGGAAGGGCCTTTTGTAATCACTGAAAAGTATCCAGGTAATGCATATGAATTGACTAATGCAAATGGAGAAAAATTGAATCATCCTTGGAAAGGAGTTTACCTCAAAAAGTACTTTCCATAAAAATGGAGAAATCACTGGTATAACCTCATGTCATCGATCCTAGGTTGTTCGTGAGAAGTCAAGGGTAGGTACCATCCTACACACACCACACTTCCTGATCCTAAAATCCAGACAACCCGACACTTGCGAAAGGCAAGGCAGAAATCTAGAAATGGAAGGAGTACCCTTACCCTATTCTCTTCTACTCGGTCCAAGATAGGGAGAGAAGATTAGAAAGGGGCAGTATCGAAAACATTCCCACCCTAGTAGGAGGCCGTCTTAGAGGGTACAAAAGGGTGCCAAAAGATGGGCAATGAACCCCTCAGGTTAGAAAAAGAAAAAAATGATCAACCTGTCTGAATGAGTACCCAGAATGATAGTCAAGGCAAAAGGCACTAAAAGATGGGCAATGTCCCCACGGGTCAAAAACCTATCCAAATATGTGCCACATAGAAAGGAGCAAAAAAAGAAAAAGAAAACCCAAAGAGGCCGAACCCCAATGGGTAATTTGAGTGAGAGTAGAGAAATCCATCTCAACATCTCCAAACCTTATCAAAGACTTCCTCTATACTCTTCCTCCTTAAACCCCTTGGGTAGGGTAAACCGACCAAATCTAGGTGGAATCCAAGCCGATCAAAGGAAGAAGGTTAGAAGGATTCTAGGTAGGGAACTTTATTTTTGCACGTGGCATCTACCACTTGAGTCTTGACAAACTCCAAAGATCGATGAACTGTCTCAAATACCAGCATTTTCTCCAAAAAAAATTGCATATTTCAAAATTCCAAAAAAACATGCATATTTCAAAAATCCACAAAAAAATGCATATTTCGAAAACCCAAAAAAATGCATATTTCAAAAACAAAAAAAAATATATTTCAAAAAATTCAAAAAAAAAGTTATACATATTTCAAAAATCTAAAAAAATTGAATACTTTTGAAAATCTAAAAAAATGATTATTTTCAAGAAAATCCAAAAAAAAAATCAATTATGATCATTGCCTTAGTTGTATCCATGTTTATTTGACTGTCAAGCATATTTCCATTCTTGTATTGCATATCCATTTTTTTACTTTAATTACCTTGTTAAGAAGGCTCTCCCCTTTGACCTAAGTCAAAGTTGACCATAATAGGCAAAGAGATGAGTCATGGTGAAGATCTAATCCCCTTTTATCAAGTGTTACAGGCATTTCAATACAGGAGAGGAGAGGATTCACACCATGACAGGTAAGTTCTCTCAACCCTTACATTTCATTTAAGTCATTTGTTTTATTCCACCTTGTTAAGAAGACTCCTCCCTTTGACTCAAAATCAAGGCAAACGATATACAGGCAAAGGGATGAGTCATGATGAAAAATTAATCATCTTTGCTAAGTGTTTGCAGGGGCTGAAGAAGCAAAAGAGAAGGGCCATTAGGTACAATTTTTATACAAAAAAAATGCCTCAGGGCGCATGTGCCCTCATCTGGGGGCACATGGCCAGGTGCCCCCGATCGGGGGCACATGGACAAAAAAATTGAAAATTTCAGAAAAATCTCAAAAAATCAGAAATTGTCCATAATGTTAAGAATGACATTTTTTCTAAAGTAACCATCATCAAAAACATTGTTTTGACCTTCAAATGATGATTTTAATAGTAAAAACTTAAGTTGTTCATTTCAGGAACAATATGCTTCGTATGACAATTTCTCCTGTTGGGTACTAACCAAAAATGTGCAGGCAATCTTTTAAGTCCTAACAGGTGAATTAGCGAGATCGGTATTCCCCAAGAAAACGTCATGCCAACCTTGTGGCGAAAAGAGAGGAAGTGCCACCCAACTGAACATTATCGTGGTGCTGTATTCCATCAGAAGGCAAGACAAGGATGGACTAGAGGTGTTGATGAATCAGGCAGTCAATGCAAGTTGATAGATCACGCCTGAAGACTTCACTCAAATCCTCAGTTTCTCATCAATCTCACAACATCACCATCACTTCATTTTGCACTTCACCTCACTCTTATCATTTGCCATTTAGTTATGTTAGGTCCATTTGATACGTATTATAAGCATTATTGTTGAAGACCTTGAGAGTGAAAATGACTGGGCCTGAGGTCCCCTTCAACAAAATCTACGATGGCTTGGTCATTTCTTCACACTCACGGATAAGCCAAAATTGAACATTGGAGGGACGATGGTTCCTAACCGGGTGTCTTGACCTCCAATAGACAATCTATATCTTCAACTATTTTCTACATAATTTTCTATGTTTTCACATCCATCTCCTTTTTTATTCTTATCATTACCAATTTTATCTCTTCATGTTTTATTCCTTTCTTTTTATTCCACCATGTTTTATTCTGTCCTTTCTTTTATCCCACCGTGTCTTTTATTTTATCCCACCATGGCAACTGTCATGCCATTGTTTCTTCTGTCCCATAATTCTATGTTAGTCCCACCATTATCTTTCAATCCCACTATGGCATAAATCTGTCTTGTCGTTTTCCGAATACCGGGTTTTCTGTCAGAACATGATTCATGGTTTTCACGATACCCGAAAAATTTTGTTATGCTTAAACGAACCCTTTTAGAACTTGAGGTTATTCCATTCAGAATTAAACTGAGTATTTTGGTGAAACTTGAATGAACTTGAGATTCCAAATATGATGGATTAGTATTCTTTTCATTTTAAGATCAACTTCTCTTTTAAAAACTTTAGCCCATCACAGTACAAGAACACCGCAAAGTTCGGGTTGCTGGCTGATGATGAACCTACGAATTCGAGAACTCCTCACCACGCTGAGGGTTGGCTACATCCTTTTATCCTTTATCATTTACTTTTTCATCTCTCGTGCCAAGGGCATGTCTTTTACCAGTCAATTATATGAGGTTTTGATAGAACATGAAAGCGATCTAGAATACTCAGCGAGATTCATTTTGCTGGATCGGGTAGATAAGCGTGTCTATATCTACACCTTGATGCCACCTTTTCAGTCCATCACCATTCCGTTACGCTACATTCATCTACATTCACTTGCATTCCATTATAGTTCACTACGAATCACTCCGCTTCATTACATGCCATTCCCTTACAAAGTCGACATCAAGGCGAGGCAAGCTGTAGACACGCCAAATTCGCCTAATTCAGAGCATAAAACTCATGTTTTATAGGGTAACATGTGCGATTGACCTTATAATAATGCCGGGTCTTTAAAAGTTGATTTGGAGCTTCGCCGAACGAAATCGGATGTTTTCCGAAGTTTTTCGCAAAAAAGTCGTAATTTCCGAGTGAAAGCCACACGTAAATCATGTAAACACGGAAATTGGATGAATGACCAATGCCTAATGATCATGCATTGAGAGTTATGGTCATATTCACACTCCGCACAAGTTTTGTTGCATACCATGCCTTTCCGGTTTGCCGTCAGAGTCATTTTGACCTGTATCGGATCTTCTGTTCACTGCCCTAAATTCCGGACAAAATTCTGAAGTTTTGGAGGGTGTGATGGCTGATCCGATGCTATAGTAAGCTTCTTCAGCCTGTTATCTTTCCAACACAACAAACGGCGTCAAATTCTGAGTTCGGGAGTGTTCGCAATGGCTTCCGGAAGAAGGACGCGCAAAAACAGTCCCATGCGCCTGGGTCCCTGGTCACATGCGCCTGGAACCCAAGGCACGTGCCCATGCGCCCTACCAGTGAGGCACGTGACCTCGTGCCCTCACTTGAGGGCACATGCGCCCTACCCTTGAGGCACGAGGGACCCAGTTTTTCACCGAGACTCTACCACTGAACGGATCGACAGGATAAGACCATTTTTTTTCGGAATTGATGAGATGCGCCACTTCCAGGGGCGCATGCACCCCACTATGGGGTGCATGCGCCCTGCACCAGGGCGCATGCGCCCTAGGGTAGGGCGCAAGGTGCCTTTTTTTATCCCGGATGAGACTGTTCGTTCTCCTATAAATTGACTCTGATTCTGGTCGTTCCAGAGGCATGGGCATGACCCCCCAGGCATCTCAAGACGTCCAACCACCCTCCTGCATTGATTTTGTGATTTTTAGAGAGATAATTTCGAGTTTTTAGAGAGAGAAAAGTCAGTTCAAGAGAGAGGAAGGCTGTTCTGCAAGTGATCTTCCAGGTCTCTCTTCTTCGGCCTCTACAGCAGTGTGTGGACGTCTACTGCAAGATATCTCTTCATCAAAGTTCTTCATATACAAGTCTTCTTGAGTTTTAAATTGACATCACTTGATTCTGAGGTCGGGGATGGTCGTGACGAGCGCAGAAGCAAGGTCGCGCCTGGCAGATCCTGGACTGCTACTCGGCTTTTTCGACAACCCAGATTTGGCTATATCTTCCTCTATTCAACTCAGAATCTTTCTGTTCTTTTTCCTACATATTTTTTTCATGATTATCCATCCTTATATCATTTTTTTACATTTTTTTTCATTAATTTTAGTCTGTTATTCCGAAAATAAAAAAGGGGGTTAGAGATAACCTGAATCCGGTCAGTTTATAGTCAGTTGTGTGTTTCATGTTATTTTACTTACATATACTCCACTTTGTTTAGTTCTAATAGTCTCTTTCACTTTTTTTATTTGTCTAGTTGCACATAAGATCAAGCACCCACCACGTTGAGGACTCTTCTTCATCGGCCGGCCGAAGAAGGAGAAGCTTTAACCCACACTCTTCATGCTAAGGTACACACGGTCAATTTAATTTCATAAATCGGAACCCGCAGTTCCTGGCGACCACATTTATTTCTTCTCACCCTCCTCCCACATGACCCAAACCATCTCTTTGGTGATCGAGTGACGCCAAGGGATGAAAGTTCGGGGATCAATGTGAGTGTGGGATCGAGGTGAGATTTGCTTTCCGAGCTTTATTCCTTTCTTTTATCATCCCCTCTTGAGGTGACGATCTGGATTCACGGACTTCCCTGAAAAAGAGAGGGCCCCGTCGAATTTTCAGAGTCGACAGGTAGCCTACACAACAAGTTGCCTTGACTACTTGTTCTTGAGGCTCCAAACAAGGCTTCTACAATGCCACTTTGGCTTCCATAGCCCTACTTTAGTCCTACACCATGTGTAGACCCATGGGACACCAGCCCCTTTGGGGCTCCCATTCGCCCATTTGTGGCACTTTAGTCCTACCCTTTGTGTGGACCCTTGGGAAATCAACCCCTTTGAGGCTCCCATTCGCCCCTTTGTGGCACTCTATTCCTACACCTTGTGTAGACTCATGGGACACCAGCCCCTTTGAGGTTCCCATTCACCCCTTTGTGGCACTATTAGTCTTACCCTTTGTGTGGACCCCTAGGAAACCAACCCTTTGAGATTTCCTATCGGACCCTTTGTAGTCCGCAAACTTTGCCTTGTAGGCAAGCCTAAAACCCCTTTGTGTTGGTTTTACAACCTTATTAGGCCCTCATGCCAAGTTGCCCCTAGCACTTGGATTGGTCTCACATTCACTCGACCCTCATGCCAAGTTGCTTTCCCCTACTTGGATTGGTCTTGCCTTGATTGAAACTCTCTGTGTCAGTTTCAAAATTTTGACCCTCATGTTGAATTGTCTTAGGCACTTTCATTGGTCATATCTTGTTTGAAACCCCCTTTGAGATGGTTTCAGTATTGCTCTTCCATGCCAAGCAGCCTTCTACACTTGGATTGATCTTATCCTCTTCAGAACCCCCTTTGCATTGGTTTCGCACCTATTTGATTAGTTCCTCGTGCCAAGTAGCCTTCTGCACTTGGATTGGTCTTATCCTTGTCAGGAACCCCCTCTGTGTTGGTCTCTCCACTCACTTGTTTGAAGCCCCTTGATTGGTTTCACAACTTTGGTTGGACCCCTGTGTGAGTTATCACTAATCTCAATCTGGTTCATTCTATTTGAATACGGCTTGGGGGGGAAGCCTTAATTCCCTATACATTAGAGAGAGAGAGAAAGAAAAGAAAATGAAAAAAATAAGAAAAAAAAGAGAAAAAAAAGAGAAGAAAGGAAGAGAGAAAACCTGGCTAGAATGAAAACCTGAAATGGCACTCTAGGCAAAATTAGGTAACCCTGCTACATGAAAACCTCTCTGGAGGCGTGTATGCAAAACATCAAGGGGGCTGGTCTGAGTGAAAATCTTGCAAGAGACAGTCAGATCAGTAAAAACAAAAAAAAACAAAAACAAACAAAAACAAAGAAAAAATAAAAGACTGGCTCATTCAAAAAGCTTGCTTGTTGGGGAGCATGCAAGAATTGACACCATCAGATATGCCTATTTAATGGAGGATGGGCAACCAAACACAAAAAGAAGCCAAGGCTGGTCATGTACAAGGGCCCAAGCCCTTCTCAGTCCTGAAGAAAGCTCATGTAGCAGAAGCAGTGGATAAATTGCCAGGGACAAAGCAGAACAAATATCAGAGGCCAACTTACATGGGCAGCCCCTTCTCAACTCCCATCTCCAAGAAACTGCCCATGGGGGGTATTTGTTGGCATCAAATTTTTTCGCATAACTTGCTTGATACAAGTTTCAGCAATGCCGAAGCCGGTGCAGAAAATCTGATCCAGATTCGGAAAATTCGTGAATAGATGATGTAAACAGGCTTTGGAAATGCCTTAGCATGGCCTTACATGCTAAAAATCACCAATATAATTTGCTCATTACATAGCCCCGGTCAAGAGCTTCGCAACGGTGCCCAAAACATGAAAAACGGACACCGGAAGGTCGAAATGACCATTTTTCCCCTGACACTTTGGGACAAATTGGGACTCTAACATGGCATTACAACTTTACCACATTGTCAAGATTGGATAGATCTAGGCAACGCTCAAAATGGATCGAAAATCCGACCCCCGGATGAAGAGATGTGCAAGAAAGAGCAAATCCGGACGGAAAGCCGTATGTTCTCACACCATGGGCATAATGGTCCGATTAGCTCCGGATCGACCCATGGGCTGAAAATTTCAATTTTCATGACCCAAAACTTTGATCTCATGAATATTTATGCATGAAAAATAAATTTGGCCAATGGGAGAAGGTAATTGCACTCAGATACAATTTTCGGCATTATCGACGACCGAGATCGCACCGATCGGAGAAAGTAGGTAAATCAGGAGATCCGTTGCAATTCAAGTGATCTCAAAAACACATCAGGATGGAGCATAAGATCAATGGCCATCAGGGTATGATCTGAATTTTTTTTGAAGTCAATTTGGGATTTATTTAATTGGTTTTGGCTGGAATTAATGCTAGCCGTTGGATCGGGAGCACTCTGATTAAACCAGGGTTAAACCTAACCCAAGATGGGCTAACCCAACCTGTCATGGCCGAACCTACCATCCTCCCTCATCTGATGTGTGCGCAAACAGCCCTAGAAAGTATGGGAGGGTGCGCAAGGCTTTCCCAACTCTCTCCATCTCTCTTTGGTTTATCTTTATCTCATCCTCAACAACCTCAACTTCCCATGGCTTCTCCTTATCACCCTCAACCACTCCCTTGGTTTATCTTCATCCTAACTAATCCTACAACTAACCAAGCCTATCCTCATCCAATCCCTGGCCGAACCATCCATCCTACCACAAGTCATGTGCTTACACCTCCTTGAAAGTAGGAGAATGTGCGCACCCTTCTCTCCCTCTCTTTCTAGTTGGCGCACAATCACCTCAACAACCTCCCTTGAGTTATCCTTATCATCCTAAACCTCCCTTGAGTTATCCTTATCTCCTCTCAACAACCTCCTGCCTTATCTCGTCCTGGATATGGCGCCCCTCAGCCCCTATAAAAGCCCCCTCAGCTGGCCATGTGCAGGACAAGCTGATCACCCTGCGGAAGCCCTGCCTCTCCTCCCTCTACCCTGCTCCAAGACAGCTTCTCCTTGCTTGGACGTCTTCATCAGCAAGTCAGCAACCTCTCCAGCGCCCTTGTGGTGTGCCAAGTGAAGAAGAAGAAGAAGAAAAGGCCTCCCTCCAGCAGGTGCGCCAGCAGCAGCCCAATCGGTGGTGCACCGATTCCAACAGCAGGTGTTCCTTCTTGGAGCACTGATTCCAGCCCCATTTTCAGCAACAAAAGAAGAATAAGAAGAAGGGTATAAGGCCAGCCAGCTTCTCCTTCAATCTCCAACAAGTATTGTGCAAAAAAGGTGAGGGAAGATGTAGTACTTTCTAGTTCTTTTCCTCCCCTCTTCTTTCTCTTCCCCTCGGCCTTCTCTATGGCCATTCAAGAAGCTCCAAAAACTAAGCCTTGTTGGTACCACTTAAAGCCCATGTTCAACTTCCCTACAACACCCAATCATCCCTATTCTCTACACAGATCCCTTACCCATTGAGGAGGATGGAGTGATGTCCCGGGCATTCTTGGATCCACAAGATGGGCCAAGTCTCCCCCGGGCGGGCTCTTGATCCCTTGTTTTGGCTGGAGGAGAGGGTGATGTCCTGGGAATTCTTGGAATCCGTACGACGGGTCAAGTCTCTCTCAGGCAGATTCTCAACTTCAACCAAGACAGCCCAGTTGTGTGGCCTTTCCTTATTTCAATACCAAATAGCCCCTTTGAGGCATTGAAATCCTTTTCAACATGCCCTTTGTGCAGCACCTAATCAACCCTTCCAAACTTACCTTAAACCTGCCCCTTGTGCAGTCCCCTTTCCAACTCTTCCAAGCAGCACCCCCACAGATCCATTCAAGCCCCTCTGAGGCTCCCTTTGCCCACTGCTACAGCAAGAAGGCAAACACTAGAAATCAAATTCTGCAGATTATCAAAGCAGGCCATTCTGGCCCTTGGAGATCAAAACAGGTGTTGCGAACAAGTGCAACAAACCGAGGCTACAACAAGTCCTTGTAAGGACCAGGTTGGGGGTGACAGCCTGATCCCCCTTGGCTCACATGATGGGTCAAGGTCTTGAGAAGGTGGCTCTCGATTCTAGTCCAAACAAGGTGTAAAACAGGCCAATCGGGCCATGGAGACATGAAGCTTGAATTGGGCCAACCGGGCCAACATGACATGAAGCCGGCCTTCTCAGGCCATGAGACATGAAGACCAGCCCATTGTGCTGATGAAGCTGGCCCATTGGGCCTTGGACACTTAAAATAAACCTTAATTAAATATGAAGGCGAAATGCCAAAATTAAATAAGGAGTTAGTCAACAACTGGACGCTTCATTGGGTGGCTCATCAGGCATGCACCGGAACGTTGACCTGTGCGTAGGCATGGGACACGCTTCCCACTGCAGACGGACCCTTCCCACTACTTGGAAAGTCAAATGACTATGCCTTGTAGGATGGGTAAAATTCCACACCGATTGAAAATTAAGGTGGCATGCTGCCAAAATTTTCCCAATCAAGTGGTATTTTACACCAAGGGAAGGACATTCACACATTTTCACCATTGACAGCATTGAACATGGCATATGAACTGCCACATCTGATGTACACCAGCATGAACATGAATATTCAATGAACATTTCAAGTGCCGAGTTGATTGCATGTGACCGGGCATCGACACTAGCCTGACAAACCGGATGTGATGCAAACCGAACAAGAGTTAACCAAATCTTAAGTTAACTTAATTAAATCTGAAAATACATTCAAACTAATCTTAAAACATGCTTAAAACAGATCATTAAAGCTTTAACATTCAACAAAAATCAGATTTAATACAATCTGGAAGAAATGATTCAATGCATTTAATCCATTGTAGTTCAATTTCTTAAACAAGCGCACATGAAATAATTCACAACCAATTGAAAAGCACACATAAAGAAAACATTAATGCATATGAAATTCATCTTAAACATGTCAAATTCAGATCATTAACAATTTGAAGTTCAAGTTTGATCAATTTAAACCAAACTTCAAAACATTTAAAACATACCGAATACACCCGAATTGGTATGAAAACACCAACCGACATGAGAAAATCACATGAAAATGACTCAACACATGTCAATTAATTTTAAACAAGTCAAATTGATCAACACATCTAAAATATCAAGTTCAAACACAAAATAAAATAAACTTCAACCAATTAAAGTAAAACAAACCAAACAAATCAAACAAGCTCAAAACACTTAACTTTCAAATCTAAGTCAAATTGAAATATGAAATCAATATTTCAAACCACATCAAAGATCAATTCATAAATCAGCATAAATCAATTTCAAACAAAACCTAATCAAACTTGTTTGCATCTCATCGGGCCTAAAAGGCCAGGGCCCTTTGTGTTCTTTATATGTTGTGGATGTGCACGCTCTCGTCAAACAAGATCGCTATGGCAGTTAATCAAGGGTGTTCGAGTGTTTGCTCGATGTAAATGAACATTGGATATTCGCACCATCCAATGGAGAGAGGTCAAAAAATATTTTCACAAAACCCGAACCTCGGTTATATACTCTTCTTTTTATCACCCGGACTATCTAGTATTTTTATGGTCTATTACCTACTTTACTAGAAAATTCGGATGTCGATATTTCAAAACATACAAAAACAAGAACTCTTTTCCAAGAATAAAAAATGATTCCCGAGGTTCCCACATTGGCATGTCGGTGGTGGTCTAATTATTAGGCGCTGGGGTGTATTAACTGTTGGTGATGGTAGTGTTGGTAAGGTTGGGCTTTGGGGTGCTTTTATAAGTTGTCAACCAGGGTGGCTCTTGGTATGGAAAGTATGGTACGTGTTGTAGATGGAGATGGTTTTACAGGCATGGTGAGTTTGATCCTCCACCTACCAACCCTGGGAGTGGTTGGCTGACTCCCTAATGGCAGAGTGGACAAGGCCGATCCGTGGGTTTGGTGGGGCTAGTGCTGGTGCTTGAGGGGTGCATGTACAAAAAGTGAGTCTTGAACTATGCCTAGGCCGAACTACTGCTGGCACTGTGGTTGATTTTGTCTTGCTTACATTGCTCATATAGACTCTCCCATGTATGCCTAGTCAATGTTCCCTTGATCGTTAAGATCGTGAATGCAATCCTTAAATTGGAAGGAAACCTCCACGGTGTGCCTTGGGTACCGATACTGATGGTAGGTGCAGTACTTTGACATGTTTGCATTTGCCGGCCATGCCTCTCTCTCCTTCGGAAGCTCCAGCTACTGTTCAGCCATAAGTGCATTAAAAATATCAGTGAGGGGGAAGGGTAGATGAGAGTAGTATTCTCTCTTTGGTCCCCCCTCCTAGGTCGGTTGGCTAGCGGTGGCACTTGGTTGTAGGAAGGTTGTTGCTGAGGCGCTCGGTTGTAGGTAGGTTGTTGTGGCGGTGCTTGGTTGTAGGTAGGTTGCTATTGAGGTTGTTGGGATGGCTGAGGAGCTGGTCAGTATTGTTGGTTCAATGGGGTTTCGATATTGGTTCAGGTGATTCCCACCCTGGTTTCCTAGAGCATTGATGCTATCATTATTCATAACCCCATCAGTGGTAGGCCCTATAGGTGTGGGTTTTCTAGTGTTGCAGGGTTTATGGTCAAAAGGATTGATCATAGAGGCATCCCTAAGGTGGGATTGAAGATATCGGGCACTGTTTTAGAGCTCACTCATGGTGGTTGTGCGATGCATGACTAAGAGGTTACGAAGGGCTAGTGTGGTATTCCCAATGAGCATCCTCACTTGTTCCCCTCTATAACAGTGTCAACCAATATTTTTACTATTCCTCTCCACTGGTTAGCAAATTTGGTGAAGTCTTTATCCGGTTTCATCTTCATAGCAATTAAGTCTGTGATCGAGTAGGTTGGCCCCACCTAGTCTTTACCACATCAAAATCTGCTACATCAAAATAATCAAGAGAATAGAACCATTAAAGGGAGGATCCTTCCATTGATCGATGGAAGAGAAAAGTGAGGGCTTTGCGGTCATTCTTCTAGAAGGTAGAGTCATACAAGAAGTCCTTAAGGTGTGTGAAGGGATTACTAGTCCCATTGTAATGTTGGAAGACTAGAATCTCTAAAAGAGAAAGTTGTAGAATAGGGAAGGATGGAACATATATTTCAATAGTGGCTTTGTAATCCAACTGGTTCCTGAGTTCTTCAAAGAGTTAATCCATTTGATTGAGTTTATCTAAAAACGCTTGGAATCCAACCGGTGCTAGCACATGATTTTTAGGATGATTAGAGGAATGGGCCGAAAGTGGCAGATTGGAAGCAAAAATTGGCATAGAATTTGATGGGCACCCCAAGACTGGGTGAGTGGAGACACGGTAGGGTTGTTTAGGAGAGGAGATGATAAGAGGCCTTTCTGTCAATCTAGGTGGTGAAGGGGCCTGGTCGCCCTCAATTGGACGTTGGTTGGCAGGCATCTTGCCCTTTGCCATGGACTACATGATTGGCAAGGATTCAAGATCAAAGTGGAGAGATAGATCTTTGATAATTTGCTCCAAACTACGTGGAGCTGATTGGTGAATGGGATCTTGAACTTTGGGTTTGATGACAGTGTTAACATGGCCCTCTAGTTGGACCATGGGTTGCTAAAGCTCATAGTGACCCATCTCGTATTCCTCTTCTTGCCTATAGTAGTCCGACATCCCGACGTGTCTTTCGGACCTTAGCATCATGGGCATCTTGTCAAACTTTCTAAAAAAGATGGTTGAAGGAGAACAAGTGGAACGTACAATTAAAAAAAAATTGTTGTGTTTGATTTTCTTGTTTCAATTTTGTTGTTGGCAAACAATTTGTAAACAAAATTAAAGAGACTTTTTATTTGTTTTAGGTGTTTTGAAAGAAGGAATTTTTGTTGTTTTCAATTTTAGTGAGCAAGCAGGGCAAGCAAGTTGTGCAAACAAGTTTTTAGAATGACTACCCGACAAGTTTTGGGTTCAAACCTTAGATTAGATGGATTATTAGCAATTGTTCACTCAAGTTGGGTATGGTCCCTAATGTTTCAATCTCCAAGACCTAAGGTTGTCACACAATCACCACGAGTAGGTACTTGGGTTCTTCGGGGTTTTGAGGAGAATGGTACAACCAGCCTAATTGTGCAGAGAAGAATACTCCACAGACGGGGACTTACGGAGGCCTTGATGGAAACAACCAAATTAACTAGAAAGGGATATCCTAGAAGAAGGGTTAGAATCCACAAAGAAAATGTTTGGAGGGTGAGGGTGTGTTGGGAGAGAGAGTGAATGCCCTACGGATCGAAACAAGTCCAGTATCTGATGCAAAAGGCTAATGCAAAAATAAAAATGTAGGGTAAGAGGACAAGAAGCAATCGATATGTGTAAAGATGAAATGAAATTAAACTATTAAATAAACCAAACATGAGTCATGCAAGCAATCATAGAGCAAAACAAGTAACTAGAAACTAGTAACTAAAAGGTGGTTCACACAGGAAACGGTTTGTGAATGAGTGTCCACATGGGGAAATGGAAAGAAAAGGTGTGGTCCATGCAGGGACCAATATGGAAACAGAGTGGCTCACGAGGGAGCCAAGTTTTGGAAAGGTGGGTGGCTCATGCGGGAACCGATTTTTGAAGGAAAGGGGTAGTTCACACAGGAACCGGTTTGTTTGGTTGAAAAAGGAAAGGAAGGCCACATGGGGCCAATCTAAAGATGGTGCAAAGGTGTGGTCCACGTGGGGACTGATCTGAAAGTGGGTTGGTTCACACAAGAACCGGTTTAGAAAAGGAGGTTGGTTCACATGGGAACCAATTTTTTTAAGAAGAAAAGGGTGGTTCACGTGGGAACCGGTGTAAAAGATGGCAAAAAGAAAAGAGGGCCGTGTGGGGCCAATCTAAAGGTATTGCAATGGGGTGGTCCACGTGGGGACCAATCTAAAAGTGGGTTTGTTCACGCGGGAGCCGGATTGAAAAAGAGGGTTGGTTCACGCGGGAACTGATTTTTAAGAAGAAAAGGGGGGTTCACGCGAGAACCAATTTTGAAATTAAGAGAGAGAAAATCAAAACTACATGGGAAAAATCTTAAAAGAAAAGGCAACTAGCAAGCTTTTAAGGTAAATGAGCATGGGAAAGGTGAAAGATGAGCCGGTTCGCACGGGAACCAAATCAGAACACAACTAGTTGCACGGATGAATCAAGCTAGCATAGTTGAAGACATTGGTTGTCCCACCATGGTTGCCACAAAGTTGTCGACTCTAAAAATGGGTTTGTCATTATCTAGATTGCCAACTTAAGAGGGGATGAGAAAGATAGGAAGAAAATCATATAAGAAACTCTTACCTCGATCCCACATTCACATTGATTCCCAAACTTTCATCTCTCAGTGTCGCTCGAGCACCGAGGAGACAGTTTGGGTCGTGTGGGAGGAGAGTGAGGATGGAACAAAAGAAACTTAATGCATAAAAAGTTGAAGAATGTGGTTAGTAGGAACTGTGGGTTCTGATTTAAATGAAATAAAATGCAGATTGAGTAAAGGATGACCGTGTGTACCATAGCACGGGAAAAGAGTGTTTGGGTTCAACCTTCTCCTTCCTCGGCCAGTCGATGAAGAAGAGTCCCCAACCACTGCTAACTTGATAAACTTGTGCAACTAGAACCATGAACCAAGTGAAATAAGTTGATTAGAACTAGGCAAAGTGTAGAAACTATAAAAAGAAAGATAAGAAAATGAGCAATCAGATTTGAACTCATTGGATTGAAGCAAAACCTAACCCCTTTATTTTTGTATTTTTGATAATAAAATTGATGAAAACACTAAATTACAATGATATAAAAATGCTCTAAATGAAATAGGAAATATTTAAGGAGTAGGGTGGTTCGGATTGGAGCCATAATGAGCAAATGACACCGGTTTGGATGGTCTACTTTCAAGTGAGTGCAGTATCCTGCCAATGCGACCTTGGTGCAAAAGCTGCTACAGTCCACCCCAATGTTGGAATCGAGTGAAATTTGTTTCTACAGACAGAGAACATAAAAATAAATAGATCTTATGTTGATGACTTCTCCAGAATATGCCCGTACATACATGTAAAATTTCTTGAAGTAAATAAATGTAAAAGGTTGTGCGCCCTCGATGTAGCAATCACCATAGACAAAGGACACATCAAAATTGAGTGCTGTCAGTTGAAATGAAAAAGG
The DNA here is from genome assembly GCA_036172225.1 of Cryptocoryne crispatula var. balansae. NCBI lineage: Eukaryota > Viridiplantae > Streptophyta > Magnoliopsida > Alismatales > Araceae > Cryptocoryne > Cryptocoryne crispatula. The sequence goes on along the minus strand of CM069930.1, from coordinate 30,837,917 downwards.
CTGATAAAAAATGTTGACGTTGAGAGCACGAATCGGGTCTCCTTTCTCACGTCAGGGTCGATCTCTCACCAATGGGTCAGAGTAGAATGTGAAAGAGAGCTTAGATGACCTCTGGATATGCTAGAGAGTGTGTGGTAACCCATGATCATTGAGAATGACCTTCAATTTATAGGATAAGTACCGGTGCAAAATATAGTAGGAAACCAAACGTGCCCCTGGTTGAGGGTGCGCATACCGCACCCTCAACTTGAGGGCACGCATACCTCACCCTCGGGTGAGGGCACACTCAACATGACTTGCCAAAACCTGGTTGAACCAATTCGGAAGGTTTCTAAATTGAGTTTTTTTAAAATGGACGTGCCCCTGAGTCGAGGGTGCTTTTTAAAATAAGCATTTTTAAAAGAATAAAACTTCCAAAAATCAATTTGGAAAGTCGAAAACTAGAAGAAGAATCGGATTTCAAAACTAGATGCTCCCTTGGGAGAAGGCATCATACCATGTCCTCACCTTAAGGGCGCACATACCGTGCCCTCATGTAAGGGTGCGTTCATGTCTCTCTCCTACGCGTGTATGGTTCGGAAGCTGTAATTCACAAATGCAACGTCCATTTCAACCTTTTTTTGTTGCATAGAAAAGAGGAAATGAAAATGCAGATTTTCAACTCTATAAACCAGTTGGCACACATCTCAAGATTTTCATACAAGCTTTTAACCTCCGGTTTACGATTCTGAGGATGCCGAAGGCCAGAGTGGTAATTCGAAAAGACATGGTTTCAATCAAAAAGCTGAAAGTTAGCTCGGGATGACTTAAAACAATGACCTAACAAGTGTGCTATAATCGAAAAACTTGGAATCATTGAAAAAGTTGAGAATAATCCAATAAATGCGAAATGAACCTCGAAAAAATTGAGAATAACTGAGAAACCCTAAAATCGACCATATTGACTGTATGGCACTGATTGGTGACAATAAATGGCCAGGGGTGACCCAAAAGACCCAGAAAATCCTGGTGATGATTGAAAAGACATAACACACAGTCTGGGATAGCTGTGATAGTACAAATCGAAATGCCATGGAAAAAGTCGATATAGACGCACAACCACTAAAAAGACTTTTCGGAAACCCATATGTTGCAGAATTCATGCAGAATTCCCGAGACCTTCAATTGTGGACCATTAAGGGTCAATCATTGAGCATACTTCATGTATTCATGATTAACGCATAGCTCTCACTTGAAGGTTACTACATTGCTTCGAAAATCTTCGGTCCATTCAAAATTCACACGGCTCTCCACTGATGTTCTCGGCTCATCTCCAGAAGATGATTTTGATCAGATAATGGTTAGATAAAGAGTAATGCCAATAGAATAAGAGTCTGGAGCCCTGAATCTATCCAATTTGGCATGTCTACACACATGAAAAACAAAAAGAGATTATTTTCAACAAAATTGATAGGCATGCCCCTAACTGGGGATTCATTTACAAATTGGCTGTGATTTGTAGAACAAACAGAAACCTATTTTTTATCAACCAAAAGTGGATATGCAAGTAGAAAGTCTATGAAAGGTGTTAAGGTTAATGTGGGAACCACAAAAGGAGCACGGGTTCATGTGGGAATTGAAAAGAAACATATTAAAAATTCATTGATATATGTACCTCTAAATTGGGGCACATCAACCTAGTTGCACCCCCTAATTTGGGGCTCATTAGTATTATATGCACCTTTGACTAGGGGCATAACAACTCAAACTGTGCGTAATGTAAAAAAAAGGTAATTCCAGAGTTTTTCTAAGCAGAAGTGTCCTATATGTGTACATGAGGAAAATAATGAGGCCTTGACCTCATTGCCATAGCCTCTATCACTCATGGTCCACAAGATAGAGTGGAAGTGTTAGATTAAAGGGTTGGAAAAAGAGATAGATGTTGTCAGCACAAACTATAAATTTTGAATGATAAATTAGAACAAAATTAGCATGCATACCTTAAAGAGATGGTATGTAGGTTCTAACTTTGTCCTCATTGACTAGCTAAGGATGAGGGGTGTGAAAAAGCACTCTGACACTGATGTGGTCTCATCAAGGGCATGTCTACTTTATGTTGTCCCAATCATGGGTATGTCTACCTACACAAAGCAAAAGCAAGAAGAAAATGTGGCAAATGATTAGAACTAGAAAGTGAGTTCAATGTTTATAAAGAAAGTGAATTAAATTATCAATCAAATCATAAAGGACCGGAATAGGGCTAGATCTTAATAAATTTTTTTTAAAATGCTCAAAACATGAAAGGATGCATGCTAAATAAGTGATATATGATGAAGGAAAAATACAATGTAAAAAAATTTAAAGAAATTTTTTTTGATAGACTTGTTCTTGATTGAGGGCATTTCTATTAGATGCACCCCAATATTGGGAGTGATTTATGAACAAGGCAACATATGGCAGATAATGACTCCTCTGACCCACGAATGAATTGGAATGGTGCACAAGATCTCCCATCAATGACTTTAAGTTTTTGGTTTTATGTTTTTGGTTTTTTTGGAGACGGAGAATGTCCTTCTTTTATAAAGAAAAGTGTAGAGGAATTAGAAATCACCAGAGGGTGTCAAATACTTAAATTTTAAATATATATTAGTTAAAAAATAGATGCACCTCTGGTTGGGGATGCATCTAGTGGGTCACATCTATGGGCGGGGAAATTTTGACCCGTCTATTCTCCCTCTTCTATTTTCTCTTTCTCACTTTCTTCAACACTCATCTTGATACCAGAACTATCGACCCTCACCATCACTCGACGTCAGAGAAGTGGTTCGGGTTGTGTGGATGGAGATGGTAAAGAAAAGAAGAAAAAAAGAATTGAAAGGAAAAAATAAAGTGGTTTCTAGGAGCTGTGGGCTCCAACAATGGAAATGAAGATGTAAATGGAACATATGGCTTAGAGTTTAACGACTGTATATCTTGATGGAAGAGATGAGAGTGGGTTGCAACTTCTTCTCCTTTAGCTAGTTGTAGGTGAAGAGCACAAACTTGCTCTTTTAAAGGATGATGATGATCATGCTACACAACAAAGAAAAGAAAGCATGTGAAAGAACATTATAACTATGAGGAAAGTGCAATATCTATAAAAAAAATAAGCATAAATGACAACAAGAAGAGAACGGACTAAATGGGGGCTAATGCCTAACCCAACTTTTTGGTGTTTTAAGATGCATGATCAGATGTAATAAAAAATGAAAATAAGACTAAATAAACATGGAAATGATGTTGAAAATGATGAAATGATGCTCAGTGATGAAAGAAAATAACAAGGAAAATGAAAACTAGAAAGAAAATACTTCCTTCTTGAAGCAACTGCACACTAAGGGCCAGGAAATGAAAATTTTTCTACGAATGATTGAATATTTGAGAGATTTGGGAAGTTCTTAAGATCTTGGAGGGTTCTAGGATTGCTCAAAGACATGGAAGATTAGTGGGGTAGCCAAAGATATTTTTCTTAAGAGAACACCCTTTTTTAATAGAAGAGGAATTTCTAAAAATTGCTAAAACGTAACTCTGCTTTCTACAAGTGCCTCATTAATAGGGCACCAAGTGTTTCTTAATGGGGTGCTAAGCACCCCATCTGGAAGTGGCAAGCACCCCATCTATAGGGTGCCTAGCACCTTATAAACGGGGTGCTAAGTGCCCCACCAATGGAGCTCCATGAAAATCCTCCTGGTGCCCCCTAATGGGGCATCATGAAATTATTTTAGGAGACCCATAAATGGGGCACTAGTGCTTGTTTGCTCTAGATTGTGTCGTAAGCTTTGTTTCTTTGGGAAATTTGATCTTTATCATAGGGTTCTTGAATATCCTTCATAAAAAAAGATTCTTGAGCATCACAACTAAGCCAAAATTGTGTGTCTATAGTTTGTCTCACGTTGGTAGCATCTTTGCACGGAATGCATAAAGTGAAGTGAAGGTGAATAAAATAGAGTTTATTGAGTCATAGCAGAGCACAATGGTGATGATCAGAAAAGGTGACCCCAAGGTGTAGATTAAGACACGTCAACCATGACCTAATTGGGCAAGGTGAATGCCACCAAGTCCTAATATTTTCATCTTATTTCATTTGTGCCATCCCAAATGGTTGATTGGTCTAAAGGGGCACAAGAACACGTAGAGAGGTAAAATAAAAGACAAACCTCATGGTAGGAGAAATACTAAAAATAAAGGAACCCACTTATATTAGTAAAATTTGTTGGTACTTGAGTTGCATGTTGTGTTAAACTAAGAAGTGAAATAAAAATTAAACTACTTAAAGTAAGTTGGCTTAAAGTAAAATGAAGAGAATTTCTAATCGACCACGACTGGGTCCTTCAAGTTCATTAGGTTTTCTCAGGAACTTGGCTTGATTCAAAATGTAATAATCTCTTGTTTTGATAGACTCATTGTTGAATACTAATAGAGAATTAATCATCTAAAGATTCGAGTATTCTGGCAGTGTGAAAGACACAACTACAAAACACAACGGGATACAAACATGGTAAGACTTAAACAAATTATTAAACATGATGCCTAATATGATGCAAAGTAAATGGTGAGACATAGATGACCGTGGTGGGACATGAATGGCCATGATTGCCACGGTAGGATATGAGATACTTAAAGATCATGCATGCATGTTGGGTTTAAAATGTAAACATTTTATCAGAACATAGTTGAAGATATAGACTGTGTAGGATGGGTCATGACCCAAGACATGAATTTTCATCTCCATCTACACAGTTTTGGCTTATCCACAGCTTGGAAATTGACTGAGCCATCATTGATTTGTGAAGAGTTTCTTGGACTTACTTTTTTTAGATGTAAGGTCACCAACATTTCACGTACTACTTTATTTTGATAAGATGCAAGATTCAATATACAATACCTTGATGCAAGACTCTAAGAGTTAGGAATAGACCCTTTTGGCTTTTCATTTTCATTTTTTTTTGTTTCTTTTGCTTCCTTCAAGCATCTTGGGAGGGAAGTCAACATGCTTTCCACCTTGTGCGGAATTCTTCCTAATTCTTATCTTGAAAGAGATAATTATAACATTATTTAGACTTAATCCATACCAGAAGAGTGTTGAGTTGCCTTGATCTTTTGTCAAGAAATCTAAGCCTTAATAACAAGGTAAAAATAACAATAAACCACTAAGTATGCAATACATAAAGGAAAACATGTAAACTAAAATTAAACATGGATGCAAAGGCATGTAATCAACTAGAAATCGAATCTTTAGGTATTTTAAGAGTTTTTAGTTTGTTTAGGTTTTGGAGTTTTTATATTTTACTTGGGATTTTGTGATTTATGATTTTTTGTGTTTTGAATATTTAATTTTTATGTCTTTTGAACTTTCATATTTTTTGTACTTTGAAATATTCAGTTTTTATGTTTTTTCTAAAAGTTACAATTTTTATTTGTGTGGAGGGAACAACCAGTTTCATCTTCCGCCTTATTTAAAATGGCTGCTTCTAATTGTTTTTTGTAGATTAATAGTAAACACCATGTGTGAGAAAATGGCCTTCATTTGGGATCTTCTATCTTTCTACCTTCAATAGACTATGGTTTTGCCTTGGTTCGGTCAATTGACCTTACCTACAAGAGTTAAGAAGGAAGAGTTTTGAAATAAGTTCTTGCTAGACTTGTGGACTTTGAGGAGGTTTCTCTACTCATGCCCAACTACTTGTTTCGAGATTTGAATCCTTCATGTCCTTCGTTCTTTATCAATTTGCTCATATATTTTTGGTGGTCCACATTGAAACATATATTTTCTTTTCTTTATTTGACTTTAGGGATTCATTGCCCATCTTTTTGAGCCTTTAGTATTTTTTCAAGCTACCTTTGTGGCACTCATTTAGACAAGTCTTTTCTTTTCTTAACCTAAGGGGTCATTGTGATAGAAATGTGTGTATGTTGTACAAGTGAATCATATATGATATGATTTGACATTTCTTGACATATCTCAGTCAATTAAATAGGCAATCTTCATTATAAACTCTTATTAGATGCGTACATTAAAATGAAGTCCTCGATCATATGCAATGATGATTGAATCATGATGAGATTATGATAATGAGATTGATCATCTAGAGAAATGTGATTTAAATGTTCCTAGTCATAAGATCTTTGAGATGAGACATCAAGAATCTAGATAAACTAGTGTATGTCATATATTTGGTCATTAGTGTAAATACATTGAGATATACATACAAATGCTCATTTGGAGATTTTGTGAAATCTCCATCCGTAGAAAGAATTGAAGCCTTGTTAAGGCTTTAGATGATAGGTAATATGACTACCTGATATTTTCCTAACTTTTTGTGCTGCAAACGGCAGTGAAGGTAGAAGATTTGGATCTTCTATGGCGATCTAGGGTTCTGCAAGGCCACGGTGTTTATTCCTTATTTCTAATTAAAATGATTTTTTAAAAGAGATATATATATTTAGAATTAGAATTTTATAAGGATTTAGAATTGTATTTTTGGCATCTGAGATAAGGAGTTATCCCTCCAGATATTTAGTAGTCACTATTTGCTAATCTAGTGGTGCCACCCTTGTTATTCTCAAAAATTTCTTATGAACTAAAAAATTTTCATGTAATAAGGCTGACTGATTTGGAATCCTTATTAGATAAGGATTCTAAGTAGTATTTTTTTGGGGATTTTTTCCATGTCTATAATGTTTAGAATGGGCAAAAAAATTTGATGGTGCCTTTTTCAAACTTTGATAGTGCTGCCCCTATTCTTCCATAATTATAGTCTTTTGAAATTTTTCATAGAGATAAGACTAATAATTTGAAATCCTCATTTGATGAGAAATCCAATGCACATTTTTGTGATTTTTACGAGCTTTGGATTAGGAGACATGGTTCCCAAAATTTGGTACTTTAAAAATGTCTTGCAGCGTCCACATCAACGGAGAAAGAAGAGGATCTGAGACCCGAGACCGGACCCATCTGTAACGTCTGGTGTTTTAATTTAAATAAATATTAGTTGTTTATTTATTATGATATTAATTATATTTAATATGTGTTATCTCTCTCCATTTCTCTTTCTTTCCATTTTTTTCTCTCCACATCGTTTCCTTTTTTTTTTCCTCTTTTCGGATGCCCTATTTTCTTCCTCCTCTAGGTCGCCGCCCCTCTCAGCCGTGCGCCACCGTCCTGCTCGGTTCCGTCGCCCGCCAGCCACCTCGCACCGGCCTTCGCCTTCGAACGCCGCCTGTCGGCGTTGATCGGCCGCCTGCCTCAACCACGGCCGTAGCACGCCGCCGCCCGCCGCCCTCGCCGCGTCAACACCCCCCTTCGGCCGCCCGCGCCGTGCCCGTCAACCCGCGGCCACCCGCCGCACGTTGCGGCGCAGCCACCGCCTCCCTCCGCACATCCGCGTGAGCCCGCAGCCGCACCCTCGTTGACGTCGCCGCCTTCTCCCTCCCCCCGGTTGACCGCCGCCGTCGCCCGCCGAGCGCGCGCCCGCGCGAGAAGTCCACCGCGGCCCGGCCGCGTGTCCACGTCGGCGGCCGCCATCGCCGCATCGCCCCGTCACCGGTCGAAGCCCCCGGTTGTCCCATGGCCGCGCCTTGCACCGTCGGCACCTGGCAGCCCCGTGCGCCTCGGTGTGCGCCGCCGTGCACCAGTGAACTGCCCCCCCCTTCACACCGCGGTATGCCCCCCTCCCTCTCTCCTCTATCCTCCTCTCTCTCCTATATTATTCTCCCCTCTCTCATATTATTCATTATATTATTATTATTTTTTTAATCCTCTCTCTATTTTCCCCTTGATCCGATGGCTTAACCCTCTCACTCTATGTCTTTCCGAGCAGTTTTAGAGGAGGAGATCTCATGTTTGGGTGATTTGATTTATGCACCGCATCGCCACGTTCGATATCCTTTTCGGTCGCCGGTTCCTGATTTCTCCAGCATCGTTTCCGGTAGGCACCCTTGACGTGTCTATTATCATTAAAAATTCATATTTAATCCTCCATGATTATTAGAGTTGCCCTTTTTAATTAAAGGGTGTGTGTGTAGTTATACTTTTGAACTTAAATTGTGAGTCGACATGGGTTAGTTAAGATAGATGTGCGCAGTATCATGTGATGATATGTGTTATGTCTCTATTATGTATATATGAGAGCTTGCTTAGTTAGTAGTGTATTATTGTTCATTTTTAGCTAATCACCTGGTTACATATTAGCTTGATTATATTATGTTAACCTTGTTAATTAATGGTGATAGGTTAACCAGATTAGATGATGTGATGAGTCGTTTTTCCAGCACCTAGTTATATTCATGTTTAATCATGCTTAGGTGTCTGTATGTTGATATTGTCTCATTTTAGTTCATTTTGAGCATGGTTGTCTAACATAGTTTGGTTGTGTATATATTCAAGTTAATGTTTATAGTTTGTGTTGTTATGTCATGGCATAGTATTGTTGATGTTTATTGATCTTGCATATTGGTGATCATGGCATGGCATGATTGAGGTGGATGCATGATGCATCGAAACTGTGAATGGAAAACTGAGCTACACCAGACTAGTTAGTCGTGACTCGAGGGCAGCGAGGGGTTAGAACCGTCTGGTGCATCCTTCGATCCCAGACCCCGCGGGCATCCTACGTGCCACCACTGCCTAGGTGCACTATGGGATTTCGATTAGTATATGGTACTTATATATGATAGATCTGGTGGTAGCTAGTTGAGGTGGCAAGACGACGCATTCCTTGCTAATAAAAATCTGTGTACATGATATGTGCATCTATTAGAGGATAGGTGCATATGTGTGAATGTGATTCTTGTTGGAGGATAAATGTATTTTGCATGGTATGGTATAGATGGTCTAGTGATGTATTTTATTTTGTCAAGTATCAGGTTATGTAGCATGGTGTATGTATGGTGTGTCTCATTTGTAGTATATCATCATATGGAGCATATAGTAGGTGTCTATGCATATGTTCATACCATCTTTCTAGGTCATGTTATGATGCATATAGGTGCTGGTTGGTGTGATTATAGGCTTTGGTTGGTGGTGTAAAACACATGGATTAAGTCATATATCTAATGTATTGACTAGCCTATATTTACATATAATTGGTGTAGGTCTGGGTACCTATTTAATTAACATCTAGGGCCTTCTGGCTATCCGATTTGGCGGATGATGGGGTGTCTACTGAGTCGTCGTACTCATCCCAATCCTCTTATCAATTTTCAGGTAATCAGGTTTGGCGCAGCAGAAGCGTGGTGGATTGATTTCCCAAGAAAGCAAATTGGACGATTCTTGTAATTTAGATGGTAATTAGATTTGTTTAGATTAGAGCATAGCAATGTATTTGATTTGATTCTGTGGTTGTATAAACTGGGACCTAGTTGTCTTCATTTTTCCCAAACCGATGTTTTTACAGGGTTAATTTTCCCCGGTCGTGTCGTCGGATTATCCCGCTGTGCAAGTTAAAAATCTGGGGCGTGACACCATCATTGTAGCACCATGGTAAATCCAAGTGAGCACAATTGTGGGCATATCTAGAGATAGTGCAGCGCGTACAGAAGACCATCACATACGGGCACATGTTGGGGTTGCATTGTAAATTTTAAATTATTTAAAATCATACAAAAATAAAAAAATACCATAAATTTTTATACAAAAAATTTTGAATTTAAAATTATTACTTTACAACTTTTAAAGTGTTTAAAATGTTATTAAGCTCTATTGACATAGATTTACTCATTCTTAAATTTTAAAATTATTTTTAAGTCCTAACATATTTAATTAGTGTCTTAATTAATTCTCACAAGACTCATTCAATAAGAGATTGCTGATCATAGCTAGGGCATTTATCAAACTTTGGAATGGACCATTAGCATGTCCTTGTTGTGCCTCACAAAAGTTATGCTTATAATTCATTCTAATTATGTAACAAGTGAATTTGACCTAACTAGATTATTTAACTTATTGTGTTTCCCACAATGTTATAACTTTAGAGGCATTGATAAAAGTTACCTACCTATTATGTATGGGATGTCTTATTATGTTTCCCATAAAATCATCACCATAAGGTTAATAGGGTCTTAGTCCCTATTAGGATGTCAACATGATATCCCGCCATTGCATAATAAAGGTTATGTAAATTCACTAAAAAATAGTAGGAGCATAAATTAGGATGAAAAACTATATCTTAATTTTAATGAAGATCTACAATGTTATATTAATAAAATATTATCTTTGTTGTAGAATATGATGATAAACTACCTTGTAAGGTATACTAGATGCCAAGTAGCTTAATGAATCACACTTGTTAGATTGGTTTAGAACTAAGAAAATTGTTTTTATGGTTGACCAATTAACTAACCCATTTTAGAAACGAGTGAATTAAAATTATCTAATAATTTGAGAGAATATATGATTTTATCTCATGATATAATATAGAAGATGCATTTTTTCTCTTATACTAGATGTTAGTCACTATAAAATATAAATTGCAAAGGGAAACATGGATAAATGGATATGAGATTCATCATGGCTCATGTGATGAAGTAATTAAAATAAATTAAAATAATACATTTTCAATACTTCTTGTTGGTTAGACCACTAGAAAGAAGTAAGATCATTGGATAGAAATAGGACATAGTTAAAAGTCAAATAAGGTGACCAAGATAATAAAGTCTAAATAAGGTATAGAATTCTTCTACTATCATGATGATGATAAGTTAAAGAGGAAGTGTAAAGTGTATTGCATATAATACAAAGGTGGACCTTAAGAAACTTCATACATTTAAGTCATTTATATTGACTTGTCTTACATAAACACATAATAGTATTAGATTTCATATGTATATGTATCATTTTATTAGATACTAGAGAGGCATCTAATGGTATAAGATACTATTTATGCATATTATATCAACAAGGAGTTGTGGAAAATGACAATTAAATGAAGGCTTAATAAAGAAATTGTTGATCTACATATGAAATGGTGCAAAAGTTGTATCATTACTTGTGAGAGATACATTGCCTTCTAGATATGTCCTAATCATTAAGATTCTTAATATATTCTTATATAAGAATATTGTCAATATTTGAAATTTGAATAAATGATGATTATTATGTGCAATAAAAATGATGAATGTTCTAAAACATTGAATGACAAAGTGTTTGTCAATGAGAGCTTTCTAAAGTGTTTAATCATATTAGATATGTTAGCTCTCATGATATGTGTGAATACTCTTCTTAAGAGAAGATAGGTTGATTTAGATCAATATATTATTTAAGTTAATATAGACATGGAGAATGAACTATTGAGTTGTTAGAACTCATACATCTAGGTGCATGTTAGCCCATGTCTATTAAAGCTAAAATAGAATATTTCTAGTTATTTATTTTCAAAGATGATATCTCTAGATATGGATATATGTACTTAATGAAGTATAAATATGAAACATTTGATAAATTATTATAAATTAAAAATAAAGTAGAGATACTAATGGAAAGCATATCAAAACTCATTAATAAAATCAAGGAGAAAAATACATAAGTACATAATTCACACATAATTTGAAAAATAATAGAATCTAATTTTAATGGACACCTCTTTATACATTTTAGCTTAATTGAGTAGCTAAAATAAGAAGCGGTATTGTGTAGGACATAATATAGACAATGACAACTTTTGCAATGTCTTCTTTGTCTATTTAGGGATAAGTACTTGATACAACCACTTTATCTTAAATTGGTACCTATTAAGTCTATTCTGAGTATTCCATACAAGATATGAAAAGGGGTTAAAACTTGACCCTAATTAGGTTGATGTTTTGGAATGTCTAGCGTGGTGAAAAAGTATAACCTTATGTAGTTCGAATAAGGCTATGAAGTGTTGGCTTGTTGGATATCCTAAGAAAATTTATGCATATTTAAATATACCACTTATGGATAAAGGTATATGTTGCTCAACATACTGTATTCATAGAGAAAGAGTTCATCCTAAAAGAAGATAGTGGGAGAAAGATATATATAAGATGTTTTAATCCCACAACTAAGGTCACTTCTATTATGGTACTAGTTGATAATTACACAAAGGAAATTCGTAAGCCTTTACTTGTGCCCATTCAACCTAAGAGATATGTGAAACATATCTTTGATGGAGGAAATGATGCATAAGATAAGAAAAGGATATTGATCCTACGATCCATAAAGAAGCAATATAAGATATTGGTTCCGAAATTGGAAGAGACAATAAAATATGATATAAACTTTACTTATTGTAATCAAGTTTAGAACTTGATAGATCCACCTAAGGATATAGTATCCAAAGATATAAATGGATCACTAAAGGATAGATTGGAGTGAATTAGAAGGTAGAGACTTTCAAGGCAAGGATAGTTGAAAAGGATGTCATCTAAGTAAAATAGTTGACTATGATGAGACCTTCTTACTTATGCCATGGATTAATCCATTTGGATTTTGATTGTAACACATTATAACTATTAGATATGTCAATTGAATGTTAGGATAGTGTTTCTCTATGGTATTTTGAGGAACATGTGTATAAGATACAATCCAAGGGAATCAAGTCCCAATAACATCCAAATAGAGTGTATATAAGGCCTATTTATGAACTAAAATAAACTTCCCATAGTTGGTATAAAAGGTTTAATGAGATTTAATATTATGACTTCATTAAGAATAAATAGAATCCTTGTGTATTCAAGAAGATAAGTGGGAGTGCTATTACTTTCTTGACATTTTATGTGGATGATGTACTACTAATTAAGAATGAAGTATATATGTTATCATCGGTGAGTCTGGCTATCAAATTAATCTTCCAAACATAATCTGAGTTTTAAGATCTATGGAGATAGGTTTGAAAGGATGCTTGGCTTAACCTAGTTGATGTACATAGTCACCATAGTCAAAGGGTTTGACATGGTAAACTCCAAGATAGATTCTTACCTATGTAGTGTAGCTTTAATCTCTCTAAAGAGATATCTTTATAGACTTCTTGAGAGATAAAGAGAGTACATCAGTAGAGGCCTTATACTTTTGTCATAAGGTCTATCATGTATGTGATGCTACATACATGACTTGATTAATGCTCTAAGTGTTATGAGCACTCATCAAACAGATTTAGGTGAGAGTCACTAGATAGTTAAGATGTATCCTTGAGTACTTGAGAAGCACTAAGAATATATGTCTAAAGTATAAAGGATATGAATTGAAGCCTTATAGTCTTATAAACACAATCTTCTAGTTAGATAAGTCTGATAGCAAGTTAACACAATGGAAATGCAATGAGTTGGAAGAGTTCTATGAAAGAGAACACTACAAATTCTACAAGTAATGTAAAGAAGATCACATAATGGCTGCATATTGCTTGAGAAGTAGTCTATATGAAGATGTTCATCTAAAATATATTATTATTCTAATTTTCTTAGAAAGTGTATCATTCTTTTGAGAAAACAATAGGGTAGTAGTAATGTCTCATCAAAAGTTTAAAACTTCTATGGCGATACCATAAAATCAAAGAGAGATTGCAACTTAAAGAGATATAATTAAAAATATAGTGTTTTTTGCTAATAACATTACAGATCCACTAACTAAAATGGTCACTCAAAGAGTGTTTAAGCTTTACCTTGAGCCAATATAGATCAGTTAGATGAGTGATTGACTTTAGTGCAAGTGGGAAATTGATAGACATGTATGTCCTACAAACCAATCATATATAATATGATTCAACATTTTTAGAAATATCTCATTCATTTGAATATGCAAATCTTTATTACTAGATCTTATTAGATGCATACATTGTAATGAAGTCCTTGATCACATGTAATAATGATTAAATTATGATGAGATCGTGATAATGAGACGGATCATCTAGAGGTATGTAATCTAAATGTTCCAAGTCATAGGATCATTGAGATGAGACATCAATGATCTGGATAGACTAATGTTTGCAATGTCTTCTCATGTGATAAGAATGATCGATCTTATTGGTCATTAGTGTGGAGATACTGAGATACACATATAGGTGTTCAAATAAGTTCACTGAATTGACTGAAATAGAAATCATGAATGGTATCTTACCAAACTGTCAATCATGCTTGCATAGTTGGACCTTTGACCTGAGTCACCAAATATGCCTTGTTGGGTGGAACATGTGCTTTGACCATGGACTTATAAATTATTGTTTATGTAGTCCAATACATCGATAGATTAGGTACAAAGGAAACCTGATAATGATAATTGAGCAGACAATAAGGGATCGTCCACTCTAAGTAATTGAGAGTAAGTGTATGAGTTATTACCTTAAATCTCTAGCCAAGATAGAAAGGATCATTGGAAAATGAGTTTTTTAATTAATCAAATTCTGAGTACAAAATCCTATAGAGTCGGTAATCATAGGAGTTGATAGTTGATGTCATACTCCTTTATGACCAAGATATTGAATGAACAGGGTTTATATTCATGCGATAATTGATGATGGAAATGTTCAATGTAGATAAGATTATCCCCATAGCTATTTGGGATGATGGGATGTGGCTTATACCTTTCATGATTGGTAGGTCAATTAATCTATCATGTGATGACAGATTGAATTTAATTAAATAGAATTGTTTTATTTTAAGTAGACCTTAACCAAATATGCTATTACACTTAGTGGGTCACACTCATATGGACTTATCCATAAGTACAGGGGCAATGATGTAATTTATGAAGATTTTAGATTTTTATGAAATTTCGAATTTTTTATAAATACTAATGGTTCCAGCCAAACATTGTCAAGCAAGGGTAAGAACCACATCTTTAGCCTCCTCCCTACCTCTTCCTCTCTCTAGAAGCTGTTCATGAGTGATGGAGCTCTGCTTGGACCCTATAAGTTAGCCTCCCATTGAGGTAGCAGGCATTTTCGATACTACTAATTCATTGTGTCTACCTTGGACCAAGATGGAAAATAATAGGATAGGGAGAACATTCCTTCCCTAAGCCTTGTATAGCTTCTTATCTAGCTTCTAGCCATTGGATACCAAAATTTAGACATGTTTTGTGTGTAATGTGGTGCCTATCCTTAAATCTTATAGAATGGATTAGGCCACTAAGTAACAATCGGGCATCAAATACCAATAGTTCTCCACCACAATTTTAATTTTATTATTTGTTTAGGTTTTGCTTACTTGAAATATTTTTTGAGGTATACCCCATTCTAGGAATGATTCAATTCTTCACCTTCTGCATTAAGTAGCTTATAAGAGTTACCAGGATAGATTGCTGAAGTTATGTAGGGACCATGCTAATTAGGTTGAAGTTTAGAGCGGGGATCACCCGACTTAACAAATATTCTTTAAGCACAACCTCACTTATTTTAAAATTTATTTAAACTAACTTTCTTTGATAAAATATTTTAAGGCTATTTTGTAAGTTCTAGCACGTTTAGCAACAGACATCCTCTTTTCATCCAAGAGTTTGAGTTATGTGAGAAGGGCTTCTTGGCACTCATCAAGGAGAGAATGAGTACTTCATATGGGGTTGCAACCTCTATCCCGTATGCCAAGGCATAAAGAATTTGACAAGTGGGGTTTAAACTGAAGTGCAGTAGGTGAATATTGCATTTATCATCTTATTTAGCCAAGCTGCGAACATGCTAGACTCACATTTGCTTTGAAATTTTTATCAGAGTTTTATTAGTGGCTTTTTCTTGACCATTGTCTCGAGGTTAGTATGGTGATGAATGATGTAATTTTATGCAATACCTATTACAAAAGTCTCATAATTCTTGAAAGAGAAATTGTAATCGATTGACATAACAATATGTTCCCCAAGGTGTAATGAATGATGTTTTTTCTTGATATTCTTAAGCCAATCAGATTTAGTTGTACCCTGAATATCCATGCATGAATGACAAGGTTTGATATCAAGCTATGTTATTAATAAAAACATCAATATGAGGTAGGCGATATCTTCTTTTGGACACACTTGATTTAAGTCCCTAAAGTCAATATATATTATGGCCCTTCCATGCTTTTTCATGACAAGGACTATGTTCACCACCCATTATGGATAGAGGATGACTCTAATGAAGTTTGATTGGTAAAATTTATCGATCTTTTCTTTCATTTTAGTGCTACATATTGGTGGAATTTGTTTAACTTTTTTTGATTAGGATAGCCTCAAATTTTTAGAGTCAATCTATGTTCTACTAATGAGTTCTCTGAACATAGCATATCTTTGTATGTCTAAGTGAACATGTCTTTGTACTCTTTCAATACCCCATCAAATCTTGTTCTTCTCTAGGAATGAGGTTCTCACTTATGAGTGATAAAAATGTATGTCCTATAATAAGCTAATCATATATGATATGATTTGACATTTATAGAAATATCTCATTTAATTAATTAAGAAAATATTGCAATGATGATTAAATCATGATGAGATCATAATAATGAGATCAATCATCTAAAGGTATGTGATCTAAATATTTTTTGTCATAGGATCCTTAAGATGGAACATTAAACATCTAGATAAACTAGCGGATGTAGTGTCTTCTCATGTGATGAGGATGACTATTCTCATTGGTCATTAGTGTAAAGACACTGAGATACACTTACATGTGCTCATTAGTTGAATGAGTTCACTGAATGGATTGAATTTGGAACTATGAATGGTAACTTATCAAATTGTAAATAAATATTTTATATCATCATGCTTGCATAGTTGGACCTTTGACCTAAATCACCAAGGACTTGTTGGGCTAAATTTATGCTTTGACTATTGACTTATGGATCACCATTTAGATGATCTAATATAACGATAGATTGGGTACAACGGAAACTCAATGGATGAAATTGAATAGACAATAAGGGATCGTCCACTCTTGGTAAATGAGAGTGAATGTCCTATGAGATAGTACTCTAGATCTCTAGCCAAGGTAGAAGAGATAATTAGAAAAATAAATTTCCAATTTATTCAATTACAAAAACAAGATCTTAGAGTTGTTGTACAAAAGAGTTGACAATCGATGTTATACTCGTTTCCAACTGGATATTGAATGCACAATGATTTATATCCATATGGTAAATGGTGATGGAAAGATTCAATAAGAATATTCACATAGTCGTTTGAGATTATGAGATGTGGTGCATACCCTACATGATTGGTAGGTTGATTAATACGTTATTGAATAACATATTTAATATATTTAAATAAAATTATTATATTTTAACTTGGCCTCAATGAAATAAGATATTGGACTTAGTGGGTCACATACATAAGAACTTATCCATAAGTATAGGGGAAAAGCGTAATTTATGAAGCTTTTGGGTTTTTTATAAAAAATTTTGAATTCTCTATAATTACTAATGGTTCCAGCCAAATCCTATCTTTAGCCTAGTGCGACGGGAGAACCTGCTATAAATGAAGTTCGTGTGGATATCACTAGAGACTATATATTTGAACAATTTGAAAAGCTTGAGAAGTTCTTCCTCTTTCTCTCCAAAGAATTTGATGAATACTTATTAGGTATATTCGAACTTATTTTGATCAGTTTTTTGTTTTCATCATTTGGTTTTCATTGTGACAAGATCAATATGAACCCATAGGAGTTGTCACTTCCATTGCACCAAATTTTATATGACGATTTCTTACAATGATTATAGTCTTGGGATTTTTTTGTTTTCCAAGATTGAGTTCTTGTTAGTGCCAAAAAAAATTTCATGCAACTCGCTGAATACAGATTCGAGCAAGGCCAAAATCGGTCTGGAAATCTGGCCTACATTCAATAAAATAAGAATCAAATGGTACAAACAAGCTCTAGAAATGCCTTAGCATGGCTTGATAGGCTCCAAATAGACAAGATAAAAAGTTCATTGCATAGCCCCAGTTGAAAGATTCACAACAATGCCAAGAACATAGAAAATGGACAACGAAGGGCCAAAACGATCGTCTTGCCCCTGAAACTTTAGGACAAGTTGGGACTCATATAAAAAGATCTAACTTCACCACATTGTTACTACAAGATAGATCTGGACAATGCTTGAGAAGGATTAGAAATCCTCTTAACATTCGGAAAGTTATTCAGTAAAAATCAAATTTGGATGGGAGTCTATACCCCATCACCTCAGGGGCATAATGTTCCAATCAGCTTTCAAATTAGCCCACCGAATAAAAATTATAATTTCCCTATCCAAGACTTTAGTCTTGGGAATATTGATGCATAAAAATTAAAGTTTGGCCAATAGAGTATTTTAATTGCATTTAATTACAACTTTTACAATTATTGATGGCCGATACCGATTGGAGAGATCAATAAAATTAGAGATCTAGTGCAATTCGAGAGATCCTGACCACATATCTCGATTGAGCACGAGATCAACAGCCATTGGATCATATTCCAAATTTTTTTGAATAATTTTTTGGTCTTATTAAATTAATTTCTATTACAATTAAAAATGGTCTTCAAATCAGAATAATTTTGATAAGATTTAGGTCAAATATGACTTAAAGAACAATAGCCATCATTCTTCTTTTTCCTAGCTGGTGCACCAACATCCGTCCCTCAATCATCACCAACAATATAGGATATATAGATGAGGGATACTTTCCTTGTCTTACATAAAAAAAAGGAGTTGGAAATGAGATCGCAGCCAAATCTACCAGCAGGTTAGGCCCATGCGTAGTGGGAGTTTTGCAACTCATTCTTCTCCTTTATCTTTTACAATTAAGAAGATATTAAGAAGGGATATTATCCTATTGATTATGGCAATTAAAATTTAAATGAAGAGCTGAGGTTCGGCTAGGGATTTTGGATGCCAGCAAGCTGTGTGCACCTCCCTCCATGGAATTCCTCTCTTCCCAGTCTCCCAATTTAGCGGGACTCTCTTCGGTTAGACTCCGTCTAAAAGTATAATTCTTGATTTTTCTCCCCTAGCTTATTCCCCACTGCTCTATCTTTGGAGGGATAGATGGAGGGTACTAAAAAATAAGTCATAGCTCTCTCCTCCAAGAAGTGTCCATGTGTAGAATCCTCCCCCAAGAAATCCTTGTGTGCAACCCCTTCTACCTATCTCAGGTCTCCCTCATAGCTTCCTCTCTTCATCCAACTACCAGAGTAGCAGGGTTTGCAGCCCCGTATTCCCTCTTCCAGTAGCAAAGACCACAAAATCTATTTCTACAACCTTTCCTCCTACCATAAGTAAACAACCAGCAGCTGCATGCAGGTCCTTCTTTAGAAACTCCCCTTGTGGCTCCCTTTTCCAAATAGTAGCAGTAGGCACGATGTCTTTGCATCATGTAGCCCATGTCTCTGCATCTGGTAACCACGAAGAGAGAAAGAGAGGTAGCAACATGTGAAATCCAACATTTCAACATTCATCTACATCACCTCCTCTATTCCCCCATTCTTTATCTTTAGATGATAGCATCTCACATATTGTAGTGACCAGTTGAGCATGAGATAGAGAGTAGTAGTAGACATCAAACACCCAGTGGTTGTCAACAAAAGGGCAAGAGGAAGAGCTTTAGTAGATACTTTTCTTGATGCTTACAAAAGTTTTTTATCAAGAAAGAGACCATCTAACTGGCTAAGAACAAACAAGAAATGGATCAAGAGAAGAGAAGAAGAACTGACGACCCTGAAGATAACTTGTATCCTGAAATATCTCTTTTGTTTTCCATCGATGAAGAAGGGTCAAGCAAAGAATCTCTCCAGGCTAAACCACCAGTTGACCCACCCGAGGGTCATATTCCCATACCGACTCAAGAAGAAGTTTATCCAACTCCACGAGGGCCTTCCCTCACTATATCATCTTTGGGGCTAACACCCCAATTCACTTTGATGTTCTACCTGGGCTTCTTGGCCCGATCCCTATTTCTGGGCCCCAGGCACAACTTATGGGTCTGCCTGCCCACTTGTTACTCTTGAGCCCTCAAGCCCACTTCTCTAGCCTACAAGCTCATCTACTGAATCCAGGCCTCTATGCCCATTTTCTCCAACTCTTGGGCCCTCAAGCACACTTCTCTATCTTACAAGCCCATCTCCTCCTACTAAACCCAGGCCCTTGAGCCCACATCCTCCTTTTGGGCCCACGAGCCCACGTTCTTCCATGATCATCTGGCCTACCGGCCCATCACCTCTTTCTATCAACATTGAACTCGAGAGCCCCCTCTATCAAACATTGCTTGAAGTCTTCCCCTCTTTATCAATATCTCCACCTACTTTGGCTCCCACAGTTGATCTCACCCCAAATCGGGCACCTGAAGCCCATTCTATCTTTATATTTAGCACTTCCCAAAAAAAAATCCTTCTTGAAACTAAAATTTCTATCGAGGAAACATCTCAACTTGCCCCGGAAGGGCATTCACCTCAAGGAGCCACTAGATCCTTGATTGACCTTCTTTTCCCTACATCTGCTCCAATAAATTCTACTCCCTCCACCTCCTCTTCCTCCCCTTATTTACCTTCTTCTTCTTTAGGTTTAGTTTCCAATAAAAATAGGACAAAAATTAGAGGTTGGAGAGTTCCAGAAAGATACCTACATCAGTTAGCTCAGAAAAGCATAGAATGTGCCAAACAACCGGAATATTTATAAAATGCAATCCAGTTAGATGAAATACGATATGAGGAGAAGAATAACATTGATCAAACTCTGGGGGTTTCTAAGGTTATGTTATAAAAGGATCCTAGCATTGAAAGTGAAGAAGAAGATTTGGTTGATGCTTATGCATCCTGTATAAAAAGATTCGAAGAGCTATCAGCCATAGTGGATGAACCAACTAAGGAACTTAATCTTGGAATACCGGAAGATCCCAAGAATATCCTCATAAGTGCCAACCTCATCCATTTGGAAGAACAAAATCTAATGGGGGTATTGCAAGAATACAAGGACACGTTTGCTTGGACATATAAACATATGTCGGGGTTAGACAATTCATTGGTAGAGCATTGATTGACCTTAAAACCCAAAGCCACCCCAGTCAAACAAAAGTTAAGGAGATTCCACCCAGATATAGCACTGAAAATGAAAGAAGAGGTCGATAAGTTGCACCAGGCAAAATTCATTAGAGTTGTCATCTATCTATAGTGGGTGGCAAATATAGTCCCAGTCATGAAGAAGGATGAAAAGGTCCGAATTTGGATTGACTTTAGAGACTTAAACCAAGCGTGTCCAAAAAATGATTTCCCTCTTCCTCATATTGATGTTCTTGTTGATAATACAGCTAGATATGAAACCCTATCGTTCATGGATGGGTATTCGAGGTATAATCAAATCCGATTAGTAGAAGAAGACCAAGAGAAAACCTCATTCACTACACCCTGGGGAACTAATTGCTACGTTGTCATGCCCTTCGTATTAAAGAATGCTAGAGCAATGTATCAAAGGGCCATGGTGGTGATATTCCATGATATGATGCACAAATTTGTGGAGGTGTATGTAGATGATCTGGTGGTTAAATCACAGACCCAAGATGAATATGCTGAGGTGTTGAAAAAGGTGTTGCAATGGGCCAAGGAATACAAGCTTAAGATGAACCCCAAGATATGTGTGTTTGGAGTATCATCAATCAAGCTACTTGGTTTCATCGTCAGCAAAAGAGGCATTAAAATTGATCCCAACAAGGCCAAAACAATTATTGATATGTCTCTACTAAGGATTATAATGGAGCTGAGAGGGTAAATTGGCAGGCTATAGTTTGTTCGCCGGTTTATTTCACAACACTCCCAAAGTTGTAAACCTTTCTATGAGCTAACCAAGGCGAAGGCTAAATTTAGATGGGATTTGAGATGTTAACAAGCATTTTATGGCTTAAATAAATACTTATCAAGCCCACCTATGCTCAAACCTCTGGTTCAAGGCAAATCTTTAATCTTATACATCTCGATTTTGGAAGGTTCTCTTGGAGCAGTACTAGCACAACTAGACAAAGAAGGGAAAGAGCGAGATACCTACTATCTGTCAAAAATCATTGATCCTTGTGAGCAGAAGTATACAACCATGGAAAAATCTTGTGCCGCCCTAGTTTGGGTGGTCCAAAAGCTTAAGCACTACTTTCTAGCACTCAAGGTTAATCTCATTGCTCGCATGAATCCAATTAAGTTTTTTCTTGAAAAAACTGTCATGACCGACCAACTAGCACATTGGCAAAGCTTCCTCTCTCAGTTCGACATCAGTTACATCCAACAGAAGACAATCAAGGGTTATGCAATTGTTGAACATCTGGCCCACCACCCCATCCCTATCTTTGACCTTGTCCAATCATAATTTTTCGAGGAGGAATTGATATTCATTCGATCCTCCAATATATTGACTTCGTACTTTGATGGGGCTTTCAACTCTCAGGGTAGAGGGATAGGGATTGTTCTTCTATCACCCAAAGGTGTCACCATCCCACAGGCTTTTCAGCTTCACTTTCCAACAACAAACAATATAGCTGAGTATGAAGCCTTGCTGGCCGGACTGGAGGACACTCACTTCTATGGTACCACTGAATTAAGGGTAATTGGTGATAGTCAATTGATTCTCTACCAAGTGCTTGCCAAATACCACACATCTCATCCTGGGCTTAGACCATATCAAGAACTCACCGCCTGTTACATCAAGTTGTTCTCCAAACTCAAATTTATTCATGTTCCCCATGCTCAAAACATCCTTGTCGATGCTTTCACTTTTCTAGCATCTTCACTATCTGTCCTACTAGGCAGACAAGTTAGAACAATCTGTGTCCACCGATGTACCATCCCGGCAGTAGAAGATGCACAATTATTGAAGGTTAAAAAAAGTTTGAAAGGAAGGAGTATATTGAGCAAAAGGAGGAAGTGTCTTTGATTGAGTTGGAGGAATTAGATGAAGGTGAGAAACCATGGTATCATGAGATTGTGAATTATTGTCAGGATCAGACACATCTAGCAGGATCAACCATCGAAGAGAAGAAGGCTATCCAAAGGATCTCCCAGAGATACACCATATTAGGGGGAGTACTCTATAAGAGAAGTTTGGCTGGAGTTTTATTGAGATGAGTCTGAATTGGTGATTAAGAAGCACATTCTGAAGTATGTGGAGGCCACGTAAACACTCAAGCCCTCGCCATGAAGATCATCAGGCAAGGGTATTATTGGCCTACTCTGGAAGAGGATTGCCCAATCTTTGTCCGGCATTGCCATCAATGTCAACTCCACGCCGACAAGATTCACTCTCCCGCATCTTCCCTTCACCCAATTCATGCCCCATGGCCTTTCTCTATGTGGGCTTTTGATGTCATTGGACCTCTTGGTGACTCAAACTCCACAAAAAACCAAATCATTCATTTTAATAGCAACGGAGTATTTCACCAAGTGGGCAGAAGTGGAAGCATACATGGAAATCAAGGCATCAACAGTCTGCACTTTCATCAAATGTAACATTAATGCCAGGTTTGGGATCCCAGGCAACATCATCACCGACAATGGACCACAATTCATCTCTTAGGAACTGTGCGACCTTTGTAATAGGTATTGCATCAATTTGCATCATTATCCCCATATTACCCTCAAGGAAACAGTCAAGCAGAAGCCACCAATAAAACTCTAATAAAAATCATCAAGAAAACATGTAAGTCTAGCAAGTTCGTGGACTGGCTAGATAAGTTAGTTGATGCTCTATGGGCTTACCACACTTCGGTTCGGACCCCAACGGGTCAGACCCCCTATGCCCTAGCATTTAGGATGGAGGCTATAGTCATATACGAAATACTCATCTCCTCTCTCTGAATCCAAATCGATCGAGACATCCCTATGGATGAACATCGAGAATCTCTTCTCGCACAACTTGAACTCTTGGACAAAAAGTGGCTGGTTGTTGCCAAACATGCAAGATCTTACCAAAACAGACTCAAAATATTTTATCAGAAGAGGGTGATGGAGATAAAATTTGACGTCGGTGAGGTTGTGCCTAAAAGAATATTTGTTAAGCCGGACAGTCCTCGCTCTAAACTACAACCTAATTAGAAGGGTCCTTATGTAATCTCAGTGGTTTATCCTGGTAATTCAGATAAGCTAACTAATGTATAAGGAGAAGAATTAACTTATCCCTGGAATGGTGTCTACCACAAAAATTATTTCTCTTAAAAATATATAAAAAAAATATAATAAAAATATTTGTAAAAATGTGGAGAATGGTAATTAACATATAATGCTAGCTTGTTTCATGACCTGATTTGTCACCTGGGGAATTAAGGATAGGTACTATACTGCACACACTACATGCCTAGATTCTGGGATCCGATGACTGGAAGCTGGAGAGAAAGCTAGGCAACACTTGGCAAAAGATGGTCGGCACTATCTTATTCTCTTCTTGTTTCAAACTTGAATGGATGTAAGGGATTAGAATGAAGAGTATCAAAAGTGTCCATCATCTTAGTAGGAGGCTGCCTCCAAATGTCAGACTTCTTAAAAGAAAAGGTGTCAAAAGATGGGCAATGACCCCTCTGGTCAGCAAAAAGATTAGACTTGTCTGAATGAGTACCAACGAAAAAGCCCCAAAAAAGGAAAAATGCTCTAAAAGATGGGCAATGAACCCCTCAGGTCAAAATCAAGAAAAAGAACATGTTTGAATGTGGGCCACCAAAGGAAATGGGCTAGAAGGAAGTACCCAAGGAAGCTAAACCCCAACGGGTGATGTGAGCATTAGTAGAGAAACAAGTTCGACATCCCTGAACTCCACTAAATGGATTCCTTGTTATTTTAGGATTCCAACGAGTAATTTTTTGCATTTAGTTTGGACCTTGAAAAATGGACCAAAAAATTAGCTTTCTTGCCCTTATCCGCGCTTCCTCTGCCCGCTTATCGATTGAGGAAGATGACTGGATCAGGCCCATTTTAGCACTATAGCTAAGTCAACTCTAGTTTGACTTGAGATCGTGCATACAAGAGGCGGTACAATGGCAATGTGAGGTAGGCGCACTCTACGGCGCACGCCGTGCAAGAATGTGTCGCAACATAATGCGCTAGGGGGCACATTGTGTCAAGAGCCTTACATTTAATAATTTTAAAATGTTTAAAATCATAGAAAATCTGAAAAATTACCAAAAAAAGTCCATAAAATTTTTTAAAGATTTTATAATTTATTTAATAATTTATAAATGTGTTTAATGACTTATTAAATAAGTTTTGCTTTTTTGTAATTCTCTCATTTTTATTTTAAAATTATTTTAGGAAAAATAATTAGAGGCCCAATTATTAAAATGACTTTAATAAAAAAAACTCATTAACTAAATTGTATTCATAAAGAACCCAATCAACATAATTTTCTTCGTGAAAAACCCATTCCGTTAACTATATCGTTAAGTCATTGTTCCCCTTTTTCTTAATCCCCTTTCTACCCATCTCCCCTATTACAGACTTATAGTCTTCTGAAGTGAAGCATCACCCCATCGCCCTGGTGTGTGCTCCTTCACACGAACCCTTGCGCAATGGGCTCTCTTCAACTCGACAGCAGTGTAGCAGCTCTCTTCAACCTAGCAGCAATTCTACTTGGCAGTAAATATTGAACTTCTTCCCAACAACGGTGGAGTTAGTTTGGGATAGCAAGTTCTCTCTTTCACATGAACCCTATTTAGCGCAATGGGCTCTCTTCAACCTAGTGGTGATGCAGTGGGCTCTCTTCAACCTGGCAATGATTCTACCTGGTGGAGACTGTGGAACATCTACCCGACGGTGGCAACTTCCCAACAATAACTTCTCAAACCCTAGCTTTGCCAATAGAGCTTCTCAACAGTGGAGGCAATGGAGCTTCTCCAAAGTAGGTACACAGCTTCTTCCCGATGGCAGCTTGTTTTACCCCCCAAGCTGACCTATTTCTTATTCGTCAAGAGCTAGATAGGGTTCCTCTTCAAGTCGGGCATCTGGACAACCCCTTTACCCCCCGCCCCCCAAGAGAACACTGTTATTCAAACCTGTGTTGTGGCATGCTACAGGATCGCTTTTAAAGGTAATTCTCTTCTTTATTCTTTGTTGCAAGGTTTACGCTTTATCTTATGCACGTTTTCAAGTCCTCAAGAGGTTGAACAGAAAAATTATTTGTGCCCTTTTTTTTCTCCGAAGAGGAATTAGGTCGCAAAGAGATGGTTTTTCTTTCTTTTTGGAAATAAATCCCAAAACAGAGACTCCCAATCACAAGATATCACTTTATTTTTTTAATCTAACTAGTTATTTATGTTCAACCTGCTTTGCATCCATTCTCTTGGTAAGGTCTCTACTTTGCACCGTGGCATCTTCTAAAAAGTTGGTTGTTTGCACAACAGAGCATCTGAGAGGCTATTGGTACATCGTCGACAGTCTATTGGCCCTTCTAGGAGTATCTTCACACGGCAGTGGACCTGGTAAAATCTTCTTTTGCAAATATCATCTTCTAATATCTACTGGTATTATTTCCTCGCATAGCCCATCCTTCCAGTAGCAGACCTTCCTGAGAAATGGGAATGGCTATCGAGAAAAAGGGCTAAAGTGTTTTCATGTGTGCTGTTTAATGTTTATTGAGATATCATTTTACACGTTATTTGCATCAATTATGAGTGCCTTGTATATGATCATTCCCCATTAGTTCCTAATGTTTGCCAAATTGAATTTCACACCCAGTACATTGCTTCAACTATTTGATATGTAGTTTTTCCCATTGTCCAAAAGTTTGATATGTTAGCTTACATTGCTTCAATTGTTAGGTTAAAACATTCTTGGTTTGGTTAAATACATAAGTTGGTGTGTATTAATTTAATTATTAATCTATATCCTATTGTTAGCTTATGTTACTTTTTTAATAATTGTCTAGCAAGATATAGATATGGATTGTGTTTCAATCATTCTAAATTATGACGGGGAAGGACATATTATTCATTATAGAGAAGACCTAAAAGTAGATGATATCATCCAAATTGTGTCAAGAAGGTGGAATTTGAATTCTGAAGTTGTAGATTTGAGATATGTTCCACATCAACTCGTAGTGTCTATTCGTGTCATGAAAGATGAGGACATCAAGAGTGCAATCATAACTTATCTTTCAATGGGGATAAAACTCATCAACATTAACATTTCAACCACCTCTACTGAGAAGCTTACTTCTCAATAGTGATATTTTACCAACCTTTGGTAATATTACCTTTACATTGTCACACAAATCATCATTAACTTTAAAAAGTTTATGTATATTCACAACTTCACTTGTTTGTAGTAACATTGTTTCCAATCACAATGCTTTATCAAGTTCTTCATCTAGTGTAACTATAGGTAAAAAAAAGTGAACTTTACAACAATGTTATTCATTCTAAAGGACAATTTTTTTCAAGTGTGGATCAACTCAAACAAGAGTTAGTGAAATATTCAATTACAAAAAGATTTGACTACAAATTTCTTAAAAAATGAGCCTACATGACTAACTATGAAATGTAGGTATGGTCATTGTGGATGGCACTTGCATGCAATTAGACTAGGAGGAGGTCCAACTTTTGTTATTAAAGAATTGAATAATGAGCACATTTATGGAGGAGGTATTAACACTCAAAAGCATCTTAGAGCATTAAAGAAGTTAGTCAGTTTTTTAATTGTAGATAAAATTGTCGACTCTCCATTATATCGTCATACTGATATAAAAGGATATTTTTAGAGATTATGGATTGGATCTACCTTATCATCAGGCATGGTTGGGTAAAGAACTAGCTAACAAACAAGTTATGGATGATGAGCGTTGTTCATTTAACGATTTGATTTGGTATGTTGATCGAATTCACTTATCTAACATTGGAAGTTTTGTTGACTTTCAAGTGACTTCTGAAGAGCAATTTAAAATATTCTTTGTGTCCTTTCATGCATGTCAACATGGCTTTGAGCATGGTTGTAGGCTATTTTTGTTCCTTGATGGTACATTTCTGAAAGATAGGTATAAGGGAACCTTATTGGGTGCAACCTCCTTAAATGAGGAGAATGAACTTTTCTCTTTGCATATGCTACTTGTGATATTAAGAATGAAGATAACTAGCGATGGTTTCTTTTATGTCTTAAGAATGTATTACCACCGGCATATAAAGTAACATTTATTTCTGATAGATGCAAAGGGTTGCTTGAGACTATACCAGACATAATTCTCGAGTCTTTCAATACATTTTGTTTGCAACACTTACAAGCAAACTTTGCAAAATGAGTAACTGAAAAGTACAAGGGGTCTACAAATAGTCAGTTATTGCAGTTATTTAACAAAGTAGCTTATGTTATTTTATTAATAATTTTGAACTACCAATGCATGATATGAGTACTATTTCTCTTAAAGCCTTAAATTGGGCAAGAGAATCAAATTCCAACTTTTGGGCTAACACATACTGCATAGATGATGGATTTAGGGAGATGTACTCAAATCCAGCCGAATCATTCAATGCGTAGGTGTTAGAGGAGTGACATTTACCTATTTTTCATATGGTAGACCATATATGAATGAAAATAATGAACATGAGTTCCAAAAAAAGAGGAATCAGGTTCATAGGAAACCTATTTATGTCCTTTAATTAATGCTAAGATAAAGAAATTAATAGACAATTCTCATGGCTATGTAGTTAATGTGTTTAATGGTCGGATCTTTGAAGTCATGACAAAATCATCAGCAGTGGTCAATCTTGATGACGGTACACGTTCATGTAGAGAGTGACAAGTTATGAAATCTCCATGTAAACATGTTTGTGCTATAACCCATAAAATAGAAGGGAACATCAAAGATTGTTACTCTTTCTACTTCACGACACAAGCATACAAATAATATTATGATATATGCTTTGCTTCAATATCTGATATGCACAAACCTGAAGTTGACTTTGATCACATTGAGGACCAGCCTCCTATGACCATAAAGAGATTAAGACATAATAAGAAGAAGAGAATACCTTCATAGAGAGCATTAGACATTGATAAAGTTGCTTATACATGTTCAAGATGTAAACAACCTAGGCACAATTGGCAATCATTCAAAAATCCTATAGCAGAATTGGTATTTCATTTTCATGTATTCCTTACCTAGTAATTCGATATTTATGTCATTGACATGAATATAATTTCTATCATACAAACATGGTAGGTGGTAACTCTCACATTTCAAGGATGAGGTGTGCTAATGAGCATGGCTTTTGTGCAATTAGAGTGAGTCAAACATCAAAAAATCTAATAAGAAAATATTACAAATGTAGAATTTATATTCTTTATTTTTTCTCATATATATTCTTTAACATGTCAAGTTTATGTAGATTAGCTCATACATTCTTCTACATGCATGTGCAGTTAGCTACTATTAACTACTCTTTTTCAATTTTTGTGATGTTAACTACTATTTTATAAAATAAAAATGTTCTGCAGACCCAAGAAAAACCTGAGAAATTTTTTTTCTAGCAGCTACAGCAAAAGTTGCATTTTTCTTATTTATAGCATAAGAGGCCATAAAAAGATAAATTAGAGACATCACCTTTTTTTCCTTGTGGGCCTACAGTGACATGTAAGCCAACCAAATATAGATGGGGGAAACAATGACTAAATGATCAGTGCATATTTTTTCCTTGTGATGGGCAAGATTGTTAAAAAAGCAAACATCAAAATTGCTCTTCCAACCATTTCTAGGGGATAAAGAAAAAAAGGTAAAGATAAATAGATGGTTTCAATATCTAAAAAAGGTCCTGGGTAAATTTAATATAATACAAGACAGTCCAAGGCTAGCAGTTAGCTTTCAAGGAAAATTATAGAAATAATTCCACCTTCTCCTTATTTTTGACATCTAGCAAGAAAAATGCAAAAGAGCTGAATTAGCATATGATAATGTTTATATTGATCTAGATCTATGTAGAAGACCGCTGCAAGCATGGGAATGTTAAATAGGAGACAAGGCAAAAGATTAAACAATAAGAAAATTGGTGCCTGTCTAGACAGACGTAGAAACCCAGGTTTTAAAAAATACTCAAAAAATCAAGAACCTTTGTAGATACTAAGAAACCTATCTATACAGACAGACGTAGAAACCCAAAATTCCCATAAAATCCAAAAATGCACCAGAAACCTATTGCCCCATTGTCTATCAATTAACGAACCGAGCTGAGCTTGTGTTCTTCAATTTTGTTAGATCTTGATTTTGGCTCTCGACTTGCATATTGTAGCCCCTTTCCACTTTCATTTTTGTTACAACTTGATGGAGCTTGAATTTTATTTTGGGTTTAAATTTGATCGAAACTTGATTTTTCTTTTATGCTAAATTTGATCACGTTCTTTCCGGGAGATCTTTCCTGAAATCAACCATATGCTTGTTTACTGTGGAGTTATAAATGACCAAGTTAGTCTATTACCCATGTTCTTAATGTCTTATTATGCTCATAACACTTGTCTTCTTTTTAATTTACGTTGAAAGATGCAATTTCTTTTTGTGGTGTGATGAATTTCAAATTTTATGGAATCTATTCCACCATGTTGTTATGATAGGATGGATCATATACTTCAAGTTGAGAGATACCTTTTTGTACCGGAGAAGGAGCTAAAAAGAGAGAAGAAATCAAAACCGAAAGTCAAATCCTGTGTAAAAAAACTAGTGAACTATCTCGATCTATCTAATGATGACAATGATGGCGATGAGAGCGACACCTATTCTAAAGAAGTAAAAGGTTTAAAATTAGGATGAATTTCTCAAATATTATCTTCACTTGATGTTGTAATAAATAATTTAATTTGTATTTTTTGGTACGTTAAACTTTAAAAATTCATGATTATTATGTTTTTAATGTATGTTTTGTGTTTTTTGGATCATAAAATGTTTGTAAAGTAATATTTATATGATATTATTCATTGTTGCAATTTTCCAAATATCACAAGGATTGTTTGCCACCCATTGAGAATAAAAGTTGACTATAATGAATTTTGCTTGATGAAACTTGCTGACTCCTTTCATTTTGAGTGCAATATCTAGGTGGAATATCTTGAGTTTTTGTTTAATCAGGATAGCACCAAATTTCAAAGTTAATCTATGTTTGACTAATGAGTTATATAACTTTGACATATCTTCGAATATCCTTGTGAGCATGTCTTTATATTCTTCCAATATTTTGATCACTTTTGTTCTTCAATGGGAGTGAGGTTAGCCCTTTTGAGGACATGTTTTGGTTCTTTTGATGTTCTAAGATTCAACTTTTTTGTTGGTTCATCTATCGTGGCTGATGATTCCTTAAATTCTCTAAGTCCATATGTGTATTTATCAGCTAAGTCCTCATTTTCGTCTTCTAATTTGGAATCCTTTTATAATAACACCTCATATACCTTTAAATTTTGATCCAAATTTTGTTCATCCTATATTGTACTTCATATATTTGGATAGCATTCTCCAAATAATTAGGTAGCCTTGCATATTCTTTACATTTTTGAACCAGTTGTTGCATGAATCTCATCGAAACTCTTCTACCTTGGATTTTCTTTATTTTCATTGTCCTAACTATGCCCACTAAAGATAAATCAAGAAAGATGTTATTTACAATAGGAGGAGGACCGAGTAGATTAGTCAAAGATTTGGAGAAAAGGGGTCCCTGGTTAGGGTCCCTCTCTGGTGCAAGTAGAGACGTCTCCTCAATAAAAATGTGAGTTTCAAAGAGGATGTTTTTTTGATGATTTTCAAGCATATAGATGGAATGAGTCCGTGGGACACAGCCAAAGATGGATGGATGAGACCAAAAAGTTGATGCATCAGTGAGAAAAAAATTTAAAAAGAAATGAGAGAAATGGGCTTACAAGATTAATGCTAATGAAAGATGGGCATGTGAGCCCAAAACTTATGAGAAAATTAAGTGGGCACTATAGACACAAAAATTGTCTTAGTTTGGAGCTAAAAAATCTTGTTCCATAAGTAATATTTGAGATTTCATTGCCTAGAATTTATGTAGGGTCTTTTCCAAAGTCTTTGAACATAATTTTATCAAATTACTCAAGGTGAGGTGCATGAGTCCCCAAGTGGGGGCACATGAGTTTCGAAGTATAGGTGCATGACAATGTGCCTCCCTTTGAGGGCACATGTCCAAGTGACTACACGTGGGAGCACATGCACCCCTAATTGCCCTTCTTGAATTTTGATAGGAATCAATCTTAATCTTCATCCGATCTTTGCCTAAGAATAAAAAATGAAAAATTTTATTGCAATCTTCACCCGACTTCTTTGTTTTGCTGTTTTGGGTCCGTTCTAACATTTTGAAATGATACAGATGACGAAGAGATCTCGTGTTGAGCGTGGCGGTACCTCCGGCACTGCCGGAGCCTCTTCTTCTGCCGGCGCTTCCTCTTCCGCCAACCCTGGCCCGTCGGAGCTTCCTTCTCTCCATCCTCCTCCGACTGTCTCGGTAACCGAATCTTGACTTTCCCTTTTTGAATTATTCTTAAATTGTTGTTCCTAACATGATTGTTTGTTTGTGCAGGGGAAGATCAAGTCCCGGATATCCTGGGAAATGGTCTTCCATGCCTACAAGGGGTTGAAGGATTTCCAGAAGTCACGACTGGATGCGATGGGTTTTGGCCCGTTGCTCCGCTGCTCTGCCTTCTGGGAAGACCTCCCCCTGATCCAGGTTTTGAGGGAGAGATGGGATTCTACTACCCATTCCTTCCTCTTCCCCTGGGGGCATATGGTTCCCACCCTGGAGGACGTTTCCCGGATCACGGGTCTTCGCGTCTATGGTCGTGCCGTCACCGGCAAGACCTACCGCGATTACTCGGCTATGGTCCGGGACTTCCTGGGTCATCCGATCCCACACTGCCCCGGCGAACTGCGCGTTATGAAGCGCACGGATGTTGGGAACTTGCTCGGTATGGGCAATGCCAGTGTGGGGAAGGATGATCTGGTGGCGGATGTACTCGACGCGTTGACGAAACGCGTTGAGCACTACTTGGTCGGTGAGGAGGGCACCGTCCAGGCCGACCAGGATCTCCGCCGGTTCCTCCTTTTCTTTCTCACCCATCTTCTGCTGGCCTCGAAGACGGATAGGGTGCACTTGCGGTTCCTCCCCTTTCTTGCCGACCTGTCGAAGGTTGGTGAGTATGCATGGGGTGCCGCGATGTTGGCACATTTGTTCTCCTCGCTGGCGATGGAGAGCGGTCCGATTTCGGTAGCCGGCTTTACTCCATTCCTTCAGGTATGCCTTGTCACTTTGTTCATTATTAATTCTGCCTTGTCTTTTGATGACTAACTGAGCTTTTATTGACAGGTATGGAGTTACTACTACATTCCCTTGGGTCGTGTCTTGCTGAAGGCTGACCCCGAGTACCCTCTCATCAGCAGCTGGGTTGCTACTCGGTCTACCTCTTCTCACCCTTACCAGGTGGAAAACCTGAGGAGGCAGCTGCTCTGCTTCCCCCACCATGAGGTATTCTGCTATTTTTCCTTTTCAGCCTCTCGATTCTTCTTATTCACTGTCCTGCCTTGCTTTTTCAGGTGGTATGGCGTCCATATTCAGACCTTCATTTGGATCGGCAGCCGTGGGTATCGGAGGGTCGTCTGATTTTTGGCCGTGACACCTTTCTGATTTGCCTGAACGAGATGGAGCCACTGTGGGTGCGTCTCACGATGCGCTCATTGGGGCTTCACCAGGAGTGGGTGGACCTCCCCCCTTACCCG
Source organism: Cryptocoryne crispatula var. balansae (assembly GCA_036172225.1). Lineage (NCBI taxonomy): Eukaryota > Viridiplantae > Streptophyta > Magnoliopsida > Alismatales > Araceae > Cryptocoryne > Cryptocoryne crispatula. Next base: position 30,804,290 of record CM069930.1, on the reverse strand, counting down.
CGCCTGGGTCGTTCTACCCGCGGCCTGATCCAGGAGATCGACTGGAAGAAGGAGGGCCAGTTCGCTGTTCGGATCTGGAAGAGGGGTGGCACCCCAGTGACTTCCAGTGCTCCTGACAGCGGCGACTATCTGTGTCGCTACATGGCGACGTTTGCCCACCCTTTTACCGAGGGTGGAGAGGTATGTATTTGTTGTTTCTGTTACTGCTCTTCCTTTTCTTGATGTCTAACTGTATTCTGCTTTCAGAGTATTCAGGAGGAGCTGTCTCGCTTGAGGGCAGGGATAGCATCTTTGGAGGCTGAGCTGGAGCGACAGGTATTTTCTCTACTTTGCACCTTTCTATTGCCGGTCAACTGATCCTTCTTTTCTTTCAGCGACGTCGCTATCGAGGTGCGCGCCGACAACTGCGTAGGCATGACGATGAGGTAACGTTTCTTGCCTTTTCTTTAATATATTGAATGAATGTTGTTGATTGTTTCCCTTGCCTCTTTTCAGATCTCACGGCTCCGCGAGTGCGTGGCCGAGCTGGAGTTGGGTTCCCACCCAGCTGCCCCTGAGTCGACGATCTTCGACGAGCCTCCAGAGGCCCCCTTCGAGCCATTTGACTTCGGCCAGCCCATGGGTCCTGAGCTTCCTCCTCACCATCTGCCGGTCGATCCTCCTCCCTTCATACCTACCGACCCTGGGAGCAGTTCTTCAAAGACGGGCTTTCTCCTTGAGGTGATCATTATTCTTTTCTTATGCTGTCTTCTTCCTTTATTTGCCTTGCTAAACTTTTTCTTTTCTTGTAGATTGCCCAGCTAAAGGAAATGGTGCAGGCCCTTACTACTGAGGTGAATTTCTGTGATTTTCTTCTGTTTTACTTTGCTTGATTCTGACATTCTTTCTTTTGCAGAACAAGGATCTTTGGGTGAGGATCTCTGATCTCTCTGCGGGGGGTGCTCCGCTTGCCACCAGTGATCCCATAGGCCTTCAGGACAAGGTACATGTTCTTTTGCTTTGTTCGTCATCGTTTTCTTTCTTTCTTGATATTCTTCCGATAGGTGATGGAGCTACAGAGGGAGCTCGAGCTCGAGCCCCTCGTAGGTGTTACGGATCCTGGTCCTTCTTCTTCCGAGGTGTGACGTCTTTATTAAGATTTTAAGCTGGGAATTCATGGACTGACGCTTCCTTTTTGTTCTACAGACCGCTCAGAGGATAGAGGAGCTGACACAGGAGGTACAAGTTTGATTCTTTTCCTTAAACTGCTTTTTCTGTAGCTGATACATCTCTTTGTCATCTTGTAGGTCGGGAGACTGGAGGCTCGCGTGGTCGAGCTGTCACAACCCAAGTCCGAGCAGATCCTCCATCTTCGTCTTGAGCATTCTAGAGAGCTCAATCGAGTGCAGGCAGAGCATCGCCAGTTGATGATGCAGGTGCTGCAGTCTCGATCTCGGAGCCACTCCCACCGCTCCGACTCCCGTGAGACCACGCTGAGGGGACCTACTCACTCGGGTTCCTCTCAGACTAGTAGTCATAGGAGGAGAGGTGAGGAGAGACTTGCCATGCCACCTCCGTGTGATCAGGCTCCAGCAGAGGGAGGCGGCGATTTGTGATGTGCCGGCCCCTTCTATCTTTGATGTACCTTTCTTTTCATAGTGATAGTTGTTGGCTTCTCTTTCTGTCTTCCTGCGTTTACTCAAAAGGCGATCAGAACTTTATTTAGGCTTAGTCCCTTACAAGAAAAGGGTGAAACTGCCTTGATCTTTTGTCAAGGGACATAGGCTTTATCAAGGTAGAATAACAGAAAATATAAGTATGCACAAAAGGAAACATGCAAGACTAAAATTAAATATGAATGCAAAGGCAACTAGTCAATTATGAAGCAATTTTTTAGGTGTTTTGGGATTTTTTGATTTGTTTAGACTTTGATGGTTTTATAATATTTTTGGTATTTTGGAACTTTTACGATTTTTTGGGTGTTTTGGATATTCACTTTTTAGGATTTTTGATTTTATAGATTTGTTTGGTGCTTTTTGAAGTATTTGATTTTTTTGTTTGGTATGAAGGACATGACCATCTCATCCTTTGCTTTGCTTGCCCTAGGTGCCCCTCATCGTTACTTAAGGGTTAAGAGTAGGCATCACGTGTAAGAGAGTGCCTAGTCTAAAATCTTCTGACCTTCTGTCTTTGATAGGCTATGGCTCTTCTTGGGTCTAGTCGGTCAACCTTACCCGCAAGGTTAAAGAGGGAAGATGACTGATGGTAAGTCCTTACTAAGATTCAGGGGTGTCGAACTTGTTTCTCTACTGGTGCCCGCGTTGCCTGTTTAGGATTTGACATACTTGGGTCCTTCCTTCTAGCCATCTTTCTTCTGACGGCCCTCATTTTCTTTTTTGCATGATTTTTGACCTGAGGGGTTCATTGCCCATCTTTTGGAGCCTTTTTTCTTTTGGGCTTTTGTTGGTACACATTCAGACAGGTCTATTCTTTTGCCGACCTAAGGGGTCATTGCCCATCTTTTGGCACCTTTTCTTCTTTTTTAAGAAGTCAGACCTTCAGAGGTATTTTCCAACTAAGGCAAGGGGCATTTTCGATACTCCTCATTCCAACCCCTTCCGTCTGTTCTGTACCGAAACGAGAAGAGAATGGGATTAGGTTGACCTTCTCTTGCCAAGCGTTGCCTAGCTTTCTCTCTGACTTCCGATCATCGGATCTCAAAGTTAGGCGTGTAGTGCGTGCAGTATGATGCATATCCTTATTTCCCTAAATGACAAATTGGTGCACCGAGCAAGCAAGTGTTAAATCTTATCATTATTCTTCATACCTTTGGATTTTATAGATTTTTTGTGATTTTTGTGATTTTTGTTTTAAGGGAAATATTTTTTGAGGTATACATCATTCTAGGGATGGGCTAGTTCTTCTCTTTCTGCATTAGTCAGCTTGTATGAATTACCGAGATAAACAGCCGAAATCACATACGGACCCTCCCAATTAGGTTGAAGTTTGGAGCGGGGACCGCCCGGCTTAATGAATATTCTTTTAAGCACAACCTCACCGATTTCAAATTTTCTCTCCACCACCCTCTTCTGATAAAATCTTTTAAGTCTATTCTGATAAGATCTAGCATGTTCGGCAGCGGCCAGTCTCCTTTCGTCCAAGAGTTCGAGTTGCGCGAGAAGAGAATCTCGGCGTTCATCCATCAGGATATCTCGATCGATCTGGACTCGGAGGGAATGAATGATTACTTCGTATGGAACTACCGCCTCCATCCCAAATGCCAAGGCATAAGGGATTTGACCCATTGGGGTTCGAATAGAGGTGTGGTAGGCCCATAGAGCATCAACTAATTTATCTGGCTAATCCGCGAATTTGTTAGACTTACAAGTTTTCTTAATGATTTTTATCAGGGTTTTATTGGTGGCTTCTGCTTGACCGTTGCCTTGAGGATAATATGGAGATGAATGATGCAATCTGATGCAATACATGTTGCAAAGGTCACGCAGCTCCTGGGAGATGAATTGCGGTCCATTGTCGGTGATGATGTCGCCTGGGATCCCGAACCTGGCGATGATGTTGCGCTTGATGAAGGTGTAGACTGTTGATGCCTTGATCTCCACGTATGCTTCCGCCTCTGCCCACTTGGTGAAGTACTCCGTTTCCGTTAGGATGAAGGATTTGGTTTTGTTTGTGGAGTTTGGGTCACCAAGGGGTCCGATAACATCAAAAGCCCACATAGCGAAGGGTCATGGGACGTGAATCGGGTGAAGGGAAGATGCGGGAGAGTGAATCTTGTCGGCATGAAGTTGACATTGATGGCAGTGCCGGACAAAGATCGAGCAATCTTCTTCCAGAGTAGGCCAATAGTACCCTTGCCTGATGATCTTCTTGGCGAGGGCTTGAGCATTTACATGGCCTCCACATACTCCGGAGTGCGCTTCCTTAAGCACCAATTCAGCCTCTTCTTCATCTATGCATCTCAATAGCACACCGGCCAAGCTCCTTTTATAAAGCACTCCACCTAAGATGGTGTATCTCTCGGAGACTCTTCATATGGCTTTTTTCTCTTCGGCAGTTGATCCTAGTGGATATGTCTGATCTTGACAGTAATTCGCAATCTCATGATACCATGGTTTCTCACCCTCTTCTAATTCTTCCAACTCAACAAAAGATACTTCCTCCTTTTGCTCAATGTACTCTTTCCTTTCAAACTTTTCTTTAACCTTCAAAAATTGTGCATCTTCTACCGCCGAGATGATACGTCGGTGGACATAGATCGTCCTAACATGTCTGCCTAGCAGGACAGATAGTGAAGATGCCAGGGAAGCGAGAGCATCGGCAAGAATATTTTGAGCACGAGGAACATGAATGAATTCGAGTTTGGAGAATAGCTTGATGTAATAGGTGGTGAGTTATTGGTATGGTCTGAGCCCGGGATGAGATGTGCGGTATTTAGCCAGTACTTGGCGGAGAATCAACTGACTATCACCGATCACCCTTAGTTTAGTGACACCATAGAAGTGAGCGGCCTCCAGTCCGGCCAACAAGGTTTCATATTCAGCTATATTGTTTGTTGTTGAAAAATGGAGCTAAAAAGCCTGTGGAATGGTGACACCTTCGGGTGATAGAAGAACAATCCCTATCCCTCAACCTTGAGAGTTTAATGCCCCGTCAAAATATAAAGTCCATAGATTGGAAGATCGAATGGACATTAATCCTTCATCGGGAAATTCTGATTGGATAGGGTCAAAGATTGGGATATGATGATGAGCAAGGTGTTCAGTAATTGTATAGCCCTTGATTGCCTTCTGTTGGGTGTAGGTGATGTCAAATTGGGAGAGAAAGCTCTGCCAGTGTGCCAAACGGTCAGTCAGGACAGATTTTTCAAGAAGAAATTTGATGGGATTCATGCGAGCAATGAGATTAACCTCGTGGGCCAGAAAGTAGTGTTTAAGCTTCTAGACCACCCAAACTAGGGCGGCATAGGTTTTCTCCATGGTTGTATACTTCTGCTCACAAGGATCAAAGATTTTGGACAGATAGTATGCTGCTCGCTCTTTCCCTTCATCATCTAATTGTGCCAATACTGCTCCCAGAGATCCTTCCAAAACTGAGATGTATAGGATCAAGGGTTTGCCGGGAACCGGAGGTTTGAGCACAGGTGGGCTTGACAAATATTTCTTTAAACCATCGAATGCCTCTTGACATCTCGAATCCCATCTAAATTTGTCCCTCGCCTTGGTTAACTCATAGAAAGGTTTGCACCTTTGGGAGTGTTGTGAGATAAACCGGCGAACAAACTGTAGCCTACCAATCAACCCTCTCAAGCTCTTTTAGGTTCTTTGGTGGAGGCATGTCAATAATGGCTTTGGCCTTGTTGGGATCGATTTCGATGCCTCTTTTGCTGACAATGAACCCAAGTAACTTTCCAGATGATACTCCAAACACACACTTCTTGGGGTTCATCTTGAGCTTATATTCCCTGGCTCGTTGCAAAACCCTTTTCAACACCCCAGCATGCTCATCTCGGGTTCGAGATTTGACCACTAAATCATCCACGTACACCTCTACAAATTTATGCATCATATCATGAAATATTGCCACCATGGCCCTTTGATAAGTTGCTCCGGCATTCTTTAATCCGAAGGGCATGACGACATAGCAATAAGTTCCCCAAGGTGTAGTGAACGAGGTCTTCTCTTGATCCTCTTCTGCTAACCGGATTTGATTATACCCTGAGTATCCATCCATGAATGATAGGGTTTCGTATCCAGCTGTGTTGTCAACAAGAACATCGATATGAGGAAGGGGGAAATCATCTTTTGGACACGTTCGGTTTAAGTCCCTGAAGTCAATGCAAATTCGAACCTTTATATCTTTCTTCATGACTGGGACTATATTTGCCACCCATTGCGGATAGAGGACAACTCTAATGAATTTTGCTTGGTGTAACTTATCGACCTCTTCCTTCATCTTTAATGCTATGTCTGGGTGGAATCTCCTTAACTTTTGCTTGACCGGGGTAGCTTCAGGTTTTAAAGTCAGTCGATGCTCTATCAATGACTTATCTAACCCCGGCATATCTTCGTATGTCCAAGCGAACGTGTCTTTGTATTCTTGTAACACACCCATTAGGTTCTGCTCTTCTAAAGGGGCGAGGTTGGCACTGATGAGGATATTCTTAGGATCTTCCGGTGTTCCAAGATTAAGTTTCTTAGTCGGTTCGTCCACCGTGGCTGACGGTTCTTTGAACCTTCTTAAACCGGATGCATAAGCATCAGCCAAATCCTCCTCTTCATCCTCAGTATCAGGATCCTTTTTCGATACAACCTCGTAGACTCCTAAAGTTGGATCGATATTGTCTTTCTCCTCATATCGAATTTCATCTATCTGGATTGCATTTTCTAGATACTCTGGTAGCTTGGCACATTCTAAGTTTTTTTGAGCTAACCGATGCAGATATTTTTCTGGAACTCTCCTACCTCTGATTTTTGTTTTGCTTTTACTGGAAACTAAACCTAAAGAAGAAGAAGGTAAATAAGGAGAGGAAGAGGAGGTGGATGGAGTGGAGTTTATTGATGAAGGGCAAAGGAGATCGATTAGGGACCGGGTGGCCTCCTGATTTGGATCACCCTTCGGAGCAAGTTGGGACGTTTCTTCGAACGAAACTTGGGTCGAGAATAGGATGTTTTTTTTTATCTTTTTTAGAAGTACTAAACATAAACACAGAAGGGGTTTGGTTGGTTGTAGTTTCCGATGTGGGTTGAGATATTGACAGAGAAGGAAACAAATCAAGCAAAGATGGGTAAAGAGAGCATCCATCTTTGCTATCTGGTGGATCTGGTGGTGAACTTATTGGAAATGGGTCTGAGGAGATGATATGGGGTGAATGCCCCAGATTCTGACTGCCAGAAGGTTCGTTGTGGAATAATTTTTCACTTGACCCTTCTTCCGAGAATAACCATGGCACGTCGAGATACGGATCATCCTCTAAGCTATCCACTTTTTTCCTCTTTGCTTATTCTTGCGGTTCTTGTTCTTCAATCATCTGTATTGTTTCTCTCTTGTCGAAGAACTTGTACAAACACCCCTGGAAGTATTTTTGACCGATCTTTTGCCCATTATCACATGTCCCATCGTACCCTATCCCGTTCCTTGATGTTGTCTTTACCAGCTGGATGGATTCTATGATACCCTGCAGTTCTCTCCCCAGCCCTCGGCCTTCTTGATATCCCAGATTCTCCATCATACGCCACCCAAGGGTTTTGGTGTCATCCTTCTTCTTTCTCCAAACTTGCTTGGGCTGCCTTCCATCCCTCGGCAGATCGAGGATTGTGAAGACCGGTTGATTTGGCAAGCCAGTAGGGAGAGTAACTAGGCAATCCACAGGCATACTTACCACCTTGATGACTTGTCCTTTGAAGGGAAATTTAATGCATTGGTGATTGGTTGAAGCCACGGCCTCTAATGCCTCAAGGTAAGGCCTTCCCAAGATAGCTTTGTAAGTTGGGTCCATATCTAAGATGTGAAAGTCGACAGTAACAACCCGGGGTCCGAGTTTGACTTCAAGTGTAACCAAGCCATGGGCGGGCCTCTTGGAGTTGTCATATGCCGTTACGGTGATTTATGATGGCCGAATATCCTCTTCTGGGATTCCACACAATTGTAGCGTTTCTGGTGGTAAGACATTGATGGATGCACCGATATCAACTAGACAAGACTCGACATCTGTTTCGTTAATACTGACAGTGATACAAAGTGCATATTTTCTTGCTTCTGGTTCGGCCAACTCCTCTTTGGTGAAAGTGAGGGCGGGGTGTTCACTTTTCGGGGTCAAGACTGATGCAATCTTCTCAGGGGGGAGGGTTTCATTGACTATTACTCTTTGTAAATATTGCTGAAGAACTTCTTGATGAGCTTTGGACCTTTTGATCAGCTCTAGAATGGAAATCCGTGCAGGGGTTTTGTCAAGGTGTTTTAGCAAATCATAGGACGTCCCTAGCACTGGTTCTTCCGGGTGCTCTTCTTCTTCTTCTTGTGACCGTCCTGGTTGACCGGTTTGGGGGAAAATTCTTTGAAACATGCGCCCGCTTCTAAGCATCGTGGCGAGCTGAGGGGCTATGGTTGGTGTAACGGAGGTAGATGGAGGGTTAGGTCGGATGATGGGAGGCCTAGGTAGAGGTGTAGTGATGATAGTTCGGGTTGTAAGGATGCGGGTAGGTTGTGGTGGCGTGGTTGTATGAGGTGGTACGATGATGGGTCCTAATGGTGATGGTATTTGCGGAGGCTCGACCGGGCAGATCAAGGTCCTACCCAGTTGGAGTTGTACGGCTGGTGGCGTTATGGTTGGCTGTGATAGCGTGCGGATAATTGGTGGTTGGCTTCCTCTGGTGGGGATAGCTCGTGGTATGGAGTGAACGGTTCGGTTAACGTGGTTTGGAGGGTTAATGTTCATGAAGGAAGCTGGTCCCTCGATTTGCCAATTTTGGCCTCTATCGCGGGGTTCATTGGTGGAGGTTAGAATAGGATTAACCCTCTGGTTTTCTGGTGCCGTCGCGGGTGCGTGCACGGGTAGCGGGTTCTGAATAATCCCCAGACCGGGTTCCTGTTGTTGTTGTTGGACTGGTGCCTGCTGCTGCTGCTGAGGATGGTTCTTTACTGCCTTGATGTACTCGCCCATTTGACCCTAGTCAATACTTCCCTGCTTGTGGAGGTCATGGATATAATCTTTAAATTGAAAGCAATTCTCCACTGTATGCCCCGGGTATCTGTGGTACAAACAATATTTGTCTGTGCTGGCATTTTGTGGCCACTCCAGCTTTCCTCTTGGCAACGAAATCTGCCATGCCGCCATAAGAGCGTTAAAAATGTCTGTGAGAGAGTACGGTAATGGCGGGTAATGGTTTCTTCTAGGCCCCGCTCTTCGTGGCACGTAGGTGGCGGGAGGAGGTGCTTGGTTATAGGTGGTTGGTTGGCGGGGTGGTTGAGGTGCAAAGGTTTGTACGGCCAATTGTCGAGGTTGATGGGGGACTGGTGTCTGCATTGGTTGTTGGGGATACTAGTTTGGTGTTTGGTGGCGGAAAGGTTGGGGTTGAATCTGAGGGCGAGGTGCCGGTTGGGTTTGGCGGGGGTTTCTGTATTGGGGGTTTCTGTACTGCTGTTGGTGGTTGTTGGGCGGGTTCCCTATGATATTGACATGTTCATTAGTTACCACGCCTTCGGTCACGGGCCCAGTGGTGGTGGTGGTTGTCTTTTTGGTGATTCGGGGCCTAGGGTCGAAGAGGTTCATGATGGGAGAGTCTCGGAGTTGGGTTTGGATGTACCGTGCTCTCTCATAGAGTTCGCTCATTGTGACAGGGTGATGTAATGCCAACACGTTCTTCAGGGCCGGAGTGGCGTTGGTGATGATCATCTTGACTTGTTCTGATTCTGACAGTGCATTTGTCAGTCTTTCTGTCATTACGCTCCATCTATCAGCATATCTTATGAAATCCTTATCATTTCTCATCTTTCGGCCATAAGATCTGTGATCGAATAGGTAGGACCGACTCGATCTTGGTATCTTTGCAAGAACTTTGCTTTGACGGTATCAAAGTTGCTGGCTTCCAAAGGATCAAGTGAATAGAACCATTCCAACGCGGAGCCCTCTAATGATCTCCTAAATAGGTATGCAAGGGTCTTCGGATCGTTTTGCCACATGACAGACTCATAAAGAAAATCTTTGATGTGAATGAAAAGATTCTTATTTCCATTATATCGGCGGTAAATGGGCATTTCAGAAGGAGGAAGATGGAATACGGGGAGAGAGGGAAGGGATATCTCGGGGAGAGCTCGTGTGTCGATCAATCGCTTGAGCTCCCGATATTGTTCATCCATCCTATTGATTTTGTTAAGCACAGTTTGATCAACGGAGGAATCTCGGACAAGAGGAGGGGGGAGGACAGATGCTTGATTTGCTAGCATGGTCATCGGATGGGCTGAAGCAGCCGGGCAAGGAGGGTATATCGAGTGGTGCACTTGAGGACGTGCTTGATTAAAATGTGCAGAAGAGTAGATCGGTAGCCTAAGTGGTGTGGTGTTGTTTGGGTCCGGGTGGTTCAGGATGGCCACCGGATGGGGTGACTTTGGAATCAAGGGTCCATTGTGAGAATGGCCCGGTACTGGTGCACCGGGTTGGTCAGTTGCTAACTGGGGGGTAGAAGTGTGGTGGCCACCCTCGGCATGGGTGTGATTGACAGGAGATTTTCCTTTCAAGATGGCCTCAATGGCTTGTAGTTGAGTTTGGTCGGCACGAGCGAATGCCTCCCACAGAGAATTTGGGTGGGGTCGGGGTGAACTGGTTTCAGGGAGCATTTCGGGTTCATTGACGGCACATACGGCATCCGGGTGGGGATAGGATTGGTCATACTCCAACTGCAATGGTTCGTATCCTTGGTCCGTCATCCCAATGACTCGCCCTGATCTCAAGTTCATAAATAGAAAGGAAATGTGATGAAAAACACAAGAATCCCTTTTTTTTAGTTTTAAAATTTTCCTCCTTTTGGTTTTTGATTTTTGTTTTAACAAGCAGGTTATCAAGCAACTTAACCTCAAGCAAAGATTTCTTTTGGGTTTTTCGTTAAGTGTTTTCAAATTTTTGGTTTTGGTTTTTTAATTTTGATTTGCAAACAAGTGATAGCAAAGACTTAGAATGATTACCGCAAAAAAATTTTGTGTTTCAACCTTAAATTAGTGGCTTGTTAAGAGAGATAATGTCCACTCAAATAAATGGGCAGGACCCTATGCTCCCACAACGCCGAGCAATCTAAGGTTGTCACTCTTTTCACAACGATAGGTAATAGGTACTCCGGGTTTTGGGATAAAATGGTACAACCAGCCTGATCAATGAAGAGAGAATCCTTCACGTCTGGGGACTTACGGAGGTCTTGATGGAAGCTACCCGGTCCTTCCGAGAAGGAATCCCCGGAGGAGGAATTGGCAACCACCAAGAGGGGTGTTTGGATGTGTGGGCCTTTGGGAGGAGAGAGCCTCCCTTCTCGAATGTCCTAAGGAGACGGGCGAACCCGAAACTCCAATGCAAACTAAATGCAAGTGAGATATCAAGGAGTGAGGAGCAAACAAGAAGAAAATAAAAACATGCAACAAGGCAATGATGTAAGATCAATCAAGGGTGAAAGCAAGTACTAATTCAACTAAAGATGCTTTAGAGGAGAAATTAGACTTTTTTTAAAAGAAAATAAGCAAAGATGCTTAGCAAGGTAATCTTTAAAGTGCAAAGTCAAAGTAAATCGATTAAAGCAAGCCTAAAATTAGATGGTGCTTTTTTTTCTTTTAAAAGAGGACCCACGGAAAGCAAGTAAACCGGAAGAAACTAAGTGATGCTAAAGTGAAGCAAGTAGACAAGCAAGCAAGTGAATAGGAATGCTAGGAGAATGTAAGAACTCAAGCAAGAGCCAAAGCAAGGATGAACATGTTGGACATTCTTTTAAAAGGTGAAAAGAACTCACTCAAGCAAGAGTTGTCCCACCGTGGTCGCCAAAAGGTGTAGGCACCCGGATGAGTCGATTCGGCTCGCGTTTGTCGGTGAGAGAGAGAGAAGAAGAGAAGAAGTGTGTGTAGTGAAAAGTGAAGTGTGTGGTCGCTAGGAGCCGAAGGCTCCAAAGTGTGATTAGGTGTTAAGCAAATGAACTAGAAGAAGAAGGAGTTTGACCGTCGTACCTTGGGGATGTAAACGGGGAGAGATTGTTTGGTTCTAACTTCTCCTTTCTCGGCCGGCCGAGAGGGGAGAGCTTTAGAGAGTTCTTTCACCTACGATCGGATTGAAGCTTCACTCTGGTCGATTCATCTAAGAATGTCCTACATAAAACATGAAGAAAAAACAAATGAAGATCATTAGCTCTGGCGTAAGCATAACATCATGCTTGATAAAGACTCTGAATCATGCAAAAGGGAATGAATTAACCGGATCGGGACGGAATCCCAACCCCTATTTTTGGTAGGTTTTTAAACATATATGAGATGCAAAATGATCAAATGCATGCTAAATAACATGATGAACAGTGCTAAGATGAAAAATGGAGACAAAAATTCGATCAAACGGGAGATCGGACTCCGAAAATGGCAAAACGAGCTTCTGCCCCTGCTGGTGCCCTATATATAGGGCGCTAGCTGCAGGTTCCCCCTTTATGGGGCGCGTTGACCAAGGTCAAAGCACCCTGTATACAGGGCACTAAGTCAGGCCCGAATAGATTTTCTTCCCCTCTTCGCGACGCCGCTCCGGAGTGCTGGGCGGCTTCCGGGACGAAGTAGGGGCTCCTCCTTGTAGACAATATGCAAATGAAGCTAATGAAAGGTAGTTTGGATGCTGGATGCAAGAGGAGAGACAGATAGAAGCTCTCAAAGTTGGAGAAAAAACATGTTTCTGGGTGACAGAAACAGAAGGTTTTTCGGGTTTTTGGTGGACGATTTTGGATTGGTTTGAAAGGCTATGGGAGGTGAGTGGCTTGGAAACGTAGTCTTGGATGGGCTCTAAGATGGTACGGACTTGGAACCTCCTCCAAGCTCCAAATGGAGGTCTATTTATAGCTCAAAAGAGGGCACTTTGGTCATTTCTGAAAAGCAGTGCCACGCGGCATAGCGCCCTATATATGGGGTGCCAGCATCATGACGTCCGTCAGATCGACAAGACGAGTCATTGCGGGGGGTCAAATCAGCCGGTCGAATCGATTTGATTTGGTGCCAGACGCCCTGTATATAGGGCGCCTGGTGCCCTATATACAAGGCGCCAAGTGCCCTATATACAGGGTGTTCGGCCCGGCTGATTGTTCTATTGATCCCCTTCGTCCGATGAAAACAAGAATTTAAACTCTCCAACTAGGCCAAAATTGCGTGTCTACACATGCATCTTGAGGTATCCAATATAAATGTTTCTAGTCATAGGATCTTTAAGATTGGACCTCAAGGATCAAGATAGACTAGTGTATATGATGTCTTCTCTTATAATGATGATGATTGATCTCATTAGTCATTAGTATGGAGACATTGAGATACACATACAGGTGCTCATTAGTTAAATGTGTTAATTGAACCAACCATATTAAAAACCTTGAATGGTATCTTACAAAACTATCAATTAGGATTTTTTATCATCATAGTTGCATGATTGGACTTTTGACCTGAGTCACCAAAGATGCCTTGTTTGGAAGAACTTGTGCTTCGACCATTGATTTATGAATCATTGCTTAGATAGTTCAGTACAATGATGGATTGGGTATAGGAAAAACATTGTGGAGATAATTGAGCAAACAACAAGGAATCATCTACTCTCGGTAAATGAGAGTGAATGTCCTATTGAATAATACTCTAAATCCCTAGCCAAGATAAAGAATAATTGAATAAAGAGTTTTCCAATTGATCCAATTTCAAGTATAGAATCCTATAAAATCAATATACTAAAAAGTTGATAGTCCATGTCATACTTCTTTTTGATCAAGACATTAAATAAATGAGGGTTTATATCCATGCAGTAACTGATGATGGAAAGACTCAATAGAGATAAAATTATCCCTATAGCTATTTAGGATCATAAGATGTGACTTGTACCCTTCATGATCGATAGACTCATTAATCCATTATCAGATAACAAATTTATTAAATTAAATAGAATTGTTGTATTTTAAATAGGTCTTAAACAATAGGCTATTGGACCTAGTGAGTCACACACATAGAGACTTATCCATAAGAATAGTGATAAGGGTGTAATTTATAAAAAAATTGGGTTTTTATGAAAAAAAATCAAATTCTCTACAAATACCAATAGTTTTAGCCAAACTCTATTAAGCTAAGGATGAGAACCACACCCCCAGCGTCCTCCCTGTCTCTTCTCTTTAGAAGACGTTCATGGGTAATGGAGCTCTATTCGAGAAAAGTTTGTGAATGTCCAAGAGATTAGCCAACACATTCTCACACCATGTTCTTGAGTTCTCAAAGCTTCTAGAAAGATAATTTAGTGATTTTTTAAAGAGAGAAAGTCTAATTCATACTCATCAACATTGCTTGTCTTCCTAACCTTTTGTAGAATTTTAGAAGCACATTCTGGCTGATCCATCTGAAGAGAAAAGCTTCCTCTCCCTATCCTCTTTATTTTGAATAAATGAGACTCAATTCCTACTTTTGGATTGTTTGTGGCCGGCTCTGGAGTGAAGTTGCACCACCCGAATCCAATTTTAGACTGGTCACTTCCAATGACACCAAGCTTCATCATTTCTTCAACAAACTAGCACAAATTTGCTTTTCTTCTTCTGAATTCACACTCTAACCATCCCTCATCTTTTGAATCATTTTTATAATTTTTACTACATCATACTAATCTTATAAAATCAAATAAAAGAGGTTGGGCTAACCTTGAAATTGGTCAGTTTCATTTTAGTTGTTATTCCATACCCATTTTTTTACAAATAATACACATTATATGTTCTAATTGATCTTTTAATCAAACCAAGATAAAAACTTTTCTTCCTCGGCCGGCCAAAGAATGAGAAGTTGAAATCACATCTGTCTCCCCATGCTAAGGTACACAGTCAACCATTAAAAGCTTTATAGTTCATTACCATTTATGTTTTGAGCTTGCGGTTACTAGCGACCATGTTATTTTTCCTAATTTGATCCCTCCTTGCCCATCTTTTTTCTTTTCCATTTTTCTTTCTTCATCCCCTTCCCACACAACTTGAACCGTCTATTTAATACCTGAGTGATGCCGAGGGCTGAACATTCATGGACCAAGGCAAGTGTGGGTGAGGTTAGTTTTCCTTCCCTGAGGTTGGCTTGTTCATTGAGTTGATAGCTCTTTTTGCTATTACAGTGGGACAAGTAATCTCCTTAACCAAGTTTACTTGATGTTCATGTGCAAATAGTTTCATTTTTAGTTTGGTTCCCGTGCAAACCAACCCTTCTCTTAGACTCGTTCCCACATGAATCACCCTCTTCCCCCTTCATTTTAAAATTTGTCCCTACATTGATATCTTTTCATTTTTGTCATTTTCTAACATGTTCTCGTGTGATCCACCTTTTTTATTCCAAAATTTGTTCCAACATGAACCACCTTTCTTTTTCATTTGGTTCATACGTGAACGACCCTTATTTAAAATCAATTCCCACATGGACCAATCTTTTGATTTACTTTCAAGTGGGTCCCTACATGGACTCCTTTTCATTTTTTTCATTTCCCAACTAGCCCTTACGTGAACCACATTTTTCTTTCTAAAATTAGTTTCCACTTAAACCACCCTACTTTTAGATCAATCCCTACATGGGCCCCCCCTTTACCTTTGTTTCAGATCGATCCCCACATGGGCCACTTTCCTTTTAGCACTCACCATTTGGTTCTCGTGCGAACCACGCATTATTTATTTATTGCTATCAATATTGGTTAGTTATTGTCTTACTTGTACATTTAATTTTCAAAATCGCATTTTCTATCATGTCATTCATGCTATTTTATACTTAGATAGGTTTATTTCTTCTTATATTTGTCATTTCACAATTTGCATTATGTTTGTATTGGGTACCAAACTTGTATGATCCATAAGGCATCAGAGACCAGGGTTCACTCTCCCAACAAACATTCACCAGCAAACACACCTTCTTGGTAGTTATCGACCTCTCTTCCAAGAAATTTCTCTTTGGTTAATAGTATTTATTTCTACCAAGGTCTTCATAAGTCTCCAGACATAGAGTATTCCTCTCCATTGATCTGGTCAGTTGTACATTCTAGCTTTTCCCCTTTTTTGTTCTAATAATTTCTCACTAGGAAGGCTATTAAAATTTGTGGGCTTGTACTTGTTTGAATTAGATTTAAATTTTTTAACTTTTTGATTTGTTTGCCAAATTCCATCACATCTTCTTTTGAATATATTATAGGTTTTGTTCTTAAATTTTTTCTTTTCTTCCTGGGTAACAATTCTATGTTACAATATATTAGACTTTTATCGAATACTTTAAAAAAAATTAAAATAATTTTGTGAGACTATTTATAAATGCAGTTTGAAATTTTTCTTTAGATGTACTGGTTGTTTTTCTATAAATTTTTTGTACAAAAAAATTTAAAATTTATTATTTTTTTTAAAAATATTAGTCACGTTATTTATGATAACAGGTGAATATTTATTTATAAATTTATTACCTAATATCATATTTCCAAGTCTTCTTTTTGATTATATAAATATCTAAAATGACAAATTCTTCTTCAACTTCATTTTGTCTAATATATATAGATATATTTTTTTGAAATTTTATTTGAATTTAGCTTTTCAACTAATCCATTGAATGTTTATGGCTTAGGTAAGAATTCTATTTTTTGTTATTGGCCAGTATTTTTCTTCAACAATACTTTTTATGGCTCGTAAATCTATTATAAAGAAAAGATTATAATTTTACTCTTCTTCAATTTTAATTTTAATTCATATTCTATTTATTTGTCTTGTAACTTTTTTCAATTATATAAAGTTATGTACTTTACTTATTATAAGGTTTACTAATTTATTTTTATTTTTATTTTAATATTTGAGTCTTTTTCAAACCTTTTATTATTATAGTTTTTTCATGATACGAGATTTTTATTATTTCTTCAATCATTTGTAAATCAACATGTTTAACCAACATTTTTTTCTTTGATTGTTCCATAATATTTATCTGGAAACATAAATCCTAATCATGTAGTTATTATTTTTCTCTCTATTGGTTGTAGAAGAACATCCTCGTTCAAAAGAAGTGTAAAACCTATTTTAGACTTTTCTGGCTATTTTACATTTTTATCATATTTTATAATTTAAACTTTATACTTTTTATTAATGTATTTTTAAATTCATTTTTAAATTGTCTTTCCTTTCAAATCGTGTTTGGTAATTTGGTTATGATTTTTCCTATTGTTATTTATTTTGTTTTATTGTAAAAATAATTGTAAAAGTACTTATAGTTGTAGGGTTATAATGATTTAAAATATCATTTTTAATAATTAATGCTGCTGTGAAGAATTATAATAGTTTTGAAGTCTAGGATGGATTTCTTTATTGACATTTTCAATCGTTAATTCACGTTTTTTACAGTATTTTAGAATGTAAATATGTCTCCATCGAATGCTATATATTCTTATATTCGATTAGATGTTTCAATACTTATTTTCAATTAATTTACTATTAACAGGTGATATTGATGCCCCTGTATCTATTACTGCACTTACTCCTATTGATTTTATTATATTAATCTTTACTTGAATTTTGATTATAGTTAAATTGAAATATGTCTTTTAGTTATCGTCATAAATTTATTTTGGTTGTTCTTTATGTATTTATCTATACAACAAGAGTATCTCGGTTGATCCAGTTCTTTATCATTTATATCTTTTATTGTTAATTTATTAAAAAAAATAAATTTTATAATTTAATTATTTTATTTTTAGAATTAGTTTTCTACTAATTTGAGGGTTTTGTGGTTTAAGATCTTATAAGGCTTCGTACTAATCTTTAGGTAAACTTATTCTATCTACTTTTGGTTCGATGATTTCTAAGTATGATTCTTCATCTTCTAATATTATTATATTATGATGTACCAGTCTCGTAGGTATATCATTATGTTCCGATAAACTAGCCAAAAATTTTGTAGTTATTGTTAATAGTTTGTTTCCATCTGTCATTTCAATGTTTTTAAGTTCATAATATATATAATCATTCATCTGCATTTTAATCACTTAAGTTTATTGTATATTGTTGGAAGATTCTAAACTTTAGGTATTGATAAATTTAATTACTTTGTATCATTCTCATTATTGATTGTGCAAGATTTGTAAATATTTTGCCTGCTATTTTAATAGTGGTAAAAGAATCTATTCTTTTTCTAAAATTTACTTTTATGATTATGTCTATGCATCTCAAATATAAATATTTTAAGTTAAATTTTCTCTGATTAAATGTTAATATTTTATTTTTTTATTTTTTTATTTATAATTTCTATGTTAGTAATAGTCTTATTTGTTTATGCAAAGTCTATTGTTTGTTCAAATCTTTCTACTAATATCTTATCTTTTATCCATAGTTCCATTTTAACTTGTAAATTTTATTTTTTCTATTTCTTAAGTTGCATTATGTATTATATTATAAAAATCTTCATCAAAAATAATTGTTTTCTTGTTAGAATTTTCATTATTTTCTTCTATCATCTAGGTTTTAGAGGTAGAACTTTCTTCTTTAACTATTTCATTTGATGGTGTCCCGCGCTTGTAGTGCAACGGACACCCCCGCCCCTCCGGGGCGGCAATTCGCTGTCTCGAACCATGACCGCCCCGTTGAGGGCGGTGTTCTCGTGAGTGCAGACCACTGCACCACTATTCAAAAAAAGAAAAAACTATTTCATTTGATGTCATCATATAAATATATTTTATATTATTTTGTTGAAAAAGATCAAATTAATCTATTAATTCTTCAATATCAAAATTGCTATTATTATTCTTTTCTTCTTCACTTATGTCTTTTTCTTCATAAAATAGATCTTCTTCGGTCAATAATTCATATTCATAATTTTCTACTCCTAAATCATAAATTTCTTCAATTATATTCATATTTATTATATATATTTATTTTTTATAAACATATTAATATAATGACCTTCTTCTGCACATTTAAAACACTTGCATTTTATTAAATTTTATTTTTAAATAATTTATTTTGTGTTGAAATGTTTTTGGATTGTATTTTTTGTAAAAAAAAAATTGATAAAGATATTTTTTTAGAATTATATTTATTATAGTTTTAAGATATTTTATATTGTGGTTTAATAGTATTTTTTTTGAAAGGTTACTACGCTTGCAACGTGTTGGTGCATATTTATATTAAAGAGTTGGAAGTATTTTTTTCACAGCAATTTGGTGGATTAGGTGAAGATTTTATATTTTTGAAATAATTATTGATACTTATAAATGATTGTGTTAGAGATAATTCTCTGTAATAGTTTTTAAATAATATTATTCTACATTTTATTCTAGTAGATAAACTATCAATACTTGCTCTCTTAATTTTTGTTTCTCTTAAAAAAGTATGATAATAATTTTTTAACTTGGCATCCATAGTGGTGAAAATTTGTTGAAATATTTTAATTCCCAGTGAGGCTAGTTTTCTAGGGTAACCTCCAAACTCTATTAAAATATTCGATATAAATTTCTGTTATTCAACAAATATTACATACTCTCATTTTTTTTACAGTATAATTTCGATATCTTCTATATTTATAACATCAAGTTTAGTTAAAGCTGTAAGAAATTGTAATAATATAGTTTGCAATTGTAATAAAGTTGTTTCAAAGTTAGGCACCATTCTAATTTGTTTAAAGATTTCTTAATCTATTGGATATACTATCACATAAGCTATGAATCCTTTCATTTTACCTATAATAAAATTATTAGATTTTCTGCAATTAATTCATGATGTATAAATTGTAATGAAAATATTAATTGACACCATTAAATTATAAAATTTGCTCTTTTATGTTCCGGAATAGGGTTTATATTAAACATAGTATCATGCAGATTTTTATTTAAGGATTCTTGATTTTTCCTATTTTTGAATTAAAAACGGTACCTTTTTTGTTGGATAATAACTATCATTCCAACTATGATAACCATGTTGACTCCATGTAATTGATCTTTTTCAATATGTTTGTTTAGATAGCATTTGTTGATTAAGAGTTGAGGCAAATGTACGGTTTACAGATGACTATCATTCTTTAATTATTTGTAGAATTTGTATATTTTCTTTAGGCATATCTATTTGGAGTGTTTTGATATTATCTATTATTTATTTCAAAAAATATTTAGATATTATTTCTTCATTTATTTCAAAATATGGTTTATAATTATATTATTTGAATGTCATAATTCATATCATAATATTCTTGAATTTATTTTAAATTATTTGTTTTTAAGTTCATTGAGTAATGTTCTATTTTAAGAATCTCTTTATGCTCTAAATATTGTTAGAAATCCAATTCTAAGTAAACTTTTATGGATTCAATTTCTTCAAATTTTTTAATCTTGAAAATATCTCTATAATTAAAAATAAAGTATGAGATTCTATTTGAATTCATTGTATCTAAGTCAATTTTAGGTGAACTTGTTATTGAAATTTTTTGTATTCTATTTTCAATTGATTATAAGATTTTATAATTTTATTCTATAATTTATTATTATATTTTATTTATAAAATATATTTAAATTTTTTTATTTAATATCACTTGTAACTTCTACCATACGACTAAAATTCTTTTTTGCATGCAAATTATCATTAACTATGTTAATTAGTTTGGATGTTTCTTTTATTTGCTAGATATCCTTCGGGCTCTATCACCTTTGAATAAATTTTTTTGGTATTTCAAACTACTACAAAAGGGCACACCAAGTTAATAATCACGAAGAAAGGAAGAGAAAGAGTAGAAATAGATATATAACATAGAAGGACAAACAATTAGAACAATACCTTATCGAGCAAACTTGGCTATGATACCAAATTTGTGCTGGCTGCACACGGTGTGAGGATCAGGATGGATTGATCCTCGACAGTGGGACGGATCGACAACTTTAGGGAGGTGTCACGCCCGATATTTTAACAAGTACAACGGAATAATTCAACGACGCGATCGAAGAAAATTAACCCCGTAAAAATATCTATTTGGGAAAAATGAAGACAACTAGGTCCCAGTTCATAATTTCGTAAATTCAAATTCAAATACATCACTAATCACTACAATCTAAACAAAATTATATACCATCTAAGACATAAGAATCATCCAAGTGCCTTGTAGAAAATCGAACCACCATGTTTCAATTATGATAAACCTGATTACTTGAAAAATTGATAAGATGATTGGAATGAGTACGACGACTTAGTAGACATGCCATCATCCGTCAAATCAGATAGCCAAAAGACCTTAAATGTTAATTAAATTGGTACCCTAACATACAACCAATTATATATAAGTATAGATCTAGTCAATATAATAAATATTTGTCTTAATCCACATATTTTAAACCGCCAATCAACACCTGTAGGCATAGCAACCAACACCTTTAAACATCCTAAAATGACCTGAAAAGATGGGATAAACATATGCATGATCACCAACTACATGCTCTCTATGATGATACCACTACAAATAAGACATATCATGCATATGTCATGCGCACAACCTGATAAATGACAATGCACCTTTAAAATATCATGCCCTAAATGCACCTATCCTTTAATAGATGCATCTATCTTTTACAAAGTTTCTTATCAGCAAGGAATGTGTCGTCTTGCCACCTCAACTAGCTAACACCAGATGTACCATATATAACAGTACCATATAGCTAAATAAAATCCCATAGTGCACCTAAGCAGTGGCGGCACAGGGACAAACCATAGTATCCAAGATCGAAGGACGCACCGAACTGTTATAACCTCTGCTGCCCTCGGGTCATGACTAACTAATCAGGTGTAGTTGTTTTCATTACATTTTTAATGCATAATGCATCCACATAATTATGCCATGCCATGACTAAAATATGCAAGAGATAACATAAACCATATCATGCAATGACAAACATACAACCAATGTAATTACTATGAGTAACCACAACTAAATAACATGTTTACGATGCTAGAACTATAAAATGACAAGAATAGATGAAGACCAACATGATACCACATCAAACACTCAACCAAACATAATATAAACAACCCAATTAGACCCCATCTCTTGGTTAAACAACAATATCATAGCCAAAAAATTAGGTTAATAAATTAGCTAAATATTATATAATCTTGTCAACCTATCTCCACACATATATATAACAAAATAACTTAAAATAAATAACAAAAAGACTAGCTAAATACATGCTAACTAAAAGGACTATAATCAATTAACAATTTACTAAATTAACATGTCGAATAAAATAGTATAATTACCCGAACAAGACCCCTATCACAAACAAAAAGGAACATCACTAACCACAATAGTTAACCGTAACATACAACACTAAATAAGTTAATTAAATCAATATTAATTATTAAAAATTATAGAGAATTAAGTAAAAATTTTAAATGATAATAGACACGTCAAGTGTGCCTATTTGATCGATGTTGAAAAAGTCAAGGATCGTTGACCAAAAATGATACTAAACGTCGATGATGTGATGCACAAATCGGAGCCACCCAACAGATTATCTCATACCACTGGGGCTATTGAAATTAAGAGATAGATTAGGAAAATCAGCCATCGGATCAAGAGGAAGAGAGAGAATTTAAGAAAGATAAATAAAAGAAATATTGGAAGAATAATAAAGGGAGAAGAAATAGGAGAGAGAGACTCACAGTGCACAGAAGAGGACGGAGTGCACACCGGCGCACAAGAGGGCAGTGCAAGGCAGCAAATGGAGGGCACACGGCGCAGGCGGAGGGCGAGGATGGGGCGGCATGCTGACGTCGACGAGGCTGACACGGAGGGCGGCGGGCGGCGGACGGCGGCGAGGCGGTGTCTGCACGCGGCGCGGAGGTGAACGGCAGGTGGAGGTGGCTGCGTGGCGTAGCACGGGAGCGGCACCGCGCGAGGAGGCACGCGCGGCGGCTGATGGCGCGTGCATGGATGATGATGGGCACGTGACGCGGTTGCATGGTGGGGCCACGGTGGCTTCACGCGGCAAGGCAGCGACATCGGGGGGTGACGTCAGTGCCGGCGAGAGACGAAAGAGGGAGGCGGGAGAGCGGCTGGTGGTGACAGCCGCTTGCGGCCGAGTGGAGGAGGAAAATGGAAGGGAAAAAAATGAACAAAGGAGAAGAAAGAGAGACTGCGGTTCCGAAGATGGTTAGGGTACGAAGAGCAACAAAAGTAAAAAGAATAAATAAATAATAATTACTCATTAATAATATTAAATATTATTAACTCTAAAATTTTCGTTGACGTTACAGGATGAAGTTACGGGCGTTCCCAAAAAAAATGAAAAAAAAAACAAGCGTACGCACCAGCCCAACACAAAGTAGATCAAATCGGCTGAAGGCGCAGCTACGCCAATATTTCTGACTCGAGTTCTGACAGACCGGAGAGCGAACAATAGCCACGGCACACTTTGTCGCGTGAGAACAAAAACTCGGCAGCTAATGGAGATGCCTAGTGAGAGCGGGCCCTGCCCAACAGAGCCATTTGGTCGGACTCGGAGAGTTGTCCGAATCCGCTCCGGATCAAAAAACCACGGAGAAAGATTGAACTTGAAGGATGACCAGGCTTCTGCGGAACAAGGAACCTCACAAGATCGAAGGGCGAACTGCCGAGTCTGACTGCGCCCATCTACGATATCTAATGGCCTGTTTGATTAGAATATCAAAAATGATACTGTATTAGTATTGATATTGATATTCTTAGAAGACGAAGTATCAATATCAAAATTGATACAAGTTGACACTTGTATTACATAACATGTGTTGTTTGCATTACAAATTTCAAAATTGATACTATTAGCCAAACATCTCAAAGTGATTACTAACAATATCAATTTTAAAATTAATAGTGATAGAGGTGTCTAATAGTGTTACCAAACAGGGCATAACGTATGGGATAGATTCCCTTATGGCTCCGTGTAGATCGGAAGAGTGCAATGTCGAATGCAAGAATCCAACGGTGCAGAAAGATCGTGAAATCACACTGGACCCTAAAAAATGTCAAGGCGGTGATTAGGATTGTAAACGGATTAGATTCAATAACAGAATCACCAAAATTTAATTTTGATTCTAAAATTGAGAAGATTTGATTTTGATTATGATAATTTCAAAATTAATGTGTTTCAATTTCAATCCCTGATTTCATTATCAGAATTGAAATCGAATCTAATACTTTTTAAAATATATATTAAATATTAAATATATTTAAAAATAAGTTAATAATGTACATATAATTATTAAAATTTGATATAATATCTTTAAAATTTTATTTTTATTATTTTATATATATTTATATTATATTTATTTATTTATTTACTTATTTTATATATTTATTTTATTTTATTTATATATTTATTTTAATAAAAAAAATTAACTAATTTTAATTTCAATTTTAATAAATTATTAGAATATTCAATTTGAATAAATTATAAGACACAAAATAAATTTTAAACTTGTTAATTTTTATTGAAATTAAATTAAAATATTAGAATATCAGATTCTATTTACATCACGTGATGCCTTTTTGCTGCGACGTCAAAGAATCCTGGACGGATCAAGTGACAAGGGGCTGGCATCAATATGACGTTCGGGGTGAAGAAAAAAAATCATGGGTGGGAGCTGTTGAAAAGTAGGGTTACAAGTAAACGGGTCAGATTTAGTATTATGTTTTTCATTCTCACCGAAGCTAATAATTTTGTTCGGCAAGAAACGTCGACGTTCCCCTGGGCTTATCGCTTCCACAGACTTGTTTGGCAAGAAACGTCGACGTTCACCCGGGCTCATCGCTTCCTTCTTCTTCCGTCGATATGTCATCATCGTTCGGCAAAAAACAATCTAAATCTAAATCTTATTTGAATATACAAGTTTTACATTTTTTACGACAATCATTATTGTACATAAAGAGAATGAAAATAAGATTGGGACATAATTAAAAAATCAATCTTATTTATCAAATATTAATTTTTTTAAAAATAACATATATTTTAGTTTGAATCGGAAAATTTATTATCAACCAATATTATGAATAAATAATATTTTACAGAAACGAAGGATGACCATGGAGGTGGGGGTAGATCGTGAAAACCTCCAACTTCGAAAACCGCCACTAAGGTGATAGTTACTGGTGTCCAGAGATTGTTCCCAAACAACAGAACCTAAAAAATCAGATGCCGAAGCCATCTTTGTCAAACCGAACACTATTGAGTGAAAACACAATCCCGTGAAGAAGGCAATCGGATGGCGACAACTTGCGGAGGAAGCAACTGAGGATGTAGAAACAAAACTCTGGATTGTGGGGACGACGACCTCAATGGCCTGACCCTCATTTATGTCACGACCCGAAAAAATGTAGCGGAAAACTTTTTTTCCGAAACTTGACAGCAGGATAAAACCCAAAATAAATAAAGAAGCTTGACAACAAAAACATAATCATTAGACACAACCAAAATTAAATAAACTGATCTAACATCACATCTATCATTCAATAAATAAAACTGATTCAACATCAAATCACATACTAAACCGTTCACAAGGCCGCGTTCATATAAAATAACATAACACAACTAAAAGTTCCCAACTAAACAGACTAAACAAAACTCTAATTGAGACACCATAAAGTGCTGGAAAATAAATGCCATAACTACTAAACAACCACCTCGAACACCGAAAACACGAATATCCAATGTCTTCAAGGTCGGTGTAATCCTGCTCCACCACTGACGTCTCTTCCAAGACTGCCTCGGTATTCTCCTCCTCCTCTTCAAGACATGTTGAAATAATTAAACCACGGGGTGAGTCATATAAAATGACTCAGTAGACACTCCATCATCCGTCAGATCGGATAGCCAAAAGGCATTAAAATGTTATTTAAATAAGTACCCAAACCTACACCTTTTGTATGTAAATATAGAACTAGTCAATATATTAAGTATTTGACTTAAATCACACATTTTAAACCTTCAACTAGCACCTAGGGTAACCCGACCAACACATATATGCACCATAAAATGATCTAAAATGACGGGATAAACATCCATAGACACCTGCTATATGTTCCATAAAATGATGGACTATAATTGAGACATGTAATTCACACCATGCAACATAATATGATAAAAAAATAAAGTAAAATGCATCACTTGAACACCTATACCATGCTCTGAAGTAAATGCACATATCCTCTAATAAAAACCACATATTTTTCTTATTAGCAAGGAATGCGTCATCTTGCTATCTCAACCAGCTAACACCAGATCTATCATATATAGCAGTATTATTTAGCTAAACGAAATCCCATAGTGCACCTAGGCAATGGTGGCATAGGGACAAACCGCGGTATTCGGGATCGAAAGATGCACCGGACTATTCTAACCTCTGTTACCCTCGGGTCACGACTAACTAGTTTGGTGTAGTTGTTCCATTTACATTTTTAATGCATCATGCATCCACCTAATTATGTCATGCCATAACCAAAATATGCAAGAGATGACATAAACCATACCATACTATGACCAACATGCCACCAATGTAATTATCATGACCAACCAAACGTAAACAATATGTTCATGATGCTAGAACCATAAAATGACAATAATACATATGAGTTAGTATGATACCACCACAGACATTCAACAGAACATGATATGAATAGACCCAATCAGATCATATCTCTTGGTTTAATGACATAAACATGGCTGAAAATTAAGATAAATAAGCTACTTAATCAATATCTAGTTTAATTATCAATCACCCTACTAGGGGTGTTCATGGTTTGGTTTGGTTTGGTTTTCAAGTATTTTTTTCTCAAACCAAACCAAACCAAATTATCTTCCAAACCAAACCAAACCGAACCAAATTAGTTCGGTTTGGTTTGGTTTGGTTCGGTTCAAACCATATTTTACTAAGGTGTAGTAGATATATCAATATATAATTTTGTTTTGTTTGTTTTAAATCATATTCTATTAAAATCTTGTGTATATATTTATACATTACATTAATTTTACTTTAAAATTTTTTGAAACAAATTTAGTTTTATATGAAAAGATGCATAAATACTATCTTATATATAACTTAAACTAAAATATTTAATCCAATTCGGGTTATTCGGTTTATCGGTTTGGTTTGGTTTGAAGGGTCATTGAAACCAAACCAAACCGATCAGTAGTTCAAACCAAATCAAACCGAACCAAAGTACTGGTTTGGTTTGGTTTTTCGGGTTGAACCGAACAGTGAACAGCCCTACCCTACATATACAATGATATTAACTCGAAAGAATAACCATTGACTAACTAAATATAGGTTATCAAAGAGGTACTAAAATCAGCCAAGAACATGATGATTAACATGCTAGACAATCTAAAATAACTCTAATACAACTTCCATTACATGCGAAAGAAACAACATCGCTAATCACGATAACCACAACATACAATGCTAACCCGGCTAATTAAATCAATAATAATCACTACAAATCATAGAGGATTAAATAAGAAATTTAATGATAATAGTCACATCAAGGATGTCTACAGGATTGATGTTGAAGAAATCGGGAACCGGTGACTGAAAAGAATACCGAACGTCGACGACGCGGTGCACAAATCAAACCAACCAAACGGGTTGATCCACACTACCCACAGTGCTGGAAAGAGGGACGGCGGATAGGGGGTGCCCAGGCGCATAGTGGCTCAAGGTGGAGAGGCGCGCGGCAGCAGTGCGGCTGGCCACCTGGGCAGCTGACGTCGGCGGCGAGGACGGCGTCGACTGCTGGCCGTGAGCGCAGCGCGGGGGCGGCATCGCGTGGGGAGGTGCGCGGCGGGCGGAGGTGGCTACTGCCGAGGCAACGCGGGATGGCGGGCAGGACCGAGCGGGCAAGTGCTAGCGGTCATGTGCACTTGCACTCAGGGGCAATCGACGACAGCCGCAGGCGCAGCGGCTGACCGACCGGAGGGGGGGCTTCACGTGGACATGCGGCGGCGGCGACTGGGTGGCGACAATGCAGCTGGCAGCACACTCTCGCACGGCCGAACATTGACGAGGCGGAAAGTGCTAGGCCGCGATGAGGAGAGCGAGTTGAGGCCAACGACGGAGGACAGAGAGATGCTGACGGCGAGGCCAAGGTGGTGAGGGTGAAAGCCAAGGCTCTCGCGACGCTCGGAGGAGAGATAAAAAACGAATTGGTGGCTGTATCGGGAGAAGGAAACGGTGGAGACTTTAACGAGGAGGAGGAGAAAGAGGCAATGGTGAAGGGTAATTAGGAAGAGGTTAATTAGGATAATAACACTTAAAGTTTAATTTTTAAAAACTATTAACCTAAATAAAAAATGATATATTACAATTTAAACGTGTGAATCTCTATTTTTTTAGAGTATAAAAGATGTTCTCTTCATCGAACTCTTGACGAGAGTGAATTCGCGTATTATACGTGTTTGATATGTCACGTCCATGTCAAACGAATAAAATGGATCGTTTACGTCTCAAATACAAACGTGCGTTTTAATATGCAAATATACAAAGTCACCCGAATGAAACGGGTACCAAACGCCGGTCGAGCCTGGCTCGATTGGCACGGGGACCTGCGCCTGGGGGCACAGGTCGCATCTTCGAGCCTCCCGGCGGCACTAGCCGGGCGTCCCCGGGGGGGGACGACCTGTGGGGTTCGACGGGGTCGAACCCTCGCCACCCGCGGCAGCTGCGGGACCTCTGGCCACTGGGCCACATGAACAAAAAAAAAAGAAAGAAACGGGTACCAAACGGAAAATCGTTTTAAACGCATGTTTAATACGCAACCCTTTAATTCTGATTTCTTACTATTTTATTCAATGTAAAAGCTGCCTTAATCGCAGAGCCAGTTTACGTGATCTTCTCTTTTGTCGTTTTTATCGTACCTGTCCCAAAGCTCTGGAGCCCGAACGGAAGGTCAAAGCTTTACAGAGCACTTTCACGCAATGTCATCTTCCCTTCGAGCATTGCACCATCTGCAGCGCTGCCATCACCCCCTCACCTTCCTTGCTTGTGTAGGTAGCCCATTGGCCTGTGCTAGAACACTGTGGTGACCACACTGACCAGCAGCCCGTTTGAAACAACTATCCTGCAACCCCGCCATCGAGTAGAAGGATTGCACACAGCATAAGAAGAGCCAGTCCCTGTCCTCAGCTTTTCTGTGCGTTGGCTGTCCAGCGCCCGAACAAAACACTGTTGTGCCAAAACTAGGGGTGTTCATGGTTTGGTTTGGTTTGATTTTTGAGTATGTTTTCTCAGACCAAACCAAACCAAATTATCTTCCAAACCAAATCAAACCGAACCAAATTAGTTCGGTTTGGTTCAGTTTGGTTCGGTTCAAACCATATCTTACTAAGGTGTATTAGATATATCAATATACAATTTTATTTTTTTTGTTTCAAATCATATTATATTAAAATCTTGTGTATATGTTTATACATTACATTAATTTTACCTTAAAAACTCTTGAAACAAATTTAGTTTTATAAGAAAAGATGTATAAATACTATCTTATATATAACTTAAACAAAAATATTTAATCCATTTCGGGTTATTCGGTTTATCGGTTTGGTTTGGTTTGAAGGGTCATAAAAATCAAACGAAACCGATTGGTAGTTCAAACCAAACCAAACCGAACTAAAGTACTAGCTTGGTTTGGTTTTTCGGGTTGAACCGAACAGTGAACAGCCCTAGCCAAAACTCTGCAGCCCACATAGGCCACAGGTGCCAACAGACCCAGCACTTTGTTGCTAGCACCAATACAGAAGTAAGATCAAGAACAATATAGTATTTTACTATTCATCCTTTGCCTTTTTGTGGTTATATTTTTTTAGATTGGTGCCATTGCTTTTATGCGTACGTTGTTGTTTCTATGTCTAGAAAAAATTGAGAGAAATAGTTTTCTTTTCAGCTTAATCTTCAAGACCCAAGAAGTTGAATTTTTAATAGCATATCAACCGTCTGATTCTTTCAAATCGATTCAGGTTTTTTTTGTTTTTATATTCGGCATTGCTATCTAAATACTTAATTAATATGCTGATGTTTAAATTTGTTATGTGATGTCCCTATTTTATTTATCATAAGAAGATGGTGAGGTCAAAACAAAAATTTTGGAATTACGCTGAAGATCTTGGTTGTCGTTTTAAATGCAAATTTTGTGAAAAAGAGTTTTCCGGAGGGATTGCTCGTGTAAAATCTCATTTAGCCGGCATAGTAGGTCGTGATATTCAAATATGTTCAAAGGTGCCGGAAGAAGTTCAAGCTGAAGTTTTTCTAGCTATTGAACGTAGTAATAAGAAAAGTAGAAGTTCAACATCTTCATCAAATATCCATGAAAGTAGAGAAGAGTCTGCTTCTTTATTCAGAGCTCCAAATAGTGCCTCAAATCAATATATAATTCCACAGTTGAATCATAAGAAAGATAAGGTGAACTTAGAAAAGAAGATTACAAATTTCTTTATCATGAATAATATTGTATTTAATGTGATTCAGTCAGGATCATTTATTGAAATGATGAAAGCTCAATGTGATTATGGAACTGGTTTTATAATGCCAAGTTATTCAACTTTATGTACTAGACTAATTCCAGAATCAAGAAAAGATGTTGAAGAATATGTTCTTAATGTGAAAAAATCATGGACATCAACAGGATGTACAATAATGTCTGACTCATGGACTGATATAAGAAGAAGATCTTGGGTTAATGACATTGCATATTCTCCATTAGTTGCAGTGTTTATAAAATGTTTTGAATGTTCTGAAGAAAGATTGACAAGTGAATATCTTTCAAATATATTATCAGGTGTCATTGATGAAATTGGTCCACAGCATATTGTGCAACTTGTTACAGATAATGCATCAAATTATGAATCTGCTAGTGATATATTGATGGGAAAGTATCCTCACTTGTATAAGATTCGTTGTGCAACACATGGTATTAACTTATTTTTGAAGAACATTTATCGATATTTTTTTTGGGTTAAGAATGTTATTGATGATGGAAAAAAAATTGTTGACTTCATGTATAAGCATACTCTTGTTTTACAGATGATGAGAAAATACATAGAGCAAAAATAATTAAAAAATCCTTGCAAGACAAGATTTGCTACAAATTTTTTGATGTTACAATCAATCATTGACGTGAAAAATCATTTGCGAATTCTTGTAGCATCTTCTGAATGAAGAGGTGTAAATTACACTAGATCTCCACTCGGAATACAAGCAACTCTCATTATTCAAAATGAATCATTTTGGTTAGAGGCTAAAGAGGTGATTGAGTTTCTTGATCCTATAATTCGAGTACTTCGTTTGGTTGATAGTGATGGCTCAACTGCAGGATATTTGTATGATGCTATGCTATGAGCTAGAGAGACATTGAGGCGACGTATAGAAACTAATGAATCAAAGTACAAGACAATACTTGAATTATTTGATCAAAGAAAAGATAGAAACATACTTCATCCAATTCATGAAGCTGCTGCAATTCTCAACTCAGCTTATTTTTGTAGAGCATCATTTATTGATAATGGTGACATAAAAAATGGCATCGATTATGTTTTGAAAAGGATGCTTAAAGAAAATGAACGAGCAGATTTTGTCAAGAAATTTGTGGCATATCGTAGTAAATCTCAGAAATTGTTTACTTACACTAGATTGACATTGATGGAAACGAATCATCCACGTAAGTTTTTCATTCTGAGATTGCTTTTCCTTTTTTATCATTAATACTATTTCTCATTTTATGTGATATTTTGTAGGTGTTTGGTGGGATTACATGGGAAGTGATGAAAACTTTTTTATCATCAAGAGAATTGCTATACGCATTCTTAACCAACCTTGTAACTCATCAACTCGTGAACAAAATTGGAGTGCATGGGACGCTGCTCAAACAAAGAAAAGAAATAGACTAACTCTAGAAATGCTTGAAGATTTGGTTTATGTGAGAATGAATTCTTTGATGATGTCAAAATTTAAAGATCATGAAGAAGAAGATTTGAAACCAATTGATCTTGACAAGATTGATATACTTGTTGATGACTAGTCAATGAATACGTGCTTCGCACGTGTTTATAGATTTTGAAATATTTATCAATATTATACTTACATATAACATATTTTATTTAATATCATACTTACACAATATTTAAATATTTTATTTGAATTTATTAATAAACTTTTACAAGTATGTACTTCAGGAAACACGAGAAAGAAGTAAGCCAAAGGCACTTATATCTCCGTCAATTTCCTATCGACTTAGTTTAACTATCAAATCGATCAACTTCTTTGACCACATCAATGATGCCCTCCATTTTCTTCATTATTTCTGAAAAGAATCCATCACTTGGTAGCCTTTTGATACAATTCAAGTCAACAATACAGGTAAACGTATACGGCGGATTCACGTCTAATATGACGGCAGAATATGATTATATTTTAACCATTTTTGTTTTTGTCCCACTGTTATGCGGTCCGCCTAAGCTGATCCATTGACGTGCTCTGAAAGATGTCTGCATTCCCGACTCAAAACCATCACGCCTGTGATGCTCCATGATCTACACAAAAACACATGATCACTTAACAGGTGGTAACAAAATCTAAAATGTATTTTGTATATGCATAAATGCGAGCAACTGTACTGAGAGACATGGTCCAGCTGGAAAGCCCTTCATCTGAACAGCTTGTTGCATAACACAGACTTGCTATAATCTAATCAACCGCGTGCCCTGTTTTATCGCGGGAACCAAGTTCACAAGCAACTGGGCACATGCAACACAAATACAGCTCCTATCCTAAGAAATCATGAGCTCCTTTATTGACCAAGAATCAAATCACGGAAGACCCTTCTTCCTCATACACCATGGAAGAGAGATGGAGTGTTGGAGAAGAGGATGCTTTTGAAGCAATGAGAGCTGCAGATCACAACCTTGACCGGCGGTACCATTGTTACCCTCGGTGAGGACGTGGTTGCGGGTGATGTCCTGGAGGTAGCAGCATCCGTTGAGTGCCATGGTCGGCTCAAACTCATCTCGCAGCATCTGCAGCACCTTCCTCACCCCAGCTTCACCTTCTGCCGCCAAAGCAAATAGCACAAGCCTTCTAATCTGAAAGCAGGCATTGGGACAGGTTTCAGAAGCATGTTAGTGGACTGGATGCAGATGGGCTCTTGGCATGGTTCGAACCATCCGCCGATATATTTTAGAATAGATCTATATATGCCAACACGATTTAGGTAGGGAAACTGTGATTTTTATAAAGATCAAATCCACCTGGATCGAGACCGATTCGGGTTGATTTTGGTAAAATTGGCTGCCAAGGGAGACAGTGTCTTCCCCGCTCGGGATCCTGGTATATCGGGCCCATCCCCTTGAATCATCAGATCTTGTATGATATTCCTTTCCCACTGCATGATATAGCAGGTAATGCTGAATTTTGGGGTGCTAATCTGACTCCGAAAAAGTCAGATTGAATTAAAGTCTCTTTAAGAAGTATGTGTTATTTTTTTACTTTGTTTAAAATTAATAAAGCAAGTGCATTACTTACTTAAAAATACATCAACAGTAGCACTACATAACTTTATGTTTATTGTAGTAATCGTCAGAGTTTAAATTCCTAAACGTTTCATAATGTAAATTTGTATATTTTTTAATATGTAATGAATTTTATTGGAGGTTTAAGCAGAAGATGAAAAGTTGAAATATCCTAACATGATCACAGGTAGCAATCTTTAGTATGAGTGACAAAAGATGATAGTGTGTAAAGGCCTATTTGGTTGTAGTATTAAAATTTAACTTCTTATGTGATATGAAGCTCCTGAAGGGTCCCACGACCTAAAAAACAAATAAAAAAGAAGAAAAAAAACTAAAAAACATAACAAACAAAAATAAAAAAAAATTACCTAGAAAATCAGAAAAGGATAAGAAAACAAAAAACACACCAAAACCCAACTTTCAAGCAAAAAACCACTCAACAAACAAACAAAATTCTAATAAAGTTGAATAAACATAAAGACAACAAAAAATCAGTCAAACAGAAAAAAAGAAAACGGTAAATTAAAAAAACAAATTTGTGAAACTGAGAAACGTAAAGTAAACCTTGCAATAAACTTTGAAATCGAGAAAATAGTAAATTGCATAACGCTACAAAAAATTGTAAAAACTCATAAAGCTGTAAAATTGGGAAAACCTGAATAAACTGTAAAACTATGAAATTGAGAACAATAAGCTGAGAATTGCAGAAAGTAGAAAGACTGAGCAAAAAAGACTGATTACGGAAACATAAAAATGCAAAATAGAAAGATGAAGCTGAAACCTGAAACCGAGATTTAAAAATTTAGTCCAAAGCTGAAACTTGAAACTCTAGTAATCAAATCTCAAATTCGAAAGGTCTTCACATGCATATTAAAACCTGAAAGCTTCCCAATTGAAAATAAAAAACAACAAAACCTCTACTCGAAAGATGACAAATCAAAATAATTAAAGTACAAACCAACTCAAAATATTTTACAAGTACATATATTTGAAATTTAATTTGTTGTTATAAACTAAGCTACCAGGATATAATATTTTATATGAACTATGTTAATAGAACCACGTCCACAAAGTCCGCAAAGTCTAATCAATGCAACCAAAAGGTTAATACAATGGATGGATCCTCTAATGTCCATCAAAGGCAAATGAGGTTATATCCTACCCAACAAGCATGGCTTGCATGCCTTCTCTCGTATATGTAATTCATGTCAAGCAATGAGTGAACTTTCATGTTCAATGATTGTGATGTTATAGAGAGATTTAACAGTTCTATAAACTTCGAAGGATGCAAAATTAATTGGAGAATCTTAAACCATAAGCAATCCGTACTTCATTAAATGTGAAATCAATAAACAAATTCTAAAAAAAGGTGAAGATTAAATTCTACCATTAAAATAGTCAAAAACCTATTTTGCAAGCTGCAAATCTGAGAGTTCTAATCTGGAAATTCAAATTCCAAATTAAAAAATGGCTTATTAAATAAATTTCAATCACAATGATTTATAAATCTAAAATCTAAAAAAAAGGAGACAAATTCTTAAACATCAAACTGAAAATTCAAATTCTCTAACAATGGAATTTTAACTCAAAAGCACAAAATCAGAGTTAAAAAAATGTCATATCAAATAGTGGTGTAAAGATCACTCACCAGTTCTTAATCAAAAAAACTGCACTGGCCACAAAGCAAACAAATTAACCAAAATAATCAAATTGCAAGTCCGAATTGAGCCTACAACAATTTATAAGAACAATTGACATTTGAACAATGCAAAACATAACAATATATGAAGATTGTGTATGAAGAATTGACATAATTAAAAATTTAAGAATCCATAAAATCTTAATTTAATCTTATGTTGGGTAGTGTTGAATATCATGGTTTGTCAGTGTTGCATAATATGATTTTGTGGTTATTTTTTTCTTCTTACCATATTTCTTGTTTTGTGTATCCTCCTATCTTCACTATTTTCTAGATTGGAGAAATATGCAATTAATATATCTATCCCACTTATCAAATATTCAATGAACAATCTAGGGGCAATCCAGATGGAACAAATCAGCAGATGCAATTAATATATGTATCCCTTTTCCTTGGCAATCCTTTTATTCTGGTTGTCTCTCTTTAATTTCTACTAATCTTTTGTTAATGCATTCATTGTAGCAATCACTTCCAGAAAATACACAAAAAGAGAATGGAGGATTAAACAGTTGAAATCATGTGAAGTACTTAAAAGCTGTAAGTATGGACAACGCTTGAGCCGAATACAAAACCATAAAAATCCACAATATTAGAAATAACAAGTATGAGAAGACATCAAATGGCAGTGGTGGCACAATAAATATTTTGTAAAAGTTAATGACCTCTACTTTCATATCTAAACTGTTGAGAAACTATATTCAACAAATGATCCACATAATAAAATGATATGCCTGTTTTTAATACAACAAGATCTGGCAAGTCTGGCACTGGCAAAAGACATCTACGACAGGAGGAGTAGAAGCAGAGGAGAAAGGACAATATGCCAACTATTTCTTGCACTGAAATTGCCAAAGGATATCTTCACTTAAGTTGAAACGTGATTAGGAGTCAAAGAAGAGTCCAATTCCTAGTCAAATATGAG
This sequence comes from Cryptocoryne crispatula var. balansae, assembly GCA_036172225.1. Classification (NCBI taxonomy): domain Eukaryota; kingdom Viridiplantae; phylum Streptophyta; class Magnoliopsida; order Alismatales; family Araceae; genus Cryptocoryne; species Cryptocoryne crispatula. The sequence continues at coordinate 30,768,431 of CM069930.1, read as the reverse complement.
AAGTTTGTTCCTCCATATCCTTGTGGGGTTTTGGAGATTTATTTAATGAATGGCAATTGGCATATAATCTAAGGGCTGGAAATCTTTTAAAGCTCAAGTGTTGGATCTTGAGATTACCGAATTCTTAATAGGGTAATGGATCTGCCTTAATTATGATTGGGTGATAAATAGAGGAGATGATGAGATGATAGTGAGGACACAAGATCCAAGGGCTGTAATTGTCTCAATCATTAAAATATGGATCTTCATCTTAATGGGTCCTTAATGAGATAATGGATCCTTCTTTATTATGATCGGTTGTGATTAAAGGAAAAGATATGTTAAGATGATGAGGGTGGCACAGAAATTCAATCGCTAAGATGCACCTATGAGTCAAGTTATGGATCCTACCTTTTTTTGGTCCCTAGTCTAGATGTGCATGTGATCACATGTGCATGTGAAAGGCGAATTGGTCAAAGGGGGTGGAGATGGGGAGGTGGGTGGTTTCATCGGGTTTATTTCAGCACATATACTTATTTAGGGCATTTTTGGAGTCCGGACATGTCTAGCCTCGTCCATTGTTGTTAAAATTTTTCTCTATGAGTAAGCTACTGACCACCAACCCCCAAACGTGTTCTTTTTTGTTTTTTTTTCCTTGATTTGGAGTATAACTATTTTTAAGGGAGGATCATGCATTCTCATCAAATGCCTTCCTAAGTCATGCCCTTTGAGTTATTTCAAAGGGAAACTTCTCTACATTGTGGAGGTTTAGAGACAGAGGATTTAAGAATTAAATTTGCTATGAATTGATAGCTGAATCATCAAGGACATTTCTTCAATGATTTACTTTACTTTACATATAGTAGTCATATTTAAGAACAAAAAAATCATAATCAAATCAAAAGTTCTAGTATAAAATTTAAACCAAAATATTTAAAAAAAACTTAATCCTGAAATCCAGAAGAAGTGAATTTCATATTCTAGAAAGTCACAAAATCTAAACCTTGTGTGATTCGAAAAGCTCATATCTAGGAATCTGAAAACAAAAATAAGTTAAAAATCTTCAAAACCAAAATGCAAGACCAAAAGTTCATAAATATCTGAAATTGAAGAGAACAAGATCCCAAGACTTCTAGTTCTAAAACTATAGATCCAAGAAGCATCGAAACCTCAATTTCTCAAGTCCAGAGCCCCCCCCATTTTTTAAATATGAAAATTCACTGAAACTTAAATCTGAACTAAAATCCTCCACATGCATTGAGTTAAAACAAACACCATTTAAATAAACCAAATCACATATGAACTTCAATCAACACAAATCTAAATCACTTCAAATTAGAGCTTCCAAAATCAATGAAACTGAAACAGAGTAAATATGCAAAAAAAAAAAACTCAAAAACAAACTTCAAAAATAGAAGGTATCAAGTCTTGACCAAGTGATTCAAGTCAAATTCAAATAAAACATACCTCCAGCAAAATTTCAATCAAAAATCAACAAATCCAAAATGAATCTTCAGATTAAAATGTATCAAGTCTTGATTAAAATGTATCCAAAATGCCGTAGACATGTTATAGGCTAGTTTTGTAGCCAGCAAATGGCTGACGCGGCAGCCGTTGAGCTGAAAAAAAAAATAGAGAACAAGGTGTAAAAAAATGGATCGAGAGAGAGGAGCTGTGCGAAGGTTTCAAATATACAAGTAAGAGACGTAAATGACAATAAACTTAGATCTTCGGTGAGCTCAACTATGGGGAGATCGGCAGACCCCCACGTCGGATCACCGCCCACCATCCTTGCAGAGGAGCAACAACGCTAGGTGCGGGCACAGCACGGGGGTTCCACCCGCCGGTAGCCTGGACGACCTGCTGAACATTCCGAGACACAGGACAGGACGAAAAAATGCTATTCACGCTTCCCGCCGCTAGCTCGACATGATCTTCGACAGCGGGACGATGCTGATGCTGCTCACCCCCGCCGTGTTCGACTCTCCGACGCGCTCAGATAGGCCTGCCACCGCCGACGGAATATGGGAGCGTCGGTCAGATACGGATAGGGTTTGACAGCGGGAGGGGTGGAGGGATCATGTACTGCATATATATATTCGTCTTAAAATTAACGGCGTACCGGCAGCAGCATTCTGGGCACCGGGCTGATCGTAGGAGGGCTCTATCTGGTGTTGCTGATGGGCAAGGATGCCTCCAAGCAGGGAGGAGATCATCAGTTGCCCCTGTCGACCAGCTCGCCATGCCTACAAGAAGAGGAAATCGACCTGTGCAAGGCTTCGGCGGCTCCGTGGCAGGTTTCTCGGCTTTGGTGGCTTGGCAGCAGGACACGGATAGGGTTTGACAGCTTAAGGGGCGCCGAGGGTGCGGAGGCGAAGCTTCGTGAAGTCGTAAGCGCGAAACAGCCGATTCATCAGACGGTCAAAAATTAAACGGAGAAAATCGGACGGTAGAAAGTGAGAGGACGAAAAAAGTCGATCGCCGCTTCTATATACTAGGTTAGATTATGTCATTGAAACACACGAAAGAGAAGATATCTTGATTAATAATAGTCTAAATGAAGACTCAGCTCAAGACCTAGAAGAAACTCAAGATGGACATTATTTTCTTGATTCATTTATTTAGTTACGAAAGAATTATGTTGCTTATTTTGGATGAACTTAGGTTACTTAATGTCTGCTCTATTTTAGATACATTGTTATCATTATTATCTTTAGAGACTTTTGATGATCGTGTGATATTTTTTCTTATTATCAACTTTATGTTGTTCAAATAGTGTTTACCATGCATTTTTAAGTATTATGTATTTTTGTAATTATTATCATTGTAAAGATATGATTTTTAAGTTGTATTTGAAAGTTTGTATGTTCCATATATTTAGTACGTATTGTTAAAATATGACCGTATTATACCGAATTTTAAAAATAACCGAATGTTTCATACGTATAATATACCGAATTTTAAAAATAACCGAATATTTGATCGAATACTTGACCATCTTCTAAAACTTTTTAACCGAAAAATATATGAACGTATTTTTTCCGTATAATATTTGACCCGTATTTAACTAAGAGGAAATCAACTCCCGCCCCCATGTTTCATGTATGAATTATTTTTTTGTCCCAACCGTCCCATTCATTATTTTTTAATCCTACTGTCATAAATTAATCAACTCCCGCCCCTACTGTACACTAACACCGTCAGTAGACCTCACGTTGAAAATAATTTTCCTATTTTACCCTCTTTTTACTACCGCCGGCCTATTCTCTTGGGTCTGACGCTGGTTTTCTTAATAGACAATTCCACCGGCCTGTTCTCTTGTTCTGGCGCTGCTTTTCTGTTCAAAAATTTTGCCCCCTGCAGAACCATCCCATTCGTTTTATTTAATTAGTTAAAAATATGAGAGCTGAATAATTTTTCTGTAAAACGCCATGTCTGTTAAAAATCATGTAAAATCTGTTAAAAATCTGCATTAAAAATCTGTTAAAAAGCTGAATAATTTTTGAAGGTTGAAAACATCATGTTAAAAATAAGTAAAATCTGCATTACTTAATAAATATTGAACCACACTCATGTTAAAAATCTGTTTACAGACAATCTTCTGTATTAAAAATCTGTTAAAAAGCTGAATAATTTTTGAACGTTGAGTTGAAAATATCATGTTAAAAATCTGTAAAATCTGCATTACTTAATAAATATTGAACCACACTCATAACAGACAATCTACATTACTTGATAAATATTGAACCACACTCAACAGTGATCACCAATGGATGTATCCAATTTTAAAAGATGAAATAAACTTTCAAAATTTACAATACAAGACGTACAAGTCCATAACTTGACACGTAATGAAGAAAATGCGCAAGTAATAACCTAAAAATCACAACCACACATATTATACCCCACATAAATCTGTAGCTTGACACCTCTGTGCAACATACAAAATGGTCGTTGCACACATGCACAAAACATGCAGACACATCCCCAAAGGCATTTTCCAACCATATATCCTGGAAGGCTAGAACACAAAGATCTAACATTGAGATAAAAACATACAACAATGATGTTGTTGCACCACAAAGATTAACAAAGCTGAAGCAGTTAGAAAAAAAAAACTCAAGAATAAGTCAAACATAAACGTGGGACCAGCCAATTCTCGGTCTCCATGAGCTTCAAAATCTTAGAAAAGCATAGTTCAAACAAAAAATTAACATTGTTTTACAATTGACCCCTCAGTTCAGGAACAAACAACTACAAACATCTCATTGTTTAGTTCAAGCACAACTAGATTCATCTGATAAAGCTTCATGAACACCACCTTCATCCTCTTTGATATCTAAGAAAGAAAATGCACTGGGTAGTGACAAAACTACACTCTTGTTTTCTTGATTATAGACCTCTGATGGTCTATGTATTTTTCCATATTTTCAACATGCATCTCCAAAAATTTAATCCGGGCATCCTTCTCCGAAGAACCTTGTTCTTGAAACAATACATACTTGTTAATTTCATCACACCACATGAAAAAATCACAATTTTGTTCCAACATTTCATCAAAAAAAGTAACATGTAAATCCATAGAAGGCACAAGTAGAATTCAATCAATAACATAACAAATATTTCATTACCTTACACCTATAGAAGTTTCTGCCTGGATTCTTTTCAGGTGGACTTGTTCTAACCATACAATAATCGTGTCCAGCTAAGCATATCATTTTAGGTACCGGAGATTTAGATGTCACACTATAATGGAAAGTTTGAGCACTAAGAGATTAAGAAAGATCAACATATAAAAGAAAGCAAAGAACATTGAAAAAGAACAACGTTACCTATTCAAATATTGGATTTGAACAAGTTTTTTTGTTGTGCCCTTTTTGCTTACATCTAGAACATGTATATGACATTTTTTCCTCTTGTAATGATTGTTGAGAAGGAATTCTCATTTTCTTTGGCCTACCTGCTCTTCTTTTAGTACTAGGTGGCAAAATTTCAACATCCTCATCAATGCAAGTATGTGGTTTGTTTGCATTTGATATTGGACAAATAGTCTGTTCATAGCATATAGAATAGTATTCAACACTGTAATACTTAGAACAATAATCCTCAACATTCACTCCAATCTTATGGCCCACTGCACAAACATGTTTACATGGTATTCTTTTTACTTGTCATTCTCTACAAGTGCATTTTCCCTCTTCAAGATTCACAACATGAGAAGGTCTTGTTAAGACCTCAAATATTTGTCCATTTGAACAATTAACAGTTACACCACGAGTGCTATCCATAAGATGTTTGAGGTAAGCATCAACTTTTGGTACCATAGTTGTCACCCAATTAGTACATTTGCTTCTCCTTTCATAAGCTAAATACATTATTTGACTCTGGATGCATTCTAACATAGGCAAAATTGGTAAGTGTCTTGCCTCTAAAATCCAACTGTTAAAGGACTGCAGGATTTGAGTACATTTCACTAAAACGCTCACCTTCAAAAAAATGCATTTGACCAATGATTTGGACTTTCTTTTCTCGACCATATTTCAGCTTGCACACACAATGCCTTCATGTCACTCATAGCTTTCTCAAATTCAATAATGGTCATTGCATAAGCTGCCTTCTTAAGAAGGTCAAGACAAGCATTTTTAGTTGAGGAAGGACACTTTCCTCTTAAAAATTTGGCAAAGTTGTCTTCAAAATGCCGTAAACAAAATGCATGAAATGAAGTTGGCCACACAATGCACACCACTTGAACTAACCCTTTACATCTCTCTGACATAAATGTTATAGGTAGTTCTTCTGAAATTCCTTTCTTCGAACAAGTCAAAAACCAACTCCAATTTTCTTCATTTTCTGCATCACATGCAGCATATGCAACAGAAAAAAGTTCATTTTGACCATTCAATGCAGTGGCTACCAATAATTTCCCTTGAAATTTATCTTTAAGAAAAGTTCCATCAAGAAAGAGAACAGGCCTACATCCATTTATAAAACCAGTGATGCATGCATGGAAACATATAAAAATTCTTTGAAATCTTCCTTCATTGGTAATATCTAGCTCTACAATACTACCAGGGTTTGATTGTTCAATTGCAGACTTATACCAACGTAACTGATCAAAAGAGAACTTCTCATCTCCAAATTGTGTCTTAAATGCAACATCTTTCCCTAACCATGCCTGATGATAAGGGACTTGAACTCCATACTCCCTAAATATGTCTTTCTTAACATCTTTTGGTCTGTATAATGGATCATCAGCAACTTTGTTCATAATCATTTTACTTACCCACTTTTTACCAGCTTTTGGATACTTTTGTGTAGACAAACCTCCACCACAAGTATGCACATTGACAAAAGATTTTATTATAAATTGAGGTCTTAATCCTATTCTTCTAGCATGAAGACTCCAAGTACAGGATGAAACTCTACAATGCACAGTCACTCGAATAGTATCATTTTTTTCAAAATTATAGTCAAACCCTATGGAAATTGAAAAGTTTCACAATTCAGCACGAAGACTCTCTACATCTGTAAAGATCTGTCCTACATGCGAAATATTATCATGCCATAAGGAGCTTCTTAAATTCAACTCATAACTAGATGATGATGCTTGCCCAGACTCAATACACAGTACATTGTTGGAAATAGATGATTGTTCACCTGATCCTCTGCAGTTATATACAAAATTAATAATGAACAAGAATAAATTTTAACATAATAAGAATGAAGAATGATTACACTAACCTTAATGGTATGACTCCATAGGATGAACATATATGCACCTCTAAATTCATAACTTTGATTCCAAGCATCATATGCATATCTATCATGTTATCAATGTCTTCTTCATTCATTAACTTCATTGTGCAATTTTGTCGCTCTGTGATGCAGCACATCAATTCTACTTTACTAGACATTAGCGTCCATCTTCTACAAACATCTTCCATAACTATATTGAACTCCATTCCCTTTTGTAAATGTATCACATATGCTTCATTCTTGTACGTAAAAATTCCAGGCATTCTATCCATAACTATTTTAATCTCAAATAAAAATGCACAATTTTACAACATGGAAAATATTCAAAATGACTATAACCAATTGAAGATCGCACAACACCAAACGGAGAGAGTACCTGCTAGAACCTCACTGTCAAAGATGGACCTAGCGCAAGCAATCACCTACAAACGCTAATCGCTCAGGAAAGCTAAAAAATTCAGCACCACGCAGTCTTAATTATCTCAATGCTTAAATTTCATGATCTCAAAATAGGAGGACGTAGAACAACGAAATTCAATAAAATAGATGGACGATCTAGCTGCGGATCTGGTCGTCTTCTTCTCCCTTCTACTACGGGTATTGTACTAGAGACTCTCTTCGCTGGATCGTCGAGAAAGATCGCTCCTTTCCGGTGATTCATACATACGTCTTTCACCTTCTGAAATCGGCGCAGGTCTCCATCTCCGAGCTCTTCTCCGACACTGGGACAATCTGAGCAAGCGTGTTCTTCCTTCCTACCACGCAAATCCATGTGGCGGCGGCGGGCGGGGGCATCGATCAAGGGTATCCGTCCGCTAGGCACGCTTCCCAGAAGAGCCGATCCTCTATCTCCTTCGACGCCGGTCGCTCGCTCACCACCTCCTCCTCCTCCCCGCGCCCCGACTCCTCTCGCCCGTTTCCCTTCTTCACCAACCAAGACCACCAGCACGTCGGCGCCGCCGGGATGTCGGGCTGGATCTTAGCTTCGTCGACCCCGTCCAGATCGGCGAGAAGCCGAGAGACCGCCATGCTTCTGCCGTCTCCGCCGTCTCCACCAGAACCAGCAGCCGGCGCCACCAAATCCTTCGCCAGGAACAATACGCGAAAACCAAGCACCGCCATCAGAGGCCAGCCTTAGGGAAGGGGAAGACGCACCTGCAGAAAGGAGAAGCCCCACCTGTGGAAAGGAGAAGCCGCACGTCGGTCGGGACTGTCGCGAGGGTTCCGCGGAGGGAGCAGCACGTCGATCGGGACTGTCGAGGGAGCCGCCTCTCAGAAGTTGCCTGCAGGAAGGGAGACTTCATGAGGGTTCCGCGGGTTTCGAGCGCGCCGCTTCTGTCGCCAAGGAGGACTTCGCAAGGGTTCCACGGGCCGCCTCTGCGTGGGTTCGATGGAGGGTAATTTGGGATATGCAAATTAGGGATCAAGTGACATAACGGCGGGGACATGAAAATTTGATTCAAGCAAATGTTGGGACTTTTAAATAAGTATGTAAACGGTGGAACTTTTAAAAAATTTTATGTACGTAATAGGACCTAGAATTAAAATCCCCTTTAACTAACTATGGACGAGACTCGAACTCGATTAAAACCTGCAGACTCAGCACCGTAGGACTCGCTGTGTGCTCGTGAAGTGTAGCGGTGAGTGGAACAAAATGCCCACGGTGGCACCAGCGGAAAGAAAAGAACTGATCCAGGGCGCTCCTTAGACATCTCAAGAAGAAGAAAATCACGATATCTATTGTTTTAACTATTAATTAAGGGTATATTTGATATGAGAATAACTTAGGGATAAATCTGATTTATTCCCAAAATTCCATGGTACCAAACAGGTTCTAAGAGTCTCTTTCGAATTTAGAGACTCGGTGAGATTAACATCAAATATCATCAAATGTCTTGCGACCGAGTCGGTGGTTAGCCAATTAAACAAGTCTTTATTTTAAGACATTCTCTTAGGCCCTGTTTGGTATGGGGATAAACTAGGATAGACCTGGTTTATCCCCAATCCCCTGTTTGGCACACACTTAAAAATGGGTTTAACCTGGATTAAGTTAATCCAGGTTATCCCCAAAATTAAGGACAAGTGCAAGGATAAATCATCCCATCTAATACTTGGGATATTTTACTCCCAAAATAACATTTTGAGGATACGATGTGGAGCCGGAAGCGAGGGGGTCTCCGCTATCCGCGGAGGGGGGTTGGGAGCTGGGAGCTCCGGGGGGCGTCTGCGGGGGAGGGGGCCGGCGTCCTCCCATGTCCGCGGGCCGCCGGGGGGGTGTTTCGCGGGAGGGGGCGAACCGCGGGGGGAAGGGGGGCTGGGAGCTCCGGGGGGACCGCGGGGGAAGCCGGCCGGGAGCTCGCGGGGGGGGGGGGGACCGCGGGGGGAAGCCGGTGGGAGCTTCCGCGGGAGGGGGAGTTGGGAGCTCCGGGGAGGGGCCGAGCGCCGCCGTCCGGCGAGGAGCTGCCGCGGGGGGAGGGGCGCTTCCGCGGGGAGGGGGAGTTGGGAGCTCGGGGGGAGGGGCGAGCGCCGCCGTCCGGCGGGGAGCGCCGCGGGGGGGGGGGGGGGGCTTCCGCGGGAGGGGGAGCCGGCGGACTCCGGGGAGGGGGCTGAGCGCCGCCGTCCGGCGAGGAGCCGCCGCGGTGGGAGGGGAGGCCGGGAGCTGCGGGGAGGGGGCTGGATGATGCCGCCGCCGGGGAGAGACGCTGCCGGGGAGCACCGGGCGGGGGAAGCCCTGCCGTGATCCGCCGGGAAGGGGGGGCGGGGTGTTTGCTGGCTGCCCGCCGGGGAGTGCCGCCGCGGGCCGCCGGGTGAGCGCCGCCGCGGGCCGCCGGGAAGGGGGGTGTTTGCGGCTGCTGCCGGGGAGCGCCGCCGGGAGTGCCGCCGCGGTCCGCCAGGAACGGGGGAAGCACTGTGCATCTTTTATAATTTTTTTATTAAGTCGATTTAAACGGTTTGATTTTATTTAAATCGATTTAGAGGTTTTTCAAACTGAACCAAACCGAACGGGTCTCAAACCGAACCGAATCGAACCAAACGCGGTCTGCCGGGGGGCGGGGAGCGTCGGTCCGCCGGGTGGGGGCTCTGTCCGCCAATGGGGGGGCGGGGGGACGGGGAGCACCGTCGGTCCGTCGAGGAGGGGGCGGGGAGCGGCTCCACGGAGAGCACCGCCGTCTGTCGAGGGGTTCCGTCCGCCGGGGGGCGGGGAGGGAGCACCGTCGGTCCGCCGGGGGGGGCTCCGTCCGCCGAGGAGGGGGGGTGGGGAGCACCGTCGGTCCGCCGGGGGGGGCTCCGTCCGGCGGGTGGAGGGGAGGGGGGCGCGAGGAACACACTTGCTTCCCGTTAAAATATTCTGCCTAATAAATTACATTATTTATATTTTCAAATTTATATTTTTAAGTTTATTTTTATTTATATATTTAAATAGAATTTTAAATTTATTATATAAATATATAAGTTGATTAAGATGTTTATGAATATGTTATGAGTAACAAAATAAAATAATATAAACAAGATAAAAATATAAAAATATAAGATTATCCTCGAATTTATTGTTAACCTACCAAACATAGGATAGGGTTATCCCTAAACTTATCCTAAGTTAAACCAAACATGATGAGGATAGGGTTAACCACAAGGATTGGTTTATCCCTATCCCCGTTAAATTTATCCCGATACCAAACGACGCCTTATGTTTTGGCTATATTTAACGAGTACAGGTTCTCTCGGATGTCCATCCGAAAGAATATTTTTCATCCCAAATATAAAAAACGTAAGATTCACCACTGTTAATTGAGTTTAGCAAATCAAATCAAAAAAGTTAATCATCAAAAATTATAAATTATTTAATCTAAACCTGAGAAAATCTGGGATTCATATCTAACACTGAAGTCGTCAGCGCTGTCGTCAGACGTGAGACTTCTTTTTTGACCGTTGGCACATCGACCACATCGCCTTGGCCATATATACAAGACAGGCAAGCCACCGGACTCCACCGGGAAGCAGATAGAACTAGAAGCAACCGAGGCCAGGGACGAAGAGATGTCTGCGGCGGCGGCGGCGGCGGCGGCGGCGGCTCCGGTTGCGAGTCTTGTTTTCCTTCCGGCTCCCGGTGCCGGTCACCTGGCGTCCACCTTGGAGATGGCCAAGCGGCTCGCCGACCGCTTCTCAATTTACGTCTTCACCATGCGCCCGCTTTTCCCGGAAATGGCCGCCCCCGGAGCCGCCTCCTACACGGAATCGGTTGCCTTCTCCGGAATTACTATCTCGGAGCTCCCTCCCGTCGACTACTCCGTCGATCCCGGCAATCGCGATGGCCTCTCCATCTTGTCCAACTTCATTCATGCGCACTGTCCGCACGTCAAGGAGGCCATAACCTCCCTCCTCGCGCCGCCCTCCGCTCTGCCCATAGCCGGAATTGTGATAGACATGTTCACCAGCTCCGTGATCGACGTGGGGAAGGAGTTGCGCCTTCCCGTCTACGTCTATTTCACTTCGGGTGCAGCGATGATGGGCTTCATGCTCTACGCGCCGACGCTGGACGTGGAGTTCCCATCCGGGATAGCGGACGCCGAAGGCGACATTCGTGTCCCGAGCTTCGCCGCTCCAGTGCCGCCCAAGGTCATGCCACAGCCCATGCTGGACAAGGGGTTGCATGGTTATGCCTGGTTTGTTCGCCACGGCCGCAAGTATCGGGAGGCCGAGGGCATCTTGGTGAACTCGTTTGCCGACCTGGAGCCTACGGCGGCAGAGGCGCTGGCGGAGGGGCGATGCATCCCGGATCACGCTACTCCTCCGGTTTACCTTGTCGGTCCGGTTCTCAGCCCGGGATCGGCACCTCCGGACCACGACTGCCTCAAGTGGCTCGACGGGCAGCCGCGGGCGTCGGTGGTCTTCCTGTGCTTCGGCAGCATGGGCAGCTTCGGCAAGGAACAGATTAAGGAGATAGCGCTGGGGCTGGAGCAGAGCGAGCACCGGTTCCTGTGGTCGCTGCGCACCCGGAAGAGCGACCAGAGCTTCGCGTTGCCGCTACCGGGCGAGGCGGACCTCGGCGAGACGCTGCCGGACGGCTTCTTGGAGAGAACCAAGGACAGGGGATTAGTGTGGCCCAAATGGGCGCCTCAGGCGGAGGTGCTCGCGCACCCGGCGGTGGGCGGCTTCGTCACGCACTGCGGGTGGAATTCGACGCTGGAGACCGTCTGGAACGGGCTACCGACGCTGGCGTGGCCGCTGTACGCGGAGCAGAAGATGAACGCTCTGCAGATGGTGACGGAGACGGGCTTGGCCGTGGACGCTTTCTGGGGCGGGCAGGTAACTATTGTTACGGCGGAAGAAGTGAAGAGAGGGGTGAGAAGCTTGATGGGGGACGGCGAGAAGGGGCGGTCGGCGAGGGCGAGGGCGGCGGAGATGAAGAGGAGGAGCAGGGCGGCGTTGGCGGAGGGAGGGTCCTCCGCACTGGCCTTGGACCGTCTCGTGCAGCGCCTGATGGAGGGAGTCAGTGCGTCGTGACGTGGGCTCGACGTTGTTTGACCTGACACCGTCAGTCTTGTCACTTTCTAGGTGGCCCGTACTTTCTTTTCCAAGGGATAGGAACGCCGGTGTTCCAGCCACCGCCTTATCTGTAACGTGGGAATGAAATTTCTCTGAATATATTATTATTATTATTTTGAATTGGGGCTGAATATATTATCGTTATTTTGTACCTCCACACAAAGATCCGGAGTTCGGATCACAACATTTGTAGTGAGTTCGAAGCGCCGGTGAAAATTTGGGGGAGTGTAAAACGAACAATATGAAAATAAAATATTTTATATAACATTCACTTCTCATAGAAAATATATAAATATATTGTTTGGTACAATTAAAAATAATTTTTTTTGAAAATATTTTTATTTATTTGGTTGTGTAAAAGATTTTCAGATTATTTTAGCATATAAGTTATTTAAAAAAAATTAAACTAAACGAGAGCAAAACTTCCTAAATCTTAAAAAAACCATTTGCCATGGTTATCCTTGTTATTTAGTACTTATAATTTAATTTAATTATATGATAAATTATATTTATTAAAAGCACCATGTCCAATCGTGAAGATATCAAAAATTGGAGTAAAAAAATAAGAGAAAGTAATGTAAGTAAAATTAATTTTCTGTAAAAAATAAAATTAAATATTTATTTGGTATATTTACAGATCATTTTATAAACTTAATTTAGCTATTCAGCTGATGATACAATATTTTTAGCAAATATTTTTATCTTTTAAATATCTTTAAAATTATAGATAATTTTTTGTATTTCTTTTCTAATTTCTTCATTTAGAAACTATTATTGACTTTTCAAGAGTTAATGTGAGTTTGAAGTAAATTACCCCGAACACTCGACAAGGTCAATACTGGCCAAATATCGCTTAGGAATGTCAATAGGTCGAATATGGGTCAAATAATAGTACTATCTATGTCCGTATCCTATAAGAAAAATGTGTATCTACTTGTTATTCGTTAACTATCGGTATCGGATGTATCCGCAAATCGTATTGTTCCATTTGCTTAAAAACGATTTACGGTCGGATAACGGATGATTATTGAATATATAAAAATATAACATGTGTATGATACAAACCAGTAAAATAAAAAGTAAAAATAATTTTACAGATAAAAATACATAAAAATACAATTAAAAGCATCTATTTTATAGCAATGAACTAGAAGAAAATTCTTAATTATATATCTAACACAAAATATGAGATACAAAAAAATAGTTTACATGTCTATTGTAATAATGATTTTTAAGTCTGCAGTAAATAATTAGATACGCAACATAAAATATGAAATAGGAAAAAAAAATTAATTACATGTCCAACATAAAACATGAGATAGTCGATATCTTTTAATGAAACTGTAGTGTCTATTCTTATTTTTTGTCATCAACCATTCGGCTGATCACATAGTCGATGAGTTTCTTCAGTATGACAATTCTCTCGGAATGTCAAATTCGACAGGAGGAGAAGAAACCATCATCGTGTACGTGGATTACACCATCAAGAAACAGAAGAGGAAGAAGACATCGTTGTCGGACATCAGGGCAAAACTTGTCTAATGTTGAAATTTCAAGGAGGAGGATGAACTAGTGAGTTAAGAACAATAAGATTTTTTAGATAGAATATATATATTTAGATGAGTTATTATATTATGTATTAATTAACGAATACGGATAACGATTTTCGAATTTGATTTATAATATATTAAGATAACAATTATTGATAAACGAATATAAATAATTTATTTAAAAATTTAAACTATTCATTAATTATTCGTTAACTAATAAATATGTCAAATATAATTGAATAATAGGTAATCATTCGTATTTCTCTGGTCCCTGCAGCCGAAGAATGTCTTACATCGGGAGGCTGAGGGCGATGGTCGCTTTCCGCCGGGCATTGACCTCAGCTTCCTCGGCGCTCGCGCTGGCTGCCGCGTCGTCCGCCGCCTTCCCTTCCCAGAGTCCATCCTCGTCCTTGTCTCCGTCCAGCTGTGTTCGCTTCTACGTTTCTCTCCTCCCGGGTGCCACGAGGCTGCAGACTTTCGGTTGCGCGCGACAAGTGGTCAGTCGAAAATCCTCCGGGGACAGATTAATTCTCGTCAGAGGTGAAACCATCCGGATAGATGGATGGCCCTCTGTCACGACCCGGAAAATAAACAACATAAAACTACAACTACGCAGCGGAAAACATAACGTCGTGATAGTGGGAGAAATCCATCATTCGGATTTCATAACCCATACAAGCATGTGAAATCAACACACACGATCAATTCTATAAAATTTCACAAGATTTCCAAAACCTGGAGTCAATAACTTAAAAATCAAGCCAACATCATCTAGTCCAACTCCAACCAAAAACTTAAACATTTAAAACAACTGAATTCCAAACCAAGTCCGTTCATATGTGCCATCTTTAAATCAAAACCACTAGATTGTTTAAGTACACAACAACCTAAAAGTCCAAAACAAGCAACCTGATGAAAATAAAATATATCACTCCGCTCCAACTCCAGGAGATTTTGGTTCTTCCACGGCCTCTGCTTGAGCCTCCAAGCCAATCTCCTGATCTTCAAAACCTGCTGAAAAAATATTAACCCACAACGGAGTGAGTCCGCAGACTCCGTAGGATTTACACCCTTCACCCATCAATCGGGTAATTAACATATAAACAAGCAGTGGTATGTAACATATCTAATTTGAGATGTAATACAAAAGTATAGAATGTCTTCTATATTAATCTCACAACCCATATCCAAATATAATTATCTTCAAAGAAAAGGTTATGCCAAAACCATTCAATTCTAGACCAATGCATTTAAGACCATAAAACTAAACAAAATCAACTAGATGACCTTCATACTTAACTTAACATGACCAATCTAACATGAGACATATCTGAATTTTTCTAACTTATCATGCTTTAACATCTAAACATAACATGCAATGAGCATAATTTCATGTTCTTTCTAAACCCATAGTCATATGGCAAGGAATTGGTCGTCTTGCCTTTTCACATCACATATCCAGATCACTTTCACTAGCTCTAATTTATATAGTAATAACATATACTAAGCTAGCCCAAAGTGCACCTAGGCAATGGTGACATTAAGAGAAAAACCGCGGTAATCCAGGATCTGTGGGAGAGCCGGATTTATCTAAGATACCCGCTGCCCACGGGCAATTTGACTAGAATAGGCTGGTGAAGCCTCATAACATGTGGTACAAGAATTCATAATAATTTTTCAGATCATGACACACTTGCATACCATGTACACAAGACATAAACATCTCATTCTAATGTCATCCATGCAAAACAAATTGTTTTTATCATAAACTAAACAAGACTTGCACTAACCGACATGGTTAACATATCCTAATCAAAACTCATATCAAACTTGATAACATGAACCTAGCCATATCATGCAAGACATATTACACAATCTGGAACCAAACCAAATAATTTTTACATGATCTATGCACATGCAATAACAAACCAAATCTAGACATGCTTAATTACATACACAAGACAATTAATCAAACCCAATTTTGGCATAATCAAAACAAGCTAACTTATGATGTCAACACCCATAATCTGACCTAAACAGGTTCCGAAAAGTGAAATTTGATGACTCTTGATTTTTTCAAAACTCCACATAATTATATTTCAATTCTACGTCCATTCTAGCACATAAACATATACATAAATAACATATGGTCAAGTCTCATGAAAAATAGTTCTACCCATCCAGAATCATGCCAAACATGTCCCATAATATTCAAAATATCATTTTCAAAGTTTTGGATTCAAGGATTTTTGAGAAAATTCACTAATCATGAGCCAAAAGTCTAAACTAGTCAAATCAAAGTCCATAAGTTAAATCATGCATATTTTCTAATCAAAATAGGATCAAATATATAGACGAGCTTGAGAAACCTACTTGTAATCTTCTGTAAATTTTCCTGATTTTTATGGATTTTTCTGCTATTTTATTGGCCTTAATCTAATATCCAGATTTAATAAATCCGAAAATCAGATTTTCCTGAACCGGCGCCGAACCGGGCGGTTCGACCGGCTGAACCGGGGTGGTTCGGAGGTGCTGGACCGCGGCTGGACCGGTGGCTGGACCGGGCGCTGGGCCGGCTCGACCGGCGGCTCACGGCGGCGGTTCGCGGGCGGCATTGGCAACGGCGGTGGCGGTGCTCGCGACGGCGGAGGCGGCCGGCGGCGCTCGACGGTGACGGCGACGGCGACAGCAACGGCAGGGGGCGCTGACCTCGACGGAGACGGAGAGAGGAAGGCGAAGGCCGGCAACGACGGCGGCGAGAGGACCTCTCGCGGCGGTTCCAGCTGGAACAGGGGAGGTCGACGGCGGCACTGGCTTCCGGCGGCGACGACGACGGGCGGCGCGGGAAGGGGCTGGACGGCGACGGTCTCGTTGGCAAGGGAGATGCTGGAGGGAGGAGACGACGACGAGGTGAGGGGCCAGAGGCTGCAGTGGCAAGGGGGGGCTCGGCGGCGCTGGGTTCCGGCGGCGACGGCGCTCGCGACCGGCGATGGCGATGGCGACGGAGGAGGAGGGAAGGCTCGCAGCGGGGAGACGGCATGAGCGGGAGAGAGAGAGGGAAAGAGATCCAACTTGGGGGGGCTGCGAAACCGGCGAGGGGGGGGGGGGGTGGCCGGCGTTATCGCGGGGACGGCGGCGAGGAAACCGGGAGGGGGAGGGAAACGGGGGGGGGGGGCGGGTACCAAAATAACTTAATTAAATTATTTTTTTAAATAAAAGCCAGGTATTACATTCTTCACCCCTTAAAAAAATTTCGACCTCGAAATTTGAAATTACTTACCAAAAAGATGGGGGTGAGACCGCTTGATATCCTCCTTGATCTCCCAAGTAGACTCCTCAGATGTGTGATGCTTCCATAACACCTTGACCATCGGAATTGTCTTCTTTCTAAGCTGCTTCACCATGCGATCTATGATCCGAATAGGCCTCTCTTCAAAACTCAAATTAGGTTGCACTTCCACCTCAGAGAAATCAATGACATGAGTAGGATCTGAAACATATTTCCTAAGCAAGGATACATGAAAGACCGGGTGTACTCTGGACATAGCAGGTGGTAGAGACAATCTATAAGCAACTTCTCCAATCTTCTTCTCTATCTGAAATGGCCCAATGTACCTCGGATTCAGCTTTCCCTGGCGACCAAATCTGATGACTCCCTTAGTGGGGGAGACCTTTAGGAACACATGATCTCCTTCTTCAAATTGAATATCACGCCGTTTCAAATCTGCATAGCTTTTCTGACGACTCTGAGCTGTAAGTAACTTCTGCCGAATGACCTGGATCTTATCATTACTGTCCTGCACCCAATCTGGCCCAATAAGAGTTCGCTCCCCAACCTCTTCCCAACAAAGAGGTGATCTACAAGGCCTGCCATACAAAGCCTCAAATGGTGTCATTCCAATGCTAGAATGATAACTATTGTTGTAAGCAAATTCAACTAAGGGTAACTGCAGATCCCAGCTTTCCTGCCACTCAAGTGCTCCAGCCCTCAACATATCCCCCAAGGTTTGGATTGTCCTCTCTGACTGACCATCTGTCTGAGGGTGGTATGCTGAACTAAACTTGAGTTTAGAACCCAAAGCTTCTTGTAGTCCCTTCCAAACTCTTCTAGTAAACCGAGGATCTCTATCTGAAACAATAGTAACTGGAACACCATGATACTTAACCACACCATCAAAATATAACCTGACCAGACTATCAGTAGGTTGAGCTTCTTTAATCGGCATAAAATGAGCTGATTTAGTAAGCCGATCAACCACAACCCAAATAGCATCAAACTGCTTCTTGGTTCTAGGCAATCCTGTGACAAAATCCATAGAAATGTGTTCCCATTTCCATGATGGAATCTCCAATGGTTGCAAAGGTCCTCCTGGTTTCTGGTGTTCAACCTTCACCTGTTGGCAAACAAGGCATTTAGATACATAATCTGCTACATCTCTTTTCATACCTTCCCACCAATATTGCCTCTTCAAGTCATGATACATCTTGGTTGCCCCTGGATGAATAGAATACTAAGACTTATGTGCCTCTGCCAAAAATTCTTGCCTCAAGTCAAAATCTGCAGCTACACACAATCTCCCTTGATATCGAATGGTTCCATCTTCATACTTAGAAATTTCTACCCTTTTTACTAAGCCTTGCACTTCTGGGTTCCCTTCTTGAGCCAGCTTCACTTTCTCCACCAAAGATGACCTGATAGACATCTGAGCCATGAAAGAAGTTAGATGGTTCACAGAAATCTTAGGTGCATAGGTAGTAATAAGCTCCATGCCTTTCCATTCTTGACATAATTGCAATGCCATTACTTTCTTTCTGCTAAGTGCATCTGCCACCACATTTGCTTTACCTGGGTGATAGTTTAGACTAAAATCATAGTCCTTTAGGTATTCCACCCATCTCCTCTGCCTCAAGTTGAGATCCTTCTGTGTAAAAATATACTTCAAGCTTTTATGGTCAGTAAATACATCAAATGATTCACCATACAAATAATGTCTCCAAACCTTCAATGCATGAACAACAGCTGCCATCTCTAAATCATGAACTGGGTAGTTCTTTTCATGAGGTTTCAACTGCCTAGAAGCATAGGCCACAACCTTATCATGCTGCATCAACACACAACCCAGTCCTACTCTGGATGCATCAGTATAGACTACAAATCCTCCTGTACCCTCTGGCAAAACAACCACATGTGCAGTTGTCAACTTCTCTTTCAACTTCTGAAAACTCTCTTCACATTGCTCTGACCACTTAAATCCTCCCTTCTTTGTCAAAGCTGTTAAAGGAGCTGATATAGAGGCAAATCCGTCAATAAAACGACGATAATAACCTGCCAAACCAAGGAAACTTCTCACCTCTGTCGGGTTTGTAGGTTGCTCCCAATTCTGCACAGCCTCAACCTTAGCAGGATCCACCTCCTCCCCTGCTGCTGATATAACATGGCCCAAGAAATTCACACTCTCAAGCCAGAATGCACACTTACTGAATTTGGCATAAAGCAAGTGATCTCTCAAAGTCTGCAACACAATCCTTAGATGTTGGCAATGTTCTTCCTGGCTAGAAGAGTAAATCAGAATATCGTCAATGAAAACTACTACAAAGTAATCTAAATACTCCCTGAAAATCTGGTTCATCAAGCTCATGAAAGCTGCAGGAGCATTAGTGATACCAAAAGGCATCACCAAGAATTCATAGTGACCATATCGAGTACGAAAAGCTGTCTTAGATATATCTTCATCCCTGATCCTCAGCTGATGGTACCCTAATCTCAAGTCAATGTTGGAAAACACCTTAGCATTCTGCAACTGGTCAAATAAATCATCAATACGCGGCAGTGGGTACTTGTTCTTTATAGTGATCTGGTTCAACTTTCTATAATCAATACAAAGTCTCAAAGATCCATCCTTCTTTCTGAAAAATAAGACAGGTGCACCCCAAGGTGACACACTAGGGCGAATAAATCCCTTGTCCAGAAGCTCTTCTAACTGTTGCTTGAGTTCTCTCAATTCTGCAGGTGCCATTCTATATGGGGCAATAGAAATAGGGGCTGATGTAGGAACAAGATCTATAGCAAAATCAATGTCCCTGGCTGGTGGTAACCCAGGTAAGTCCTCAGGGAAAACATCTGGATACTCACAAACAATATCAACCTCATCCACAGATTTCATAACACCTGCATCACCATCAATAGATACACATGCAAGATAGACATCACATTGATTTTCCATCATCCTTGCTGTCTTCATGGCAGAGATCAACATCTTGGACTTCTTATAAGAAGGGCATCTATAGGAGAAGATATTTCTACCAGGAATCTGAAAAAATAAGCTTCTTTCTATGGCAATCAAGTATAGCATGGTGGTGCTCTAACCAGTCCATCCCCAAAATAATATCAAAGTCCTCCATGTCTAGCACATATAATCTGGCCCCTAAAAAGTTCCCATTGATCTCAATCTCACAATTGTAGACACGCAATTTTGGCCTAGTTGGAGAGCTTAAATTCTTGTTTTCATGAAGTATATTTGAGTAACCTTTCAAGGGAGCCGAGTTTTCCAAGAAATTGAGGTTTTTGGTACATTTCGAAGAGGGCGGTGCCCTGTGTATAAGGGCTCTTGGCGCCCTACTTATAGGGCACCAAGCGCCCTATAAACAGGGCACCAGGCGCCCTACTTATAGGGCACCAGGCGCCATATAAACAGGGCACCTGGAACCCTATATACAGGGCACCAGGCGCCCTGTATACAGGGCACCTGGATCCAAAACAAATCGATTTGACCGGATGATTTGACCCCCCGCAGTGACTCATCTTGTCGACCTGACATACCTCATGATGCTGGCGCCCCATATACAGGGCGCCATGCCACGTGGCACTATTTTTCGAAAATGGCCAAAGTGCCCTCTTTTGAGCTATAAATAGAGCTCCATTTGGAGCTTGGAGGAGGTTCCAACTTCGTGCCACCCTAGAGCTCATCCAACACCACGTTTCTAAGCCATTGTCACCCCCAACAAGCCTCCAAACTGATCCAAAACCGTTCACCAAAAACCCTAAAAATCTTCTGTTTCTGTCACCCAGAAACATGAATTTTCTCCAACTTTGAGAGCTTCTATCCGTATCTCCTCTTACATACAGCATCCAAACCACCTTTCGTTAGCTTCATTTGTATATTGTCTATAAGGAGGAGCCCCTACTTCATCCCGGAAGCCGCCCAGCACTCCGGAGCGGCGTTGCGAAGAGGGGAAGAAAATCTGTTCGGGCCAAACTTAGTGCCCCGTATACAGGGCACTTTGACCTTGGTCAACGCGCCCCATAAAGGGGCACCTGCTCCTGGCGCCCTATATATAGGGCACCAGGAAGGGCAGAAGCTCGTTTTGTCATTTTCGGAGCCCGATCGCCCGTTTAATCGAGTTCTTGTCTTCCTTTTTCGTCTTAGCACTGTTCATCATGTTATTTGGCATGTCTTAGATCATTTTGCATCTCATATATGTTTAAAAACCTACCAAAAATAAGGGTTGGGATTTAGTCCCAATCCGGTCAGTTCCTTCCCTCTTACACGTTTACATTCGAATTTGAGCATGATACTACACTTTCACTAGAACTAATGATCTTTTCACTTGTTTCTATGTTTTCATATGGACATTTGTAGGTAAATCCGGCCGAGGCGGAGCTTCAACCGGATCAAAGACGAAGGACTCACTAAGCTCTCTTCTCTCGGCCGGCCGAGAGAGGAGAAGTCGGAACCCAACAATATCCCCGCTTCCAAAGGTACGACGGTCATTTCTCCATTTCATTTCTTTTCATTCTACTATATTTTGGAGCCTTTGGCTCCTAGAGACCACACCCACTAACATCCCATCCACCAAGTCCCCAAAGCAAGCGTAGGGGCCGGAAGGGGGAGATCTACGGATATCCCGTTTCGGGTGCTTACACCTTTTGGTGACCACAGTGGGACCGACTTTGCTTTAGTGAGATCCTATTTTCTTTCCTAAGAATGTCCATTTGAAAAGCATGTTTACTTTCATTTCCATGTGAGTCATTTCCATTTCCTTACATTGTTGCTTGTTTACGTTGCGTACTACTTTCTTTGAAGTATCATCTACTTTTCTTCAAGTTTACTTGCCCTCCCTTTATCTTTTTAAAAGCATGGCAATCTGATTTTTAGCTTTGTTTATCATCTTATTCCAATTTAGTATCTTGAAGATCATCCTATTTCATGCCTTGACAAATATGCTTGCCTATTTCCTTCCATGTCTAATTCCGTTCTAGTAAATTTGCTATGCATTTCTAGTCAAGGTTAAGTGCTCCTTTCCATTTTAGTTTTTATTTTATATTATCTCATTGTCTTGTTTACTTACTTCCTACAACATCTCATTAATCATTGTATGCTTCTATTTTCTTCTTGCTTGCTCTTTATTCCTTGACATTTCACTCGCATTTAGTTTGCATTGGGATTTCGGCTCCTTAGGTCATCCGAGAAGGGAGGCTCTCTCATCCCAAAGCCCCACACACCCAAACACCCCTCTTGGTGGTTGCCAACTCCTCCTCCGGGGATTCCCTCTCGGAAGGACCGGGTAGCTTCCATTAAGACCTCCGTAAGTCCCCATACGTGAAGGATTCCCTCTTCACTGATCGGGCTGGTTGTACCATTTTATCCCAAAACCCGGAGTACCTATTACCTATCATTGTGAAAAGAGTGACAACCTTAGATTGCTCGGCGTTGTGAGAGCATAGGGTCCTACCCATTTATTTGAGTGGACAATATTTCTCTTAACAAGCTATTAATTTGAGGTTGAAACAACCAAAAATTTGCGTTAATCATTCCAAGTCTTTGCTATTACTTGTTTGCAAACAAAAACTAAAAATTAAACAAAAATCCCAAAATCACCTAAAAAGAACCAAAACAAAAAAAATTTGCTTGAGGTTAATTTGCTTGACAACTTGCTTGTCCGACAAAAGAAAATCAAAACAAAAAAGGGGTAAAAAAATCAAAACTAAAAAAATCCTTAAGCTTTTATTTGTCAACCTTCTTTTTCTATTGTGTTTATGAATTTAAGGTCAGGACAAGTTATCGGAATGGCGGATCAAGGATACGAGCAACTACAGTTAGAGTATGACCAATCTTATTTCTATCCTGATGCCGTGTGTGCCGTCAATGAACCCGAAGTTCTCCCCTAACCTAGTCAAATTTCTCCTCAACCCAATCCAAATTCACTTTGGGAGGCATTCTCTCATGCTGACCCTACCCAAATTCAGGCTATCAAAGCCATCCTCAAGGGCAAGTCACCCGCCGACCACATTCCTCCCGAAGGTGGTCTTCACATCTCTACCCCTCGGTCGGTAGCACATCAACCCAATGTGCCCACTCATGGCCATTCTTATACCGGGCTCGTAGCCCCAATTTCTCCTCATCCGATGGCTAATCTAGATCATCCCAATCCAAATGTTGTTGTTCCTTCTAGACCACCAGTTTATTCTTCTAATCATCTCAACCCTACTCACCCTTTGGTGCATCCCCCAATGTACCCTTCTTATCCAGCCACTTCGCCCCATCAAATCCCAATTCTGGTGCACCAAGCACCCACTTCTCCTCCTCCTCTTAGGGAACCTTCTGCCGATCAGGCCATGATTAACAAGATCAATCGCTTGGATGAGCAGTATAGAGAGCTTAGACGTTTGATCGACACAAAGGCAGCCCCTGAAATTTCTCTTCCTTCCCTCCCTACTTTTCATCTACCTCCCTCTGAGATGCCGGTATACCGTCGCTACAATGGAACCGGTAATCCATCCATTCACATCAAGGACTTTCTTTATGAGTCGGTAATGTGGCAAAATGATCCAAGGGCCCTTGCTTTTCTTTTCAGAAGATCATTAGAGGGTTCAGCTTTAAAGTGGTTCTACTCGCTTGACTCTTTGGAGGCGAGTAACTTTGAAATTGTCAAAGCTAATAGGGTGTTTGGTTCCAGTTTTTACCTCTTTTTTATCTTATTTTTAAAAATAGAGCAGATATGGTGTTTGGTTGAATTTTTTTAGTGCTCCTTTTTTAAAAATGGTCTCACTTCTTTACTTCTTCTATTTTGGAAACAAAAGAACCCCGCGATTGTTTTATTTCTGAAAGCGAGCCGGCTCCCTCGTGATGTCCTGGAAGACGCTTCTCGACCGGGGGAAGGGGGCGGAAGCGGGGGGGAGCACGCCCCTGATCAGCAAGGGGCGGCGCTTCCTGACCGTGGGGGAGGCGGAAGCAGGCACCGCCAGGGGGCCGGGGGGCAGCGTGCCCCGGTCGGAAGGTAGAAGCAGGGGGCAGGGCCGAGGCGAGCACCTGGGAGGGGGGACTTTTCCGCTAGAAGCTGGGGGACGGGGGAGCCAACGTGTCCCGACCGAGGGGGCACGAAAACGGTAGCAGGAGGGGGGCTTCTGTTGCCGCAGAAGGGAGGTCTTACGTTCGTCGAGCATTGACGACAACGTGATGGCCAAGCAGAGATAGAGGGGAGCGCCCGGGAGGGAGGGGATATAGTCAAACACTGCTCTATTAATTTTAAAGTTGATGACAATTTTATCAAACACTAAAGAGTTGTTCTTTTTTTATTTTAAATTTAAAACTGAGAAAGTAGATATTTTCAATTTCAAAAAAAAAGTTATCTCAAATTTAATATAACTTCCAAACACCCTATAAATTCGTGCAGAGATATCAAGATAGAGTCGAACCAACATATTCCATCACTGACCTCATGGCTGAAAGAATGAGAAATGATGAAGACTTTACCAGATATACTGATAGATGGAGGTCAATGGCAGAAAGGCTTATTGATTCCATTTCAGAACCGGAGCAAGTGAAGATGATCATCACCAATGCCACTCCGGCCTTAAAGAATATGCTGGCTTGCATCACCCCACCTCCATGAGTGAACTCTATGAGAGGGCAAGGTACATTCAGACACAGCTTAGGGACTCACCTATCATGAACTTGTTTGATCCTAGACCCCGAGCTGTCAAGAAAACCACTTTTACCACAACTGGCCCAAAGGATCGAGGGCGTAGTGACAAACGAAAACCTTAACGTTGTTGGAAACCCACCTATAAATTATCAACACCAGTTCAGGAACCCTCAACAAAATCAACCATTTAGAAACCCTCGTCAACCTCAACCTCAACCTCAATTCCAGCCCCGTCAGCAACAAGCCCCGATCCCTCAGCGACAGCAAGCCCCAGTTCCCCAACCAGCGCGACAACAACTGGCCAACTACAACCAAACACCCCCTCCCATGGCCTATGAACCCCGAAAGGTTGCACCAAAGAGGAACTATTACCCTCCTTTGCCGTACTCTCTCGTGGACATCTTTAATGCACTCATGGCGGCAGGGCAAATTGCATTGCCAAGGGAGAAGTCGGAGTGGCCTCAAAATGCCAACACAGAGCGATACTGCTTGTTCCATAGATATCCTGGGCACACCGTGGAAAATTGTTTTCAGTTCAAAGACTATATCCACGATCTTAATGAGCAAGGCAGTATTGACTGGGACCAGATGGGGGAATACATCAGAACAATGAAAAATCAACCTCAACGGCAGCATGCACCAGCTCAGCAGCAACAACAACAGAACCCCGGCCTAGGGATTATCCAAAACCCTTTACCTCCACATGCACCCGCACCTGGGAATCAACATGTTAATCCCATCTTGATCTCTTCCGAGGAGTATCATGATCGGGGCCAGAATTGGCAAGTCGAGGGAGCCACCTCTGCCTTGCACATCAACTTACCTCACCGAACCGTCCACTCAATACCCCGAATAACTATGTCACCTAATCCCATCATATTAAACAAACCACCCATCATCCGTGCACCATCACAACCCATCATCACACCACCAGCCATTCAACTCCAATCGGGACGGACCCTAATCCGCCCGGTTAATCCACCACAAACATCACCATCACTAGGACCCATCATCATCCCGCCACGAGCAACTGAACCTTCACGACCTACCTACCCTACTATGCCTCAAACCACCATCATTACACCCATCGCAAGAGCTCCCATCATTCGACCTAACCCACCACCCACCACTACCACCCCAGCTATAGCTCCTCAACTTGCCACAGTACTTAGGAGTGGGCGTATGTTCCAAAGGGTCTTTCCCCAAGCCGGCCAATCAGGGTTGGCACCAAAAGCAGAAGAAGAACACATTGAAGAGCCGTTGCCTGGGACATCCTATGACTTGTTAAAACATCTTGATAAAACCCCGGCATGGATCTCTATCTTAGAGTTGATCAAAAGATCCAAAGCCCATCAAGAGGTTCTCCAACAGTACTTACAGCGAGTAATGGTAAACGAGAGCCTCCCCCCGGAAAAGATCTCATCAGTTTTGGTCCCAAGAAGTGAGTACCCGCCCTTACATTCACAAAGGAAGAGTTGGCCGACCCGGAAATAAGGAAATGTGCCTTGTGCATCACAGTCCACATCAATGATGTAGGCATTAAGTCATGTTTAGTCGATACTGGAGCATCCATTAATGTTCTGCCACCAGAAACATTATATCTTTGTGGATTCTCCGAGGAGGACGTCCGGCCATCTCAAATAACAGTAATTGCATATGACAATTTGAAAAAGCCTGCCGATGGCATGATTACATTAAATGTGAAGCTTGGACCTCGAACAGTCACTGTTGACTTCCACATACTTCAGATGGATCCAACCTACAAAGCTATTCTGGGACGGCCCTATTTGGAAGTACTAGAGGCAGTCGCCTCCACCAATCACCAGTGTCTTAAATTCACTCACAAGGGACAAGTGATTAAGGTGACGAGCATACCCTTAGACCATCCATCTTCTCCACCACCACCCCTTGGGTTGCCAAACGAGCCAATTTTTACAATCTTGGATCTTCCAGAAATGAGTAGGCAACCCAAGCAAGTGTGGAGAAGGAAAAGAGAGGAAAATGAAACCATTGGGTGGCATATAATGAAGATTTTGGGATACCAGGAGGGCCGAGGACTAGGCAAAGAACTACAAGGCATAGCTGAGCCAATCAATCCAGTGAGGTTACAACCAAAAAGCGGGATTGGGTATGATGGAACGATAGCGAATGGTCAGAATCTCAAAAGCAGATACTTTTCTGGATGCTTACAAAAGTTTTTCATCAAGAAAGAAACCATTCAACTGGCTGAGAACAAGGAAGAACAAGAGATGGAGCAAGACAAGAGAAGAAGAACTGACGACCCTGAAGATAACTTGTATCCTGAAATATCTCTTTTGTTTTCCACTGATGAAGAAGGGTCAAGCAATGAACCACTCCAGGATGAACCACCTGTTGACCCACCTGAGGGTCATATTGCCAAACCGACTCGAGAAAAAGTCCAACCAACACCACGAAGGCCTTCCCTCATTATGTCATCTTTTGGGGCCGATGCCCCAATTCACCGTGATGCTCTCCCCGGGCTTCTTGGCCCGATCCCTATTTCTAGGCCCTCAGGCCCAACTTATGGGTCCACGAACCCACTTGTTGCTTTTGGGCCACCGAGCCCCTCTACTAAATCTGGGCCTTTGTGCCCATTTTCTCCAACTCTTGGGCCATCGAGCCCCTCTATTGAATCTGGGCCTTTATGCCCATTTTCTCCAACTCTTGGGCCATCGAGCCCCTTTATTGAATCTGGGCCTTTGTGCCTATTTCCTCCAACTCTTGGGCCATCGAGCCCCTCTACTAAATCCGGGCCTTTGTGCCCATTTTCTCCAATTCTCGGGCCCTCGAGCCCATCTCCTAAACATGAGCCTTTGAGCCCGCATCCTCATCTTATTGGGTCCATGAACCCATCTTACTCTATGATCATCCGGCCTACTGGCCCATCACCTCTTTCTGTCAACATTGGGCCCGAAAGCCCCCTCTATCAAGCATTGCTTGAAATCTTCCCCTCTTTATCAATATCTTCGCCTACTTTGGCTCCCGTAGTTGATCTCAACCCAAATCGGGCACCTGAAGCCCATTCTGTCTTTATGTTTAGCACTCCCCAAAAAACAACGTCCTCCTCGAAACTGAAATTTCGATCGAGGAAACATCTCAACTTGCCCCGAAAGAACATTCGACCCAAGGAGCCACCAGATCCTTGATTGACCTTCTTTGCCCTCCATTCTCTCCAATAAATTCTTCCTTCCCTTATTTACCTTCTTTTTCTTTAGGTTTAGTTTCCAATAAAAATAGGACAAAAATTAGAGGTAGGAGAGCTCCAGAAAGATACCTGCATCAGTTAGCTCAGAAAAGCTTAGAATATGCCAAGCTACCGGAGTATTTAGAAAATGCGATTCAGCTGGATGAAATCCGATATGAGGAGAAGGATAACATTGATCAAACTTTGGGGGTTTCTTCCTCTCTCAATTTGACATCACCTACATCCAACAGAAGGCGATCAAGGGCTATGCGATTGCCAAACACCCTGCCCATCATCCTATCCCAATCTTTGACCCTATCCAATCAGAATTCCCCGACGAAGGATTGATGTCCATCCGATCTTCCAATCTGTGGACTTTATATTTTGACGGGGAATTAAATTCCCAGGGTAGAGGGATAGGGATTGTTCTTCCATCACTCGAAGGTGTCACCATTCCACAGGCTTTTCAGCTCCATTTTCCAGCAACAAACAATATAGCTGAGTATGAAGCCTTATTGGCCGGACTGGAGGCCGCTCACTTCTATGGTGTCACTAAACTAAGGGTAATTGGTGATAGTCAGTTGATTCTCCGCCAAGTACTGGCCAAATACCGCACATCTCATCCCGGGCTCAGACCATACCAAGAACTCACCACCTGTTACATCAAGCTATTCTCCAAACTCGAATTCATTCATATTCCTTGTACTCAAAATATTCTTGCCGATGCTCCCGCTTCCCTGGCATCTTCACTATCTGTCCCGCTAGGCAAACAAGTTAGGACGATCTATGTCTGCCGACGTACCATTCCGGCAGTGGAGGATGCACGATTCTTGAGGGTTAAAGAAAAATTTGAAAGGAAAGAGTACATTGAGCAAAAGGAGGAAGTATCTTTGGTTGAGTTGGAAGAATTAGAAGAGGGTGAGAAACCATGGTATCATGAGATTGCAAATTACTGTCAGGATCAGACATATCCACCGGGATCGACTACCGAAGAGAAAAGAGCCATAAGAAGGGTCTCCCAGAGATACACCATCTTAGGTGGAGTACTTTACAAAAGGAGCTTGGCCGGTGTTCTATTAAGATGCGTAGATGAAGAAGAGGCTGAATTGGTGCTTAAAGAAGCACACTCTGGAGTATGTGGAGGCCAGGTAAATGCTCAAGCCCTCGCCAAGAAGATCATCAGGCAAGGGTATTATTGGCCTACTCTGGAAGAAGATTGCTCAATCTTTGTCCGGCACTGTCATCAATGTCAACTTCACGCCGACAAGATTCACTCTCCCGCATCTTCCCTTCACCCGATTCACGCCCCATGGCCTTTCGCTATGTGGGCCTTTGATGTCATCGGACCCCTTGGTGACCCAAACTCCACAAACAAAACCAAATCCTTTATCCTAACTGCAACGGAGTACTTCACCAAGTAGGCGGAAGCGGAAGCATACGTGGAGATCAAGGCATCAACAGTCTGCACCTTCATCAAGCGCAACATCATTCCCAAATTCGGGATCCCAGGCGACCTCATCACCGACAAAAGACCACAATTCATCTCTCAGGAGCTGCGTGACCTTTGCAACAGGTATTGCATCATATTGCATCATTCATCTCCATATTATCCTCAAGGCAACGGTCAAGCAGAAGCCACCAATAAAACCCTGATAAAAATCATTAAAAAGACTTGTAAGTCTAGCAAGTTCGCAGACTGGCCAGATAAGTTAGTTGATGCTCTATGGGCCTACCGCACTTCTATGCCTTGGCATTTGGAATGGAGGCGGTAGTTCCATACGAAGTAATCATTCCTTCCCTCCGAGTCCAGATCGATCGAGATATCCCGATGGATGAACGCCGAGATTCTCTTCTCGCGCAACTCGAACTCTTGGACGAAAGGAGACTAGCCGCTGCCGAACATGCTAGATCTTACCAAAATAGACTTAAAAGATTTTATCAGAAGAGGGTGGTGGAGAGAAAATTTGAAATCGGTGAGGTTGTGCTTAAAAGAATATTCGTTAAGCCGGGCGGTCCCCGCTCTAAACTTCAACTTAATTGGGAGGGTCCATATGTTATTTCAGCTGTTTATCTCGGTAATTCATATAAGCTAACTAATGCAGAAGGAGAAGATATAGCTCATCCATGGAATGTTGTATACCTTAAAAAATATTTCCCTTAGAGCAAAAATCACAAAAAATATATAAAATCCAAAAGTGTGAAGAATAATGACAACATCTAACGTTTGCTTGCTCGGTGCACCAACTTGTCACTTAGGAAAATAAGGATAGGCATCATACTACACACACTACACGCCTAGTTTGAGATCCGATGATCGGAAGTCAGAGAGAAAGCTAGGCAACGCTTGGCGAAAGAAGGTCAACCTAATCCCGTTCTCTTCTCATTTCGGTCCAGAATAGATGAAAGGGGTTAGAATGAGGAGTATCGAAAGTGCCCATTGCCTTAGTTGGAAAATGCCTCTGAAGGTCTAACTTCTTAAAAAGAAGAAAAAGGTGCCAAAAGATGGGCAATGACCCCTCAGGTCGGCAAAAGAATAGACATGTCTGAATGTGTACCAACAAAAGCCCAAAAAAAGATAAAAAGGCTCCAAAAGATGGGCAATGAACCCCTCAGGTCAAAATCAAGCAAAAGAAAAAAGACCTGTTTGAATGTGGGCCATCAAAGAAAAGGGCTAGAAGGAAGGACCCGAGGATGTCAAATCCCAGATGGGCAACGTGGGCACTAGTACAGAAACAAGTTCGACATCCTTGAATTCTACTAAGGACTTACCACCAATCATCTTCCTTCTTTAACCTCAAAGGATAGGGTTGACCAACTAGGTCCAAGAAGAGCCATAGCCTATCGAAGGCGGAAGGTCAGAAGATTCCGAACAAGGCACTTTCTCACACGTGATGCCTACTCTTAACCCTTAGGTGACATGAAGGACACCTACAACAAGCAAGGCAAAGGATGAGACAGTCGTTCCCTTCACACAAAAAATTTTAATGCTTAAAAAACACCAAAAAAATTCATAAAATCAAAAACTCTTAAAAATTAAATATCCAAAACACAAAAAGTCATAAAATTGAAAGAAATACCAAAAACATTATAAAATCATCAAAAACCAAACAAATTAAAAATTTCCGAAAACACTTAAAAATCTGCTTTCTAATTGACTAGTTGCCTTTACATTCATGTTTAATTTTGGTCTTGCATATTTCCTTTTATGCATACATATGTTTTCCTTGTTATCTTTACCTTAATAAGGCTTATGTCCCTTGACAAAAGGTCAAGGCAACTTTGCCCTCTCCTCGCAAGGGACTAAGCCAAAATAAAGTTCTAACCTCTTTTCTCAAGTGGATGCAGGAACAGGAGAAGGCATGCCAACTTCATATCCCCAGACACTTGGAGGAACCAAAAACAACAAAAAAATAAAAAAATTGAAAAACAAAAGTGGACTACCCCGACCCCAATTAGGACTTGCATTTAGTATTGTATCTATCAAAATAAATAATATTTGAGATGTTGAAGACCTCAAGTCTAGAGGGAACTGAGCCTGAGAACCCCTTCAACAAAATCAGTGAAGGCTCAGTCATTCCCTAGGCTTGCGGATAGGCCAAAGTTGAATATGCGGAGACGACGGCTTCTTCAAAGATGTCCTGACCCGTTATGTTCAACCTATATCTTCAACTATTTTCTCATACTTATTTGTATTTCTTTAAACCCAACATGCATCATTTCATACACCAACATTCATCATCCCACCATGACCATTCCCCGCTTCCTAATCCTGTTATAACCTCCTTCCAGCCCTATTATGAACGTTTTAAAAATGGTCTTTTATAGCTCCAGAGAAGGTCTTGATTTTTCAAAGAATTGGTTTCCAACGGGTTTTAACAATGATTTCATCAAAACAAGAAGTTTTTCCATGTCGAACTGAACCGGTATTGTTGAGTAAAACCTTATGAATTTGAAGAACCCAACATTGGTTGATTGGCTGTCTCCTCTTTACTTTTCGCAATTTATCGCATTTCTACCGAGTCCAAGCACACCATGCGGTTCGGGTCCTGGCCGGTAACAATTCTCCCCCACGTGGGATTTTAGTTATTTACTTTCAGTACTGTTCTTCTCTTTAACCAATCAACTAGAGGGAAGGTTTCGATAAGACAAAGGGTAATCTCGGAGTCCGGTAAAGTTTTATTCCACTCTACTAGGCCAATGAGGGCGTGTCTAAATCTACACATTGGCGTCACCTTTTCAGTCCATTACCACTTCATTCCGCTACGCCTCATTACGCTTCGCTACATTCGCCTACGCTTCATTCGTGTCACTCCCCTACAAAACCGACGCCAAGGCGAGGCAAGCAGTAGACACGCAATTGTGGCCTAGTTGGAGAGCTTAAATTCTTGTTTTCATGAAGTATATTTGAGTAACCTTTCAAGGGAACCGAGTTTTCCGAGAAATTGAGGTTTTTGGTACATTTCGAAGAGGGCGGTGCCCTGTGTATAAGGGCTCCTGGCGCCCTACTTATAGGGCACCAGGCGCCATATAAACAGGGCACCTGGCGCCCTGTATATAGGGCACCAGGCACCCTGTATACAGGGCACCAGGCGTCCTATATACAGGGCGCCTGGATCCAAATCAAATCGACTTGACCGGCTGATTTGACCCCTCGCAGTGACTTGTCTTGTCGACCTGATAGACCTCATGATGCTGGCACCCCATATACAGGGCACCATGCCGCGTGGCACTGTTTTTCGAAAATGGCCAAAGTGCCCTCTTTTGAGCTATAAATAGAGCTCCATTTGGAGCTTGGAGGAGGTTCCAACTTCGTGCCACCCTAGAGCTCATCCAACACCACGTTTCTAGGCCATTGTCACCCCCCACAAGCCTCCAAACCGATCCAAAACCGTTCACCAAAAACCCTAAAAACCTTCTGTTTCTGTCACCCAAAAACATGATTTTTCTCCAACTTTGAGAGCTTCTATCCGTCTCTCCTCTTACATCCAGCATCCAAACCACCTTTTGTTAGCTTCATTTGTATATTGTCTATAAGGAGGAGCCCCGACTTCGTCCCGGAAGCCGCCCAGCACTCCGGAGCGGCGTTGCGAAGAGGGAAAGAAAATCTGTTCGGGCCAGACTTAGTGCCCCGTATACAGGGCACTTTGACCTTGGTCAACGCGCCCCATAAAGGGGGCACCTGCTCCTGGCGCCCTATATATAGGGCACCAGGAAGGGCAGAAGCTTGTTTTGTCATTTTCGGAGCCCGATCGCCCGTTTAATCGAGTCCTTGTCTTCCTTTTTCGTCTTAGCACTGTTCATCATGTTATTTGGCATGTCTTAGATCATTTTGCATCTCATATATGTTTAAAAACCTACCAAAAATAGGGATTGGGATTTAGTCCCAATCCGGTCAGTTCCTTCCCTCTTGCACGTTTACATTCGAATTTGAGCATGATACTACACTTTCACTGGAACTAATGATCTTTTCACTTGTTTCTATGTTTTCATATGGACATTTGTAGGTAAATCCGGCCGAGGCGGAGCTTCAACCGGATCAAAGACGAAGGACTCACTAAGCTCTCTTCTCTCGGCCGGCCGAGAGAGGAGAAGTCGGAACCCAACAATCTCCCCGCTTCCCAAGGTACAACGGTCATTTCTCCATTTCATTTCTTTTCATTCTACTATATTTTGGAGCCTTTGGCTCCTGGCGACCACACCCACTAACATCCCATCCACCAAGTCCCCAAAGCAAGCGTAGGGGCCGGAAGGGGGAGATCTACGGATATCCCGTTTCGGGTGCTTACAACAATGGGGTATAAAATAAGATATCTCCATAGCCTGCCCTGATGGAACACTAACTCCCATAGGCTCACACTCTTCCACAGTATAATCACAGTTCTTAAACAAGAATGCAGAAAATGAAATGATATGAAAGAATCGGTAGCTCCTGAATCAAACAAAATACGAGCATAAAGTCCAGCGACTCGAAGAGTACCTTCTGCTGCATGAGAGTCCTGGGAGAGGTCCCTGCGCTCCATAACAAAAACCCTAGCCTGGGCACTGTGAGACTGCTGAGGTGGGGCCCTATAAGATGAAGTCTGCCTCTGAGCTGGTGCCTGCCTCACCTGAGTCGCTGCACTACGAGTCGGAGCACTAGAATGA
Source organism: Cryptocoryne crispatula var. balansae (assembly GCA_036172225.1). NCBI lineage: Eukaryota > Viridiplantae > Streptophyta > Magnoliopsida > Alismatales > Araceae > Cryptocoryne > Cryptocoryne crispatula. Next base: position 30,734,324 of record CM069930.1, on the reverse strand, counting down.
GTCTGAGATGGTCGAGATGACATAGCTGGAGTAGCCTCACGCCTCTGCCTGGAAAGAGGGCAATCAGCAACACGGTGCCCAAACTTCCCACAACCAAAGCATGCTCCTGACCTACGGCGATACTCACTGCTAACATGGTTCTTCCCACAGAATTCACATCCTCTCTGCCTGGGTGGGGGTCTTGAGCTGGTGATCTCTGGCATCTTCCTCTTCCTGTCAAGGGACTGCTGAGGCTGGTCCCTGGATGGTGCCCTGCTGCTCTGACCTGGTGCTCTGAAGGGTCCAAGGTCCTTCTCCACTCTGCAAGCTGCGTTAAAAGTTGCTCCCATCGTGGGCCAGACTACAGCAACGAGTCTGCCACGAATACCACCTATGATCCCATCAATGAATTTCCTAGCTCTTTCTGCCTCATTCTCACAGATATGTGGTGCATATGCTTCCAATTCAATGAATTTACTCTCGTACTCCATGACTAACATGGTACCCTGCTCAAGCTGTAAAAACTCCTGCTTCTTGGCATGACGAACATGTAATGGAATGTACTTCTCCCTGAATAGCATGATGAACTCCTCCCAAGTGATTTCCTCCTCTGGGACTCCAACAAAATGGGTACGGAGTACAGATTCCCACCAAGCTCCAGCAGTCAAATGGAGCACATGGGTAGCAAGCCTGACCATATCCTCTGGAGGACACTGCATCACCTTGAAAATCTTCTCAATCTCTCTGATCCAGTTCTTTGCGAGAGCTGGATCCCTATCCCCTGCAAAAGAGGGTGGACTCAGACGCCGAAAATGTTCCACCATTCCAATAGGTGGGTGATCTGCCCTGGCATTAGCCTGCTGCATCAAACCCTGAGCCATAGCAGCATTCAAGCCCTGCTGAGCCTGAACTCCGAGCCTCGCACACCTGGAATAGACCTTGAATAGCTTCTAGTAAATTTCCTGTGCCAGGTGCTTGCCCCTCATTCTGGGCTGGTGCTTGATTCCCAGCATCTTGAGGGTTTCCCTCACGCACTAGAACATCCTGTAGATTCCCATTGTCTCTTCTCCGAGGGTTACCACGAGATGCCATCCTATTCACAGAAAATAAAAAGACTTAAGTATTCCCTCAATCATACACATAACCAAAAATTGAATCATAACTTCCAATCTAAAACATATACTCCAATTTAATAAAACTTAATCATGCTTGTCTCTTCAACCAACATTATCAACCCGGGCAGGTACAAACTAGACCTTCCGGCCGGGTTATGCTCGGATACCAACTCCTGTCACGACCCAGAAAATAAACAACATAAAACTACAACTACGCAGCGGAAAACATAACGTCGTGACAGTGGGAGAAATCCATCATTCGGATTTCATAACCCATACAAGCATGTGAAATCAACACACACGATCAAGTCTATAAAATTCCACAAGATTTCCAAAACCTGGAGTCAATAACTTAAAAATCAAGCCAACATCATCTAGTCCAATTCCAACCAAATACTTAAACATTTAAAACAACTGAATTCCAAACCAAGTCCGTTCATATGTGCCATCTTTAAATCAAAACCACTAGATTGTTTAAGTACACAACAACCTAAAAGTCCAAAACAAGCAACCTGATGAAAATAAAATATATCACTCTGCTCCAACTCCAGGAGATTTTGGTTCTTCCACGGCCTCTGCTTGAGCCTCCAAGCCAATCTCCTGATCTTCAAAACCTGCTGAAAAAATATTAACCCACAACGGAGTAAGTCCGGAGACTCTGTAGGATTTACACCCTTCACCCATCAATCGGGTAATTAACATATAAACAAGCAGTGGTATGTAACATATCAAATTTGAGATGTAATACAAAAGTATAGAATGCCTTCTATATTAATCTCACAACCCATATCCAAACATAATTATCTTCAAAGAAAAGGTTATGCCAAAACCAATCAATTCTAGACTAATGCATTTAAGACCATAAAACTAAACAAAATCAACTAGATGACCTTCATACTTAACTTAACATGACCAATCTAACATGAGACATATCTGAATTTTTCTAACTTATCATGCTTTAACATCTAAACATAACATGCAATGAGCATAATTTCATGTTCTTTCTAAACCCAGAGTCATATGGCAAGGAATTGGTCATCTTGCCTTTTCACATCACATATCCAGATCACTTTCACCAGCTCTAATTTATATAGTAATAACATATACTAAGCTAGCCCAAAGTTCACCTAGGCAGTGGTGACACTAAGGGAAAAACCGCGGTAATCCGAGATCTGTGGGAGGGCCGGATTTATCTAAGATACCCGCTGCCCACGGGCAATTTGACTAGAATAGGCTGGTGAAGCCTCATAACATGTGGTACAAGAATTCATAATAATTTTTCAGATCATGACATACCTGCATACCATGTACACAAGACATAAACATCTCATTCTAATGTCATCCATGCAAAACAAATTGTTTTTATCATAAATTAGACAAGACTTGCACTAACCGACATGGTTAACATATCCTAATCAAAACTCATATCAAACTTGATAACATGAACCTAGCCATATCATGCAAGACATATTACACAATCTGGAACCAAACCAAAAAAATTTTACATGATCTATGCACATGCAATAACAAACCAAATCTAGACATGCTTAATTACATACACAAGACAATTAATCAAACCCAATTTTGGCATAATCAAAACAAGCTAACTTCTGATGTCAACACCCATAATATGACCTAAAAAGGTTCCAAAAAGTGAAATTTGATGACTTTTGATTTTTCCAAAACTCCACATAATTATATTTCAATTCTAGGTCCATTCTAGCACATAAACATATACATAAATAACATATGGTCAAGTCTCATGAAAAATAGTTCTACCCATCCAGAATCATGCCAAACATGTCCCATAATATTCAAAATATCATTTTCAAAGTTCTGGATTCAATGATTTTTGATAAAATTCACTAATCATGAGTCAAAAGTCTAAACTAGTCAAATCAAGGTCCATAAGTTAAATCATGCATATTTTCTAATCAAAATAGGATCAAATACATAGACGAGCTTGATAAACCTACTTGTAATCTTCTGTGAATTTTCCTGATTTTTCTGGATTTTTTTGCTATTTTTCTTGGCCTTTATCTAATATCCGGATTTAATAAATCCGAAAATCAGAATTTCCTGAACCGGCGCCGAACCGGGCGGTTCGACCGGCTGAACCGGGGCGGTTCGGAGGTGCTGGACCGCGGCTGGACCGGCTGCTGGACCGGGTGCTGGGCCGGCTCGACCGGCGGCTCACGGCGGCGGTTCGCGGGCGGCATTGGCGACGGCGGTGGCGGTGCTCGCGACGGCGGAGGCGGCCGGCAGCGCTCGATGGCGACGGTGACGGTAGGGGGGGCTGACCTCGACGGCGACGGCGAGAGGAAGGCGAAGGCCGGCAACGACGGCGGCGAGAGGACCTCTCGCGGCGGTTCCGGCTGGAACAGGGGAGGTCGACGGCGGCGCTGGCTTCCGGCGGCGACGACGACGGGCGGCGCGGGAAGGGGCTGGACAGCGACAGTCTCATTGGTAAGGGAGATGCCGGAGGGAGGAGACAACGACGAGGTGAGGGGCCGGAGGCTGCAGTGGCAAGGGGGGGCTCGGCGGCGCTGGGTTCCGGCGGCGACGGCGCTCGCGACCGGTGACGGAAGAGGAGGGAAGGCTCGCAGCAGGGAGACGGCACGAGCGGGAGAGAGAGAGGAAAAGAGATCCAACTGGGGGGGCTGCGAAACCGGCGGGGGGGGGGGATCGCGACGCTCCAGGGGGGGTGGCCTGCGTTACCACGGGGACGGCGGCGAGGAAACCGGGAGGGGGAGGGAAACAGGGGGCGGCGGTTACCAAAATAACTTAATTAATTTTTATTTTTTTTAAAAGCCAGGTATTACACCCTCTGCCGGAGTTTCTGACAGAATTTATGGTGGATATGAAATGTTATGGCTGTGTTTCAGCGATGAAGAAGAAGTTGCTGAACCTTGATGGAATTAGAAGCGTTGATGCAGATTTGAATAACCAGGTTGTAAGAGTTCTTGGGTCACAGCCTGTTAAGATGATGCTTGATGCATTGGAAGAGACAGGGCGACATGCTAGATTGATTGGCCAAGGGAGTCCTGAAGATTTTCAGATAGATCTCTGCTGCAGTTGCTGAGTTCAAGGGTCCGGTTGTCTTTGGAGTTGTTCGATTGGCTCGAGTTAGTATGGAACTTGCAGGGGTTGAGGCGAGCTTCAGTGGCTTAACTCCTGGTAAACATGGCTGGTCTATAAATGAATTTGGTGATTTGACTAAGGGAGTTGCTAGCACCGGAAAAGTGTTCAATCCAGCAAACCTAGTGGGGTGTTTGGTTGCATGATAATGCAGATTTTTATTTTTATTTTTAAAAAATATAAGAAAATTTGTTAAAAGAGGTGTTTGAATGCCATGGCAATTTTATGTTTCGAAAGTGAATTTCTTTTTAAACAAAAAAAGAGGGTCTCTCCTCTCTTTTTTTCTTGTGGTCCCCCACTTTGTATGATCATGTATGGTAGTTACTTTTTTTTGTTATCACATCCCTCCAAACATAATAATTTTATGTCATGAGTTGGTTCACTTTTTATTTTAATATAACTTTTTATCATGAAATTGTATAAAAAAATTATCATGCAACCAAACACCCCATAGGAGTTTTTTTTTTTAAATAGCACACTTTTTTATTTTTAAAAGTAGCATAGTAAAAGTTTAAATTGTAAATCTAACACAATTTGATCAAAATTGGGTTTTGAAAACTCGATTTTTAGCCCTGATACGCACCCCGCTCGATTCCGACAGCTAATGATTTTTAGCGAAAATCGAGTTCTAATTTAGCGATTTTAAAGTCGAGTTTCAATAACTCGACTTTCATCCACACCGTTCCGGCCCTCTGTAGTCTGCTAAAATCGAGTTTATGAAACTCGACTTTGGGACAAAACATCTCCGTGTCTTCTAGTCTGCTAAAATTGAGTTTGGGAAACTCAATTTTCGGACAGGACGTTTGCGCCTTATATAGTCTGCTAAAGTCAAGTTTTTTAAACTCGATTTTCGGACATAACATTTCCCCCCCCCCCCGTTTTTGTCTACTCTTCTGAAAATCGAGTTTCTAAAACTCGATTTTCAGACAGAACCCTTTTTCATCCTCTGGGTCCTATCTAACGTGCCCGGCAATGCCGGGAACACCTGTTTAAACTTTGCTCTATCACAAACCGTTTATTCTCATGTAACTTTGCTTGATTTCAGATTTAGAATATACCATCCTTCTCATTCAGGTGATAGAATATACCATCTATCACCATTTATTTTCATACAACCATAAACATATAAACCGTTCATTTTCGTACAACCACATACACTATCTATTTCTATATAAAGACCAACATACACAAGTTCTTTTCGAAAGAAACAAAAAAATACAACAGAATCTCATACACCATCGATCATTTACAAACATAGAACAAATTATATATAAAGAGAATTCCATACACCATCATTCATTTATATGCAAACATAGAACATACTATATCTAAAGAACAAGGTCACCACAATCTTAAATACATATTACCCTCTCCTTCACTTGAAAAAAGAAGTGAAATCACCCTCTCCTTCCTCTCCTTGGACGAGTCTTCCTCCTAACAAGTCTTTCTTCGTCTTCTTCAGGAGGAGATAATTCTAATCTACTCGGAGAAACATCACTTGTTATGTTTTCTCCATGTCGAATCGGGCGGACAGGCGCTCTGATGGAGTAATGTTGTCAATAATTTGTGATTGTTGTGTTCCATGTTGTGCACCCGTCGGAGTAATCATGGAGGGATGACGTACTCGTCTCCGCATATAAGTTGAAAGTCCCGCACCCGAAGGACCGGCACCCGAAGGACCGGCACTCGAAGGTCTGGCACCCGAAGGACCGGCACTCGAAGGTCCGGCACAATCTTGTCCACTCCAAGCAAACGGACGTTCGAGCCATTCTCCTGATGAAGAACACCTTGGCATCGTCATACGGAGCTTTTCATGCTTTTCTCGTTGCAATTCCAAAATGTCTTATCTTGTTTGCTAAAGCTCACCGACATGACTGGAGACGAGCATGCGTTGAATCTCATGGTGCGTATAAAGCTGGCATAAACAAATTACATAATGAACAATTGTCTTTAATGTTGAATATAAAAAGAAATAATTGAACTCAAAATTATCTAATATTACCATTTCTCGTTCCACGGGACCCCTAGGATAGTACTGCTCGGGAGGCTGAGGAGCATCCTGAACAAGATATGGAACGGTGCGTTCCATATACCATTGTTCATACCGTTGTGTTTGCTCCGCAATATCCACCTCCTCATCAGAATAATCATATGTATGATTTGCCCGTTCATTCCACCATCTAATATAATAAGCATATATAATAGTCCAGTCAGTCAAATAACGACCGCGTCCATCTTTACGGTCATATTGCTTCCTATTAAGCGGTGTTCTTTAAATGCGGCCAAACTGTCTAACCACCCGTTCTGGGGCATGTATCTCCATCACAGAACAACAAAGAAGTGGCACCGAGGCAAGCTATAGTGCGGTATTCTCTACAGCCACTTCAGGTATGAATTCAAAAATTTGATTGGTATACGGTTGCCAAGTAATCTACACAATAGAAACGCACAAAATCATATCGAAACACACATCAAAATAAATGAGAAAGAAGCTTTTGAAGACATGACAATATATTTACTAGGCTATCCTCCTCGGTATCAAGCTCATTCCTGTAAAAAAGAAGAGTAAACCTATGTTGTTTTCGATTGCGTTGTGGGTTCCACCTGTACAAATTACATACTATCATCAATACGAAAATAACCAACATCGTTAAAAGACGAGTTCATGGATATGCTCCCAACATCGTTAATAAATTTACCGGTATCCAAGAGGGCGTCTTTCTCCACCAACCGGGAGTGGCAAATGAGGTCGACCAACATGGATATGCTCCCACAACCATATCTAAGCAAAGAACAAGTGTCAATTACAAATTACAAAAGTAAAAATAACAACTTAATTTTTCATGGTTGAATACGTACTTGCAATAAGTGAAGACATCCACCTATTCGGTTCCGTTTCAAAGCCATAGCCCCATATAACTGATGGTACAAATAGCCGAGCACCGCACTACCCCATGATAACCTGTAGCACTCCTCAAGATCCTCCATAAAAAATAAATATTGCATGTGGACTTCAGTTCTGGAGGTGTCCGGTAGAAGAAGAGTGCCAATGTACATAAGTATAAGAGCCCTAGTATGATATAAACATGTTAAGCGAGACTCGTCATCATCATTAGTCGGTAACTCTGCCGCCCTTTGGCCAAATTCGCTATATAACCAAGACAACCTTATTGTGGATAGACTTTGACCAAATGGTTCAACCTCACCCCCTTGCATGGGTCGAACTCCCAAATATCGGGCACAAACATCTTCCCAATTTACAAACTCCCCAGAAGGAACCCCGGGGGGGGGGGGGGGTAATCACGGCGGGACCATCTATCCGAAGACCCAGAATGATTGACACATCTTGAAGAGTAACTGTCATCTCTCCTCGAGGAAGATGAAAAGTCGATGTCTCGAGACGCCATCATTCCGCTAGAGTCGTGATAAGCTGTCTATCTAAAGTGAAAGCCTTAAGGTGACACAAATGTATAAATCCAGCCGTCTCTAAAAAACCCAAAACTGTATGATTTTCAATCGGCTAAAATGACATCTGACGAAAATGAGATACCAAATATAGTGTTGACCCAGTCTGTCAAAGAAATGCAATAAATGAAATGCATGTGTTGAAAAGAAAGGTTATATGTTATTCAAGAATAGAAAAGTTGAATAGAAATTTCATATGTTCAATAGAAAGGCTATGTGCTACTCAAGAATACCATAAAAAATGTGCTACTCTAAGATAAATTACAAATTTTTTTCTTTGCAATGCAAAAGATAAATGAAACCTAATGGACATCAATTAAAGAATTATAATAAATGCACAACATATAAATGAAAGCTAAGATATAGACGATTTTAAAAAAATGCTTACAACATAATATTGAATTTTATCTCTAGCTGCGTCGAACGATGGTGAGCCTGATCGTGGAGTACAAATGCATCATGAGGTGCTCGCTCCATGTCTACAATTCAATTTAAAATATGTAAGTGTTACGAGGCATGTGTAGAAATAAGAAAATCAGAAATATGCGGTAACAAAATTCTTTTAAATTGAATGTTGTGGTATTAAAAAGTTTCGATTACACATGTTAAGAATACATACTATGGGTTCTTATGACAAGTTGAACGATTGTGTCCACTTTCTTTACAAATGCTACATGTATTCCGTTACCTATTTGGGTCACGGTCCATCACCATTGGAAACCGTTTATTCCTTGGCCTACCACTCTTTCGGATATTAGATGGAGGTAACAAAAGAATTATATTCTTGTATGCATCAAATGATGGCCAGTAACGTGCATCCAAAATAATGTCAAACTCATTTTAATAAGTTGATCGATAATAATCATTACTGTACGTACCACTTTGATGTGTATGTGTACAGGTCCCAATTGACTGACCCCAGAGCAGTCATGACATGTTTACATAGAAAATGTCTAAGCATAGGCTCACAACAAGTACATGTAGCTAACTCACGGTCAACGTTAACCCGTGAACCCGGAATACACGGCCATATGCATCGTTTAAATCCCACTCACCAACATTTACTCGGGCTTGAATGATTATCTCACGACTTTTTTCTTTCATTTCTAGCATTTTTTTCTCAAATTTAGGGGTCAACTGTGTTTCCATATTCATGCCGCATGCACGACGTTGAAAAAACATAAGCTTTAGTCGGTGGTACGTCATGTGTACCAGAGCATGAATGGGTAAACCTCTTGCAATTTTCAAAACGCTATTAAAACATTCTGAGTAATTAGTTGTCATGATTCAAATCTTTTACCATCAGTGTCGAATGCCAGAGCCCAGTATTCTGGATTAACTTGTAATAACCAATCAAATGCATCTGGATAACGCAATTGTATGTCCTCCATCCGCTTGTTGAAATCCAAACTATTAGAAGACATGCCTGCATTGTACATCCTTCTGAATCGATCTTTTCCAATGAAATGTGCTTGAAAAATTTGTCGATAGTGTCGAAGACAATATCGGTGGGCTGCTAAAGGAAACCAACGTTCTATTGCATTCTTAATACTAGCATGTCTATCAGATATGATACATAGTTCATGCCGTCTTTCTATTATAGATGGAATGTGATACAACATTTGTTGAAAGAACCATGACCATGATCGATCATTCTCACTGTTCACAACTGCAAATGCAACAGGAAATAAGCCTTGATCGGCATCCACACCACAAGCAACTAGAAGTGTTCCACAATATTTCCCATGAAGAAAAGTACCATCAACACTTAAAACTGGACGACATGAGTGCCAACCTTCAATGCATGGCATGAAACTCCAAAAAAAAATTAACAATTTTTGACTATCACTCTCACACAAATATGTATATATTGTCTCTGGCATGGTCATCTTAACCGCTTCAATATCTTAAAAGATGAGTGTAAAAACTCTCCCAATCACCAAACAACTTCTTAAAAGTTTTTTTCGAGCATTCTAAGCCTTGTAATAGGATGGTCTTAGGGAATATTTTACTTGAACCATATCCATGATGTCTTTTGGTCGGATATCTAAGCGAGAACGAACAAAAGAGATGATTACATGACAAATTGTGGTGCATGTTAATTGCCTATGGGACATGTTACAAATAGGAATGTTACAAGTGTGGTTATTTCAAAACTCATAATTTTCCATAACCCTCCAACCCGAGTGCTGACAGAAGCATGTAGTCTCCACTTACACCCTTCACCTTTTGACGGACAAATCAATGTGAACTTCGACTTTGTTGATCTATTTGTTCGGTGTTGTCTGTTACGTTTTAATGCCCAAGTAGCAACAGCCTGTATAACATCTTCTTTACATCTGAATACATCTCCCACCGAAAGATCGTCAACATTTTCTCCTTCACCCCTTACTACAGTTGTGTCTTCTCCTCCAACATCTTCTTCATCACTTTCAATGAAAATATTACTTGCGACAACATTATTAATCCAAGTTATATCTTCGCCGTCATGGAATGCATCAACCGCCAATACACTATTAACCATCTCATTCGGTAGTTCATCGTTGTCACTTGATGAATCCTCAACTTCATCATTCTCATCATCTTCATCATGTGCTTCATTTTGCTCATTCATATTACTCTGAACTTGAGATAACAACTGTGTCATGGTTGGTTGATTATAAGTGCGTGGAATCCATGTACTACATCCAACCTCAGATGACATGTCCAGACATTCTTTTACAATGTATAGTACGATGTCATCAACCTTAAGACATCTCATTAATAATATTTTAGTAGAATTGTCATCCACAACATTGTTCACACCATCAAAATAATTATATAATAACTTCAAAGTTATTGATCTTGAGTTACACCCAATTGCCTCAAATATGTAACTCTTCAAATCTTCGTGTCTACATCCTTCCAATATCTTGATGATACGTTCATAACCACCATAATAATAAGCATAATCATTACTTATAGAAAACATTCCATCAAACATTAGTTGGACATTGATTACCCTCGATGCCATATCTTTGTTATGTTGACACTAGCCTAAAATATGAACTTGTTAAGATCGCATATCGGAATGGACAAATACATGAGGTTTTAGAGGTACGGAGTAGGCAAAAATTTCTAAATAGAGGACATGTTTTTAGAGGCATGCCAAAAATCAGAGGGCATATGTGTGAGTATTTGTTTCTAAATAACAGGTGCCTTCTACTTCTTAGGATGGGGTTAGAATTGAGATCGGGTTTTAACCTAACAATTGTGTAGTAATTTTGTTCAACGGTTGTGGTCGAGATCAAATTGATCCCGTCCGACGATATTCGATCCGATGTTAATCCAATTTGTGCTCGGGATCAAATTGATCCCATCCGACAATATCCAATCGCTAATCCAATATGTCCTCAAGATCAAATTTATCTGGTCCGACAATATCTCATCCATAGATCGCGGAATCGGCCGATCAGGTCAGAATCGGCCGGATCGGTCAGAATCGGATCAGAATCGGATCGACTGAATCGGTTGGGAATAGAATCGAATCGTTTTTCTTCATTTTTTGCTATTCCAATCGGATCGACCATGATCTGCCAGAATTGGTCCGAATCGGCCAGAATCGGTCCAGAATCAGATCGGGATCGGGATCGGATCGTTTTTTTTTGCTTTTTTTGCTTACCGATTATGGATCGATTTTCTTCCATTGGATCGGTCGGAATCGGTCCGATCCGATCGGATCTGATCGGTACCCATTGATCCCGATTTCGATTCCGATCTCGCGATCCTTGATCTTATCCGATGCTAAATTAATTTGTGCCCAACGATCAAAACATAAAAGAACCAACATCCTATGACAATAAATTATGATAACGATAAACTAACATTTTATATTATCCTACAACAAAAAATCTATACAAATTGTGTTTACGTAAAATTAATCAACGAATTTAAGCATAAAATTTTACCTACTAGCGGCTGCCACCTCCACAGTCCAAGAAGTTGACCGATCCTGCCACCAAGAGAGCCGCCCAAGCTCTTCTTCGCTGCCCCCAACCGAAACCGCCGTCAACCCTAGCTTGCCCCACCACCGTCAGCCCTAGTTTGCCCCGCCGCCGTCCTCTGCTGCCGTCCTCTGCCGCCGCCGCCCAAGCTGCCAATCCAGCCGCTGAAAATGCCGTAGGCCGCCGCCGCCTAAGGAGCACAACGTCGCCGCCGCCTAAGGAGCACAACGTCGCCGCCGCCAGAGGAGCACAATGTTGCTGCCGGGAGAGAACAAGACGCCGCCGTGGTAAAAATGGAGGAGCGAGGTAAAGGGTAAAAGAGTCGGGGGGCGATTAAAATGATTTACGTAAATCGAGTTTCAAAAACTCAATTTTGGCAGTCTATCGGACACGCAAACGTTCTGTCCGAAAATCGAGTTTCCCAAACTCGATTTTATCAGGCTAGAAGAGGTGGAGATGTTCTGTCCCAAAGTCGAGTTTCATAAACTCGATTTTAGCAGACTACAAAGGACCGGAACGGTGTGGATGAAAGTCGAGTTATTGAAACTCGACTTTAAAATCGCTAAATTAGAACTCGATTTTCGCTAAAAATCATTAGCTGCCGGAATCGAGCGGGGTGCGTATCAGAGCTAAAAATCGAATTTTCAAAATCCGATTTTGACCAAACTGTGTTAGATTTACAATTTAAACTTCTATTGTGCTACTTTTAAAAAAAAGTTTGCTATTTAAAAAAAACTCGCAAACCTAGCGACTTCCGAGAAGCCGCTGGGCGACCTGGGAACACCGGAAGTAAACGAGAAAGGAGAAAGCACAGTTCTCTGGCTCCAAACGGATGCTCAGAGTTACAGACCTTATCGGCCGATCCGTCGCGTTGTACGCAACCGATGACAGAACCGATGCCGGCATCGCGACGGCCGTGATAGCAAGAAGCGCCCGCGTCGGTGAGAACTACAAGAAGCTTTGCACCTGCGATGGTGTCACCATCTGGGAATCTAGTTGACGTTCTGGTTTTTGCTCACCAGATCTCTGTCACACTAGTTGTATCAGTCACCTTACTAAAATCTCATCCTTGGTCTCCTCGGGTTTTCATGCAGCTTGATGTATTGTTGCTAGATCTTTGTACTAAGAAAACAGCCTGCAACCTCTTGTATTGTTAATGATGGAGTGTTGAAATATTCCTGCAATGAAGAAACTCGTGCGACGAAGATTAACTCCAAAAAAAGAAAAGAAAAAGGCGTATGTTTTGATATATGAGTCTTCATAGGATGTCGAAATACAGAATTTTATGGCGTCAATTCATCGTGCTTTCCGTTGACTTTTCAGGAAAAGTGGTCGATTCTCCGTCAAATTGGTGACATGTAACACAGTTTTCAGAAGAAAAAAAAATAGCTGTGTGATTTGATTGTCGGTAAAACTAACTTCAACTGAACATACTGTTATTTCACTATTTCAAAAAGAAGCATTTAAGATACAGTGAACAACCGAAATACCAGCCAAATCCTTGTTGCGACCTGTCTCCAAGAAATATTAATTACAACATAATATAAATTTATTTTAGACAATAAAATATTATAGAAGATAAATTTGACAACCATATGGATAAAAATAAAATACTAATTTACGAATAACTAGATATTTGAAAAAGGAGAACTCAAAATCGTTATTTTGGCATATCTTACAAAACACGACTTTTTAAAAATTCCTCAACTTACGCCGAACTTTAAAATATTTGAAAGATGTAAATTGAGTTTTCTACTTCGTTATACACTTATCATCGTAATAAATTTATTTTTATATAATTTATTTTAACATGTTGTTTTCACATATCCTCGAATGGATCAAATAGTTTAGTAAATAATTTTTTATATTCAATTATTATATTTTATTTAAAGTTCAAGTTGATCAAGCCTCTAAGATGTTATCTATTGATAGCTTCTAGCAAACCATATAACTAGAAATGTCCAAACACGAGGTCAAGCACAAGTTACAGGTAACTGGTAACCAAATAAAAAATGGTTTTCAAAAAAAAAAAAGATTTTGAGAGAAACCAAATGACAACCTCATGTTTTTAAATTCCCTGAAAATCATATTTAATGTAGTAAGTCTAATCATATTTTAATTTTATGTGGATCCAAATGAAACCTTTGGTATGAGGATAACTTGGAGATAAATCAAGTTTATTCTCAAAATTTTGAGGATAAACCTAGTTTATCCCCCCAAAAAATTTGGTGCCAAACATGCCCTAAAGTGTTGTTTGGTATGGGGATAACTTGGGGATAAACTTGAGTTATACCCCAAAATTTTGGGATAACCTAGGTTTATCTCCAAAATTTTATGATACCAAACAAGCCCTAATGGGGTGTTTGGTTGCATGATAATTGAGGTTTCTATTTTAATTTTTAAAAATTGTAAGAAAACTTATTAAAAGAGGTGTTTGACAACCATGACAATTTTATGTTTTGAAAGTGATTTTCTTCTTAAACAAAAAAATAGGGTCTCACCTCTTTCTTTTTTCTTGTGGTCCCCCACTTTATTTGGTCATGTGCGGTGGTTACTCTTTTTTGTAATCACATCCCTCCAAACATGATAATTTTATGTCATGAGTTGGTTTACTTTTTATTTTAATACAATTTTTTATCATGAAAGTGTACAAAAAATTATCATGCAACCAAACACCCCATAAGGCATCGCTTGGTATCGGGATAAAATTTATAAGGATAAGAATAAAATAATCCTTGTGGTTACCCTATCCCTACTATGTTTGATTTGAGTTAGAATAGATTTAGAAGATAACTTTACCTTATGTTTAGTATGATAAAGATAAATTTTAGGATAATCTTATATTTTATATTTTTACCTTTCTTATTTTATATTATTTTATTTTATTTTTCATAGCATATTCATAATGATCTTCTTAACTCACTTACATAATTATATAATAAATCTAAAATATAATTTTAAAATATAAATTAAAAAAATTTAAAAAAAATAATTAAAAAAATAAAGATAATTTTAAAAATATGATATCGATCTTCATCTCATCAGGAGTGCTAATTATAAATATGATATAAATTATCATCTAATTTGTAGAAGACCAATTAGCTGATAAAATTGTAAGATAACCTCTGTGATGAAAAAAATCATGCGTCGAAAAAAAATTGAAACAACAAATATTGTCAAAAGAAAAAAAATTTATTTCATTAACTAGCACACACCCAACATCGATTGTTAAAAGAAAATTAAAGTCCTCACCATTGTCTATACTTCAAGTTAATAGTAAGTTTACACGATAATAAGATTGGCAACAATCTTAATGGGGTGTTTGGTTGCATGATAATTGAGGTTTTTATTTTAATTTTTAAAAATTGTAAAAAAATTTGTTAAAAGAGGTGTTTGACAACCATGACAATTTTATGTTTTGAAAGTGATTTTCTTCTTAAACAAAAAAAGAGGGTCTCACCTCTTTCTTTTTTCTTGTGGTCCCCCACTTTATTTGGTCATGTGCGGTGGTTACTCTTTTTTGTAATCACATCCCTCCAAACATGATAATTTTATGTCATGAGTTGGTTCACTTTTTATTTTAATACAATTTTTTATCATGAAAGTGTACAAAAAATTATCATGCAACCAAACACCCCATAAGGCTTTGACCGTCTCTTCCTCTCCACTATCTTAAGGCTTCAATCTAGACCTCTGTTGCAGGAAGTTCAACTGATCGGCAAATAAATTTGTTTTATATATTCCAATTATAACCATTCTTTCTCTCCAGCAGCAACTCCAGTCCCTCAAAATGAACAACATTATCCTGCATTTCTTTCATCTACATATGTATAATGCTCATAATTACAGGGCTCAAGAAGCCAATACTTTTGCAGTTTTGTAGATAAGCAACCTTTAAATAAACAGGTTGAAAGCTCTAGTATGGAGTATGGACATACCCAGATCTCCATAATGTGTGAAAGAGATTCTCCTATTTCTTGCCATTCTTTTTCAAGTTGAGTCCTGGCCTCTATCACTGCACACTCATACTCTTTTACAATCTTATCATCTAGTAAAGCTGATAATGTGAAAAAAAGTTACTAAATGACAATAGTCAAGTCTCCATGTCACACTGATTTAATTTATATCCTCATAGCATCCTTTCTTTTTTAGTGACCCATCATATACAACTCAAAAATAAATGGAGATTACAACAAAGGGAAGGATCTCTATCCAAGAAATAGAAATAAAGAGTTGAAAAACAGGGAGCAACAAGAACATAACAAAGGCACCCCAAGATCACAAACCCAATTGTGTAAAAAGAGCAAGGAAAAAGATGTTATTCAAAACTAAAACACCAGGAGATTCATCCACATCAAATGTCGTAATCCAGTTTTATTTTATTCTTGGAGCTCCTAAAAATATCAGCAATAGGTCAAGACCTTTGTTAAAATATCCTTCTAGTTTTGAACTGCCAAGTAGAATCATATCCCAAATATCATGATCTCTCATTGTATAGGAGGTCCCGCATCATCCAAACTTGGAAGCTCCAGACTTTACCATGTAAACAATACCACAATTCAACAAAAAAACTTGCTGGTTTTGTAGTCCCATATTCATATCTTGAAGCCAAAAAATAGTATCTCTGGTGGACAATTCAACTCAACCTGAATTCTAACAAAAAGAAACTTGCACCAAAACTACTAGGACTCTAAATCTCAGTTAATTCTATATCAACAGTCCAATCCTTGATATCCTCCTACAGATATGTAGAAATAACCTATTAACACAATTCGGAGCCACAAATAAAAGATCGATAGCCTATTATTCAACCTGGTGATTTCCATCTCATAAAGGACAAGCTTCTTATGTCAGATGATCACATACATGTGAATGATTATGCTCACTAAAATGAAAACAAAGGTTAATTCGGTTCCCATATTTTGCTCAATCTTACTAGGTTTAATGGCTCCCTTGTTCATATATATGCATTAGGGCGTGCAAGCTTTGATTCAAATGGAGTCCTCGTCCTTAGTTCTTGAATTTCATCCCATTCTTCACAAGACAACATCCTGACAGTCCCTTGCCTTACAATAGCCTTTGGTATTTTGCACTATCTCTAACCTTTCTTGAGCATTAGAATCGTCATACTATAAAAGCTCAAAATATCATACATGTATGTTTATTGAAAATGCAAGAATGGTGATTAATTCAGTGACAATTGTAGAGTAACAAATGAAAGTTCAGTAATTAGTACATCAACCACAAAAAAACAACATATGACTGATTTTCAAAGACTAGAACTATAATTAGCAAAAAAGGGTCAACCATAATCTTGTTAAAAAAACTACACAAATGTTGTAGATATTTAATAAATAAAGGTTAACTATGATAAGAATAAGAAGATGGGTATCAAACTCAGCTCTCCATACATTGCCTCCTTGATTCTTGGCTGTCCTGTTGGTGCATCAAGTCAACAAGAATAAGAAGAATTCCAGTCCCAACCAAAACCCATCAAATCAACAAGTGTCCTGCCCTACAGTCTAAAGCCAGATAGAATTAAGAGAAATTTATGGCATTCTAGATTTGCTTAAAATATTTTAGCACTGGTTTTGAGAAAAAAGCCTTTCAATTAACTCTCTACTCCATATATCCTTTTACATAAACCAAAAAGGATCTTGATTCTTGTATGAAGTTGAATTATTTTTAACACTAAATAAATTCTCTATGAGAGAAAAGTATCTATATCTTTTAAAGCCATGTTAACATAATTGATATTTTTTTAATTTTCTTTCATATTCATCATATTGTGCTATTCTTCATTGTGCTTCTTAGCATTATTGCACTCAGACCAAGTGCAATATTTTTGGGAGCATTGCACTCATAAACAACACTTTGCTAATTGCTTTTAATGGAGGTGCATACACTTACAAGCAACAGATTGGTACTGAAATAGAAGGCAATAAAAAGTATTTTTTTCATGCTTAGTCTATTCAAGAATTTGGTATTTATAACTACTAAGTTATTATTTTCTTTGAAAGTCACTATTTTACTACTACAATCCACCATTAACTTAGAAATTGTGTCTTCTAAAATTATCCTATAAAGTATGAATAAAAATAATAGAGAGATCTCCCACACCACCAATTGGCTGAAGCAATAGTATGTGTTGATCAGATCCATCCATGATGGGTCTCTCAGTCTCTTGAATCATATGCATACTGCAGACCCACAATCTGCCATGATTTAGTCTTATGTGAAATAATTTATCGATGAGGGGAGCCCTCTCTCTCCAGTGGAGCCTTGGCTGCCACTGCGATAGCTCCACGGCACGGGCAAGGGTTCTAGGGTGAGGGCTCTTCATACCTCTTTTCAAAGATTTTGTTCCTTTAGAACAAACATCATAGGAATCAAATACATGTGTACCTACCAAAGAAAGAGATTGAGATTGGAATCAAATAGAATCGAAAGAGTCACCACAAGAGTGAAAGTCGTGAGAGTGCTGGAGCCACCGCTTGGTCTATCGCCGGAGCTAGGGAGGCCAATGCCACCACTAGAGTTGAGAGAGCTGCGAACCGCCTGGTCTCCTACTAGCACTAGAGCTAAGGAGCCCAATGCCGCCACTAGAGTCAAGAGAGACGCAAGAGTGAAAGCCACGAGAGTGCGAGTGTTGGCCATCGAGATTAGAAGATGGAGCCTCCAATGGTGTGGGTGATCATGGGTGCATAAGAGCAGCAAGGGTGCGAGAGCCACGAGAGTATCCCCAAACTGAGATGTTATCCTACCGAATACATAGGATGACTTACCCTCGACATTAATTCTAATTTTTTGGGTTAAACTGGATTAAACAGAATTATGTTAAACTAAAATTAATTTGTATAACAAATAGGGGATTAGGGATAAACCAGATTTATTACTGGTTATCCAGATATCAAACTAGGCCTAAGTTAATACCGTGTTGATGAAATGATATTAATAATAAAAGAAACAACACTTCAATGAACCAAACATTTTATACTACATGTATTCAGTTGTTAACCTATACTATATATTGTTAACTCACGCCAACTTACTTTCTTCATCATGTATTCAGCTACTAATCCACTTATACTCACTTACTAATTTTTTATATTAGGTTATTAACCTAAATTACTTGTCATTATCCCTCCCAACTCATTTACCATCACACTATATATTATTAACGGACTCTAACTCACTCTCTAACTCCCTATAGTCAATTACTTGCATATACTATATATTACTAAACCATTTACTATGTCACTATATTTAGTTACTAACTCATACTATATATTACAAACACACCCAACGTCTTTTACCAACCTTTCTAATATTCACTTACTAACCTACCTTATATGTTACTAGCCCTCTC
Source organism: Cryptocoryne crispatula var. balansae (assembly GCA_036172225.1). Classification (NCBI taxonomy): domain Eukaryota; kingdom Viridiplantae; phylum Streptophyta; class Magnoliopsida; order Alismatales; family Araceae; genus Cryptocoryne; species Cryptocoryne crispatula. Next base: position 30,715,275 of record CM069930.1, on the reverse strand, counting down.
ATCTCACTTGCCAACTCCCTATATTAAGTTAACACATGCTGTATTATAAGCCCACCAAAACCCACTTACTAACTCCCCATATTCAGTTACTAGCACACTATATATTGTTAATTCACCCAAAGTTGCTTACTAACCACATGTATTCAATTATAATCACACTATATAATTCTAACCCATTCATACTCACTAATGGTCTGTTTGGTTATAAAGCCTTTGTTAATAAATGATAGACCTAGATTATCATTAACGATAAATAATGGAAGATTACAAGACAGAGAATCTATAGAATCAATTTCAGAAAGAAGAACAAAATTATTTATGATTACATATCTTTCAACTTCATAAGATACACAAAAATAAAGTACTTTAATACAATATTTATTAAAAGAAAAATATTATGATGGTATAGAATGGAAGGACACACAGATATTAATAGATACAGGAGCATTTGTTGATTTTATAATGGAAAAGATGACAAAAAATCTACCTAAAAGAAAGATAGATAAACCATATCTTTATAGAAATTTTGATGGAAAGATAAGTGAAATATATTACGAAACTATAGTACAAATAAAAATACAAGATTACACATTTAATATACCATTAAAAATACATGAAAATTATAGGTGGCTAGATCGTGAAATTCTATTAGGAACCAATTTCTAAATAAAAATGAAATCATTTCAAATATATAAAGATAAAATAATATTAATCTATGAAAGTAAAGAAATAGTACTATATAGATGACAAGTTTAAATAGTATATACATACCACTAGAATTATTAAGAGAAAATTATGAAATAGAATATATATTTGCTTTTATAGAGAATGGATCAAGAATGACCCTATGTAAAGAAGTAATTTTACTACAAAAATTAATAATAGATGTACCAAGTAAAACTGGTATAGATATTGTAGGAAAAACTCATACAATGAACAAAGAAATACAAAATTTTCAAATTCTTATGGGAAAATATATACTAAAAATTAAAATAATATATGTAAGTTCAATAATAACGAATGATATGATATTAGGAAATGATTTTATATCACAATTCAAAGTTTATATACAAACACTTATTTTATTAAGATTTAGAAGCTCCTGTAATCACTAGATAACTATATTTAGAAGTACAAAAGCATTTCAGAGAAAATTACCAATACAATGGATGCGCAGCCAACGTGGTGATAGTAAGATAAAATAAAAAATTGAAACAAAAAAATTTGACCTTAAAAAACTATTGTTACAAATGATCGTAGCAGATCTAGAATAGTTATTCAAAAGTAATTTCTCAAAAAATTCCTTATCATTTGAGAAATAAGAAAATACTATGTTCATATAGAATTAAAAGATAAAAATAAAATTATAAGGGTTAAACCAATGAGATATAATGCTTAGGACATAGAAGAATTTAAAACTCAGATAGAAGAATTATTAAAAATGAAAATAATACAAAAATATAAAAGTCCTCACAGTAGTCCAACATCTATGGCAAGAAATTACAGTGAAATCAAGAGAGGAAAAGCTAGAATGGTAGTAAACTACAAATAGTTAAATGATTACATAATATTTGATGGATATTTTTTACCACATAAAGAAACACTGATAAGCCTCACTAGAGGAAAAAGATAATTTTCAAAATTTGATTGTAAATCTGAATTTTGGCAGATAAGATTAGATGAAGAATCAATACTCTTAACTGAATTTAGTACATCTCAAGGTCATTATGAATGGTTGGTAATGTCATTTGGATTAAAGAATGCACCACAGATATTCCAGAGAAAGATGGATAAAGCATTTGAATGTCTTAATAAATTCTATTTAGTATATGTTGATGATGTATTGATATGTTCTAACATGTAGAAAGAACATGAAGAACATCTAAAAATATTTGTTGATAAATGTATAGAACATGGAATAGTTCGGTCTAAAAAGAAAACAAAATTAGGAAAAGAAAAAATAGAATATCTAGGATTAATAATAGACTCTACAAGAATAGAACTACAACCACATATATGTGAAAAGATATGTAAATTTCCAGATCAGTTAACACATAAAAGTCAATTACAAAAGTTTCTAGGATGCCTAAATTATACTGAACAATTTATAGACAATTTTTGTCTATAAATGTCCCATTCATATAGACAAAAATGTTAAATAAACAAATAAAAAATGTAAAGAATTACCTAGACTAGACATGCCATTAGAAGAAGATTTTCTAATCCTCAAAATAGATGCTTTAGAATGCTACTGGGGAGCAGTTTTGAAAAAGAAAAAAGAAAAAGAAGAAAGAGTATGTAGATATACATTAGGTACACCCCAATAGAACAAAAGTACCATATAAATGAAAAAGAACTTTTAGCAGCCAAAAAAGGAATAAAAAAGTTTATATATTTCTTATTACCAAAGAAGTTTCTGCTAAGAACATATAATATGCAAGTGAAAGCATTTATCAAGAATAACTATGCAGTATTATCAGAAAACAAATGAATACTTAGATGGTAGAGTTATTTCAGTGAGTTCAATTTTGATATCGAGGTTATCAAAGGTACTAACAATGTTCTTGCAGATAGTTTATCATGAGAATGGCAATGAATCTATACCTATCTATTAGAAACGCGAGTGGTGTTTTTATCGACAAGCACCGGGTCACCCATCCTGTCTGTATACATTTTAAGTGCCCGATGATTCCTCCCCTCCTACGCCTCTTTTCTCTTCGCGCTGCCCCCGACTGTCAGCTCCTCCTACGCCTCTTCCCGGTTCCTCCTCCTCCTACGCCTCTTTTCTCTTCGCTGCGACGGATGCGGCCTCCGCCCTCGGCCTCCCCCATCCGACGCCTCGATGGATGCGGCCTCTCGCCGCTGCCTCCCCCCACCCGACGACTCCCGCTGGTTCCTCCTGCTCCTACGCCTCTTCCCCCCCAACGACTCTCTACTTGCGCCGCTCCCCACCCAACGCCGCGACGGATGCGGCCTCCGCCCTCGGCCTCCCCCATCCGACGCCTCGATGGATGCGGCCTCTGCCGCTGCCTCCCCCCACCCAACGACTCTCTACTTGCTGCCGCTCCCACCCAACGCCGTGACGGATGCGGCCTCCGCCCTCGGCCTCCCCCACCCAACAACTCCGCCCTAGCCACTCCGCCCTCAGCCTCCCCAGGCCGATGGAACCTCCCCTCTGTCGTTCGCACTCCGCCCTCGGTCTCCCCCCACCCGGACGCCTCCCTCCCTCGACCGACCGAACCCGCCTCTCCTACGCCTCTTTTCTCTTCGCGCTGCCCCGATTGGTTCCACCTCCTCCTACGCCTCTTCCCGGTTCCTCCTCCTCCTAGGCCTCTTCGCGCTACCCGGATGGTTCCTCCTGCTCCTACGCCTCTTCCCCCCCTCCCCCCTCGCCAAATAGGATATCAGTTCCTTGTTAACAACACCGAATAGGATATCAGTTCCCTCCTTTGCGGCCTTCCGACTTCCGATTGTTCCTCCCACGGCATCGACAACGGGTCGGAAGAAGGCTGATCGGAAACGACGGGCACGGTACTTACACCTCCTCCATCGCCACCGGCAACTAAAGGCTGCTTGACGTCGGCTTCCTCTTACACATCATTCAATTGATTGAAAAAGGTATGGTTCCAACTTCATGAAATGTTGTGAGGTTTTGGATATTCATGAACTTGAGAGCAATACCGTATGAAAGTATGCAATTTCTTAACAGATAAAGGAGACAGCTTCATTCTTCATAATTTCTAATTAAGAAAATCTGCAAAATTTGGTGAAGCAGGAACAAATAATAGAATGTTGCAATTTTAGCTAAACAAGATGCAAGAAATACATAGAAAAATTGCAATGAATGGATTGCATGTTGGTTGTCTTAAAAGATTTTAGTAGCTAGATTTCAGTTTTAACATTTCTTATCTTATAGTTCACTTTGAAATGACATAAAAATTTAATGATTTACATATTTAATATTTTGCTCTCTCAATCTGTTTTATTTAATGAGAACGTACTACCCTTTTCTCTCTTGTAAAATTGCAATGAATGGATTGCATGTTTATCATTTAAAATGAACATCAGTTTTAACATTTCTTATCTTATAGTTCACTTTGAAATGACATAAAAATTTAATGATTTACATATTTAAGATTTTGCTCTCTCAATCTGTTTTATTTAATGAGAACGTACTACCCTTTTCTCTCTTGTAAAATTGCAATGAATGGATTGCATGTTTATCATTTAAAATGAACAAAATGATTTTTGAGTCTCTGGATTTATGCAAAATAAGGAATGTTACCACCTGTATTTTTCTTGTTATTGTCTCATGCAGTTCTATCTCCAGTTATTCTGGTGCACCGTAAATCATCATTTTTGGCTTATTTTTTACTCATTATTAGTGTTTTCACTCTGTTTTTGAAGGTTAATAGTATTATTAGTCTTTATTAAGTACCAAAAGATTTATTTCTTTCTTAAAATTTCGAGGAGCGATGTCGCTTTGCTTGCTTGCTCATTTTTCTCGCCCGTTCCCGATTCTTTGAGAGGAGTGCAACTCATCTCCCAACCATCAATTTTGATCACCTGTTTGCGTATGTTTGGATCCCGAGTTTTTTGTTTGTTCTTTTTTGATATGAAGTTATGTGTACGAGCACGTAGATTTTTTTAATTCCATCAATTCTCGGATTTTAAATATTATGTTTTTTATTCTGATCTGAATTCCGCTGGATTTTGTCTTGAGTCGGTCGAATCAGAATCAGAATCCTGATTTTTTAAAGATTTTTTTTTAAAAAAAGATTCATGCCGAATCGGCCAGAATCGGACCGAATCAGCTTGAATCGGTCCGTATCAGAATCAGAATCAGAATTTTTTAATTTTTTTTAAAAATATCCTGATTTTGGATTGGTTTATCTTCTTGAGAATCGGTCGGAATCATCCGATCCGATTCAAATCGGATCGGTACTGACCGATTTCGATTCCGATTCCAATTCTGGAATCCTTGCCTGGGACATGCTGGTGGGCTCGGGATCGATTAGTTACGGCTGACCTCGATGCGAAATAGCCGGTTCAACTGGATTGGCGGAGTCTAATCTGGATGAGCCAATCCTCTTCCTTTGTCATTTCGAGTCCAATCCCAACCGATTCTACACAGAGTTGACCAATGATCACCCTTCAAGGCCCAATATGGATCACGGCTCGATTCCAATCCGGTTCAAATAATCCAGTAAACCATGTGCCAGAAGGCACATCAGTGTTTATTCTTTAATACAACAAAAACCATCAATTGTATATTGTTAATAAATTATACATCCAAGAATTACCATCAAGCTCATTATAATGCTCAATATAAGCCATATTCCATTTTGAGAATAAGCAGGCCATGCTTCTGTGATGGCAAAGGAGTATGCTGTATAAACTAAATGCCAACAAACGAAGAGAAAATGCTATAAGCTAATAAACTATATTTTTAGCTTTTAGAAGGGGATAACAAAAAGTAAATGTATAGTACTGATGTAACCTCAAAATCTCGAAAAAGATTTGATATCTTTTTGTTTTGGAAATTCATTTTCCTTTTGAATTTGAATTAGATTAGACCTTAGCATTGACTTTATAAGAAAATAGATGATATTTCATAAAAGTACTAGCTAGGGTCAAAATTTGTTGAGGTTGTTAGGTTCTTTGAAAATTTGTTTTGACCTCTCACCGTCGGATGGTGCGAAGATACGACGTTAATTACATCGAGATAACTCGAATACCCTTGATTATCGTCATAACAATCCATTGCAGTAGAAGACATACATCTACAGTAAGCATTCACACAAATATAGGAGAAAAAACAACTCCATGAATTTGATGGAAGGCAAGCACTTAATGTGTTTTGGGTTTAGTTTGAATTATTTGAACTGAATTGATTTGAATTTTGGTTTGAATTGAATTTAATTTGTATTTGAGTTGATTTGATTTAGTTTGAATTCGTGTTTGCTTAAATTGGTTGAAATTTGGATTTGGTGTGTGAGTTTTAATTTGATTTGAATTTGATTCAATTTGAGTTGAATTTGTTTAATTAAATTTGTTGGTTTGAATTAAATCTTTGGTTTGAGTTTTGATTGAGTTTGAATTTGATTGGTTTGGATTGAACTGAATTGGAATTGAGTTTGATTTGAGTTCAATTTTAATTAGATTGAATTTAGTTCATTGGTTTCAGTTAATTCAGCAGAATTTGACAGTTTCTGGATTCTCTTATGCGATTTTTCAGATTTTATGAAATGATTTTAGGACAGTTTGAATTTGAATTCTCTTATGGGTTTGAATGGTTTGGGACTACCTATTTGCGGATCAGCTTCTGACTTGTACCAATTTCAATCTTTGAAAATCATATTTGAAACCTCAAATTTCAGAATTTTTAATTCGGATCTCCTGCAGACTCGGGCTTCCTACAAATTCTGCTCATTTTTACAGCCCTCGGCCCCTTGTTTAAATGCAAAGTTCAGATTTTTTTATTCACAAATCTCAAATTACTGATTTCAGATTTCAGACTTCTAAAATGGGTTCTGACTTCTGATTTTCGGTTTTTTTGCTTCAGATTTGGGTCACAGATCTAAGTCTGGCCTTAAAGATTTGAGAACTTCAGATTCGGTTCAAATGGTGACTCTGTGTACGGATCCAGAATTCAGATTCTGCACCACTCCAAATTCAGATTTTTGTTTCTCTTCCAAATTCTCAGCCTCCAGATCCTGCAGCAACCCAGATTTTGCAGATTTTACAAGCTTCGGACCTACAAGTTCAGAACTTTGATTTTTCTTCGGATCTGGAATTTCCAGAATCGACCATCTTGCAGAATTTTCCGACCTCAGATTTTTGATTTATACATTTCGGTCTCCGACCTCTGATTTTCAAACTTCAGATTTCAGACCTCTGTTTTCCAGGTTTTTTTAGATTTTTATGGTGATGACAGATTTGGATTTCAGATTCTACACCCTCAAATCCTGGAATTTATGGAGTTCAAACCTCATATGCTTCAAAAAAGAATTTCAGATTCTGAATATTCCCATTTTTTCAAATCTGCAAATTTCACAGTTTCAGATTTTCAGACTTGTGCGTATTGCTAGATTTCAGTTTCTAGTTTCAAACTTGAAGTTCTGATTTTCTGGGTCAAATTTCCATGTTCAGAGATCTCCAGACTTCTGACATCCGAACCTCAGATTTTAAATTTACAGATTTTGTGTGTTTTAAATTCAGAGAGATTTTTTTTATTACAGGTTTGGTTTCAGAATTCAGATTTTTACAGTTTTCAAGTCTTGCCTTCCAGGAGTTTCATGTGATTGCTCTCTCCTTGTAGCATCAACATGTGCACCGGATATGAATTTTCATTTGTTTTTCTCAACATGAGACATGATTAAAACTTGAATAGCAATCCGGTCCCTTTGAGTCCTTGATGGACATGGAACTTGCTGGATCAATTTTGAGATGGAAAAACACCCGGTCTTTGATAGACTTATGGGCATCCCCCACTGTTTTGAGATTGACTACACCCGGCTTTTGATAAGCTTGTGGGCAATCATCTCACTGATTTGAAATTGAGCACACCCGGCTTTTGATAAGCTCGTGGGCACTCATCCCATGGTTGGTCATCCTCATTAGCCTATGGTTTGGGCATGTTGACATGTTGATCATGCACAGCCTCTCCATGACATAATGGGCAAAATAACTCCCTCTTGAGGGATGGTAAGACATTGGGGTCTTTTAACTAGACCTTTGTATGCCCACCTTAAAAAGAGGGTCAGGAGGTGGGTTTAGAACCGGTCTCCTGGTTTCCCTTTGTTTTGAATTCTTTTAAGTTGAGCCGAGGCCATGAGGTGGGTTTAGAACCGGCCTTATGCTTGCCTCGGTTTGTTTGAATTAAATGGATTTTTATTTAATTTAAATTGATTGTTTATTTTATTTTATTTTTTTGAATTAATTATGGGTCAGGAGGTGAGTTCAGAACCGACCTCTGCTTGCCCAATTGAATTCTTTTAGGTTATGCCGAAGCCATGAGGTGGGTTTAGAACCGGCCTTATGCTTACCTCGGTTTGTTTAAATTAAATTGATTTGAAGATTTAATTTTTTGTGTCGGAACACTGTTCATCGGGAGCCGATGGGCTTCATGGGCCCCAACTCTGCACTTTTGGCCATGCGCGGATCCTCTCCTCCTCTTCTTCTTCTTTTTTTTTTTAACACCTTTGGAGGTGGGCCCCACCCCTGGTTGACCGGCCGGTCAATGGGGCTTACACGCGCGGCCGCCCGTGCGCCGGCTGCGCGGCTTCTCTCGCGCGGGCCATGCGGGCCCTCCCCTTGGCACTGTTGATGTGTCCTCCGTGGACATAAGTCGGGGGAAAAATCCCCCTTGCTTCTCCTCTCTTCTTTCCGGGCACGGCGACGGCGGACTACTCCGGCTTCTCCTCCCGACGGCGATCGCGGAGGCTTTGGGGGATCGCGACGGCTACAGCGGGCAGCTCCGGCCCTCCCGACGCGATTGCGGCGGCTCCGCTGCACGAAGGGGGAGGCTAAGGGCCTTACGTCTGCACCGGGAGAGACTCAGGGGCTCGACGGCGGTGTCCGGTGGAGCTGGAACTCTCGCCGGCTGCGCAGGAAGAAGGGGAAGAGGCCGACGACGCGTCCGGAAGAGGTAGCCCTCCACCCGGCCTGCTCAACCTCTTGCGGTCTCTCTCTCCCTCTCTGTTGATTTCACGGCAGTTCCTCTCTTCTTGCACTTCCTCTTCTTCTGCTTTCTCTCTCTCTCTCCGCCCGACGACGGCCTCCGAGGGGTTTTATAGGCACTGGACCTTCCCTTTTCCCTTAGGAGACTTGCCGCACGAGGCTATCCTAGTCCGTGAAGGACTTGGAGGGGATCTACCGTGCGCGGGATTTGCTTTCGTTTCCTTCTCCAACTCTTACCGCGTTGGAAGATTGCGCTCCCCCCTTTCCTCCGTAGAAGACCTGCTGTAACAGGGCTCTCCTAGTCCGTGACAGACTCTAAACGGTTTGAGACCAGGAGATGACTCCACTAGGTTCGTTTAGGCAGTTTCCCCCCGCCCATAGGACTTCTTTCCCCCGGGTGAACTGAGCCAGCGCGGGAGATTTCTTCTCCCCGGTGAATTTCTCTCTCTCTCTTTTTCCTCTTTTTTTTATCGACCTGCCATAGACATTTTATCTCTCCCAAATCTTCAATATGAACAAAAATGGGTGTCAACAAGTACCATGTGTATGTGGCATGTAGTGGCATATATATATATGCAAAGGATGAAGAAGGGATAACCTGACTTCAATACCGGGTGTGCAAAGTTCTCAATGCACAGTCCAAGTCAGAGCTGAATTAGCCCAATTCAGACTGATTCTTGCGTTCCATTGGATCGGGATCAGCTTTTGCTGATCTGGGGTCCAATTGCAGTCTTGCCTTGGCTATGAGAGCTGGAACCAATCTGAAGGTATGATCTTCTGGGAAGGGGCTCTGACTTTTTAAAGTTTCCTATCCTTGCAACCTAGGCACTATTCCTTTGCAAGGTCTCAGCATCTTCAGAGCTCCCTGACCTCTCAGACTTCTATAAAATCTTCTGATTTTTAGTACTGTGAAATGACAGTACTTCTCTTCAATGATCTCTTACATATGATCTAGATGATATAATCATCTCTAAAGAAATAAATTTTTTGAACCTCAGACCTTCCTGATTTTATTTTATTTTTTCAATTGCTTTTTATTATTTTCTGTTTTCATGAAGTTTTAAAGGGACAACTTAAACATTTCAAATAAAAATATAAACTTAAGGAACTGAAAATGGCAAGATGCAAGTTAATTCATACCAACACTAAAGAAGAGGAACCCAGAAGCAAGTTCACCGTCACTAATCACCACTGCGCTATAGAGCCAGAGGTCTTCTACCTCCGACGTTGTTGTGCAACATTGACCACCTTGAACTGACATCCGACACTACTTGAGCATTGCGGCCAATGTACGCCTACCGTTCCTCGGTGGAAATCATGCCTCAATTTGTTTTTATTTTAAATTTCTATTGTTCCCATGGTGGAAATTATGAGTCAATTTGTTTTTAGTTTAAATTTCAAGTATGTACATTCTTGGATTGAGACTTATTTATATAACTTTTTATCTGATTTTTTATATTTAATTCTGATTTTGAGACTTGAGGTTTACATTTTTTTGTTTTGGATGTGTAGCTTGCTGCACCTTACCATCACTAATCCTCACCACACTACTAGAGCTGGACATCTTCTGCCTCCGTCATCGTCACTGTGCAACATCAACCTCCTTGGATTGTCACCGAACAACACTACTTGAGCATTGCGGCCAAGGTATGTCTACTGCCTGCCCTATTTTGTATTCCCATTGGGAAAATCATGCCTCTGTTTTTAAGAATGAAAGATAGCTAAACAAAACCTCAACAAAACATGTAGAAACAGCAGTAAAAAGCAAGTATGCCAGATCATAAGTAGTGTTCTCTTAATTGATCTAGATCAACCGTACTAGATCTCATCAAATCTGGATAAAGCAAGTATGCCAGATATCGGAAGTTTTAACTTTATATTTCAAATTTGGAATTGATGTGTTAGATTCCAGCTTTTTGTTCTTAAGTTCCATGAAGCGTGGGAAACTAAATATCAGATTTGATATCAGATCTGATTTTTTGACTAAATCCCTTTCCTTCAGTTCTGATTTTTAAAATATATGGACCGGAAGTTCCCTAATTTTTGCATCCATAAGGTTTTATCATCTTCAGATTTCTGCATCTGGGTTAATTCTTTTAAAGTTTTCCACCCCTTGTTCTCATTGAAGTACTCCACTGAGGTTGCTGAGTTCTGCACCTCGAGATGTTCACGGATTTTCAGATTTCTGTCATTTGAGATGTTTACCCCAGTGCCTTTTTGTCCACCCTATGTTTCTTGCACTAGCACATTAAGTGCTTGGACCACCAACCAACCTGGTTGGTCAAATAATTAAAATTCTCGGTTCTATTGGTTACCCCCTCTCAACCGACATGACCTCATGAAAACCCATTGGTGTAATTGTCACAAGTTTATGATATTATGATGTTTTTTAATGAATGTGTTTTCTTACATTCGAGGATATCATTAATATCATATTAATTCTCATATATAAATGCACTAAAACTGTATTTTCTAAGCTACTATCCCTTGAGACATCATTATTGTCATTTATTTTCATATTAACGGAAATATAAATTTCAAGATTTTTTCAAGATCTCTTCTTTCTCTCTCCTAAGGTGGTGCTGTGAAATAGGGTGGTATTTCTTGATTTGGGACAACATATTTGGCCCTTATTTTTATGTGGTATTTCAACTCACCTTTCTCCAACCCCTTAGCATATATATAATATTTGCCTTGTTTTCCAGTGCTTTATGATACTTTACATTTCAATTTAAAATTTATGATATTGTATTCAGAATGCGTCAAAACAGAATGTGGTCCTGAGTGGTTTAATATTCCTGGAATGTGGTGCCTTGAACTCCTTTTGGGGGGCATTGAATTTGCTGGGTTCTTCTTTTGTATGAGACTTTCAATACCTTAATTTGGCTATTAAGCTTAACTCTCTAAAATTGGATTCTTGCAGGATAGGTAATAGTAATCTGATTTCAGAATAAAACAGTGTGCTTTCTGTTAGGTCATCCGTGGATCTTCTTGGTAGAGTTGGGGTTTGGGTAGAGTAGATCAAACGGGTCTTCAATAAGTATATTCCATCGAACTACAGTTTTCTTTTGAACAATTTCTTGCTTGAACTTGTCTTGGTTAGACAAAATCAACAAGCAGATGTGATGTTTTTGTTGTTAAAAGTAAAAAGAGGGAACATATTTTTTTGCCTTTGTCTTTGTTACAAATCTTATTGTTGTCTATGCAAGCATTTGAAGATTTCCTTTCAAACACTCAAGGATGTGTTATTACTTATATTGCTTTGTCAGGATTTTAACGGTTTGGAGGAGGCAAACTATTTGGGATGTGATTACCGGCTGTCCCATTTGGAATATCTGGTGGCAAGGGGAAAAGGATGTTTGATCAACAATTTTTCCCGATGTCATATATATATATTGATGTTCTATGAGGTGATGCAAAGTTGGCACCTAATATGGGGAATTCTTTTTGTGCTTGTGTCTTTGTTAAATTTATTTCTTCTTCTTGTTCTTCTTACTTATCATTATTGTGAATGTGTGATAGTGGTGCGTTTGGGCCCGTTTTGAAGGTCCTTTGTTGGGGACAGATGTGGAGGTAACTGTTGGTGGCATCAACCGAGAACCATTTCTTTTTACTTTCCAACAAGATTTGCCTTCTTTGTTAGTAGCCAACCAAATTTCGCAGCACAAGCATGAAAAGAACGGGGGGGGGGGGGTTTCTACTCACGAGGACGTAAGTGTCCCTTTCTGGATCAAAATCGTTCATTATCTCTGTTCCAGGAAGGATCATTTGGCCTCCCGGTTGGGTGGAGCCGGCCGGCGAAAAGGGCTGGTGAGCTCCCTCTCCGCGTGTGGCGTACATCGTCCCGGTTGGGATCCAAGCTCGCGAGCGGCGGCAAGACGGCGAGCTCGTTGCCTACGAACTCGATCATGTCATGGTATTTGGCGCGGAGAGCGGCAGCTTACGGCGACCTGCCCGTCTACAATCGAGAGGTATGTATGGGCAATTTCTCATCTTGTTCCTCCTCGACCGACCATGTCTAGGAAACGAGGCACAGATCTACTTGGCGCCTGCACTTGGAGTGATCGTGCAGATCAAGGTTTTTGGTGCGGATTTTCTTTGTATTTAAAGACACTAACAACATGTCGTTGGCTTTGCTTGCAGAATGGGCATGTTGGGTTTATGTTGTCTTGTTATGATGCTCAAGTCAGCTATGACAGACGCACGGATACCTTCACTGCGAGGTATACTTGAAGAGAAAGAGGGAGATATATATATATATATATATATAATCTTCTCTTGTTTGCCATGATCAAAGCTATGGCAATTCTCTCTGATGTTGCCCTTCTGGATGACATGTCTGTGTAGATACCCACCGCACGGGCGACGCACAGTGGTGACTGAAGAAGGGGTGCAATGGGAGAGGCTACCCGGCGCCACCGGTCGGTACACCCGCTCACGACCTGCACATCTCCGGCTGTCTCGGTGATCTTTGCTGCACAGTGATCACATCGAGATTCGGTGGAGGAGGAGCAAGGAATTCCCTTACGGCACTCGGTGATGCCCCCTGTATTTCGAAGTCTTTCGGCATATGATATACTTCTTAGCAAGATGTTTACGCTTCTCGGAGATGAAGGTGAGCAAAATAGAAAGTTTTGATCATTGTATTGGTTCTATTGCGGCTGGTGGTACGGGGTTGTTGGTCACCTGGATGCTCGTGATGGGAACGGGCGCTTGTGCGTCGCGCGGTGGTAAAGACTTCTTTAGCATCACTATCAATTTTCTTCGCAGAGAGGTTTTCCTAAAGAAAAAAGCTGGATGGGTAATGGTCCCTGTATTATAGGGATAAATGGGCTTTTAAATTTGTGCCTTTCGATATCTTGAAGTAGAGTGAGTAAGAAAAAGCGAGTGAGGCAAACCCACCGTAGGCCTTTGCTTCCATTTCTATAGTCTATACCGAATGGTATACGCATCATATTCTACCGGAGTGCATCCGAGTCTACGTATTGTGAAATCAGGTCCTTGAAATCTCGTCACGAGCTTTTCTTCTTAGTAGAGTCAACTTATGCTTGGGAAAGAGCATTCATCTTGTTGTAAGCGATGATGAGATTCCCCAATTACCACCTTATCAAGTTTCAAGATACTGTCTCTTCCGGATGCGAAGATTTAGTTGACCAAATGCCCGTTTAACACGTATTCGGTTCTTGTTTCTTTTTCTTCAGAACTCTTTGTCTTATTATCGGGGTAATTCAAGAGATTAAATTCATTTGGTGCTCACACAAGAATTTTTGTTTGGTTAAAATTGTAAATAAAGAAGGCGATTACGTGATCAGAATTGAGAACAAGCTCGTGAAAATATGGACTTTGGTTTCAACTCCCACCATATGAATGACGAGTTTTTTAAATGTATCATTTTATCTCGATCCAAACTATGAGGAAATCTTGTTAAAGGGTACAAGCGCCCTGTTTTTACAGATTTTGCAAGGAAACAAAGGACACGTGAAACGAGGTAAGTTTCATTAGCAGCTTCTTGAAGTCTTCCCCCTTTTCCTTTTTTCTACTGAAGTTTGATATTTGTCAAGGCATAATTACATCGATCTTTCATTTCGCGGAAGTGTTTGTACATTATTCCTGCTCATTCATCTATCATTTCGCAAGTGAAGTTTGAACCTCAAGAAGGATACTTTCTTGGAACTGGTTCCTACGATACCAAAACAATGCTATGGTCTGGCAAGGATTTCAAACCCTTGAAGACACTAATTAGACATGAAGGAAGAGTCACAGATCTTGATATTACCGGAGGTATGGCTGATGACAATGTAGCATTTTTCCACCCTTTTGTTTGTCGCTGCATATCTTGTGGATAATTGTGTTCATCTTCTTAGTTCTTACTGGGTAACTCCATCCTAATATAAATGATCAGCTGTTCATCCAATATCTGATGCGTATCTGCATTTGGGTGATCAACATGGTACTGTTTTCTGATTAAAAACACAGCTAACAAGGTTGAATGATCACATGATATTCAGAACAATTGCATCAGAAAAAAATATGTAAAGAAGAAGAAGAAGAAGAAGAAAGGCTTCTGTTCGTCATCATGTTGTGCTATGATCATCCTCTGCAGCCTAAACCAAAAAAAGGGGGGGGGGTGAAAGCTACCAATGTATTGAATATATTGCATCAATTATCTAGCTTGGGAAGGTCTGTCCGGCAAGAAGGGATCGCTACGGTCGGGAGGGAGCGTGATGGCGCATCCGTCACTCGAAGACCATAAAAATATGGACCAGCAAAGATGAGAAGGATGCCATGGAGGTTGATGACCAGCCTGCAGCATGAGGCCCTCACGGTCTCCTGAGCTAATGTATGATGTAGTTGTCCTCGATGTAACCTGTAGCATAAGGTAGTCTGAATTTTTTTCTCAATTTTGATACATGATTTTGCAGCCACAATTTGTAACTTCTTCCAAGTACATGCCTGTGGTTAGGTGAGGCAACTTTTCTTCTTCTGGGTCCTATGTTTATTTCAATCTTGTTAAAGTCTTTTTAGTTTTCTGAATGCAGCTGTTTGAAAGGGCATCACAGAAATAGTTTTTTATAAATACACCTGCTGTATGCGAGTATATTTGTTTCGAAATTTTTGACATTTCTCAAGTAACTCAGAGAATTTTATAACAAGCTCTAAATCTGTTATTTTTTTCCATCTATAGATCGAACCAGAAATTTAAAATTTCAGATTTTCTTGATAACTAATAAATATTATATGATTTAAACTAATTTTCAATAGACATAACGTTATTCTTTACTCTACTCTTGGATGGTTTACACCTTAGGAAGAAAAAATAATGAAACTCTTTTCTTTTATTCTTGGGAATTGTGTCATGCTTGTCCACATGCTTAGGCTGCACCTTTTGGGGGCCAAAACCCCCGGTGCGCCTTATTTAAAGTTTCCACTTGGACACATAAAACTCCAAGTGGCCTAGACACTAGCCAAGGCGGGGATACTTTAAATATTTATGTTATCAATTTTTTTTAATTTTCTATGAGCCTTTTACTGCGTGATTGCTTCATAAAATTACACTGCTTTGTAATTTAGTGTCTACGTTATTCTTATTTGTCGTGTACACATCCTTGCATCATGCTAACTTGATTTAAGAGCATCATAACGATTGAGATTTCCTTCACGGGGTTATTTCTGCAGGAAAATAATAGGTGCATGTTGGTACATCAAAGGATGTGAAACAAAATTTGCAAAGTTAACACAAGTGACATATTTGAGTTTTTGTCTCCTTGTGATGCATTGGGCCATGGGACACGTATTTCTTCCAAAGCAATTGGTTTAATGGTACAAAATGTCAGCTTTATAAGCCTTGCAAATGGTCAAGACGAGAGAGGGTGCCTTCGGTGCACATTTAGCAACGCACAAAGTATGTTGGGCAAATGGTGAATGCAACTTCGAGATATTCTTGCTTGTCTTTGATGAAATTGCTTAGAATCTCGTAATGATTTCACGTAAGCAAACTATATTAAGGGTTATCATTCTCTTTCCATTCCTACGAGCAGTTGTCAAATTTAGCCTCACGGAGACTTCTATAGGGTCATGATTTCCATTGAAGTGGCATTTTTTCTTCGAGTTCTTTATCTCCTTTCATATTAAAGGTGACACTTAATTTTTCTCTTCAGCGGATTATTTGTAAGATGATAAAGTCAATTTGCATGCAAGCATCATGTACTTTGTTTAATACGATTTTTTTTCGATTCTTCCAAATTATTAAATAGTATTATTTAGATTTTAGTCGGAGATAGAGATCTGTCTACTCAAATTTTTGTACCATATATTTTTTCGATTCTTAAATTTTTTTATAGAATTTCTCACAGTCACATTACAAATTTATATTTAATCAGTATAGAAAATATTACAAGAACACGTGCGAAGCACGTGATTTAACTAGTACTAAAGAGATGTGCAAGAGATTGACAAAGATAGCAAAGGAATATGAAAAAGTAATAAAAGAGAAGATAGAATTACAAAGAGATGTAGAGAGCCTAGAAAAATATATTGAGTATATTAAAACTAGAATTTACAATGCTTTGCAGCAAGAGATCAACATTCAATCAAGCATAAAATGTCTGCAAGATGAACTCAAAGCTTCTACTCAGACAACTACAAAAATAGGTAAATGTCAAGTTCTTCTTAAGGAACAAAGTATAGTTCCTAAGGAACATAGTATAGAGGTTTCCAAAGCTCAGTCTTCGACAGTAAATGAAGCTCAGACTTCAAAAGTTGATGAAGTTAAAACTTCAGCAGTACAGTCAGAATCTTTTGACAAATTATCATCTACTCTTCCACTCACTCAATCATCACAAAATACCTTCCAAGTTGTTCAAAGATTCAAGCCCAAATCTCCCAAAAAGAAAAAAAAACTCTAGACCTCTTTGAGATTATTGATGAAAGTTCATTATTTTACGAGCAATACCTTTCAACCTTCAAAATCCTTTAATCTCTTGAACCTTCAACCACTATTTACCATGAACACTCTTGAATTTACCCAAGACTTCATTTCTTTCAAGATACTTCCCCTATTCTAGTAAGAGATATGTTCCAGATAGGAGCTATAGCTACAATATATCTAAGTCCTAGAATGGAAGAAATTTCTCTACTTCCACAACATGTATAGAATTCTACCAGAGAATATTTCAAGTATAACCCTTTAGTACAAAAGGACTCAATAATCTTTATGAAGTTCTTTAATGCTAGTCCTGATTTTAAAAAGAAAAAGTTTAATAAAGCTATACATATTATTCAGTTCGGAATTATTACCAAAGGATATAGCAAAGTAGTTAATCTGAATGAAAGAAAAGAATATCCTGGTATTACTCCAGAATTGATCAATTATAGAAGAGCTCTAGGACTTAAAATTTTAGTCTAACAGACAGAAAAGATGCTGAAGTATGGCTGCACATGACTCCATTATCAGAACAAATTTTGCTTAATCATCTCAATAGACAAGAAATCAAATGAACAAACTATCAAAGCACTTGAGAAGTTCAAGGAGAACATATCCTTTGTAAAATTTTAAAGTAGCACTACATGCCAGCAAGAACTATGTAAATTCTTAAAACATTATAAAAACATGTGTCCAGCATGTGTCAAAGAGGATGAAGATATGATAATCCTCTGAAGAAATCTCCTGAGAAATCTAAAAGCTATGATGTAGTCAGCAATGTATCAAAAATGATTTTATATTAGTATTGGTATTGATATTTCTAGAAGTTGGATTATTAATATCAAAATTAATACAAGTTGACACTTGTATTGCATAACATGTTTTGTTTGTACTATAAATTTCAAAATTGACACTATTAGCCAAACACTTCTAAGTGATTACTATCACTATCAATTTAGTAGGAGTATTAATTTCAAAATTGATACAAGTTGACACTTATATTACATAACATGTTTTGTTTACACAATAAATTTCGAAATTAATACTATTAGCCAAACATTTCTAAGTGATTACTATCAATATCAATTTTAAAATTGATAGTGATAGAGACATTTAATAGTGTTACCAAACAAGGCCTAATAGCATGTTTGGTTAGAGTTTCAAAAATGATACTATATCAATATAGAGATTAATATATATAGAGATTGGAGTATCAATATCAAAATTGATATAAGTTGACACTTATATTGCATAACATTTTTAATTTGAAATTGATACTATTAGCCAAGCACTTCTTAGTCGTTGCTATTAATATCAATTTTAAAATTAATAGTGATAGAGATGTCTAATAGTGTTACCAAACAGGGCCTAAGATTCTATATTCATTACTAACCATGCTATGTATTGCTAACAAACTCAAACTCACTTACTAACTATGCTTAGTTATTAACTTAGGTTGTACATTAGTAACCCTTCCAACCCACTTACTAAGTCCAGATTATGATTTTCATGAATGTAGGACCTAATTTAGACATGGTCTGAACAAAAAAATTAATGTAATATCCATGTAAAAGATGTTTTAACACTTTTATTTTAAAAAGATATGCAGTTAAAGAAAACTTAATATGTGATGTCATGTCCTCAAATTATTGGACATGGGTAAGTCACGTTGAAATCGAAGTTAATTTAATTAATGAATATTATGTCTAATTAATTGAACCTTAAGATGAAAATGTTAATGATGAATTGATAGAAATGCTTGAAGGTGTTCATAATACTCAATAAATATTTAGACATAATGAGGATGAATCAAATATAGAAGCACAAAATTGTTATCCCTTATTAAAAGATGTTGAAACACCTTTATATGAAGGTTGTAAAGATGTATCTAAATTAAAATTTATTTAGTTAAAGTCAATAAATGGTCTAACTGAAAATTGTATGAATACTGTTCTATCTTTATTTAAAGATGTATTGCCTAAAGATGTAGTGTTCCTAACACTTGTTATGAACTTAAAAAAATTATGAAAGATTTAGGTTTTGATTATAAAAATAGATGCATGTAAGAATGAATGTGTTCTCATTTTGAAAGAAAATGCAGATAAAATTGTATGTCCACAATGTGTGACTACAAGATATAAATATAATTTAAATCACATGTATAAGATGGTGGTATAGAAAATATATTATTTTTCATTAAGAGATAAGTTGCAGCGTTTGTTTATATAAATGAACACTATTAAGTAGATGATATGGCATAGTGAGCCACTCTCTTATCAATCAAGTGATGAAAAGTGGCATCTTGCCATTCTTCTTGTCGAAGACAAGTTGATGAACTATATCCCAATTTTGTGTTGGAGAAATGTAACGTTCAAGTAGGTTGGCCACTGATAACTTTAACCCCTTCGGTAATATGCCTTTAAAATATAGTGTTTGACCTGTTATTATAGTGGTTTACAATTTACCATCATGGATATCTATGAAAGTAGTATACACAATGATTTGTGTTTAATGCTGGGTCTAAGAGCTCACAGAAATGATATTAATGTATACTTATAACCATTGGTGGATGAGTTAAGATACTAATGGAAGTTTGAATTGGAGACATGATGCTTTAAGAAGAGAAAATTTTGTCATGAGAGCCATATTGTTAAGTATCACAAATAATTTGTTAGAATATGCCGATCTATCCAGATGGAGTACCAAAATAAAATTAGCATGTCCAACATGTAATGAGAAAACACACTCCCTTCACCTAGTTCATAGTAAGAAACAATGCTACTTAGGACATTGTCAATTCCTACCGATGGCACATCGCTGAGGAAAGAACCAGTATAAGCATTTGCTTAATGGCCAATGGTGTGGATAGGGAACACCAAAGATGTTAACATGATATAAGATATGGAGACAACAACAAGAGATATATGCAATAAGATTTGAAAAACCATTTAAAAAAATTTAAAAAAACTTAAGAAAGAATTTGGCAAGGAACAAAAATTGGAATAAAAGTAGTATGCTCTTTAAGCAATTGCCATATTAGGATTCTTTAATTGTTTGATATCATTTGGATGTCATGCACATCAGGAAAGATGTGTGTGACAATATTTCTGACATGTTCAACCTATCTGAATTAGATAAAGACAATATAAACTCAAAAAAAAGTTATTTGGTAGAGTTAAAAATTTGTCCAAAATTACATCCATATGAGGGTTCATCTAGGTTTTTAAATGTAGCTTATAGGCTAAAAGCAATAAATAAAAATCTTAAATACTTGATTTTGTAAAGAATATTCGAGTGCCAGATGGATATTTCTCAAATTTGAGTAGGTGTGTAGATGTAGGTAGTAGAACAATTAGTGGCCTAAAAAGTCATGATTGTCATGTTATAATGCAAGTGATTATTTCTCTAACATTTCAAAGGATTGTATCAAAAGATATACTCTCTCTCATTTTAAAGCTATGCATGTATTGTAAGATCATTTGTGTTAAGATTTTGGATAATAGCATTTTGAGAGATTGAGAGTCTAAGAGTGTAATAATATTATGTAAGTTGGAACAATTTCAAAGGATCATATCAAAGGATGTACTCACTCCCACTGTAAAGTTATGCATGTACTTTAAGATAATTTATGCTAAGGTTTTAGACAATAGCATTTTGCTATTGGGGTTTAAGATTGTAATAACATTGTGTAAGTTGGAACAGATTTTTCCACCATCATTTTTTCATGTTATGATCTACCTAGTTGTGAATTTGACTTTTGTGACCAAAATGTCTAGATCAGTTCAATACTAGTAGATGTATCCAATCCAATTGAAAGATATTTAAAGAGACTCAAAGATTATGTAGGCAACAAGGTGACAATTGAAGGTTCAATTGCCAATGTTATTTGGTTGATGGATGTGATAGAAATGTATGTCCTACAAGCTCATCATATATGATATGATTCGACATTTCTAGTAATATATTATTCAATTAATTAGAAAAATCTTCAATACTAGCTCTTAGTATATGTGTATATCATAATGAAGTCCTTGATCACATACAATGATGATTGAATCATGATGAGATCATGATAATGATATCGATCATATAGAGGTATGTGATCTAAATGTTCTTATTTATAGGATTCTTGACATAGGACATCAATGATCTAAATAGACTAGTGTGTGTGTGATGTCTTCTTATATGATGAAGATGACTGATCTCATTAGTCATTAGTGTGGGAACACTAAAATACACACATAAGTGCTCATTAGTGGAATCAGTTCACCAAATTGACTGGTTTAGAAAACCTGATCAATATGTTACCGAATTGTCTATCAGGTTACTCTTACATCTCAGTAGCACGGTTGAATCTTTGACCTAAGTTATCAAATATGTCTTACTGGATATATCTTGTACTTTGATTATTTACTTATGAATCACTATCTTTATGGTCTAGTATAGCTAATGTATCGGGTGTAAGAGAAACTCAATGGAGGCAATTGAGCAAGTAATAAGGGATCGTTCACTCTCAATAGGAAAGAAAATTTCCTATGAAATAGTACTCTAAATACTTGGTCAAGGCAGTTAGGATAATTGGAAAAGGAGTCTTCTAATTGATCCAAACTTGAGTCCAATATTCAATAAAGTTGAAATATTTAGTAGTAGATAGTTGGTGCTGAATCCCTGACTGACCGGGACATTACATGAATGAGGATTTAAATCTGTGTGGTTATCGATGATGAAAAGTGTCAATGAATGTTAATTAGCTCCCTAAAGTTATTTGAGAACATATGATGTGACTTGTACCCTTTATGACCAGAAAGCCATAAAAATTATTATCGTATAACTGTTTTGATTTAATTTAAAAGAATTGTTCTTTTAAGTTAATTAAAACTTCAACCAAATTGAATATTGGTCTTATTGGGTCACACACATTAGATCTGGTCAATAGGACAAGGGCATGAGCATAATTTTATAGAATTTTTTTATTTTGTAAAAATTTTCAACTTCTATAACTAAATGGCTTATGAAGCCAAACATGTTATAGGGTTAGAGCACGTCACAAGCACCTTATCTTATTTTTCTCTCATTTTGAAGGTGATCTTCAATGGTTAAGTTTAGATCTGGATTGTTTCTCAATGCCTAAAGGAAGGAAGAATTTGTCTATTGAAGCAGATTGTGTGGATACTACTAGAGACCATCCACTTGAACAATTTTCAACAAGGAGGAACATCCTATCGTCTTCCATAGTAAAGAATTTTACAAATCCCATGAGGCACTCTCGTTCTACTTCATTTTCGATTCCCTATTTTACTTGTTCGGCATTAAACAAGGCAAAGACAATGGCTTTAAGGAATCAAAAACTTTTCTGCTACCATGTATTGATTCATTATAAGATGTACGTAGTTTATTTCTACATATATGTGGGATGTGCACAAAAAAGAGGCATTAGAACTATAATGGAAGAGGGTTCAATAATTAAAGTAGTTGGCTATCCATTGAGATGCAAACATGTGCCTAGAATTTTTACGAAAAGAGAACAAGATTTAATGCATACATATGTATGGAATCAAATTCATGATATAGATTATTTCTAATGAGAACATAATGATGCTCTTAATAATAAAGAATGTATAGAACAAAACTTTTCAGTATAACACATATCATACATTTAGGAGTTAAGAAACATAGGTCTTCTAGGTACACCAAAAACCTTGAGATTTTTTCATTAAGTCCCTCATGAATTGCATCATCATTATCTACATATTTATGCATTTGATTTATATTTAGAATAATGAAATCAAATTTCACCAAATCAACTCAACTAAGTGGTGTCATTGTAAAAATTGAACTTCAATCAGGTTGTGATAGATATTATAGAAGAATATTAGATATAGTTGAGATATCATTTGATAGGAGTAATCTTTAAATATTATTTAAATGTGAATGGTGAGATGTGTATCATAAGGTTAGAGGTTTTATGGTTAATGATTACGAATTCATATCATTGAATATAATGAGAAAACTAGACACTAATGAACCATTTACACTTACAAGTCAAGTAAAATAAGTCTTTTATGTAGATGATGACTCAAATATGAGATGGGTGATAATAGTAAAATCCCTATCTTGTAACTATTATAATATATCGAAAGAAATGCGAGTGATGATAAAGTAGAACCATATCAAGAGCAACTTAATAATATATTTATAACATTTGGCATAACCGATGAAGATGTACAACTTCAAGAAATGCAACTAATACAAGTAGAAATTTATAAATTATGTTTGTCTTGGTCAAGTTTCTTGAAGTTCGATTTGGTGTGGTTCTACAATCATTTTTCAATATTAGTGTACGGATAGATACCAGTGTAAGGATGGAGATAGAGATAGGGAAATGAGCAAATAGAGACCAAGAAAGAAGAGTTGGAAGGCCTTTTATGGCTGTTTAGGCCAATCAAACCAATTTCTATGGTCTTAAATGAAACTTGGTTTCAATAGTCTATTGACCTTAGTTCTGCCAATTTAAGCATGGTGTGCAACATATGGGAGCACTTACTAGTTTTTTGAAAGATTTTGACCTATTGATGATAGTTCTTACAGTGTCATCTAATGTAGAGGCATTAGTTGACACGTATGCATTGTAACCAATTTTGACATTTCTTTTAAGACAATAATAAAGGTCCTAAATTTTACACTACACACAGACTGGCAATAACAATGTCAGTAGTCCAACAAAAATCATATTTCATTTAGAACCCAATACATGGATAGTTGGGCCAATCGAACGGAAGCCATAGAATAGCTAAAAATCAAATGAAACCCTAGAATTGCTGTTCATGGCAATCAAAACTAGAAACCAATTTGGATTGCCCCGTATAGTCATAGAATGGAAAGAAAAGTCAAATGAAGCCATATAATTGCTAGTTTGAATTGTTCCGAATGACAAAAAAAATTAAATGAAGCCATATAATGGTCATTTGGTGCAATTCAAACTAATTTTTGGTTTGGATTGCCTCGAACTACCATCGAATGACAAAAAATCAAAAGAAGATAAAAAGTCCATTTTCAAATTGGCTTGAATGGTCGTAGAATGGCAAAAATCACACAAAGCCATATATTTGGGGCAATCCAAATTGGGCCATAGAATAGAAAAAATAAATCAAACAAAATCATAGAATGACCATTCTAGGCAATCCAAACTAGGACATAGAATGGCAAAATATCAAATGAAGCCATATGTCGACTCCAGAAACGGGTTTTGGATCGGCACCTCAAGAAAAGGTGATGATAGAATAGGGGAAAGGGAGTGAATCGAAAAACACTCCGAAAGTGGTAAAATCCTCACCTCGGTCCCACACTCACATTGATCCCTGAACTTTCATCTCACGGCGTCGCTCGAGCACTGAAGACAGTTCGGGTTGTGTGGGAGGAGAGGGAGGAGTAGAATGACTTAGAACATGAATAAATAAATTATGGTCGCCAGGAGCCGCGGGCTCCGCTTTATGGAATAGAAACAAGAGAGAAGTTGATCGTGTGTACCTTAGCGCAGGAGATGATATGTGAGTTAAACCTTCATCCTCGCCGGCCGGCCGATGAGGGAGAGTCTCCAACCGATACGAGCTTGATAAACATGTGCAACTATTAGACAAAGAAGACAAGAAAACAAGTGAAAGAGGGATTAGAACTGAGTGAAGTGTAGTAACTGTAAAAACAATAATTTAAAACGACAATTGGAAACAAACTCACCAGATTCGGGGTTAGCCCTAACCTCCTTTTTTGTATTTTTATGATGTATGAAATGATGCTTAAATATGAACTAAATGATATTAATGAAGAGTTAGAAAAGAGAATATGAATGACTAAAGACAACACAACCTAGGCAAAGTAGTAACCAGGTTGGACAGATTCAATGTAAACTGTGCAGCTCTGATGTACAGACCACAGAAGACAGCACCAATGTCAGAATTGAGTGACATCTATTAAAATGGACATAGAACTTGGAGAGGATGAGTTTTTGTGTTGATAACTTATCCTCAATATGTCTGTACAGCCTTGTAGAAATTATGTTAGTAGACAGAAATTGGAAACAGTTACAGATTGCGCGACTTTGTTGAAATGATCACCACGGATAATAAGAAAATAAGAATAGAATCATGTTTGTTTTAAAATAAAGAAGACTTGAAAAGGATTCTTTAATATGAGACACTTTGGACTTAATCTTATGATAGATTATCTGAATTTACCTGACAAGCCGAATCTTACACAGTGAAGTTCTGGAAACTCCCAGCACAATGTCGATGTAGGACGTGCTATGGGCACTGCAGATATAGGAATTAAATGATTCTTGTTGGAAATAAAAGAGGACTTACCGGCGAATGATTTCTATGAAATATTTATGGGCTGAATCTGCAATTAAGTGTAGTGAAATTGACTGAGAATATGGTGATCAAGAAGTGGAGACTTCTGTCTGTGCAGTGCCGATGTAGAAGTCATCATGAGCCAACGCGATGTCAGAATTGATCTCTGTTTATTGGAGATGAAATATATCTCAATGAAGCACACTTATTATAAAGAAAACCTAGCCGGAAAATGATCAAAGAGATCTGTAGAAGCCAATGATAAGAAATGCAGCACGTCGGAGCATAGACCGGCTTTGTTTCACTTCGGGACGATCTCCGAGCACGAAGATGAAGAGAGGACAATTTGGGGATGTTGGTACGAGCCTAGGGTGTCTGTAAGATGAGAAGAAGAGTTTTGGAGGATGGGGATGCCTTTCTTAGGTCGTTCAAATGGGTCTCCCTTTATAGGGGATGAGAAACATGTAAAAAAATAGCAGGTTTTGATACATTCGACCATAGGTTGGATTTTCTTCATTTAATGCTGCTATTTTTCACCATGAGACTTTTAGAAACTTACCCAAATGATTTAGAGGGATTTAAAACTATGTATCACTTTCCCTATGTTCAAAATATGTCTCCACTTGAAGAGGAAACAAATCTGGTCTAAAAATAGCAAGTTTTGATGTATAAGACAACAAGTTGGATTACCATCATTTGATGATGCTAATTTTAACCATGAAGCTTCTAGATACTTTAACAAGTTATATGGAAGAGGAAAAAGGAAGTTAAGGTCATGAATTGTTCAGATATGTGCCCAATGGGTTGGGCTTGCATGCAATTGGGCTTGATCAGGGGTGCGTGCGGACAAAATTACGTGTCTGACTCCTAAAGAGCACTTTAGACAAACGAGAGATCGGAATTGAATGCCGTTTGTTGAAATGAAAAGGGGACTTAGAGAGAAATATTATTCATGTTAAAGACTTCTTCAGTATATGTCTAAAGAATCATGTGAAAAAATTTTAATTAGAGGAAATGCCGAGAAAAGCATAATCTGGCACACCACCAATAGCAACATGGAAGTAAGAATGGCTCTTGTTCGGAAAACATGGATTTGAGTAGAGATACATAACTTATCCTCATATTTTTAGTAAGCTCCTTGGCTCATCCAAAAGAATGATTAAACTTGATTTTAATGGTGTAAATGGAATGTTGCTAATGGAATAAGGGTTTAAGCCCCAAATAATGCCAAATTGGCATGTCTACACCTTGCCTCGCCTTGATGTCGGCTTTGCAAGGGAATGGTATGTAGCGAAGCGAAGTGAAATGTAGAGACATGAAGCAAAGTGAATGAATTATAATGGAATGTAGTGGTGCGAAATAGCAATGAACTGAAAATGTGGCATCAAGGTGTAGATATAGACACGCTCATCGACCAAATTCGGCAAAGGGAATCTCTTCATGTTCCTTGGATTACTGCCACATTTTGTCAAGCCTTCTTACATACGATTGGTAAAAGAAGTGTCATGGGCATGAGAGAAGAATAGCCAACCCCTAATGCGGTGGGGAGTCCCTGAATCATGGGTTTGTAGGTTCACCATCAGCCAGCAACCCGATCTTTGCGGTGTTCCTATACTGTGATGAGCTAAAGTTTTAAAAGAAATTTGTTTTACAAAATAAAAGAATACAAATCGAGCATATTCAGGCTCTCAGATTCATTTAAGTTTTCTAAAAAACATGATTTGATTCAGAATAGAATGATCTTGATTCCAAAAGGCAAATATTTATGGGGGCAAGAATAGACCATGAGGATAATGGTGGCATAAGAATGATGATCAAAATGGGTGCCCATGATGGGATAAGGTGACTGCCATGGTGGGATGAATAGCAAGAAAGTGTTGCAATGGCCACGGTGGGATAGAAATGAAAGATGTTGAAGTGCACAAGGTGATTATGATAGGTGATGAAAACTGTGAGATTAATGAACACAGTGGGATATTGAAAAGATCAGAATTGGGATAAAATGATGGGACGAAGAGACCTAGTGAGATTCAGAGGATGTGATGACCACAAAGGGATGTAAAGATGATAAGTAAGAATGCAATGAAATTAATGCAAAATTGTATGATTCAAGCTGGGCTAAAAAAGTCAAAAAATATCTAAAAGATAATTGAATATATAGATTGAACATCAGAGGTCAGGATACCCAATCGGGAACCATCATTTATTGATATTTAATTTTGGCTTATCCATGAGCACAAAGAATGACCCGACTGTCGTGGATTTGATGAAGGAGATCTCGGGCCCGATCTTCTTCACATTCATGGTCTTCAACATCAATGCATAAAATAAATAGTATTTCACCTAATTATATGCTAAGAAGGAAAATGATAACAGTGAGTTTGCGATGTGATGACACGCATTCTCACAAAAGAGTTCGTGTGCCTTGATGAAGACACAGAGCATAAGTTCCTCGACAAAGTAGAGGCTGAGGTTATGATGACACCTCCTCCTAAGAATCCTTAGGGAAGGGAAGTGGCAAGCATTGCCTTGTTGAAGACTTGCAAAAAAATTCCTTGACAAAGTTGAGGCCGAGGTTATGGTGACACCTCATTCTAAGAATCCTCAGGGGAGGGAAGTGACGAGCATTGCCTTATTGTACAAAGTTCTCCATGTTTTTCTTCATGCCTAAAATACTCAGAAAAGGAGATTAGAATGACAATATGACTTATCCCCTTGCAAGTTGCAGTTTGCCTTGACCTTTGTTAAGGGATGTAAAGTTCTCCTTGTGCCTGAAACACTTAGAAAAAGAGATTAAAATGACAACATGGCTTATCCCCTTGCAAGGTGCAGTCTACCTTGACCTTTGTCAAGGGGTGATAGCCTTCTCAAGGGTGTAAAAATAAAGTGACAAATATGCAAATATGCAATGAAAATTTTGAAACATGAGAGACTGAAAGTAAATATGAATGTAAAGACGAAAATTCAAACCAAGCATGGTGATAAAAATTTTTGTTAGAATTTGAAAAGGAAGCATTTGTAAAAGGATTCAATTTTTTGGTATTTTTGAAAATATTCATTTTTTTTTGAAGTTTGGAAAATATTTAATTTTTTGGAGTTTTGAAGATGTTCATTTTTTTGGATTTGGGAATATATTCAATTTTTTGAAGTTTTAAAAATATTTAAATTTTTTTGGAGTTTTTGAAAATATAAAAAAATCGGAGAAAAAAATTAGTATTGACAAAGGTCCTCATCACTCAGTTGTTATTCTAGATTCGTTGGTAGATACCATGTGCAAAAGAAGGGGTTCCTTACCTAGAATCTTTACGACCTTCGACCTTTGATTGGCTAGAGTTTAGCATTGAATTGGTTAGTCCACCCAAACCCTGGGGGTTAAGAATGAAAAATTGAGGGAAAGTCCTTGATAGGCTTTGAAGATGTCGAGAGGGATTTCTCTACTCACACTCAATTGCCTGTTGGGGTTCAGTCTCTTCGAGTCTTTTCTTCTTTATTGACAAACCTATTTTTGTGGCACACATTCGTATAGGTGCTTTCACCTATGGGGTCATTGCCCATCTTTTGGTGCCTTTTTTTTTCATTTTCTACATTGTGGGTACTGATTAAGACAGGCACATATTTGTTTAAACATGTGGGGTTCATTGCCCATCTTTTGGCACCTTTTTTCCCTTTGAAAAGTTAGACCTTCTGAGATGGCCTTCTACTAAGGTGGCGGATGCTTTTGATACTCTCCCCCTCTAGTCCTCTTCACCTATCTTGGACCGAATAGAAGAGAATAGGGTGAGGGTTTTCCTTCCATCTCTAGGCTTTGCCTAGCTTGTCTCGGGTGTCAGGTCATCTAGATTCTTAGATCGGGACGTGTTGTGTGTGTAGTATGGTATTTACCCTCGAATCCAAGAGAACAACCTAGGACATGTGGACTTAAGTCATATCGGTAGTTCTCTCCATTTTTGGGGTAGATTACTTTTCGTGGGTGATTAATTGTCCGCATGCCTTGCAATGTAAAGAATTTGTTTAGTAAAAACAAGGTAGCTACAAATATCATCAATTATGAATTTCTCTACGTTACAATAGTCAAGCAAATGTGAAACTTAAAATTATTTTAAAAGAATAGTGCCTTGCGAATGACATGATGATGAATGCAACTTCATGTAATACCTGAGAGAAGAAGAAGTTCATTGTTGATGACGACTTTGCTTGTGCTTACCTTGTCTTGCCTGCCATGCCTTGCCTTGTCTTGCCCAATTGCTCCCACTGTTGATATGCTCCACATGGAATCAAAGAGTAAGAGTCATACAGTGAGGTGCAAGATGTGGTAGATTTTATTTGGCATGGTGGAACTAGGATTGATGACGTAGAAGGCAAAGATTGGAATATCACTCAGGAAATTTCTCTACTTTTGATTTTTTTAAAGTAAAACTTAGAAAAATAAAAAGAATTGTAAAATAAAAAAATATTCTTGAAAAATAAAAGTGAATTAAAATAGGCTCTTGGGCTCGAGAATGGTTGGAATCAAGTGGCACGTGGGTCCAAGAGTTGAATGCAGGCCGGAGGGCCCAGATGATGTTGATGGGCATGAGGGCATGATTGGAGGCGATGGGCTCAAAGGCCCAATTTGAAGTTGAGCCTGAGGGACCCAACGAAACAAGCGGGTACATGGACCCAATTTAGATGGTTGGGAGCATGGTCGTGATTTTGAAAACTGATGTGGGGCTTGTGGGCGCCATTGAAGAGTATGGGTGCGCAAGCCCAAATTCAAAGAAGCTGGGGTACGGGAGCCCGATTTTGAAGAAGTTAGGGCACATAGGCCCAATTGTGAAGAAGTCAGGGAACGCGAGCCCGAGGTTGATGAGTGTGGGCATATGTGCTCGAGGTTGATGTAAGGTGGCCATGGGAGCCGGATTTAGAAGGACTTTGGGCACATGGGCCCGGTTGTGAAAAAATGTGGGAATGTGAGCCTGGTTGTGGTGAATTGTGGGCACGCGGGCCCAATTTAGAAAAATTAAGGACATGTAGGTCCAATTGGAGAGAATTGTGGGCACCTGGACCTGATGGAAGGAAAGGGGCACGTAGGCCCAGTTGGGGAAAAGGGGCACACATGCTAGGTAGAAAGAAAGGGGCACACATGCTAGATTGGAGAAAAGGGGCACGCAAGCCTGGTTGATGAAAAGAGGCACGTGGGTCCGGTTGGATAAAGGGGGCTCATGGGCCCGGTTGATAAAAAGGGACATGTGGGCCCGGTTGGGTGAAGGGGGCACATGGGCCCAGCTGATGGAAAGGGGCACATGGGCCCAGTTGATGAAAACGGGCATAAGAGCCCGAGAAAGGGGCCTAAGGGCCTAATCGAATGGGATGAAGTATGGGTGGTGGCCCCAAGATTGAAGAATTGGGAGCCCATGGGCCCATTCGACAATTGTAAGGAAGATGAATATAGGGCGGTGGACCTAGGATTGATGAATTGTGGGCCTATGGGCCCGACTATAAATTGTGAGAAGAATGAGATATTGGTCACAGCCCTAAGATAGATTGATTATGGTCCCATGGGCCAGATTGCTCTTTACAAGGAGAGAGGGGCAAAGGTCGCGACACTAAGATTGATTTCGAGGATTTTGCCTGTTTAGCTGGAGGAGGTCCTAGTATCCTTTTGCTAAAGTCTACATCCTTTCAGAGGCTTGTCTATTCATTCCCCATTTCGCTAACCAATTCTATCCCCTTATTTTTCAGTTTAGGGGTCAAGTCTATCTCCCCAACTTCAGGGATTAATTCCAATGATGGCAACATTTGATCTGTACTTGGCGAATCCTTGCCTAGTCCTTGACAATCAACTGAATTTGTGATCTCCTCATCTAAGCTCCCTACAATAGGCTTCCCTTCAGGTTGTTCTAAGGAAGAGGCCATGCCTAGCCTAGGGGATTCTAGAAGAGTTTGGCTTGACCCCCTACTAGCTGATTTTGATATTGAGAGATAGCAATGATATGTTGAGAAGTTGATTCCTTTGCCAGGGCAGGAGCACAAATAGTTGGAGTGATTAGTTCCTTTACAGCCGGCGAGCTGTGGCTCGGTTGGCATGACGCCACCCCGCGGGGGGGGGGGGTGGCGGGGGTTCGAACCCGGCTGTGAACAGCCGGGACCACCTCCCTAGGGGGGGAGGTGGTACCTAGTGGGGATCGAGCGCTGCACCCGGCAGCGCTCGATCCCTCGCCGGCGCTGAGCTGCGCCCTCTTCCTGGCCACCGGGCCAGCGTGTCCAAAAAAAAAAAAAAAGATTAGTTCCTTTACAGCAATAGGAGCATGAAGGGTTGAAGAGACTAAATCATCTGCCATAGTAGAAGAAGGGATGATCGGATTGATTGGTTCCTCTACCGGGACAGGAGCATGAATGATAGGAGTGGCTAGTTCCTCTGCCAAAGCAAGAGCAATAGAAGAAACATGTGCCTTAACCAACTTAGGGTGAACCCTATTTTAAGGGATTGATTGAATAGCCAAGAGTTGTTCAATTGGTGTTTGCACAGAAGTCGGCTTAGGCTGAGAAGCTAATGGCAAAATTGGTTGAGAGGCCAAGGCTTGTGTGGTTGGTCGAGGAGTTGTTGGTGAAGTAGACTAAGAAGCCAAGGGATGGATGATTGGCTGAGAGGCCTTTGGAAATGTTGGTGGAGTCGAAGGCTGGGGATCCAATTTTGATAAGGAGGTGTTGGCACAATTGACATGCAGGGCTTGATTATGCATAGTTGGTTATGCCATTGACATGGGTTGTAGGACCGGCTAAGGTTGGGGCATAACCAACTGACATCGAGGAATCGGCCAAAGATGATGATCTGGATGGGGTTGGGGAGAGCTCCTAGGTTGGTGCATAGCATCAATGCTCTTCTTGGCCATGGGCCTCAATTCATCAAAATATTGCATCAATTCCACATCTTCTCTTGCTTCCCCAATTTTTGAATAGCCCAGCCCATATCGTTGCAAGAATTTTTTTCTTGACAATTTAAAAATCCCATATTTCTATTTACCTAGTGAAAAAATACTATTCTAGGGCTACACCATCCAATGATCCCCTAAAAAGAATAGTAAGAGCTCTTCTATCATCTTGCCATCGAGATGATTTGCTTGGAAAATGATTGACATGGCTAAAGGGTGTATACATGCCAAATTTGCCTAATTCAGAGCATAAAACTCATATTTTATAGGGTAATATGTGTGATTAATCTTAGAATGATGCCGGGTCCTTTTAATGTTGATTTGGAGCTTTGCCGAATGAAATCGGATATTTTTCGAAGTTTTTCGCACAAAGCCATAATTTCCAAGCGAAAGCCACACGTAAATCATGTAAACATAGAAATTGTCTGAATGACCAATCTCTAATAATCATGTATTGAAGGTTATGGTCAGAGATTCATGCTCCGGACAAGTTTTGTTTTATACCGTGTCTTTCCGATTGGCCGTCGGAGTCGTTCAGACCAGTATCGGATCTTCTGTTCACTAGCCTAACTTCCAGATAAATTTCTGAAGTTTTGGAGGGCGTTATGGCGATCCATTGCTATACAAAGCTTCTTCGGCCTGTTATCTTTTTAACGCAACAAATGGCATCGAATTCCAAGTTCGGGAGTATCCACAACGACTTCCGAAAAAAAGATGCGCAGAAACAGTCCCATGCGCCCTGCCCCTGAGGCATGTGGCCATGTGCCCCCGATCGGGGGCATGAGATAACCGATTTTTAACCAGGACTCTAATAGTAGGACATCTAAATAGCTGCATTTAGATAACCGATTTTTAACCAGCACAGGTATCTAGCTGCTATCTGTAGCTCCTGGTGACAGTCCTAAATTATATATCATCCACATGAAACTATAATCATCGGTTAACTGTATGTCATATTACCATCGTTATTCTGCCATCCATATTCTTTGCATTCCAGCTTATGGGGAAATGGTCTTTTGTGGCTTTGACAATGGGTGTCAATACCAAGCAAGGTAGGTAGCAACGTTGCCCATTGAAAGTCGCTACCAATGGTAGCGACTACACCTTGATGTGCTGAGAGGCAACAGGTACCTGAACACATTATTGGGATTTGAATGTAAAAACTAAAGATAAAAATTATTCCTCTTGTATATGTCAAGGACTCAAAAAAATAACTACTATTGAAAGAGAACAAAGGCTGCTCAGAAAATTTTGTCATGTACCTGTTCTCCAGTATTTGTCACCTGGTGAATCGTGAGATGAAATTGCAGATCCCTTTGTGATAGAAGAATTAAAAGGAAAGTGCTTTTCTGTGTCTTTCTTCAGTTGGGATCGACTCATCAAACAAAATAATTCATCCTTATCATCCATATCATAATCATAAAACTCTGGCTTGATAAAATAGTCTATTTCATCATCACTTGAGTCTAAGGTAAACGAGTGGAAGAAGATTCAACAAAGTTATATAAAATTGGTAGACAGTTGATAACAAAAGGTCAAGATTTGTAGCATAGCTTCCAGTTATGCAACCCTTAATTGATAGCTAATTCAAGAAACTATTGGTAAATTTTTGATAAATATTTGAAAACAGAACAAAAAAAAAGAAAATGTTCAAAGTTCTGATGAGAATTCGGTAGAAATACTTGAAATCTGATAAGTAGAATGAAAAACATTCAAAGTAGAAATTTTACATGGTGGATACACACCATTAATTAATTTGAGTTATTGTTCTTTCAATCGGTGGACTTATCAAATGGTTGTGAATGATTATGATGTGCACTGAAACACCTGGAACTTAGGTGACGGAATTTGGTATCAAATAGCTAGGGAAAAAAAGATGTCATCTAAATGCAGCCATTAAAAGAAATACTCATTTTCATTTACAAAAGTTGAACCAGACCTGCAAACCATAATGAATCACATTATGAGATAATCACCAAACTTTCAATTAGCTAAATTGCTTAGTGCCGATCATTTTCACATGAGCAATGGTCATAAATGAACAAAACAAATCTTGTTTGGCAAAAAAGGGACACACAATGATAACACCCATAGAACGTAATTGTCACCTTCACATAGTAATATACATAATCTCTTGACCTATAGTCAAATACAGATTTGTTCTCTTTGACACCCATTATTTCTGGTCATTGGTTCATTAGGATACACATAAGCTCAAGATTCAGGAGGATAAAAGCAGGGTTGCAGGACATGAAACAGCCAATGAGGTATGGGATCTTCCAGGGTCAATCAGTCAATAGAAAAAGGAATCAGGCAAATCCTATATCTGCCCATGTAAAAATCAAAAAAATGTATAAATTGTCAAAACAAAACTGCAGAAATAAGTAAAATGACAACAGTGAGAAAGAATACGAATATGCAAATAAGAGATGGACAAAAATCAGTGACTAAAAGGAATTAACAACAAAAGCAGAACATGTGCAGCTAACCCAGTTATTTGGGCAAATAATAGGTAGTCAACAAACAGAAAAAAATTATTTTTACCTTGGGAGTATATGGGAATTCTTTTCCATATTTTCATCTTGTTCAACTAAATCATTACGGTATTGTGCGTATAGGTCATAAGTACTGAACCACGAATACAATTAGATAGAATATATATATATATATCTTGAGGTGTAAGTTGCATGCTTGACATCCTAATAAAAATTGGTATTTTTTCAATGTCAGCACAAACTACCTTTATTTATCTGATGTTACGGATTTCAAATATATGAACTTGGTTCATATTTTGTTACTGTCTAACTTCGCTGGAAATTGAGTTGTAGTTGGGATTATATCACTTGCACCATACCATTTTTTTATTTTGCTGTCAGGTTTCTAGTTGGTAAACCCCAAAGTAGGATTAATTTCTTTTTTCCTAAAACAGGAATTCTACCACATCACTAAAAAAGTAAATAAGGCACAAGCAAATAAAATGGTGAAAGCTACCTGTATCACAGAAAACCAAATCTATCTACAAGGATTAAATTATTCCATAGAAAGCAAAATTTAGCCCCATACGATGCAGCCATGCACAATAGCAGAGTGTTGAACAAAACAATCTCAAGCAAAAAAGAGGGAGAAGTCAAGCATGTGTGTCAAAACCAAATCCGGAAAGGAATAAATCTTGATCGGTTCAATCTTTAGCAATTTGCTAAGAGGAGCTAGTCCCCTTCCGGATAGACAAACGAGGTCCCCCTATTAGTTAAATCAATTTGATCAGAAATGCGGTAGAAGAAATCAATTGCCAAAAAAAGGGGGGAACAAAGCCAAAAAAGTATTTAACACCGTCGACGCCAGGAAATAACACCGATGTCGACGCCGAAATCAAGTCCGAAGGGCCCCTTGTTCACCAAACATGAAAGGAACAAGGCTGAGGGCCTTTCGCCTTTGTCGACATCGTTTCGCGACGTCGACGTCATTGCCAAAACCAAGCCCGGACGCGTCAATGCACAGAGGATGGTCCAAGGTATGCTCGCTGCCATCGACGTCGCGAAACAACGTCGATGTCACTGCCAAAACCGAATTTGAAAGCGCCTATGCACAGAGGAAGGTATAGGGCATATTCACCTCCGTTGACATCACAAAACGACATCGACATCGCTGCCAAAACCGAATTTGAAAGCACCTATGCACGGAGGAAGGTACAGGGCATGTTCACCCCTGTCGACGTTGCGAAATGACATCGATGTCGCTGTCAAAATCGAATCTGAAAGTGCCTATGTGCGGAGAAAGTTGCACGGCATGTTCGCTGCTGTCGACGTCACAAAAATGACGTCAACGTCGTTGCCGAAACCGAATATGAAGGCGCCTATATGCAGAGGATCGTCCAAAGCATGTTTGCCACCATTGACGTCACGAAACGACATCAACGTTGCAGCCAAAATCAAATCCGAAGGTACCTATGCGCAGCAGAGGTTAGAAGGCACTTTCGTTACTGTCGACATCACAAAAAGACGCTGACGTTGCCACTGAAATCAAGCCCGAAAGACCCCCTCTCTGCCAAATACGAAAGAAAACAAAGTCGAGAGGTTTTCGTCTTCATTAACACCACAAAACGATGTCGATGTCACTGTCGAAATAAAGCTGTAAAGTACCTATGCACTAGAAGAAGCCGGTCGTTCCCCCATCATCGTCATCAGACCTAAACTGGCGTAATCAACTTCCCCTTTTGCCGCTATCATTGCAAGGGAGAGCCGCTGGGAGAAGTTCTTGTCGATGGAGGTAGGAAAGAAGGGGACAGAAGAAGCACCACCGCCGATGCCGTTGCTAACTTGCACCTCAGCACCATCGTCGTCT
The DNA here is from genome assembly GCA_036172225.1 of Cryptocoryne crispatula var. balansae. NCBI lineage: Eukaryota > Viridiplantae > Streptophyta > Magnoliopsida > Alismatales > Araceae > Cryptocoryne > Cryptocoryne crispatula. The sequence goes on along the minus strand of CM069930.1, from coordinate 30,678,574 downwards.
CCGTAGACCGCTACCACTGCAGTCGGATTCCTCCATTGTCACCTTGCCACCGTCGCCAGAATAAAGCACCGCCTATGTGCTTTCATCGCGACAAAACAGAGGGAGACTAGGAGAAGGCGAGAAGCAAGTCACCGTCGTTGGGTTTCCTCGGCGCCGTCGGAACCAACCTCAATCGAAGTTTTTGCCGTCGCCGGACTGAGCAGCCATCGCTGTCGTTGACCTTGGGAGCCACCGCTGAACCCGCTGGGAAGAAGAAACACCACTGGACCATACCTTCGTCGCTATTGAGCCTGTGGGAAGGAAGAAAAGCGGTAGAAGTGCTCCCATGGTCGCGAACAGAGAGGAACCAGGAGTTGCGGGCGTCGGGTGAACAGTGTTCCGGGTGAACAGTAAAAAAAAGAATTAAAAAAATGGCCGTGCGGCCGTTGAGCCGTGCAACGAACGCGCACGGGTGGGCACGCGACGTCAGGCACGACTGCACCCCATCAAATTGGGGGATTTCAAAAAAAAAAAGGCCACATGCGCGGCAGACGCACGCTGGCAAGCGCGCGCAACGGCCGTGCAATGGCGGGCGCGACTGTGCGTGCCTACCCGGTCAAACCGGGGGAGGTGCTCCCATAGTCGTGAACAGAGAGAAACCGGGAGTGGCGGGCATCGGGTGAACAGTGTTTTCTTGGGTGAACAGTGTTTCGGGTCAACGTCGACAAAACGGGTGAACAGTGTTCCGAGTGAATAGTAAAAAAAAGAATAAAAAATGGCTGCGCGCCCCTCTGGTCAAACTTGGCTCTCTCGGTCAAATTGGGGGATTTCAAAAAAAAAAAAAACAAGAAGGTCGCGCACGTAAGGCAACCGCGCGTGGTAGCCACGCAATGGCAGGTGCGACTATGAGCGGCTACCTGGTCAAACCGGAGGATTTCAAAAAAAAAAGGAATTTTGGGCCACGCCGGCCACATGGGCCGGTGGGCCTCTCGCGCAGGTGCGCATGTAGGTGCGCCCGTGTGACCATGCACCCCCACCACCCGGTCAATCCGGGTGGTTTTCAGTCAAACAGAAAAAAAGAGAAAAAAGGGAGACCAGAACCGGCCTCCCGATGATGGCAGCGAGTGGGACGCCCACTCGCCCCACTCCTTGTATCCAGTCACTTCCAAGTGTCCTCACCCACAAGTTTGACCTGCGGTCAAATAGGAGCATAAAGAAGGGAGAAATATGGGTAATTTCACTGTAGAATCTGGTCACCACCCCACTATTGTGAAAATGGGCTTAGTGGGGGCCTGCCAAATGACTAAAATACCCCTCCAAAAATCTCTAAATAGCCTTGAGGTGCCATACATACAAGAGAATGGAAAGAGGTTGGAAGAAGTTGAAAAAAAAGGATTTGGAAGAGACTTTTAGAGAGAGAAGCTCTGATCTTCAAAGTAAGTCTTAATCCCTTCGAATTGGCTTTCGGCCATTCGAAAAGGGAAGGGTTTTGCCCAACCATCAAAGAAAGTTTCAATCACCTCGAATTGACTTTCGGCCATTCGAGAAGAGAGTAAAGGTTTCGCCCGACCTCCAAAGTCCGATCGATCCGAATCCTATCTCATTTCGCGAGAGGGATCGAGTAGCCCGCATTTAAAAAATGTAAATTTAAGCTACTCGGGATTCAAATAGAAAACCCAAGTCGGTAAAGGTAAAATGCCGGTCAAACCGACTTGGGTCAATTTGAAAGACTACGACAATACAAGTTAAAAATGAATCCCATGAAATGCGTCTTTGGCGTATCCAGTGGAAATTTTTTGCGCTTTATAGTCAGATATCGGGGGATTGAAATTGACCTCGATAAAATCAAAGCCATCAGAGAGTTGCCACCTTCTCATAATATACGAGAATTAAGGTCACTGCAAGGCAAGTTGGCTTATATACGGTGTTTTTTCGCCAATCTGTCCGAAAGCTGTCAAGTTGCCCTAGAAGGAATCAAAGAGTACCTGCTCAATCAACCCGTCCTAGGAGCCCCCGTCAAAGGCAAACCCCTCATCTTATACATCATTGCATTAAATGCCTCTTTAGGAGATCTTCTAGCCCAAGTGAATGAAGAGGGGAAAGAATAGTCATTGTACTATTTAAGTTGATGGCTAATTGGCCCAGAACACCGATATTCTCCAATGGAAAAAATGTGTATGGCACTGGTGTTTGCCACAAAAAAGTTACGGAATTATCTATTGTCCCATGAGGTCAACTTGATATCTAAGTTTGACCCCTTGAAATATATGTTGAAGCAACCCGTCCTGACCGAACGTCTTGGCAAATGGGCACTCCTTCTCATGGAGTTCGACATTAAATATGTCCCACAAGGGACCATAAAAGGGCAAGGGTTGACTGATTTCCTGGTAACCCACCCGGTAGACGAGGATTCCCCTCTCAACTTCTAGTTTCCTGACGAGGAGACATTGAGAGAAGAAGGAACACAAGAAGTCCAAGAAGTCGAAATCAAGTATTGGCACTTGTACTTCGATGGAGCATCTAGCCTAGATAGGACATCCAATGGGCAAGTCAAGATGAGGGTAGGTGCTGCCATAGTACTCCTCAGCCCTAATGGCGGAGTACTACACAGCTCGTGTGCTTTGCAACAATCCCTCACCAATAATGGAGCAGAGTAATTACCCTCGATATGGGCATCTGATGCCTCAAGATTTTTGGGGACTCAATGCTAGTGGTGCAACAAATGTTGGGCATATTTGAAGTCCGAAAGGAAGAGCTTGTTGCGTACCACACTATGGCTTCCCGACTAGTTGAAAAAATTTACCTTTTTAGCATCCAACATGTCAAAAGGAAACAAAATTCTCAAGTTGACGCATTAGCCAAACTGGCCTCGGTAATTAAATTACCACTCGAAGGAAAGCTTGACATTGTGATCAAACATCGAAGGTTGATCCCAACCTCTATTAAAGAGGATAGTGAATTTGCCACTGGGGAGGTCAATTTCCTAGAAGAAGGTAATAACAAACATTTGGAAGAAGCAGATTGGCGCCAACCAATCATCAACATCAAGAATGACATTCTGCCTGATGATCGGGCAGAGCATGTTTAGGTCACAGGGAGGGTGGCCTCATATCAACTTTTGAATGGGGAATTATATCGGTTGATGCCCGAAAAGGAAAGAGCCATCCTTGCAAGATGCCTATCCAAGCCAGAAGCCTATCAAATAATGAGCGAAGTTCATGGTGGCTTATGTGGAGCCCATCAATCTGGTCCCAAAATGAAAATTGCAATTAAGCTAAAAGGCTATTACTGGCCCAGCATGTATACTGATTGTGAAAAATATGCTAGAGTATGTCATGAATGCCAAGCATTTGGGCCAGTCCTGAAACGCCTTCTAAAACAACTATGTCCAACTACTTTGACATGGCCCTTTGCCGAATGGGGTATGGATATTGTGGGCCCTTTTAAACCTTCCTCCAGAGGCTACAAGTTTATACTCGCAGCAACGGATTATTTTTCACGATAGGCTGAGGCAATCCCAACAAGGGAAGTCATAGGAGAAGTGGTAGCCCGGTTTGTTCGGCACCATATCATATATAGATACGGTGTACCAAATCGGATTATTTCTGATAACAGTACCCCATTTCGGAATCAAACCATCTATAAAATGGCTGTCAAATTTCATATTGATTGGAAGACATCCACCATCTACAATCCATAGGCCAATGGCTTAGCCGAAGCTTTTAATAAAACACTTTGCGAACTCCTTGTCAAAGTGGTAGGGAGCAAAAAGTGGAGCTAGGACGACAAGATGCAAGAAGCACTATGGGCTTATCGCACCATATACAAAACTCCCACAGGTTGTTCCCCCTTCTCCTTGGTTCATGGAAGTGAGGCTATAATACCTGTAGAAATCGAGTTTGCCTCATACCGGGTCGCAGTGCATCATGGCCTTCCCTTTGAGGGACCTGATGAAGTGCAAAGGCGATTCATGGAGTTGGAAAAGTTGGAGGGAAAAAGGCTAGAAGCCTACAAACATATCAAAATTTACCAAGCCAGGATGTCTCGAGCCTACAACAAGCTGGTAAAAGAGAGAGCATTCCAGAAAGGAGATCTCCTCATGGTAAAACAAAAGGATGTTATGGCAGCACGTCCTAAAAATAAATTCCTTCCAAATTGGCTTGGCGCATATGTCATGGACAGGGTGTTTGAAGGTGGTGCATATATTATGATAGTAAAGGAGAAATTCCTTTTCCACCTTTAAATGGGAAGCATATTAACAAATACTATACACCTGAGCATGAATTTTAACAAAATTGGCTGGAGAATGGGCTATAAAGTCATACTCCCAAGGCCGAGCATGATCCTTTCATCCCTCCAAGCCTATGGGTATCCTTTCAGCACGAAGCCACCCCAAGTTCCAAATCCCAAGGCCGAACATGATCCTTTCATCCTCCCAAACCCACGGGTTCAAATAGCATAAAGCCACCACTAAACTTCATACCCCAAGGCCTAAAATGATCATTTCATCCTCTCAATCCCACGGGTTCAAATGACACAGCCACCACCAAGCTTCATACCCTAAAGGCCGAGCATGATCCTTTCATCCTCTCAAGGGCACAGATTCAAATGGCACAAAGCCACCCAAAGGCTCATACTCCCCCAAGGCCGAGCATGATCCTTCCATCCACCCAAACCTATGGGTTTCTTTTTGGCATAAAGCTGACCCAAATTTCATACCCATATGCCGAACATGATTCTGTCATCCTCTTAAGCTTATGAGTTCCTCTTTGACATAAAATTGCCCCCAAATTTTAAATCTCATATGCTGAGCATGATTTCATCATATTCTAAAGCCAGCGGGATTCCCTTGGATACAAAATTGCCCCTAAAACCCAAACCTCATAGGCCGAGTATGATTCTATCATCTTTTAAAGCCTATGGTTTTTTCCCTTGGTACAAAGCTGACCCAAACTCACACCCTTAAGCCGAATATGATTATGTCATACTCACAAGCCCTCAGGTTGCAATGGCATAAAGCCACCTCCAAACCTATGTCTAAAAAGCCGAGTATGAACTCTTTGTGCTCCCAAGCCTATAGGCCTCGATTACATACTTTATAAACCAAGCATGTTCTCTTTCATGCTCATAAGCCAATGGGTTCCAATGCACAAAGCTACCCAAAATTTGTATCATACAAGTCGAATGTGATTCATTCATGTTCACAAACTAAATGATACAAAACCCTTAAAACATTTTGGCCCAGGGGAAGTCTTAATTCCTCACCGCCCGAAAATGCTATGGTCCAAGGAAGCCTAAATTTCTCACCCACTCAAAAAAAATCATCAAATGAGGGCTAAAAATAGAGATGCCCCGATAAACTTAGCCATTTGTCTTCAATCGATTGGTTAAGGACAAAGTTGTCAATATATACGTAGCTAGGGTAAAAATACGAAAGGGTGCCCTAGGCAAAATTAGGTAACCCCTCTACATGAAAATCTTACTGAGGCATGTAGGCAAAATACAAAGGGGGACTAGTCTGGGTGAAAACCTGAAAGGGCAGTCAGGCTAGTAAGAGAAATATAATAATAATAACAAAAAATAAACAAACAAACATCATGCTATCATGGCCCTCAGGGCTTATATAGCTTTTCAAAATCACAAGCTATCATGGTCTTCATGACCTTCATAGTTTTAAAGAGTACATACCACCATAACCAACAAAGTTTACATGGTTATCAAACTCTTACCATCATGACCTTTTCGGTCTATATGATTTTCCAAAGATCTCATACCATTATGACCCATTCAGTCTATATAGTTTTCAAAAGATCCCATGCTATACGGTTCTCAAGGTCTACATAGCTTCAAACTCCATACCATCATGGCTTTCTAAGTATATATGGTTCAAACTTTACATCATCCTGACCCTTTTGGTCTATATGACTTTCAAAAGCCCCCATGCTATCATGGCCCTCAAGGTCTATATAGCTTCAAAGTTCATACCATCATGGCCTTTAAGTCTATATGGTTCGAAACTTCATATCATTATCGCCTTTTAAGTCTACATGGTTACTAAGCTTATAAACCATTAAGGCCTTCCCGATCCACATGGTTCATGTTCTACAAATCTACGTCATAAAGACCTTTAAGTCCACATGGCTCCCACAACTCCATCCAACATGCACATCAAAATGGTGTCTATATCAAGGCCTGCAAACAATTTATGTCTCACCAACAAAGAATTTTGTTATTCTCTACCACATTCACACATTCACGAAAAAAACACCATACACAAAAATGTCTTTTCTTTCAATAAAACAAAGGAAAAGTACAAGTGTATCATGTGATATAAGCGGATACAAAGGAATAGAAAAGCTAAAAACTAAGAGGGCCTTGTCCTCTCGAGCTCTTGGATCTCCTGTGTCGGGTGGGCAGCCTCTCGCCGTCTTCACGTCATGCCGTTGTTTCGCCCCGTGTACAAGCCCCGCAAGCTTCCCAAGATAGTCCTTCGCCATATGGATTTCAGTATCTAGCTCTTGGCGGCGGTCCTCAAGCGTGGTGCACTCCTCCTGAAGCAATCTCTCATCCTCCGCGAAAATGCCTAAGTGTGTATCCAACAACTGGATCTCGGCCTGGACAACACGTACGAGTGTGGTCTTCTCACAAATAAGAGGTTGTGTGATAGTCTCCCAAGTAACTCGGACCCTCTCGTCCATCGCCTGTTGGCAAAATCACTGCCAGAGCCGCTCCACTACTGTAATCCACAGCTCTATGGAGCAGCCTAAGGCATGGTAGCAAGAAGTTAATGCCTGACGATCTTCTCGCATGTCCTCCATTTAGAGAAGAGGATCCAAGAGGCCGTCTAAAGACTGTAGGAGGGTCTGACCCATGCCTTGGAAGGATTGCTGGCATGCCGTGGAGGAGACCGGCCACACTATGCCAAGCTCGAGATCAGCTTCCTGGGCAACACTAGCACTCTGAGCTCCCTGATCTAAAAGCATTAAGTAGTCAAGGAGTCAGAACTTGTAAAGAGCGTCTCCCAATAGAAAATATAAAAGGTCTTACCATGTGGGGAACACCCTCCAACCTCATCTTCGGTCGAGGTCACCTCTGGACTAACCGGTGGTGGACCATCTGGCTCATTACCCCTTTCAGGGTATGATGGAATGGTTGGCTCAGAAGCCTACAAGAAAGAAAGAAGTAGCCCGAGAAAGTGAAAATGCAACTTCATCAAAGTCAATAAAGGAGTGAAAACAACTCCTAAAATCTCACCTTTGAGAGCGGAGGAAGGATAGCACATGGGACCACAATCTCATACCACGGCAGAAAATATGGACCAGGTACAGGTGGTACACTCAAAACATCGCCGTCCATGTCATGGGCCACAGGTGGGCTACCAGCCTCACAAGGTATAGTCCTATCAGGCACCTCAACTGCAAATGAAAAGGAGTTAATAATCTTGAAAATACAATAGAGTTACTCCTAGAATGATAATGCCAAAAGGAAATATACCTAGAGGAGGAGCATGCCCTGATAAGAGATCCTCCGTGAAGAAAGGATAGACATCCTCCCCAGCTATTGCTCCATCACTCAAAGGAGAGAGAGAGAGAGAGATCAACCACAATTGGGGTAGGACGCTCAGCTGGCTCACTCTTGATAGGGGCTTTCCCCTTAGACCTGGCCTGAAGGCTCGGTCCTGAAGATGACATAGCCTCTGTGGCAGAAGAAGCTACAAGAAAATGTGTGTTAGTTCACATCAAGTCAACATACATAAATTAAACAACGGGCTAATCCATACCTCGAGATGGGGGACTAGAGCATGGTAAAACGCGTGGCCTCTTGGAAGGCTAAGAGGTCTCACTTCCACCCGAGGAGGTCCCGGAGCGGCTATAGGAGGAACCCACGTCTCGAGGCTCTATATATGTTGTGTAAGTCAATGTTATAACTAACAAGATAAACACACACATATATAAAAAGGAACAAGTGAACAATAAGATACCTGGCAGAAGGAGGGTAGGTGGACAGTGTAGCAACAAGCCAGCATCCCTCCCCACCTTGGAAGTTGCGCTCAAAACTGTAGAATAAACATCGCCAAAAGTAGCAGCCTGCTCCATATCTAAGGCATCATCAAGGGCCCCCCAACAAGAAATGGCCTCCACCAAATACCTGGTCCAGCTCTCCAAAGCGTGATCACTAAATAGACGCTCATGAGTAGGAACCTTGGAGTGGCCTATACAGTCCCGTACAAACATGTCGTACCAGTCAACGACTAAGGGCTTGGTATGCCGCATATTATACTACGGAACTCTAAGAGGCTCCACTAACGGGGGAAGCACACCCCTGTAGCGCACAAGAGAGATGGAGGGTAACATCCCATCCTTCTTCCATGCATGATAAGCATCTAGCACGTGCTGTTTGATAGAGGGAAAATCTTTACCAAGCAGAGTAGCAGTAATTTCTGGCGGAGCCCGATCTGTCGACATAACTTGGCTTGCTCAATCTCTCGTCAATATCTTGGGGAGTAGAACATAATTGTGGCTCGATGTGACCACCAGCTATCGTATATCAAATCAAATTCCCCGCAGAAGTCAAGGGCGGGGATGATAGGTTGGGAATCTAAGTCTCTGCGAACGAAATGCATCCACCACTCTACGGCTACTAAATGGTTGTCAAGCTTCTTATAAACTCTGGCCAATATGGAGAAATCTGCATGGGAGCCATACTCTGATCAAAGCCAAAGTTCTTGCAAAAATGGTGGGGATTGTACGGCTCCAGAATGATATAACAGCCATGTCGAAAAACTAAAACTCCAGGCCGTGTACTCAACTCTCACTCCCGACCAACTCTCCTCCCTGACCTATTCATGAGGGGGTCCACTCAGGTATAACCCCCCTCCGACTCTCTAGTGGAATGTGGTCGGCGACCAAAGCTGCAATGGTCAAAATAGAGACCACGATTCCCGTCAAAATGGGAGCGTAGATAGGAGTTTTCTGGCATTCCTCAATTGAAAAAGTGGCTTCACTGGAGAATAGCCTGCAAACCTCAATATCAATGGAGCGAATGTGTCGATCATATCACTCGGAATTGGCATATCGTTGAACAAGGAGGCGGCACATACACTGACAAAGTGAGTGGCCATCAAAACTGAACAATCCATGGGAGAAGGATGAGTTGCGATGGCACCAAAAGAATAAAATATGGCACCCAGAGCAGCTGGAGCAAGTGCCAAGCTGGTCCCACAAGCAAGTGGTCAAGCTGGATACAAAACACTAGCCCGAATCACCCCTGCCTCCCCAAAAGGAATGGAAAAAGTGCAAAGCCAGTAGGCAAGGTACGCTGCTAAGTGAGTCACCTCACCCAGCTCTCATGGATCCTCTGTCTCGGAAGGAGGCTCAAGTGTCCGATCCCTAGCAGAGCAAGGTCTGTCAATCTGAACACAGTCTGTCCTCGTGAAGCCCTGTCCGGCAAAAGCTCTGTCATAGCAAAAGGGACCACCATAAAAATGTCGCAGCCACGCATCGCATGGCACTGGATGTGCACTTGTCGTCCATCGGCCAATACCCAACTGGGAAAGGTCTCGCCAAACCTTTACCAGATACCGGTGACAATAAGCTAACTTGTAGTCACCCTAATCATCGATCTGGCTCTTGTGCAAGTCGTCTAAAACAACCTTTACCAGATACCGGTAACAATAAGCCAACTTGTAGTCACCCTGATCATCAATCTGGCTCTCTCTCTCTGCTTCGCTTGGCTCGTCGTCTCCGCACCGACCCTTGTCGATTGTCACCCGCCGTCTTGCCCTCGCCATGCGCGCACTCTCTCACTCTCTCTCTCTCTCTCTCTCTCTGTGCATCCACGCTGTCGGCGCGCATCTTCTCGCCCCCACCCCCGCCGCAAGTCACCATTTTGCCTCCGCACCCGCATGAAGCCGCGCTAGAGCTGTGTGCCGGCCACAGTCCGCCATGCACCCGCGGACGCCGCCTCGCCATCCGCCCTCCACCACGCCCACGGCCTGCAGCCAATGCCACCCAGCCAGTGCCATGCATCGACCGCCTCCGCCCAGCGCCGCCGTAAGCCAGGGTGCCTGGTCCCCCGCGCGGCCGGTCTCCCCCCCCCCCCCCCCATCTGCGATATCTCTCTCTCCTATTCTATCCTCTTCTCTCTCTTATTATCCGTGATATTATTTTTCATTAATCTTCTCTCTATTTCCCCTTGATCCAATAGCTTAACCCCCCTCCCATTCTCGTCTTTTCTAGCAGCCTTGAAGGAGGGGGATCTCTTATTTGGATGATTTGATTTGTGCGCCGCATCCTCAACTTTTGATATCGTTTTCGATTGCCGATCTCTCGACTTTTTCGCATCGATTTGATAGGCATCTTTGACGTGTCTATTATCATTAAAATTCCTATTTAATCCTCCATGATTCTTAGATTTGACCTTTTAATTAAAGGGTGTGTGTAGTTACATTTTTATTGCTTAAATTGTGAGTTGGCATGGGTTAATTAGATAGAGGTGTGTGGTATCATGTGATATCATATATGTATGTCTCTATTATGTGTATGAGATCATGCTTAGTTAGTAGTGTAATATGTTCCTTTTAGCTTGTCATCCGGTTACATATTAGCATGAGTATATTAAGTTAATCTTGTTAAGAAATTGTGATATGTTAACAAGATTAAATGGTATGGTGACTAGTTTTTCCAACACCTAGTTATATTCATGTTCAATCATGTTTAGTTGTTTATATGTGGATGTTATCTCATTTTGGTTCATTTCTAGCATAGTTGTTTAGCATGGCAGTAGTTGTGTATATGTTCATTTTATGTTCATAGATCTTGCACATTTGTGGTCATGGCATGACATGATTGATATGGATGCATGATGCATTGAAACTGTGAATGGAAGACTAAGCTACACCAGACTAGTTAGTCGTGACCCGAGGGCAGTGGGGGTTAGAACCGTCTGGTGCATCATTCGATCCCAGATCCCGCGGGCATCCTACGTGCTGATAGAAATGTATGTCCTACAAGCCAATCATATATGATATGATTCGACATTTCTAAAAATATCTCATTCAATTAATTAGGTAAATCTTTATTATAAGCTCTTATTAGATACGAATATCATAATGAAGTCCTTGATCAAATACAATGATGATTAAATCATGATGAGATCATGATAATAAGATTAATCATCTAGAGATATTTGATCTAAATGTTCCTAGTCATATGATACTTAAGACGGGACATCAAGGATCCGGATAGACTAGTGTATGTGATATTTTCACATTTGATGAGGATGAACGATCTCATTGGTCATTAGTGTGGAGACACTGAGATACATATACAGGTGTTCATTAGTTAAATGAGTTCACTGAACTGACCGAATTAGAAACCATGAATGGTATCTTACCGAACTGTCAATTAGGATTTTCTATCATCATGGTTGCATAGTTGGACCTTTGATCTGAGTCGCCAAAGATATCTTGTTGGGTGAAACTTGTGCTTTGACTATTGACTTATTGATCACCATTTAGATGGTTCAGTATAGCGATGGATCAGGTACAAAGAAAACCCGATGGAGGTAATTGAGAAGTGAATGTCCTATAGGATAGTACTCTAAATCCCTGGTCATGGTAGATAGGATGATTGGAAAAGGAGTTTTCCAATTGATCCAATTCTAAGTACAAGATCTTATAGTGTCGGTACACTAAGGAGTTGACAGTCAATGCCATACTCCTTTCCGACCAGGACATTGGATGGATGAGGATTTATATCTAGGCGGTAACTGATGATGGAAAGGCTCAATGGAGATGAGATTATTTTCATAGCCATTTGGGATTATGGGATGTGGCTTGTACCCTTCATGATCGATAAACCGATTAATCTGTTATCGGATAACGGATTTAATTAAATTAAATAGAATTATTCTATTTTACTTAGGCCTCAACCAAATAGGCTATTGGGCCTAGTGGGTCACACACAAAAGGACTTATCCATAAGTACAGGGGCAAAGGCGTAATTTATGGAGATTTTAGATTTTTATGAAAATTTTTATAATTCTCTATAAATACTAATGGTTTCAGCCAAACCCTATCAAGCCAAGGGTGAAAACCACATCTCTAGCTTCCTCCCTATCTTCTCCTCTGTCTAGAAGGTGTCCATGGTCAATGGAGCTCCGTTCGGGAAGAGTTCTCGAGGCCGGTGCGAAGGGAGAACCCACTGTGGATGAAGTTCGTGTGAATACTACTGGAGACCGGACATTTGAACGGTTTGAAGAGCTTGAGAAGTTCATCTCCTTCCTCTCCATGGGATTTTATGAATCCCTATCAGGTATATTTGAAACTGATTTGATCAGTTTTCAGTTTTCGTCATTCGGTTCCGATTGAGACAGATTCTAAATGAACTCATAAGAATCGTCACTTCCGCTGCACCAAATTTTTATGGATGATTCCTTACACGTGCCACCACTGCCTAGGTGCACTATGGGATTTCGATTAGTATATGATACTTTTATATATGATAGATTTGGTGATAGTTGGTTGAGGTGGCAAGACGACGTATTCCTTGCTAATGAAAATCTTCGTAAAGGATATGCGCATCTATTAGAGGATAGGTGCATTTGTGAATGTGGTCCTTCATTAGAGGATATGTACACTTATTGCATGGTATTGTAGAGGTGGTCTAGTGTTATATTGTGTGCATGGCATATGCATGTTATGTCTTATTTGTAGTGGTATCATCATAGTGAGCATGTTGTTGGTGACCATGCATGTGTTTACTCATCCTTTCAGGTCATTTTAGAGTGTTTATAGGTGCTGGATGGTGTATCTATAGGTGTTGGTTGGCGCTTAAAATGCATGGATTAAGTCAAATATTTAATATATTGACTAGTCTATATTTACACATAATAGTTGTAGGTCTGGGTAGTTATTTAAATAAAATCTAGGGCCTTTTGGCTATCCGATTTGACAGATGATAGGGTATCTACTGAGTCGTCGTAATCATTTCAATCGTCTTATCAATTTTCAGGTAATCAGGTTTAGTGCAGCAGAAGCATGGTGGATCGTTTTCCCGATGAGGCACATGGATGATATTTATGTTTAGATAGTATTTAGCTTTGTTTATATTGTGCGGCATAGTAGTGCATTTAATTTGAATTTGTTGATGTATGAACTGGGATCTAGTTGTCTTCATTTTTCCCAAATTGATATTTTTACGGGGTTAATTTTCCCCGGTCACGTCGTCGGATTATCCCGTTGTGCTTGTTAAAATCCGGGACATGACAGTTGTGGTGCGGTGAAGGAGCGAGGCCAGGGAGGCGAAAGAGAAGGAGAAGATACAATCGTGCATTGAAAATCATCAGGTAAAGAGATAAGCGCTTATCGCTTCGGGCGACAACAAAGAAACCGGGAAAGATAGCGTCCGCAAATCAAACGAAGTAGGTAGACATGAAAATGAACATATGCATGTAGACGAAATGACAAGTTTCACTTCTAATATAACAGATAATAAGATTAAAAATAAATATATTATTTTATTACATAAATTTATCGACTTAAAAAATAATATCTTTAAATAATATTTATTTATTAACTTATTTAATTATATTTTTAAATTATTTTAATTATCATGTTTTTGAAAGTTGCTAACCAAACAACAATATTGATATCTTAGAAAACTATTTACAATGAAAAGTATTGTCCTAGATTTTTACTTTTTATATGATACCAAATGAACCTTTAACCTTAATAGTTTTCCTTTCCATTTTCATCAATTTTGGAGCGAGACTGCAAAATATTGTCAAAATCAAATCTTCATCAAGTTCAATTTTTGACTGAACCTTTCTGGTAAATAGGTCTATTGAAACGGTCCTGCTCATTTCTCTTAAGAAAAATTTAACGGTGGCTTCACAGGAAATGAAGGATAAGATCTATCATCTATGGTACGTACTAAAAGGAATGGATCTTAAAAAGAATTTGGCCATCGGACCTAACGTTGTAACAATGTTCTTAATTGGATTCAATTCTCAATTTATTATATAAGCCGGACGGAGGGTGGAGGTGAGCAACGACGGCCGTTTTCTCCTCCACTCAGGCTCAGATCTAGGACACCTTAGCCCATGGCTAGCAAGCCTGGACCGATTGAGGGTCTGCCGGAGCATAAGAACCTCCTGTGCTCGGATGCACTCCATGAGGTAACAGATGATGCTTCTGTTGCTGCTGCTGCTATCTTTCTCTCTCTCTCTCAAGATACATACCTACAACACTACAAGAAAATAGGTTACTAGGGACGGCTTACAGCCGTCCCAAAAAACCAAAAAGCCGTCGCTAATAAATATTAGCGACGGCTTCAAAGCCGTCGCAAACGCGTCGCAAATAACGCCGTCGCCAATAATATTAGCGACGGCTATTGTTAAGCCGTCCCTAGTTCATTTATTGGCGACGGCTTATGAGCCGTCGCATAAGTTATTAGCAAAACGACCATTTATTGGAGACGGCTTAGACAGCCGTCGCCAATAAGTTTACTAGCGACGGCTTAAGCCGTCGCAAACGATAAGGAGATTAGACGGCGGACGAAGTTATTTGGGACGTGTTAAGCCGTCTCAAATAATCTTATTGGCGACGGCTAATCAGCCGTCGCCAATAAATGTAGTTGCGACGGCGACGTAAGCCGTCGCAAATGGCAACCAGAAACCCTATCACCCCGTTGCCGGAAATTTACTCTGGTATTGCGACGGCTGTATAGCCGTCGCCAATAACTTTATTGGCGACGGCTACAGCCGTCCCTAATATTAAAAACAGCCGTCGCAATACCAGAGAAAAAACCGGGTTCCGGAATTTTTCTCTGGTATTGCGACGGCTGTTTTTAATATTCGGGACGGCTTTAGCCGTCCCAAATAACTTTATTGGCGACGGCTATACACAGCCGTCGCCAATAATAAATTTCTGAAAAAAAAAATAATTTGATTGGCCGGATTGGATCAATCATACGATCCAATCCGGAAAATCAATCATTCTTGAAACTTTCATAAAGATCTAAAATCGGATCTACCAATCCAAAAATTGATTTATATTAATAATTTCGGTGCCGTATTGCTCGTTTCAAACTCGGAACGGACACCGAATTAGGATGAAACAACACACATTAACATACCAAAATGTAAATTCACCAAATTTAAATTCATATTCACATACCATATTCAAAATCACATTCATACACAAAATGTTTTGATACATATGAATAACATTCATAGAGAGTAAAAAATACATCTTCTATTCATCTTCTTCATCTTCATCTTCATCATCATCTTCACTCTCCTCGGCATCCTCGTAGTCCTCGTCGTCATCGCCATTTCTGTCCTCTGTTTGTTGAGGCGGAGGATGCCCCGATGTGGATGGCACATCAGGAGTCGGGAACCTTTGAGTCAAGCCTTCAATGATCAGATTGAGGCGATCGAAATTATCTTGGAATGATTTCTGTTGGTTGTCCAATTGATGTTTCAATGAAGTTATTTGTTCTTCATAACGTTCATTGATTTCTCCTTGCCTCGCCACCTGATCTCTAAGCTCTCGAACTTCTTGAGTCGAGCTAGAAGCACCTCCGCTTGACTCACCATACCAAGTGTGGCGAGTTTCACCTCGCCCACCACATCGGATCCGTCCTGGTCGATCTCTACCAAACACGGATATGAAAGCTTCCTCCGCGGTGAGTGGAGGCTGCGATACCCCAGCATCCGAGGATTCAGATGCTGGGGGATTCATCAATCCTTGCATATTTTCCTATAAATAATATGAATAAAAATTAAAATCCCACCGTGATGAATTGTGGATTATAAAGAAAAATAGGTTATGATAATCAATAATTACCATCATAAGACGACTTTGGTCATTATCCCAAATGACTGCTCCATCGAGTTCTTCATGCGTTTGACTCATCTGGAATACCTCCGGACGAGTTGGAGGTCGACCTTCTTTTCGTACCTTACCAAAAAATTAAAAAAAAGATAAGAGATGATTACAGAATAAGAATCAACTAATATGAAATTTTAAGTTTTAACTACTTACAAAGTCTCTTTCTAACTGATGTATATTTGTTCTTCCTCTTCTGTACGGCATTGTTAATTGCCGCCTATTACCGGCATTCTTTTCACTCAATGCCTACATATATATATACAAATGAAACAACATTAAAAAAATGCAAATGAAAAGAATAGGATCTAATTATAAGAGGAAATAAAATTTGGAGTTACTCTAGCATCATCTTGACTCCATAAATGGCACATATGATGCCATTGTTCCTCGTTGCACTGTGGAGGAATGTTGGCACGAGCTTCCTCATTTGATCGTCCTGTAAAATACTGTACACAAATATTGTTAACAAAAAATTAGTTATCTCGAATTTACATTCTAAATTATATTTTACCTTTCTTTTCAAATGATTTCTTTGTTTTCTTTGCATCTCTCCCATATGCCTTAATATCTGTGCATCCGATTGAGGATTCCGCTCAAAGGTAAAATGTTGCCGCATTAATATAAAAATGATTAAAAAGTTCACCAAAATTTAGATAAGATGAAGCTACTTGAATGTTACCTCTAAATCACGGAATATGGCATCCTTTTTCTCCTGCGGTAGAGCCATGTAATTATGCTCCCACAAATCGCAATGAACTCGTTCATAACTCCTAAGTAGGAGGTAAACTCCTGTCCATGTGATCCAACGCCGGATCCTCCTACTAGAACGACGTTGTAGGACTCATCAGGGCCAAGTGTTCGCACACTGATGGCCTTTGCTGGACCTCTCCCACGTCTAACTGATGTAGCTAGTTAAGTATAAATTAAAAATTACAATTAGACAACGACGATTTTTAAAAAAAAACTTTTTACTAGCATTTATTCAAATATTTACCTGAAGCATGGGAAGATGGACTACTACCATTTGTAGGAGGCGTCGTCGTAACCCGGTGAGAAGGAGTCCGAGATGGACTAGGCTCATGGGGTGCCTCCCTAACTGGCTCGGAAGCAACACCCCTGGAGGTGGAAGGTCGATCCCTAGATGCTTGAGATTGACCCCGAGGTCCACCGCCCTCAGATGGTGTAGAAGTCTGAGATGTCCTACGACTTTTGCTGAAAATTCTCTTCATCTGTCACATAAAAATATTAGGCAGCAATCCCGGCTTCTTATTGTGCAATAAAAAAAATTTAGCGAATCCGAGGCCGGATTGCCCAATCCGAGGCCGGATTGCCCAATCCGAGGCACGTTCCGGGTTCCGATCGGGCAATCCGGCTTCGGATTGTGGGACTTAGATTTTTTGGCCAATCCGAGGCCGGATTGCCCAATCCGAGACCCGTTCCGGGTTCCGATCGGGCAATCCGGCTTCGGATTGAGAAACTTAGATTTTGGCCAATCGAGGCCGGATTGCCCAATCCGAGTCCCGTTCGGGTTCCGATCGGGCAATCCGGCAGGATTGAGAAACTTGGATTTTTGGCCATCGAGGCCGGATTGCCCAATCCGAGACCCGTTCCGGTTCCGATCGGGCAATCCGGCCGGATTGTGGGACTTAGCTTTTTGGCCAATCCGAGGCGGATTGCCCAATCCGAGACCCGTTCCGGTTCCGATCGGGCAATCCGGCCGGATTGTGGGACTTAGCTTTTTTGGCCAATCCGAGGCGGATTGCCCAATCCGAGACCCGTTCGGGTTCCGTCGGGCAATCCGGCCGGATTGAGAAACTTGGATTTTGGCCAAATCGAGGCCGGATTGCCCAATCCGAGACCCGTTCCGGTTCCGGATCGGGCAATCCGGCCGGATTGTGGGACTTAGCTTTTGGCCAATCGAGGCCGGATTGCCCAATCCGAGACCCGTTCGGGTTCCGGTCGGGCAATCCGGCCAGTTGTGGGACTTAGCTTTTTTGGCCAATCCGAGGCCAGATTGCCCAATCCGAGTCCCCTTCCGGGGTCCGATCGGGCAATCCGGGCCGGATTGAGAAACTTGATTTTTGGCCAATCGAGGCCGGATTGCCCAATCCGAGACCCGTTCCGGGTTCCGATCGGGCAATCCGGCTTCGGATTGAGAAACTTGGATTTTTTTGCCAATCCGGCCGGAGTGCCCAATCCGAGGCCCATTCCGATTCCGGTCGGGCAATCCGGCTGATTGGCCAAAATCCAGTTTCTCAATCGAGCGGATTGCCCGATCGGAACCGGAACGGGTCTCGGATTGGGCAACCCGGCCTCGGATTGGCCAAAAAATCCAAGTCCCACAATCCGAAGCCGGATTACCCGATCGGAACCCGGGCAATCCGGCTTCGGATTGAGAAACTTGGATTTTTTGGCCAATCCGAGGCCGGATTGCCCAATCCGAGGCCGGATTGCCCAATCCGAGACCCGTTCCGGGTTCCGATCGGGCAATCCGGCTTCGGATTGTGGGACTTAGCTTTTTTGGCCAATCCGAGGCCGGATTGCCCAATCCGAGACCCGTTCCGGGTTCCGATCGGGCAATCCGGCTTCGGATTGAGAAACTTGGATTTTTTGGCCAAATCGAGGCCGGATTGCCCAATCCGAGACCCGTTCCGGGTTCCGATCGGGCAATCCGGCTTCGGATTGTGGGACTTAGCTTTTTTGGCCAATCCGAGGCCGGATTGCCCAATCCGAGACCCGTTCCGGGTTCCGATCGGGCAATCCGGCTTCGGATTGAGAAACTTGGATTTTTTGGCCAATTCTTCGGATTAACTTTCTATTTGTATAGGCTGAGTTTCTTGAAGTTGTACATCTTCGTCGATTACTCCAAATGTTATAGGTACGTTAATAAGTTGTTCTTGATACGGTTCGTTTTCATCTTCACTTTCATTTCCGGAAAGGTTGTAATAGTTACGAGGTAGTGATCGTACTGGTAACACCCATCCCTTATTAGAGTTATCATTTACATAAAAAACTTGTTCCACTTGGCTTGCTAGTGCAAACGGTTCATCCGTTCCTAATCTTCTCTGTGTGTTTAATGATATAAAACCATATTCATTAACCTTAAAACCTCGATCATTATCATGTACATCCCACCATTCACATTCAAAAAGTGTTAAATGGCTATTCCGATCGAACGATATCTCAATTATATCTAATATTCGTCCATAATAACCGTCACAACCAGATTGAAGATGGTCATTTACAATAACACCACTTAGTTGAGTTGATTTGGTTGAATCGGATTCCAATGTTCGAAATCTAAATCCATTACATATATAACCGTTTAATGACGAGGCAAATCTCGACGGACTGAGTGATAAAATCTCCAGCTCCTTGGTATATCTAGAAGAACCTATATTTCTTAACTCTTGAATGTGTGTTCTGAACCACACGAAGAAGTTTTCTTCCGTAGTTGGTCTATTTTTAAGAGCATCACTATGAGATTGACGAAAATAATCGATGTCATCAACTTGATTTAACACGTATGCATGTATTAACTGTTGTTCTCTTTCCGTCAAAATTTTAGGCACACGCCTGCATCTCAAAGGGCGACCAATTGGTTTGAATATTGAACTATCATCCGTATCAACTTCTTCTGAACCACCGTCATAGTTCCGATCTCTACTATATTCACTCGTATCACGCATATATGTTGAAATAAACTCGGGTACACTCCTCAACCAAGTAGCCCTGGGCAATACAACCTTCAACTCTCGCCTTGTTGCCCACATAATCTTTGAGCCTCTTTAAATATCTTTCAATTGGATACATCCATCGGTATTGAACTGTCCAGACATTCTTGCCTCATAAGCCAAATGCACAACTAGGTGAATCATTACATCAAAGAATGATGGTGGAAAAATTTGTTCCAACTTGCACAATGTTACCGCAATCTTTGTCTCCCAATCTCTCAAAATGTTACCGTTCAAAACCTTAGCGCGAGATGATCTTAAAATACTGGCATAACTCTACAATAGGACTCAGTACATCCTTCGGCACATTTCCTTGAAATGCCAAAGGAATAATTATTTGCATCATCACATGACAATCATGACTTTTTAAACCACTAATTGTTCGGACACTTAAATCTACACATCTACTAAAATTCGACGAATAACCATCCGGCACTCGAACATTCTTAATGAATTCAAGTATTCTAGACTTTTGATCGTTGCTAAGTTTATAAATTGCATCTGGAAACTTTGATGAACCCTCGTACGGATGTAACTCGGGACGAATATTTAAATCTACTAAATCTTTCCGTGAGTTCAAATTGTCCTTGTCAATTCCTGATAGGTTAAACATCTCTAATATATTGTCGCACACATTCTTCTCAATATGCATGACATCCAAATGGTGCCGAATGATAAGAGATGACCAATATGGGAGTTTCTCAAAAAATATACTCTTCTTCTTCCAATTTTTATTCTTTGACAAATTTTTCCTTAAGTTCTCTAAATCATTCTTAAACGGTTTTCCGAACCTAATAGTGTCCATCTCCTTTTGTTGCCTCCATAGGTCATATCCCGTAAGTATCTTTGGTGCTCCCTTCACACATCGTCGACCATCAAAAAGATGCTTATACTGGTTCTTTCTCCACCGATGTGCTACTGGTAAGAACCGACGATGACCAAGGTAGCATTGTTTTCGACTATGGGTAAGTCGAATGGTATGTGTTTCTTCGTTACATATAGGACACGCCAATTTTCCTTTAGTACTCCATCCAGATAAATTTGCATATCTCAGAAGATCATTTATCGTACTAAAAAGTAGGACTTTCATTATGAAAATCTCTTTTTTTTCGGCGTCATAAGTCTTCAATCCAATCTCCCACAAATCTTTTAGCTCTTCCACCAATGGTTGTAAGAATACATCAATATCATTTCCGGGAGCTCTCGGACCGGGTATTAATAATGATATCATTGTGTATGTGGCTTTCATACACATCCACGGTGGTAAGTTGTACACCATTGTAACAATAGGCCACACACTGTAATTTGAAGACATTTGACCAAATGGATTAAAGCCATCTGAAGTCAATCCAATCCGAATGTTGCGTTTCTCTAACGCAAATTTGGATAAAGTTCATCCACCCTTTTCCAAGTGGGAGAATCGGCAGGATGACGGATTTCACCTCGCAATTGATATGATCGGGATTGACTGTGCCATGTCATCCACTTAGCCGTATTGGATGATATGAATAAACGCTGCAACCTAACTCCTAATGGAAAATAATGTAAAACTTTTTGTGCTATTTTTTTATTTTGATTTTTAGGATCATTTTTATATCTGGAGGTGTTACAATATGGACAAACATTTTTATCTTTATTCTCTTTCCAAAATAGAATACAATCATTTTTACATGTATGAATTTTCTCATAAGTAAGTCCCAATTCCTTAACTAATTTCTTAAGCTCATACCAATTATCGGGAACACATGCCCCATTAGGTAAGACTTCCTTAAATAAAGATAATATCATATCCATACATTTTCTAGTGAGACCATTAATGGACTTAAGTTGAATCAACTTTAATATACATTTTAATTTAGATACATTTTTAACACCTTCATATAGAGGTGTTTCAGAATCTTTTAATAATTTAGAATATTGAAAATTATCTTGTAACATTTCCATTACCTCATCATCTACATAATTATCTTGTGGTTCATTTAAAATTGAAATGTCCTCATTTATCATATTGACTTCAATTTCACCATGGCATATCCATTTTTGATAATTTAACCATATACCATTGCATATTAGGTGTTCTTTGACAACATTTCTTTTAAAAATAAATGTATTACAACATTTTTTACAAGGACACTGTATTAGATCGTTATGTTGTCCATGTCTAAATTGTATTCTAGAATCATGAAAAGAATAGTTTAAAAATTCTTCGATTCCTTCAATATATCTAGAATCTAATCTATTAGGAATATGCATCCATAATTTGTCTAAGTTACTCATCTTAATTTGTCAAAAGATTGAAATACAATGAAGAAATGTTAATTTAATAAATAAATCAATATATAACCGAACCTCCACCGAAAGAAGAAACTCTCAAGTGTATATCTCGATTGAAGTTTCTGAAAAAGAGATAAAATGATCAAAATTAGACTTGTTGTTGAACAATAAATGTTTATACATACCAATTAAATATTTTTATCACAAACGAATAGTTAGACATGAAAACTAAGAATTACGATTTGTTATATTAAGTTAAAACGAAACAAAAAATTATACAAAATCAATAGTTAGAAGGGTCTACCCTTCAAGGCCGCACCCTATGCCGACCAACTCCAAACTACTATTTATGATGAGTTATCCATGTTCAATCATGCCAATAAATTCAAATAATACATTATAGTCTTCTAATAATATTCTAAACATATTAGTTATGTAAAATAATTATTATTACGAAATTTTAGGGTTAAATATGATTTAATGCTACCAAGCTCTAAAAATGTCAGTAAAATTAAAGGGAATTTATATGCAAAGGGGCATTACCCTTGTGTATTTCTCTCAAATGCATTATGAAATATTATTCTAAGGCTCATTCCATGATTAAATAAATTATGCACCTATCTACCTTTGTTCTATCTCCTAAATAATTAAAGTGATCAAGGTGCTACATAATTGGTTTGAGGAGGTCCTAACCTATTAATTTGTTAGGGCTATTTGGCACATATATGCTTTGTGATGTATATAAACAAAATTAAAAAAAATTCGTTTGTTGAAGATGTATACCTCAAAGGAGGTTCGATTAACCCTAAGTAGGGTTTAAATCTAGCACAAAGGAGGTGGCGGCGGCGGCGGCGGCGGAGCCGGCGACACCCACGGCGGTGACGGAGGTAGCTCTCCCCTCAAGGTGCCCTACGCAGGGAGGGGGCAAGCCGGCGGCGGCGGCGACAGCGCCGGCGACGGCGCCGGCCACGGCGGCGGCGACCGGCGGCGGCGGCGACCGGCGGCGGCGGCGGCAGGACCAGACGGTGAGAGAGAGAGAGAGAGAGCGCGGCGGGGGGAAGAAAGGAGGGCGTCGAGGGTTTTTTAACCCAAACTTATTGGCGACGGCTTTTGAAGTCGTCGCCAATAACAGGATAGGTTACATTGGCGACGGCTTTCGCCGTCGCCAACAAAAGTCGACCGTTCAACGGTCACCATGGATTAGTGGCGACGGCTTAGGCCGTCGCCACTGATATTATTAGCGACGGCGTATTAAGCCGTCGCCAATTTTCCGAGGAAAAAAACCCGCACGGGGCGTTTTCTGGGTATTGCGACGGCTTAAGCCGTCGCCACTAATATTAGTAGCGACGGCGTAACAAGCCGTCGCCAGTTTTCCGAGAAAAAAAACCCGCACGGTCGTTTTCCTGGTATTGCGACGGCTTCGACCGTCGCAAAAACCATTATTTGCGACGGCTCAATTTAGCCGTCGCTATTTACCAAATATTAGCGACGGCGTTAGTTTAGCCGTCGCTTTTATCATTATTGGCGACGGCTTAAAAAAGCCGTCGCCAATAACCCGTCGCCAATAACCCGTCGCCAATAACCCGTCGCTTAAAAAAGCCGTCGCCAATAACCCGTCGCCCTGAGGGCAGTCAGGCTAGTAAGATAAAAATAATAATAATAACAAAAAATAAACAAACAAACATCATGCTATCATGGCCCTCAGGGCTTATATAACTTTTCAAAATCACAAGCTATCATGGTCTTCATGACCTTCATAGTTTTAAAGAGTACATACCACCATAACCAACAAAGTTTACATGGTTATCAAACTCTTACCATCATGACCTTTTCGGTCTATATGATTTTCCAAAGATCTCATACCATTATGACCCATTCAGTCTATATAGTTTTCAAAAGATCCCATGCTATACGGTTCTCAAGGTCTACATAGCTTCAAACTCCATACCATCATGGCTTTCTAAGTATATATGGTTCAAACTTTACATCATCCTGACCCTTTTGGTCTATATGACTTTCAAAAGCCCCCATGCTATCATGGCCCTCAAGGTCTATATAGCTTCAAAGTTCATACCATCATGGCCTTTAAGTCTATATGGTTCGAAACTTCATATCATTATCGCCTTTTAAGTCTACATGGTTACTAAGCTTATAAACCATTAAGGCCTTCCCGATCCACATGGTTCATGTTCTACAAATCTACGCCACAAAGACCTTTAAGTCCACATGGCTCCCACAACTCCATCCAACATGCACATCAAAATGGTGTCTATATCAAGGCTTGCAAACAATTTATGTCTAACCAACAAAGAATTTTGTTATTCTCTACCACATTCACACATTCACGAAAAAAAACACCATACACAAAAATGTCTTTTCTTTCAATAAAACAAAGGAAAAGTACAAGTGTATCATGTGATATAAGCGGATACAAAGGAATATAAAAGCTAAAAACTAAGAGGGCCTTGTCCTCTCGAGCTCTTGGATCTCCTGTGTCGGGTGGGCAGCCTCTGCTGTCTTCACGTCATGCTGTTGTTTCGCCCCGTGTACAAGCCCTGCAAGCTTCCCAAGATAGTCCTTCGCCATATGGATTTCAGTATCTAGCTCTTGGCGGCGGTCCTCAAGCGTGGTGCACTCCTCCTGAAGCAATCTCTCATCCTCCGCGAAAATGCCTAAGTGTGTATCCAACAACTGGATCTCGGCCTGGACAACACGTACGAGTGTGGTCTTCTCACAAATAAGAGGTTGTGTGATAGTCTCCCAAGTAACTCGGACCCTCTCGTCCATCAGTTGTTGGCAAAATCACTGCCAGAGCCGCTCCACTACTGTAATCCACAGCTCTATGGAGCAGCCTAAGGCATGGTAGAAAGAAGTTAATGCCTGACGATCTTCTCGCATGTCCTCCATTTAGAGAAGAGGATCCAAAAGGCTGTCTAAAGACTGTAGGATGGTCTAACCCATGCCTTGGAAGGATTGCTGGCATGCCATGGAGGAGACCGGCCACACTATGCCAAGCTCGAGATCAGCTTCCTGGGCAACACTAGCACTCTGAGCTCCCTGATCTAAAAGCATTAAGTAGTCAAGGAGTCAGAACTTGTAAAGAGCGTCTCCCAATAGAAAATATAAAAGGTCTTACCATGTGGGGAACACCCTCCAACCTCATCTTCGGTCGAGGTCACCTCTGGACTAACCGGTGGTGGACCATCTGGCTCATTGCCCCTTTCAGGGTATGATGGAATGGTTGGCTCAGAAGCCTACAGGAAAGAAAGAAGTAGCCCGAGAAAGTGAAAATGCAATTTCATCAAAGTCAATAAAGGTGTGAAAACAACTCCTAAAATCTCACCTTTGAGAGCGGAGGAAGGATAGCACATGGGACCACAATCTCATACCACGGCAGAAAATATGGACCAGGTACAGGTGGTACACTCAAAACATCGCCGTCCATGTCATGGGCCACAGGTGGGCTACCAGCCTCACAAGGTATAGTCCTATCAGGCACCTCAACTGCAAATGAAAAGGAGTTAATAATCTTGAAAATACAATAGGGTTACTCCTAGAATGATAATGCCAAAAGGAAATATGCCTAGAGGAGGAGCATACCCTGATAAGAGATCCTCCGTGAAGAAAGGATAGACATCCTCCCCAGCTATTGCTCCATCACGCAAAGGAGAGAGAGAGAGAGAGAGAGAGAGAGAGATCAACCACAATTGGGGTAGGACGCTCAGCTGGCTCACTCTTGATAGGGGCTTTCCCCTTAGACCTGGCCTGAAGGCTCGGTCCTGAAGATGACATAGCCTCTGTGGCAGAAGAAGCTACAAGAAAATGTGTGTTAGTTCACATCAAGTCAACATACATAAATTAAACAACGGGCTAATCCATACCTCGAGATGGGGGACTAGAGCATGGTAAAACGCGTGGCCTCTTGGAAGGCTAAGAGGTCTCACTTCCACCCGAGGAGGTCCTGGAGCGGCTATAGGAGGAACCCACGTCTCGAGGCTCTATATATGTTGTGTAAGTCAATGTTATAACTAACAAGATAAACACACACATATATAAAAAGGAACAAGTGAACAATAAGATACCTGGCAGAAGGAGGGTAGGTGGACAGTGTAGCAACAAGCCAGCATCCCTCCCCACCTTGGAAGTTGCGCTCAAAACTGTAGAATAAACATCGCCAAAAGTAGCAGCCTGCTCCATATCTAAGGCATCATCAAGGGCCCCCCAACAAGAAATGGCCTCCACCAAATACCTGGTCCAGCTCTCCAAAGCGTGATCACTAAATAGACGCTCATGAGTAGGAACCTTGGAGTGGCCTATACAGTCCCGTACAAACATGTCGTACCAGTCAACGACTAAGGGCTTGGTATGCCGCATATTATACTACGGAACTCTAAGAGGCTCCACTAACGGGGGAAGCACACCCCTGTAGCGCACAAGAGAGATGGAGGGTAACATCCCATCCTTCTTCCATGCATGATAAGCATCTAGCACGTGCTGTTTGATAGAGGGAAAATCTTTACCAAGCAGAGTAGCAGTAATTTCTGGCGGAGCCCGATCTGTCAGACATAACTTGGCTTGCTCAATCTCTCGTCAATATCTTGGGGAGTAGAACATAATTGTGGCTCGATGTGACCACCAGTTATCGTATATCAAATCAAATTCCCCAGAGAAGTCAAGGGCAGGGATGATAGGTTGGGAATCTAAGTCTCTGCGAACGAAATGCATCCACCACTCTACGGCTACTAAATGGTTGTCAAGCTTCTTATAAACTCTGGCCAATATGGAGAAATCTGCATGGGAGCCATACTCTGATCAAAGCCAAAGTTCTTGCAAAAATGGTGGGGATTGTACGGCTCCAGAATGATATAACGACCATGTCGAAAAACTAAAACTCCAGGCCGTGTACTCAACTCTCACTCCCGACCAACTCTCCTCCCCGACCTATTCATGAGGGGGTCCACTCGGTATAACCCCCTCCGACTCTCTAGTGGAATGTGGTCGGCGACCAAAGCTGCAATGGTCAAAATAGAGACCACGATTCCCGTCAAAATGGGAGCGTAGATAGGAGTTTTCTGGCATTCCTCAATTGAAAAAGTGGCTTCACTGGAGAATAGCCTGCAAACCTCAATATCAATGGAGCGAATGTGTCGATCATATCACTCGGAATTGGCATATAACTAAACAAGGAGGCGGCCCATACACTGACAAAGTGAGTGGCCATCAAAACTGAACAATCCATGGGAGAAGGATGAGTTACGATGGCACCAAAAGAATAAAATATGGCACCCAGAGTAGTTGGAGCAAGTGCCAAGCTGGTCCCACAAGCAAGTCGGCAAGCTGGATACAAAACACTAGCCTGAATCACCCCTGCCTCCCCAAAAGGAATGGAAAAAGTGCAAAGCCAGTAGGAAAGGTACGCTGCTAAGTGAGTCACCTCACCCAGCTCTCATGGATCCTCTGTCTCGGAAGGAGGCTCAAGTGTCCGATCCCTAGCAGAGCAAGGTCTGTCAATCTGAACACAGTCTGTCCTCGTGAAGCCCTGTCCGGCAAAAGCTCTGTCATAGCAAAAGGGACCACCATAAAAATGTCGCAGCCACGCATCGCATGGCACTGGATGTGCACTTGTCGTCCATCGGCCAATACCCAACTGGGAAAGGTCTCGCCAAACCTTTACCAGATACCGGTGACAATAAGCTAACTTGTAGTCACCCTAATCATCGATCTGGCTCTTGTGCAAGTCGTCTAAAACAACCTTTACCAGATACCGGTAACAATAAGCCAACTTGTAGTCACCCTGATCATCAATCTGGCTCTCTCTCTCTGCTTCGCTTGGCTCGTCGTCTCCGCACCGACCCTTGTCGATTGTCACCCGCCGTCTTGCCCTCGCCATGCGCGCACTCTCTCACTCTCTCTCTCTCTCTCTCTCTGTGCATCCACGCTGTCGGCGCGCATCTTCTCGCCCCCACCCCCGCCGCCAGTCACCATTTTGCCTCCGCACCCGCATGAAGCCGCGCTAGAGCTGTGTGCCGGCCACAGTCCGCCATGCACCCGCGGACGCCGCCTCGCCATCCGCCCTCCACCACGCCCACGGCCTGCAGCCAATGCCACCCAGCCAGTGCCATGCATCGACCGCCTCCGCCCAGCGCCGCCGTAAGCCAGGGTGCCTCCTACCACGCGCCGCCGGTGTCCTCCCCCCCATCTGCGATATCTCTCTCTCCTATTCTATCCTCTTCTCTCTCTTATTATCCATGATATTATTTTTCATTAATCTTCTCTCTATTTCCCCTTGATCCAATAGCTTAACCCCCCCTCCCATTCTGTCTTTTCTAGCAGCCTTGAAGGAGGGGGATCTCTTATTTGGATGATTTGATTTGTGCGCCGCATCCTCAACTTTTGATATCGTTTTCGATTGCCGATCTCTGACTTTTTCAGTATCGATTTGATAGGCATCTTTGACGTGTCTATTATCATTAAAATTCCTATTTAATCCTCCATGATTCTTAGATTTGACCTTTTAATTAAAGGGTGTGTGTAGTTACATTTTTATTGCTTAAATTGTGAGTTGGCATGGGTTAATTAGATAGAGGTGTGTGGTATCATGTGATATCATATATGTATGTCTCTATTATGTGTATGAGATCATGCTTAGTTAGTAGTGTAATATGTTCCTTTTAGCTTGTCATCCGGTTACATATTAGCATGAGTATATTAAGTTAATCTTGTTAAGAAATTGTGATATGTTAACAAGATTAAATGGTATGGTGACTAGTTTTTCCAACACCTAGTTATATTCATGTTCAATCATGTTTAGTTGTTTATATGTGGATGTTATCTCATTTTGGTTCATTTCTAGCATAGTTGTTTAGCATGGCAGTAGTTGTGTATATGTTCATTTTATGTTCATAGATCTTGCACATTTGTGGTCATGGCATGACATGATTGATATGGATGCATGATGCATTGAAACTGTGAATGGAAGACTAAGCTACACCAGACTAGTTAGTCGTGACCCGAGGGCAGTGGGGGTTAGAACCGTCTGGTGCATCATTCGATCCCAGATCCCGCGGGCATCCTACGTGCTGATAGAAATGTATGTCCTACAAGCCAATCATATATGATATGATTCGACATTTCTAAAAATATCTCATTCAATTAATTAGGTAAATCTTTATTATAAGCTCTTATTAGATACGAATATCATAATGAAGTCCTTGATCAAATACAATGATGATTAAATCATGATGAGATCATGATAATAAGATTAATCATCTAGAGATATTTGATCTAAATGTTCCTAGTCATATGATACTTAAGACGGGACATCAAGGATCCGGATAGACTAGTGTATGTGATATTTTCACATTTGATGAGGATGAACGATCTCATTGGTCATTAGTGTGGAGACACTGAGATACATATACAGGTGTTCATTAGTTAAATGAGTTCACTGAACTGACCGAATTAGAAACCCTGAATGGTATCTTACCGAACTGTCAATTAGGATTTTCTATCATCACGGTTGCATGGTTGGACCTTTGATCTGAGTCGCCAAAGATATCTTGTTGGATGAAACTTGTGCTTTGACTATTGACTTATTGATCACCATTTAGATGGTCCAGTATAGCGATGGATCAGGTACAAAGAAAACCCGATGGAGGTAATTGAGAAGTGAATGTCCTATAGGATAGTACTCTAAATCCCTGGTCATGGTAGATAGGATGATTGGAAAAGGAGTTTTCCAATTGATCCAATTCTAAGTACAAGATCTTATAGTGTCGGTACACTAAGGAGTTGACAAATAATGCCATACTCCTTTCCGACCAGAACATTGCATGGATGACGATTTATATCTAACCGGTAACTGATGATGGAAAAGCTCAATGGAGATCAGATTATTTTCATAGCCATTTGGGATTATGGGATGTGGCTTGTACCCTTCATGATCCATAAACCGATTAATCTCGTTATCGGATAACGGATTTAATTAAATTAAATAGAATTATTCTATTTTACTTAGGCCTCAACCAAATAGGCTATTGGGCCTAGTGGGTCACACACAAAAGGACTTATCCATAAGTACAGGGGCAAAGGCGTAATTTATGGAGATTTTAGATTTTTATGAAAATTTTTATAATTCTCTATAAATACTAATGGTTTCAGCCAAACCCTATCAAGCCAAGGGTGAAAACCACATCTCTAGCTTCCTCCCTATCTTCTCCTCTGTCTAGAAGGTGTCCATGGTCAATGGAGCTCCGTTCGGGAAGAGTTCTCGAGGCCGGTGCGAAGGGAGAACCCACTGTGGATGAAGTTCGTGTGAATACTACTGGAGACCGGACATTTGAACGGTTTGAAGAGCTTGAGAAGTTCATCTCCTTCCTCTCCATGGGATTTTATGAATCCCTATCAGGTATATTTGAAACTGATTTGATCAGTTTTCAGTTTTCGTCATTCGGTTCCGATTGAGACAGATTCTAAATGAACTCATAAGAATCGTCACTTCCGCTGCACCAAATTTTTATGGATGATTCCTTACACGTGCCACCACTGCCTAGGTGCACTATGGGATTTCGATTAGTATATGATACTTTTATATATGATAGATTTGGTGATAGTTGGTTGAGGTGGCAAGACGACGTATTCCTTGCTAATGAAAATCTTCGTAAAGGATATGCGCATCTATTAGAGGATAGGTGCATTTGTGAATGTGGTCCTTCATTAGAGGATATGTACACTTATTGCATGGTATTGTAGAGGTGGTCTAGTGTTATATTGTGTGCATGGCATATGCATGTTATGTCTTATTTGTAGTGGTATCATCATAGTGAGCATGTTGTTGGTGACCATGCATGTGTTTACTCATCCTTTCAGGTCATTTTAGAGTGTTTATAGGTGCTGGATGGTGTATCTATAGGTGTTGGTTGGCAGTTTAAAATGCATGGATTAAGTCAAATATTTAATATATTGACTAGTCTATATTTACACATAATAGTTGTAGGTCTGGGTAGTTATTTAAATAAAATCTAGGGCCTTTTGGCTATCCGATTTGACGGATGATAGGGTATCTGCGAGTCGTCGTAATCATTTCAATCGTCTTATCAATTTTCAGGTAATCAGGTTTAGTGCAGCAGAAGCATGGTGGATCGTTTTCCCGATGAGGCACATGGATGATATTTATGTTTAGATAGTATTTAGCTTTGTTTATATTGTGCAGCATAGTAGTGCATTTAATTTGAATTTGTTGATGTATGAACTGGGATCTAGTTGTCTTCATTTTTCCCAAATTGATATTTTTACGGGGTTAATTTTCCCCGGTCACGTCGTCGGATTATCCCGTTGTGCTTGTTAAAATCCGGGACATGACAGTTGTGGTGCGGTGAAGGAGCGAGGCCGGGGAGGCGAAAGAGAAGGAGAAGATACAATCGTGCATTGAAAATCATCGTGTAAAGAGATAAGCGCTTATCGCTTCGGGCGACAACGACAAACCAGGAAAGATAGCGTCCGCAAATCAAACGAAGTAGGTAGACATGAAAATGAACATATGCATGTAGACGAAATGACAAGTTTCACTTCTAATATAACAGATAATAAGATTAAAAATAAATATATTATTTTATTACATAAATTTATCGACTTAAAAAATAATATCTTTAAATAATATTTATTTATTAACTTATTTAATTATATTTTTAAATTATTTTAATTATCATGTTTTTGAAAGTTGCTAACCAAACAACAATATTGATATCTTAGAAAACTATTTACAATGAAAAGTATTGTCCTAGATTTTTACTTTTTATATGATACCAAATGAACCTTTAACCTTAATAGTTTTCCTTTCCATTTTCATCAATTTTGGAGCGAGACTGCAAAATATTGTCAAAATCAAATCTTCATCAAGTTCAATTTTTGACTGAACCTTTCTAGTAAATAGGTCTATTGAAACGGTCCTGCTCATTTCTCTTAAGAAAAATTTAACGGTGGCTTCACAGGAAATGAAGGATAAGATCTATGATCTATGGTACGTACTAAAAGGAATGGATCTTAAAAAGAATTTGGCCATCGGACCTAACGTTGTAACAATGTTCTTAATTGGATTCAATTCTCAATTTATTATATAAGCCGGACGGAGGGTGGAGGTGAGCAACGACGGCCATTTTCTCCTCCACTCAGGCTCAGATCTAGGACACCTTAGCCCATGGCTAGCAAGCCTGGACCGATTGAGGGTCTGCCGGAGCATAAGAACCTCCTGTGCTCGGATGCACTCCATGAGGTAACAGATGATGCTTCTGCTGCTGCTGCTGCTATCTTTCTGTTGGTTGTCCAATTGATGTTTCAATGAAGTTATTTGTTCTTCATAACGTTCATTGATTTCTCCTTGCCTCGCCACCTGATCTCTAAGCTCTCGAACTTCTTGAGTCGAGCTAGAAGCACCTCCGCTTGACTCACCATACCAAGTGTGGCGAGTTTCACCTCGCCCACCACATCGGATCCGTCCTGGTCGATCTCTACCAAACACGGATACGAAAGCTTCCTCCGCGGTGAGTGGAGGCTGCGATACCCCAGCATCCGAGGATTCAGATGCTGGGGGATTCATCAATCCTTGCATATTTTCCTATAAATAATATGAATAAAAATTAAAATCCCACCGTGATGAATTGTGGATTATAAATAAAAATAGGTTATGATAATCAATAATTACCATCATAAGACGACTTTGGTCATTATCCCAAATGATCGCTCCATCGAGTTCTTCATGCGTTTGACTCATCTGGAATACCTCCGGACGAGTTGGAGGTCGACCTTCTTTTCGTACCTTACCAAAAAATTAAAAAAAAAGATAAGAGATGATTACAGAATAAGAATCAACTAATATGAAATTTTAAGTTTTAACTACTTACAAAGTCTCTTTCTAACTGATGTATATTTGTTCTTCCTCTTCTGTACGGCATTGTTAATTGCCGCCTATTACCGGCATTCTTTTCACTCAATGCCTACATATATATATACAAATGAAACAACATTAAAAAAATGCAAATGAAAAGAATAGGATCTAATTATAAGAGGAAATAAAATTTGGAGTTACTCTAGCATCATCTTGACTCCATAAATGGCACATATGATGCCATTGTTCCTCGTTGCCCTGTGGAGGAATGTTGGCACGAGCTTCCTCATTTGATCGTCCTGTAAAATACTGTACACAAATATTGTTAACAAAAAATTAGTTATCTCGAATTTACATTCTAAATTATATTTTACCTTTCTTTTCAAATGATTTCTTTGTTTTCTTTGCATCTCTCCCATATGCCTTAATATCTGTGCATCCGATTGAGGATTCCGCTCAAAGGTAAAATGTTGCCGCATTAATATAAAAATGATTAAAAAGTTCACCAAAATTTAGATAAGATGAAGCTACTTGAATGTTACCTCTAAATCACGGAATATGGCATCCTTTTTCTCCTGCGGTAGAGCCATGTAATTATGCTCCCACAAATCGCAATGAACTCTGTTCATAACTCCTAAGTAGGAGGTAAACTCCTGTCCATGTGATCCAACGCCGGATCCTCCTACTAGAACGACGTTGTAGGACTCATCAGGGCCAAGTGTTCGCACACTGATGGCCTTTCTTGGACCTCTCCCACGTCTAACTGATGTAGCTAGTTAAGTATAAATTAAAAATTACAATTAGACAACGACGATTTTTAAAAAAAACTTTTTACTAGCATTTATTCAAATATTTACCTGAAGCATGAGAAGATGGACTACTACCATATGTATGAGGCGTCGTCGGAACCCGGTGAGAAGGAGTCCGAGATGGACTAGGCTCATGGGGTGCCTCCCTAACTGGCTCGGAAGCAACACCCCTGGAGGTGGAAGGTCGATCCCTAGATGCTTGAGATTGACCCCGAGGTCCACCGCCCTCAGATGGTGTAGAAGTCTGAGATGTCCTACGACTTTTCTTGAAAATTCTCTTCATCTGTCACATAAAAATATTAGGCGGCAATCCCGGCTTCTCATTGTGCACTAAAAAATTTTAGCGAATCCAAGGCCGGATTGCCCAATCCGAGGCCGGATTGCCCAATCCGAGTCCCCTTCCGGGTTCCGATCGGGCAATCCGGCTTCGGATTGTGGGACTTAGATTTTTTGGCCAATCCGAGGCCGGATTGCCCAATCCGAGACCCGTTCCGGGTTCCGATCGGGCAATCCGGCTTCGGATTGAGAAACTTGGATTTTTTGGCCAATCCGAGGCCGGATTGCCCAATCCGAGTCCCGTTGCGGGTTCCGATCGGGCAATCCGGCTTCGGATTGAGGAACTTGGATTTTTTGGCCAATCCGAGGCCGGATTGCCCAATCCGAGTCCCGTTCGGGTTCCGATCGGGCAATCCGGCCGGATTGTGGGACTTAGCTTTTTGGCCAATCCGAGGCGGATTGCCCAATCCGAGACCCGTTCCGGTTCCGGTCGGGCAATCCGGCCGGATTGTGGGACTTAGCTTTTTTGGCCAATCCGAGGCTGGATTGCCCAATCCGAGACCCGTTCGGGTTCCGTCGGGCAATCCGGCCGGATTGAGAAACTTGGATTTTTGGCCAAATCGAGGCCGGATTGCCCAATCCGAGACCCGTTCCGGTTCCGACGGGCAATCCGGCCGGATTGTGGGACTTAGCTTTTGGCCAATCGAGGCGGATTGCCCAATCCGGAGACCCGTTCCGGTTCCGATCGGGCAATCCGGCCGGATTGTGGGACTTAGCTTTTGGCCAATCCGAGGCGGATTGCCCAATCCGAGACCCGTTCGGGTTCCGATCAGGCAATCCGGCAGGATTGAGAAACTTGGATTTTTTGGCCAATCCGAGGCGGATTGCCCAATCCGAGACCCGTTCGGTTCCGGTCGGGCAATCCGGCGGATTGAGAAACTTGGATTTTTTGGCCAATCGCCGGATTGCCCAATCCGAGGCCCGTTCAGTTCCGGTCGGGCAATCCGGCTGAGTTGGCCAAAATCCAAGTTTCTCAATCGAGCCGGATTGCCCGACCGGAACCCGAACGGTCGATTGGGCAATCGGCCTGATTGGCCAAAAATCAAGTCCACCGGATTACCCGACGATCGGAACCCGGCAATCCGGATTGAGAAACTTGGATTTTGGCCAATCCGAGGCGGATTGCCCAATCCGAGGCCCGTTCAGATTCCGGTCGGGCAATCCGGCCTCGGATTGAGAAACTTGGATTTTTTGGCCAAATCGAGGCCGGATTGCCCAATCCGAGACCCGTTCCGGGTTCCGATCGGGCAATCCGGCTTCGGATTGAGAAACTTGGATTTTTTGGCCAATCCGAGGCCGGATTGCCCATTCCGAGACCCGTTCCGGGTTCCGATCGGGTAATCCGGCTTCGGATTGTGGGACTTAGCTTTTTGGCCAATCAGGCGGATTGCCCAATCCGAGACCCGTTCGGGTTCCGTCGGGCAATCCGGCGGATTGAGAAACTTGGATTTTTGGCCAAATCGAGGCCGGATTGCCCAATCCGAGACCCGTTCCGGTTCCGATCGGGCAATCCGGCTTCGGATTGTGGGACTTAGCTTTTGGCCAATCGAGGCGGATTGCCCAATCCGAGACCCGTTCCGTGTTCGATCGGGCAATCCGGCCAGTTGAGAAACTTGGATTTTTTGGCCAATTCTTCGGATTAACTTTCTATTTGTATAGGCTGAGTTTCTTGAAGTTGTACATCTTCGTCGATTACTCCAAATGTTATAGGTACGTTAATAAGTTGTTCTTGATACGGTTCGTTTTCATCTTCACTTTCATTTCCGGAAAGGTTGTAATAGTTACGAGGTAGTGATCGTACTGGTAACACCCATCCCTTATTAGAGTTATCATTTACATAAAAAACTTGTTCCACTTGGCTTGCTAGTGCAAACGGTTCATCCGTTCCTAATCTTCTCTGTGTGTTTAATGATATAAAACCATATTCATTAACCTTAAAACCTCGATCATTATCATGTACATCCCACCATTCACATTCAAAAAGTGTTAAACGGCTATTCCGATCGAACGATATCTCAATTATATCTAATATTCGTCCATAATAACCGTCACAACCAGATTGAAGATGGTCATTTACAATAACACCACTTAGTTGAGTTGATTTGGTTGAATCGGATTCCAATGTTCGAAATCTAAATCCATTACATATATAACCGTTTAATGACGAGGCAAATCTCGACGGACTGAGTGATAAAATCTCCGGCTCCTTGGTATATCTAGAAGAACCTATATTTCTTAACTCTTGAATGTGTGTTACGAACCACACGAAGAAGTTTTCTTCGTAGTTGGTCTATTTTTAAGAGCATCACTATGAGATTGACGAAAATAATCGATGTCATCAACTTAATTTAACACGTTTCCATGTATTAACTGTTGTTCTCTTTCCGTCAAAATTTTAGGCACACGCCTCCATCTCAAAGGGCGACCAATTGGTTTGAATATTGAACTATCATCCGTATCAACTTCTTCGAACCACCGTCATAGTTCCGATCTCTACTATATTCACTCGTATCACGCATATATGTTGAAATAAACTCGGGTACACTCCTCAACCAAGTAGCCCTGGGCAATAGAACCTTCAACTCTCGCCTTGTTGCCCACATAATCTTTGAGCCTCTTTAAATATCTTTCAATTGGATACATCCATCGGTATTGAATCGGTCCGGACATTCTTGCCTCATAAGCCAAATGCACAACTAGGTGAACCATTACATCAAAGAATGATGGTGGAAAAATTTGTTCCAACTTGCACAATGTTACCGCAATCTTTGTCTCCCAATCTCTCAAAATGTTACCGTTCAAAACCTTAGCGCGAGATGATCTTAAAATACTGGCATAACTCTACAATAGGACTCAGTACATCCTTCGGCACATTTCCTTGAAATGCCAAAGGAATAATTATTTGCATCATCACATGACAATCATGACTTTTTAAACCACTAATTGTTCGGACACTTAAATCTACACATCTACTAAAATTCGACGAATAACCATCCGGCACTCGAACATTCTTAATGAATTCAAGTATTCTAGACTTTTGATCATTGCTAAGTTTATAAATTGCATCTGGAAACTTTGATGAACCCTCGTACGGATGTAACTCGGGACGAATATTTAAATCTACTAAATCTTTCCGTGAGTTCAAATTGTCCTTGTCAATTCTTGATAGGTTAAACATCTCTAATATATTGTCGCACACATTCTTCTCAATATGCATGACATCCAAATGGTGCCGAATGATAAGAGATGACCAATATGGGAGTTTCTCAAAAAATATACTCTTCTTCTTCCAATTTTTATTCTTTGACAAATTTTTCCTTAAGTTCTCTAAATCATTCTTAAACGGTTTTCCGAACCTAATAGTGTCCATCTCCTTTTGTTGCCTCCATAGGTCATATCCCGTAAGTATCTTTGGTGCTCCCTTCACACATCGTCGACCAGCGAAAAGATGCTTATACCGGTTCTTTCTCCACCGATGTGCTACCGGTAAGAACCGACGATGACCAAGGTAGCATTGTTTTCGACTATGGGTAAGTCGAATGGTATGTGTTTCTTCGTTACATATAGGACACGCCAATTTTCCTTTAGTACTCCATCCGGATAAATTTGCATATCCCGGAAATCATTTATCGTACTAAAAAGTAGGACTTTCATTATGAAAATATCTTTCTTTTCGGCGTCATAAGTCTTCAATCCAATCTCCCACAAATCTTTTAGCTCTTCCACCAATGGTTGTAAGAATACATCAATATCATTTCCGGGAGCTCTCGGACCGGGTATTAATAATGATATCATTGTGTATGTGGCTTTCATACACATCCACGGTGGTAAGATGAACACCATTGTAACAACAAGCCACACACTATATTTTGATGACATTTGACCAAATGGATTAAAGCCATACGAAGCCAATCCAATCCGAATGTTGCGTTTCTCTAACGCAAATTCGGATAAAGTTCATCCACCCTTTTCCAAGCGGGAGAATCGGCGGGATGACGCATTTCACCTCTCAATTGATATGATCGTGATTGATCGTGCCATGTCATCCACTTAGCCGTATTGGATGATATGAATAAACGCTGCAACCTAACTCCTAATGGAAAATAATGTAAAACTTTTTGTGCTATTTTTTTATTTTGATTTTTAGGATCATTTTTATATCTGGAGGTGTTACAATATGGACAAACATTTTTATCTTTATTCTCTTTCCAAAATAGAATACAATCATTTTTACATGCATGAATTTTCTCATAAGTAAGTCCCAATTCCTTAACTAATTTCTTAAGCTCATACCAATTATCGGGAACACATGCCCCATTAGGTAAGACTTCCTTAAATAAAGATAATATCATATCCATACATTTTCTAGTGAGACCATTAATGGACTTAAGTTGAATCAACTTTAATATAAATTTTAATTTAGATACATTTTTAACACCTTCATATAGAGGTGTTTCAGAATCTTTTAATAATTTAGAATATTGAAAATTATCTTCATTGTGTTATTCCTCATTATGTCGAATAGAAGATTCGTTATTTTGAATATCTTGTAACATTTCCATTACCTCATCATCTACATAATTATCTTGTGGTTCATTTAAAATTGAAATGTCCTCATTTATCATATTGACTTCAATTTCACCATGGCATATCCATTTTTGATAATTTAACCATATACCATTGCATATTAGGTGTTCTTTGACAACATTTCTTTTAAAAATAAATGTATTACAACATTTTTTACAAGGACACTGTATTAGATCGTTATGTTGTCCATGTCTAAATTGTATTCTAGAATCATGAAAAGAATAGTTTAAAAATTCTTCGATTCCTTCAATATATCTAGAATCTAATCTATTAGGAATATGCATCCATGATTTGTCTAAGTTACTCATCTTAATTTGTCAAAAGATTGAAATACAATGAAGAAATGTTAATTTAATAAATAAATCAATATATAACCGAACCTCCACCGAAAGAAGAAACTCTCAAGTGTATATCTCGATTGAAGTTTCCTGAAAAAGAGATAAAATGATCAAAATTAGACTTGTTGTTGAACAATAAATGTTTATACATACCAATTAAATATTTTTATCACAAACGAATAGTTAGACATGAAAACTAAGAATTCAGATTTGTTATATTAAGTTAAAACAGAAACAAAAAATTATACAAAATCAATAGTTAGAAGGGTCTAGCCTTCAAGGCCGCACCCTATGCTGACCAACTCCAAACTACTATTTATGATGAGTTATCCATGTTCAATCATGCCAATAAATTCAAATAATACATTATAGTCTTCTAATAATATTCTAAACATATTAGTTATGTAAAATAATTATTATTACGAAATTTTAGGGTTAAATATGATTTAATGCTACCAAGCTCTAAAAATGTCAGTAAAATTAAAGGGAATTTATATGCAAAGGGGCATTACCCTTGTGTATTTCTCTCAAATGCATTATGAAATATTATTCTAAGGCTCATTCCATGATTAAATAAATTATGCACCTATCTACCTTTGTTCTATCTCCTAAATAATTAAAGTGATCAAGGTGCTACATAATTGGTTTGAGGAGGTCCTAACCTATTAATTTGTTAGGGCTATTTGGCACATATATGCTTTGTGATGTATATAAACAAAATTAAAAAAAAATTCGTTTGTTGAAGATGTATACCTCGAAAGGAGGTTCGATTAACCCTAAGTAGGGTTTAAATCTAGCACAAAGGAGGTGGCGGCGGCGGCGGCGGCGGAGCCGGCGACACCCACGGCGGTGACGGAGGGAGCTCTCCCCTCAAGGTGCCCTACGCAGGGAGGGGGCAAGCCGGCGGCGGGGGCGGCGACGGCTGAGGCGGCGGCGACGGCTGAAGCGGCGGCGACCGGCGGCGGCGGCAGGACCAGACGGTGAGAGAGAGAGAGAGAGAGAGCGCGGCGGGGGGAAGAAAGGAGGGCGTCGAGGGTTTTTTAACCCAAACTTATTGGCGACGGCTTTTGAAGCCGTCGCCAATAACAGGATAAGTTACATTGGCGACGGCTTTCGCCGTCGCCAACAGAAGTCGACCGTTCAACGGTCACCATGGATTAGTGGCGACGGCTTAGGCCGTCGCCACTGATATTATTAGCGACGGCGTATTAAGCCGTCGCCAATTTTCCGAGGAAAAAAACCCGCACGGGGCGTTTTCTGGGTATTGCGCCGGCTTAAGCCTTCGCCACTAATATTAGTAGCGACGGCGTAACAAGCCGTCGCCAGTTTTCCGAGAAAAAAAACCCGCACGGTCGTTTTCCTGGTATTGCGACGGCTTCGACCGTCGCAAAACCATTATTTGCGACGGCTCAATTTAGCCGTCGCTATTTACCAAATATTAGCGACGGCGTTAGTTTAGCCGTCGCTTTTATCATTATTAGCGACGGCTTAAAAAGCCGTCGCTAATAACCCGTCGCCAATAACCCGTCGCCAATAACCCGTCGCTTAAAAAGCCGTCGCCAATAACCCGTCGCCCTGAGGGCAGTCAGGCTAGTAAGATAAAAATAATAATAATAACAAAAAATAAACAAACAAACATCATGCTATCATGGCCCTCAGGGCTTATATAACTTTTCAAAATCACAAGCTATCATGGTCTTCATGACCTTCATAGTTTTAAAGAGTACATACCACCATAACCAACAAAGTTTACATGGTTATCAAACTCTTACCATCATGACCTTTTCGGTCTATATGATTTTCCAAAGATCTCATACCATTATGACCCATTCAGTCTATATAGTTTTCAAAAGATCCCATGCTATACGGTTCTCAAGGTCTACATAGCTTCAAACTCCATACCATCATGGCTTTCTAAGTATATATGGTTCAAACTTTACATCATCCTGACCCTTTTGGTCTATATGACTTTCAAAAGCCCCCATGCTATCATGGCCCTCAAGGTCTATATAGCTTCAAAGTTCATACCATCATGGCCTTTAAGTCTATATGGTTCGAAACTTCATATCATTATCGCCTTTTAAGTCTACATGGTTACTAAGCTTATAAACCATTAAGGCCTTCCCGATCCACATGGTTCATGTTCTACAAATCTACGTCATAAAGACCTTTAAGTCCACATGGCTCCCACAACTCCATCCAACATGCACATCAAAATGGTGTCTATATCAAGGCCTGCAAACAATTTATGTCTCACCAACAAAGAATTTTGTTATTCTCTACCACATTCACACATTCACGAAAAAAACACCATACACAAAAATGTCTTTTCTTTCAATAAAACAAAGGAAAAGTACAAGTGTATCATGTGATATAAGCGGATACAAAGGAATAGAAAAGCTAAAAACTAAGAGGGCCTTGTCCTCTCGAGCTCTTGGATCACCTGTGTCAGGTGGGCAGCCTCTGCTGTCTTCACGTCATGCTGTTGTTTCGCCCCGTGTACAAGCCCTGCAAGCTTCCCAAGATAGTCCTTCGCCATATGGATTTCAGTATCTAGCTCTTGGCGGCGGTCCTCAAGCGTGGTGCACTCCTCCTGAAGCAATCTCTCATCCTCCGCGAAAATGCCTAAGTGTGTATCCAACAACTGGATCTCGGCCTGGACAACACGTACGAGTGTGGTCTTCTCACAAATAAGAGGTTGTGTGATAGTCTCCCAAGTAACTCGGACCCTCTCGTCCATCAGTTGTTGGCAAAATCACTGCCAGAGCCGCTCCACTACTGTAATCCACAGCTCTAGGGAGCAACCTAAGACATGGTAGACAGAAGTTAAGGCCTGTCGAACTTCTCGCATGTCCTCCATTTAGAGAAGAGGATCCAAAAGGCTGTCTAAAGACCGTAGGATGGTCTAACCCATGCCTTGGAAGGATTGCCGCCATGCCATGGAGGAGACCGGCCACACTATGCCAAGCTCGAGATCAGCTTCCTGGGCAACACTAGCACTCTGAGCTCCCTGATCTAAAAGCATTAAGTAGTCAAGGAGTCAGAACTTGTAAAGAGCGTCTCCCAATAGAAAATATAAAAGGTCTTACCATGTGGGGAACACCCTCCAACCTCATCTTCGGTCGAGGTCACCTCTGGACTAACCGGTGGTGGACCATCTGGCTCATTACCCCTTTCAGGGTATGATGGAATGGTTGGCTCAGAAGCCTACAAGAAAGAAAGAAGTAGCCCGAGAAAGTGAAAATGCAACTTCATCAAAGTCAATAAAGGTGTGAAAACAACTCCTAAAATCTCACCTTTGAGAGCGGAGGAAGGATAGCACATGGGACCACAATCTCATACCACGGCAGAAAATATGGACCAGGTACAGGTGGTACACTCAAAACATCGCCGTCCATGTCATGGGCCACAGGTGGGCTACCGGCCTCACAAGGTATAGTCCTATCGTGCACCTCAACCGCAAATGAAAAGGAGTTAATAATCTTGAAAATACAATAGGGTTACTCCTAGAATGATAATGCCAAAAGGAAATATACCTAGAGGAGGAGCATGCCCTGATAAGAGATCCTCCGTGAAGAAAGGATAGACATCCTCCCCAGCTATTGCTCCATCACTCAAAGGAGAGAGAGAGAGAGAGATCAACCACAATTGGGGTAGGACGCTCAGCTGGCTCACTCTTGATAGGGGCTTTCCCCTTATACCTGGCCTGAAGGCTCGGTCCTGAAGATGACATAGCCTATGTGGCAGAAGAAGCTACAAGAAAATGTGTGTTAGTTCACATCAAGTCAACATACATAAATTAAACAACGGGCTAATACATACCTCGAGATGGGGAACTAGAACATGGTAAAATGCGTGGCCTCTTGGAAGGCCGAGAGGTCTCACTTCCACCCGAGGAGGTCCTGGGGCGGCTATAGGAGGAACCCACGTCTCGAGGCTCTATATATGTTGTGTAAGTCAATGTTATAACAAACAAGAGAAACACACACATATATAAAAAGGAACAAGTGAACAATAAGATACACAGCGAGAAGGAGGGTAGGTGGACAGTGTAGCAACAAGCCAGCATCCCTCCCCACCTTGGAAGTTGCGCTCAAAACTGTAGAATAAACATCGCCAAAAGTAGCAGCCTGCTCCATATCTAAGGCATCATCAAGGGCCCCCCAACAAGAAATGGTCTCCACCAAATACCTCGGTCCAAATTCTCTCCAAAGCGTGATCACTAAATAGACGCTCATGAGTAGGAACCTTGGAGTGGCCTATACGGTCCCGTACAAACATGTCGTACCCGGTCAACGACTAAGGGCTTGGTATGCCGCATATTATACTACGGAACTCTAAGAGGCTCCACTAACGGGGGAAGCACACCCTGTAGCGCACAAGAGAGATGGAGGGTAACATCCCATCCTTCTTCCATGCATGATAAGCATCTAGCACGTGCTGTTTGATAGAGGGAAAATCTTTACCAAGCAGAGTAGCAGTAATTTCTGGCGGAGCCCGATCTGTCAGACATAACTTGGCTTGCTCAATCTCTGTCAATATCTTGGGGAGTAGAACATAATTGTGGCTCTGATGTGACCACCAGTTATCGTATATCAAATCAAATTCCCCAGAGAAGTCAAGGGCAGGGATGATAGGTTGGGAATCTAAGTCTCTGCGAACGAAATGCATCCACCACTCTACGGCTACTAAATGGTTGTCAAGCTTCTTATAAACTCGGCCAATATGGAGAAATCTGCATGGGAGCCATACTCGATCAAAGCCAAAGTTCTTGCAAAAATGGTGGGGATTGTACGGCTCCGGAATGATATAACAGCCACGTCGAAAAACTAAAACTCCAGGCCGTGTACTCAACTCTCACTCCCGACCAACTCTCCTCCCTGACCTATTCATGAGGGGGTCCACTCAGGTATAACCCCCCTCCGACTCTCTAGTGGAATGTGGTCGGCGACCAAAGCTGCAATGGTCAAAATAGAGACCACGATTCCCGTCAAAATGGGAGCGTAGATAGGAGTTTTCTGGCATTCCTCAATTGAAAAAGTGGCTTCACTGGAGAATAGCCTGCAAACCTCAATATCAATGGAGCGAATGTGTCGATCATATCACTCGGAATTGGCATATCACTAAACAAGGAGGCGGCCCATACACTGACAAAGTGAGTGGCCATCAAAACTGAACAATCCATGGGAGAAGGATGAGTTACGATGGCACCAAAAGAATAAAATATGGCACCCAGAGTAGCTGGAGCAAGGGCCAAGCTGGTCCCACAAGCAAGTCGGCAAGCTGGATACAAAACACTAGCCTGAATCACCCCTGCCTCCCCAAAAGGAATGGAAAAAGTGCAAAGCCAGTAGGCAAGGTACGCTGCTAAGTGAGTCACCTCACCCAGCTCTCATGGATCCTCTGTCTCGGAAGGAGGCTCGAGTGTCCGATCCCTAGCAGAGCAAGGTCTGTCAATCTGAACACAGTCTGTCCTCGTGAAGCCCTGTCCGGCAAAAGCTCGTCATAGCAAAAGGGACCACCATAAAAATGTCGCAGCCACGCATCGCATGGCACCGGATGTGCACTTGTCGTCCATCGGCCAATACCCAACTGGGAAAGGTCTCGCCAAACCTTTACCAGATACCGGTGACAATAAGCTAACTTGTAGTCACCCTAATCATCGATCTGGCTCTTGTGCAAGTCGTCTAAAACAACCTTTACTAGATACCGGTAACAATAAGCCAACTTGTAGTCACCCTGATCATCAATCTGGCTCTCTCTCTCTGCTTCGCTTGGCTCGTCGTCTCTGCACCGACCCTTGTCGATTGTCACCCGCCGTCTTGCCCTCGCCATGCGCGCACTCTCTCACTCTC
This sequence comes from Cryptocoryne crispatula var. balansae, assembly GCA_036172225.1. Lineage (NCBI taxonomy): Eukaryota > Viridiplantae > Streptophyta > Magnoliopsida > Alismatales > Araceae > Cryptocoryne > Cryptocoryne crispatula. The sequence goes on along the minus strand of CM069930.1, from coordinate 30,633,885 downwards.
TCTTTCTCTCTCTCTCTCTCTCTCTCTCTCTCTCTATGCATCCTCGCTGCCGGCGCGCATCTTCTCGCCCCCACCCCCGCCGCCAGTCACCATTTTGCCTCCGCACCCGCATGAAGCCGCGCTAGCGCTGTGTGCCGGCCACAGTCCGCCATGCACCCGCGGACGCCGCCTCGCCATCCGCCCTCCACCACGCCCACGGCCCGCAGCCAATGCCACCCGGCCCGGTGCCATGCATCGACCGCCTCCGCCCGGCGCCGCCGTAAGCCGGGGTGCCTCCTACCACGCGCCGCCGGTGTCCTCCCCCCATCCGCGATATCTCTCTCTCCTATTCTATCCTCTTCTCTCTCTTATTATCCATGATATTATTTTTCATTAATCTTCTCTCTATTTCCCCTTGATCCAATGGCTTAACCCCCCCCCCTCCCATTCTGTCTTTTCTAGCAGCCTTGAAGGAGGGGGATCTCTTATTTGGATGATTTGATTTGTGCGCCGCATCCTCAACTTTTGATATCGTTTTCGATTGCCGATCTCTGACTTTTTCAGTATCGATTTGATAGGCATCTTTGACGTGTCTATTATCATTAAAATTCCTATTTAATCCTCCATGATTCTTAGATTTGACCTTTTAATTAAAGGGTGTGTGTAGTTACATTTTTATTGCTTAAATTGTGAGTTGGCATGGGTTAATTAGATAGAGGTGTGTGGTATCATGTGATATCATATATGTATGTCTCTATTATGTGTATGAGATCATGCTTAGTTAGTAGTGTAATATGTTCCTTTTAGCTTGTCATCCGGTTACATATTAGCATGAGTATATTAAGTTAATCTTGTTAAGAAATTGTGATATGTTAACAAGATTAAATGGTATGGTGACTAGTTTTTCCAACACCTAGTTATATTCATGTTCAATCATGTTTAGTTGTTTATATGTGGATGTTATCTCATTTTGGTTCATTTCTAGCATAGTTGTTTAGCATGGCAGTAGTTGTGTATATGTTCATTTTATGTTCATAGATCTTGCACATTTGTGGTCATGGCATGACATGATTGATATGGATGCATGATGCATTGAAACTGTGAATGGAAGACTAAGCTACACCAGACTAGTTAGTCGTGACCCGAGGGCAGTGGGGGTTAGAACCGTCTGGTGCATCATTCGATCCCAGATCCCGCGGGCATCCTACGTGCTGATAGAAATGTATGTCCTACAAGCCAATCATATATGATATGATTCGACATTTCTAAAAATATCTCATTCAATTAATTAGGTAAATCTTTATTATAAGCTCTTATTAGATACGAATATCATAATGAAGTCCTTGATCAAATACAATGATGATTAAATCATGATGAGATCATGATAATAAGATTAATCATCTAGAGATATTTGATCTAAATGTTCCTAGTCATAGGATACTTAAGACGAGACATCAAGGATCCGGATAGACTAGTGTATGTGATATTTTTACATTTGATGAGGATGAACGATCTCATTGGTCATTAGTGTGGAGACATTGAGATACATATACAGGTGTTCATTAGTTAAATGAGTTCACTGAACTGACCGAATTAGAAACCATGAATGGTATCTTACCGAACTGTCAATTAGGATTTTCTATCATCACGGTTGCATGGTTGGACCTTTGATCTGAGTCGCCAAAGATATCTTGTTGGGTGAAACTTGTGCTTTGACTATTGACTTATTGATCACCATTTAGATGGTCCAGTATAGCGATGGATCAGGTACAAAGAAAACCCGATGGAGGTAATTGAGAAGTGAATGTCCTATAGGATAGTACTCTAAATCCCTGGTCATGGTAGATAGGATGATTGGAAAAGGAGTTTTCCAATTGATCCAATTCTAAGTACAAGATCTTATAGTGTCGGTACACTAAGGAGTTGACAGTCAATGCCATACTCCTTTCCGACCAGGACATTGGATGGATGAGGATTTATATCTAGGCGGTAACTGATGATGGAAAGGCTCAATGGAGATGAGATTATTTTCATAGCCATTTGGGATTATGGGATGTGGCTTGTACCCTTCATGATCGATAAACCGATTAATCATTATCGGATAACGGATTTAATTAAATTAAATAGAATTATTCTATTTTACTTAGGCCTCAACCAAATAGGCTATTGGGCCTAGTGGGTCACACACAAAAGGACTTATCCATAAGTACAGGGGCAAAGGCGTAATTTATGGAGATTTTAGATTTTTATGAAAATTTTTATAATTCTCTATAAATACTAATGGTTTCAGCCAAACCCCATCAAGCCAAGGGTGAAAACCACATCTCTAGCTTCCTCCCTATCTTCTCCTCTGTCTAGAAGGTGTCCATGGTCGATGGAGCTCCGTTCGGGAAGAGTTCTCGAGGCCGGTGCGAAGGGAGAACCCACTGTGGATGAAGTTCGTGTGAATACTACTGGAGACCGGACATTTGAACGGTTTGAAGAGCTTGAGAAGTTCATCTCATTCCTCTCCATGGGATTTTATGAATCCCTATCAGGTATATTCGAATATGATTTGATCAGTTTTCAGTTTTCGTCGTTCGGTTCCGATTGAGACAGATTCTAAATGAACTCATAAGAATCGTCACTTCCGCTGCACCAAATTTTTATGGATGATTCCTTACACGTGCCACCACTGCCTAGGTGCACTATGGGATTTCGATTAGTATATGATACTTTTATATATGATAGATTTGGTGATAGTTGGTTGAGGTGGCAAGACGACGTATTCCTTGCTAATGAAAATCTTCGTAAAGGATATGCGCATCTATTAGAGGATAGGTGCATTTGTGAATGTGGTCCTTCATTAGAGGATATGTACACTTATTGCATGGTGTTGTAGAGGTGGTCTAGTGTTATATTGTGTGCATGGCATATGCATGTTATGTCTTATTTGTAGTGGTATCATCATAGTGAGCATGTTGTTGGTGACCATGCATGTGTTTACTCATCCTTTCGTGTCATTTTAGAGTGTTTATAGGTGCTGGATGGTGTATCTATAGGTGTTGGTTGGCAGTTTAAAATGCATGGATTAAGTCAAATATTTAATATATTGACTAGTCTATATTTACACATAATAGTTGTAGGTCTGGGTAGTTATTTAAATAAAATCTAGGGCCTTTTGGCTATCCGATTTGACAGATGATAGGGTATCTACTGAGTCGTCGTAATCATTTCAATCGTCTTATCAATTTTCAGGTAATCAGGTTTAGCGCAGCAGAAACATGGTGGATCGTTTTCCCGATAAGGCACATGGATGATATTTATGTTTAGATAGTATTTAGCTTTGTTTAGATTGTGTAGCATAGTAGTGCATTTAATTTGAATTTGTTGATGTATGAACTGGGATCTAGTTGTCTTCATTTTTCCCAAATTGATATTTTTACGGGGTTAATTTTCCCCGGTCACGTCGTCGGATTATCCCGTTGTGCTTGTTAAAATCCGGGACATGACAGTTGTGGTGCGGTGAAGGAGCGAGGCCAGGGAGGCGAAAGAGAAGGAGAAGATACAATCGTGCATTGAAAATCATCAGGTAAAGAGATAAGCGCTTATCGCTTCGGGCGACAACAGCAAACCAGGAAAGATAGCGTCCGCAAATCAAACGAAGTAGGTAGACATGAAAATGAACATATGCATGTAGACGAAATGACAAGTTTCACTTCTAATATAACAGATAATAAGATTAAAAATAAATATATTATTTTATTACATAAATTTATCGACTTAAAAAATAATATCTTTAAATAATATTTATTTATTAACTTATTTAATTATATTTTTAAATTATTTTAATTATCATGTTTTTGAAAGTTGCTAACCAAACAACAATATTGATATCTTAGAAAACTATTTACAATGAAAAGTATTGTCCTAGATTTTTACTTTTTATATGATACCAAATGAACCTTTAACCTTAATAGTTTTCCTTTCCATTTTCATCAATTTTGGAGCGAGACTGCAAAATATTGTCAAAATCAAATCTTCATCAAGTTCAATTTTTGACTGAACCTTTCTGGTAAATAGGTCTATTGAAACGGTCCTGCTCATTTCTCTTAAGAAAAATTTAACGGTGGCTTCACAGGAAATGAAGGATAAGATCTATCATCTATGGTACGTACTAAAAGGAATGGATCTTAAAAAGAATTTGGCCATCGGACCTAACGTTGTAACAATGTTCTTAATTGGATTCAATTCTCAATTTATTATATAAGCCGGACGGAGGGTGGAGGTGAGCAACGACGGCCGTTTTCTCCTCCACTCAGGCTCAGATCTAGGACACCTTAGCCCATGGCTAGCAAGCCTGGACCGATTGAGGGTCTGCCGGAGCATAAGAACCTCCTGTGCTCGGATGCACTCCATGAGGTAACAGATGATGCTTCTGCTGCTGCTGCTGCTATCTTTCTCTCTCTCTCTCAAGATACATACCTACAAGCTGGTGTATGTGCAATGTTGGTGCAGTACATACTGGAAACGACCGTCCTTCCCCGAGAGCAGGAACAGCTCAAGGCCTTGAGAGAAGCCACCCTCCAGCACCCTCTGTAATACTCTTTCTCCGTCTCTTTCTCTATCATTTGAAGGTCGAGATCTATGTGCATACCACGTTGATATTCCTCATAAGTCGATTCTTTTTCGCATATCACGGGTGGAAAAAGATTGACATTAGTCTGTGGTGATTATCTTTTATGAAATAAGCGGAGCCGTCGTACACTCTAAATCATGCATAGATGAGTTGGATCTTCTCAGATCTATATGATCATCCAGGGTTCGACACTCAAAAAATGGAACACGCCACTTGTTTGACGCATTGTGCAAACGAGGTGGTAAGAAAATGGAGTAAAACGCCTTTTTGTTCGTTCGCCAGGAGTTTGATTAGCGTGCCTCCGGAGGAAGGGCAGTTCTTGTCTTTGTTCTTGAAGACCATGAACGCGAAGAAGACGATAGAGGTCGGAGTTTTCACAGGGTATTCGCTCTTGGTTACGGCTCTGGCATTGCCCAAGGAAGGGAAGGTATTTCTCGTATAATCTAGGTTCTGATAAGTTTAATTTTGCTATTCACGTTGACGTATTTCATGCTATTAATTATGAAATTGATAATAATATGAATCATGTAAGTTATTTATTTAATGGTATCAGCTTTGCATATTGCGCGTACGTAATATAACTGTCTATTTGTACGATTCCGATATTGCTTAAATCCTCTATCTCTTACAAATAACATTAGAATTGTAATATTATGTATTTTTATTGTCTAAGCAGAGTAATGTATAGTAGACGTTTCCATTACTATAATTTTGATATTGATCGAAAAGTATAAATCATGAGATATCTGACTAATAATGTAAAATTTGAAACTTTGTATTATCAATTTTTATATTGATATTTTATTTAGAATAAAAGCAGTATAATCCCAGGAGATGAAATTTTACGTTTTGAACTGTGGCAAAATGATACTTTCATATTTTCTGATAAAATCATACATAAATAAATGTTAAATAGTTAAAATCCTAAATTATTGATCTTAAACCTGGAAATGAAAAGAATAAAGAAATATTAAACCTACAATTTGTTTTAAAGGTATTTTTTTGTTACAAAAACACATTTCTCTAGATATTTTTGAGCACCTTCTATATATCATCAGTATATGCCGAGAGAGAAGGCCGCAACTTACTAATTCCGGCCGGAAGGTGCAATTAGAAAGATATTAATGGCGAGATATACAGATAGAGAGTTGTAGCCAGGCAATTAAGCGGGGTCCGTAATTTACGACGCAAGATGAGGAAATATAATTAAGAAGGGGTGCATTTAATTGAAGAAAATCTAACAATTAAAATCCGCATGGTACTCCGGTGTAGATGTGACCGGGGCTGTAAGGTGTATTTGGTTGTGGGTCCTGATCTTGACATCCGTAAGAATTAGGGATGAGCACGGTTCCGTTTCATCCGGTTTAGGTCATTTTTTTTCAAACCAAATCAAATCGATTCAACCCCTCAAACCGAACCAAGTCAAACCGATTTCAATTCAGTTTAGTTTGGTTTAAACCGAAAATATATAAAAATATTTTAATTAATTATTTTTTACATATATATAATGTTTTTTAAGTTAAAAAATCAAAATAAATATTATTTATTATAAAAATTATAAAAAAACTTATTTTTTATAATATTATAACGGATTTTTATATTTTTTGAAATTAAATCGGTTTAAACGATTTAGTTTGGTTTAAACCGGTTTAGAGGACTTCCAAATCGAACCAAACCGAACATGGTTCAAACTGAATCGAATAGAACTCCACAAGCCGGTTCGGTTTGATTCTTTGATTTGAACCGTTTAATGATCACCCCTAGTAAGAATACAGTTGATGCCGTTTTCACTTTTCAGGACCCCATATTGAAGGGGAAGACCTCTTGTAAAAAATACGTATTAACGCTTATTTTGTTGGATAAAACATGTTTAAAATAGATATTATTGATTTTTTTATATTTATGTTAAAAAATAATTTAAATAAAATGTATATCAGTATAAATAGAGTTTATTTTTATTGAATAAAAAATTTATTATATTTATTTGTATGCAAACTTAAGCGTTCCAACTTATCTGGAACATTGAACGAACTTTACAGAAAATAATTTTCGTGTAACTCATATAGTAGAACTGTATACCATGTAAAATCGTTTTACTTTACATTTTAGTACTAGTAGGTAAAATAAGTATTTTCTAAAAAGATAATTCACTTCTATATAGTTTATCAAAAGTTGTTTAAACTCCATAACATGCATTTAAATAAAGGCAAGTATTTTTTAAAGAAGTAATTTATGAATAATTAAAAATGAATTATGCTTTCAAGGAAAATAAATCATGTTTAACCAAACAGTAGACTATGTTTTAGATTTTCATGGAAAAGTACTCCATAGAAAATGTTTTGCTTGGAAATAGACCTTAAAGTTCAGCTTAAGACTGATTTTTACATCATATTTTATTTTTGACTAAATCTGCGATGTTCAAAACAAATTTTGCTTTTGCTTTTGACTTGTCAAATTCAATATAATGCATCAGACAAACAAAAAAATTACACAACTTTCTACTACCTAGTACACAATAAAATGGTCATTTTTTCAAATATAATTCGACTTTGGCATACTTGTCTTACATTTACAGTATACTAATGTAGATGTAAATAATAAAATATTATGTGTATTTCATATCAATATATTTGTATATATTTAATTTTCTTGAAATGCACGATAAAGAATCAAAGCTCACCGTATGCTGACCCAACTATGGCGTATGTCTTTGCACGCATCACATCGTTTCACTCTATACTTGTGGTGTGTTCTTATTCAAATAGGTCTCCGCGAGGTCGCTTACTATTCGTGCACAAGTAAATAAGCTCACATCTGGTATGATAATGTCATTATACATAATACAATAACTCATTTTTATTTATTTAAAATATTAGAAAGAGATACACACATGCCTATAAATTGAGTTTTGATTATAAATATATGTTAAGATTGGTCACGTTATTTTTCTGTCTCTAAAATGGCAATAAACCCAGTGGCACAAAGCACCTCACCTATTTTCCTCCCATTTCACTTTCTTCCTCTCACCCCAAGACTCATCACTTTCCTAAGATATACTTGATGACATTGAAACCAAATTAGATAAATTACTAATGTATCATGAAGATGAATAATTATTTCTTTGAAAGTATTTAGTAATATAGTACTGGTTAATCAATATTAAATTTTTACTTTTAAAATGTTAATTTTTTTTGTCTTATGTAGCACAACAAATCAACTATGCCATATGAAATCCGAGTCTGTCATATGTTCACATAGGTAAAAGAAGTATATTTTACTAGATCATACTCAACAGACTTTACTTTATATGTTAAACTATTATGTCTTCATGTCAAAAAAGAATGAATTTAGTTAACATAAATATTTTTTATTATTTTTTTTTGTTCTCCAGCGCCTCTGTCATTTTAAACTCTCTCCCATGGGAGGATTTCTTGGTTTTGAACTCGGGACCACGTCGATGGTATTGCAGGGTGCTGGCATAATCTTAAAAAATAGTTTTTATTATTTATTTTGATTTATACCATTTTTCTTCGTTTTACCAAACTTGGTACCGGTTTAACCTTTTAATTCATTCTATTATTATTATATTGATACCAAACAACATAAGAATAATAAGGTGATTAAAATATCTCGTACCTATATTCTACGCATTTTTATCCTGATACCGAACAACCTATATAAGAAATTAAGGATTCTAGTGGAAGAGTTAGTTGCTGCCACTATATTTTCTTCCTGGCAATCTTACGTTCCATCGTTGTGATGTGAAATGCCATTGATATCTCTTATCTGTCAAATTTCATTTTAAGTATTTTTCATATAGTTAAGCTGTAACATGCATGAAAGGCAATTGAGAACTAGTTGTTTTGTGATCTTCCTGATGATGGTAGGTTACTGCAATCGACGTGAGCAGATCAAGCTACGAGATAGGACTGCCATTCATCCAAAAGGCAGGGGTTGAAAGCAAGATCGATTTTGTAGAATCTGAAGCACTTCCCGTACTTGATGCATTATGCAAGAAGGTAATTAATTAACACGCTGAGACCTCGCAATCTTCGGTCGCATCATTAAGTTCATGGTCGATATGTACTCAGGAGGAAGAGCTCGGGTCGTATGATTTCGCCTTCGTGGATGCTGACAAAGAGAACTACGGGGAGTACCATGAGCGACTGCTAAAGCTTGTTAGGCTTGGAGGGGTCATCGCTTATGACAACACACTGTGGTTTGGGAGCGTGGTGCCCATCAAAGACCCAAGCCACCCCATGCTGAAGGATGCTCGTCGGAATTTCTTTGTGAAGTTCAACGCCTTTTTGGCGGACGATCGCCGCGTGGAGATAACCCAACTTACCATCGGGGACGGAGTCACCCTCTGCAGGCGGGTTGAGTAGATCCTCGTCGCGACTGGAGATTATCATCAGGCTTTTATCTTCACCTTCAAACAAAGACCATATATATATATGAATGTGCTTACCTTAACATTTATGTTTTCTCGGCTCTTGCTCTTGACAAAGCTTTATTATGCTCTACTTGGTAATCATATTATATATCTTTATCAATATAAAAACATGTAATGTGACAGAGGTGTCAACTTATGTTAATTTTGATATTGATATTTTATGTCATGTTTGGTTAGAGTTACATTTTTTATGCTATATCAATATTAATATTAATATTTTCAAATATTGAAGTATCAATATCAAAATTAATATAAGTTGACATTTGTATTACATACTATGTTTTGTTTGCACTATAACTTTAAAATTGATACAATTAATCAAACATCTCTTAATAGTTTCTATCAATATCAATTTTAAAATTGATAGTGATAGAGATACCTAATAGTGTTACCAAACAGGACATTAATATCTAAAATTGTCAATATCGAAATTTATATAACATTATTTTTTATACTCTAACTAAACAGGGCGTTTGTTGGTCCCTCTATGTAGAGAGTCTATGCTCCGTTAGGTTAGAGTATAAAAAATAATACTATATTACTATTGACATTAATATTTTTATATATTAAAGTAACTTGGTATTTATATTTCATAACATGTTTTATTTGCACTAAATTGATACTATTAGCTCAAAATTTGATTATTATCAATATCAATTTTAAAATTATTAATGATAATGATGTCTAATAGTGTATGCAATATATATCATGTATATTAAAACATCAAATCCTATCGTAACCTCCCCCCTTCCCCTGATAGCACCCCTCGTCCCAATCTCTTTCTCATTTCTCTCCCTCATTCACCCTCCCTCTTATGCATGCCAAGAGCCTTGCTGCCATCCTCCCACTTGGCATCATGACCTGCTGCCGTTGCCCTGTTCATTGTCAAACACCCATCTGTGCTCCTTCCTCTCCCTCACACATGTTTTGCAGGTGAAACTGCCATCTCAATGTCGAGTGGCCTCCTCCTTGCCGTTGTCGAGGCTGTTGTTGCCATCTTCCAGACCTCCCTTTTTATGCCGAACCACCACCACGAGGAGCACCTCACTATCGCCGGCCACCTCCCTCCTCACCGTCGCGATTATCAATGTCGTTGCAGAGTTCTGCTGCTGACGCGTCCGCCTGCCCCGGACACATTTGCCACTGTTGGACATGTTTCTCCCCCTGTTGTTGTTGGATCCAACTTCGTCGACTACGCACGTCCACCCCTCTAACACGAGAAGCCTCTAAACTGCTACTAGTCTAGCATCAGCTGCCCTGATCAGTTTGCCGAGGACATGTCCAGCCCAGCCGCTAGATCTAATTCATCATATTCTTTTTTAAAAGCTGGAAAATAGCATAAAATAACAAAAATTCTAAAAAGATCCAAAAGATTCTAGGTAGATTTCTCTAGCTTGTCTAATTATTTGACTATATAATCATGTGAAAATGCATGATTTAGCCTAATAACCATTAATTGGCTTGATTAGAGATTTTGAACTCGTGGGGACCTCGATTAAAAAATTCTTTTCTTATTTGGTGTGTTTTGAAAAGAGTTTATTTTTTGTGTTTGGAAATATAGACATCCGAGTTTTCAAGCAAAATAGGTGATAACTTGTAAAAATACTAAATAGTTAGGTAATATTAGAAGAGTATAGAATCGAAGTTCGAGTTTTATGAAAATATTTTTGACTCCTCTCTATTAGATGGTGTGAATATCCAATATTCATTTACATTGAACAACTGCTCGAATATCCTTTATTAACTATCATAGCGACCTATTTGTTGAAAGTGTGCATATCCACAACGTATAAAGAACACAAGGGACTCCGACTTTCTTTTCGGGCCCAATGAGATGTAAACAAGCTTGATTAAATTTTATTTAAGTTTGTTTTATGTTTTGATTTGAAACATTGATTTATGTTTGGTTTGAGATGTTAATTTTATATTTCAATTTGACTTGGATTTGATGATTTGAATGTTGTTTGTTTTGAGTTTATTTAAATTATTTGTTTTGATTGGTTTACTTCAATTGGTTGATGTTTGTTTTATTTTTGTTTGAACTTCAAATCATTAGATGTGTTGAACAATTTGACTTGTTTAAGATTAGTTGACTTGGATTATGTTAACTTCATGTGATTTTCTTATATCAGTTAATGTTTTAATGCCGATTCGGGTGCATTCGGTGTTTTAAATGTTTCGAAGTTTGATTCAAATTTATTCAGTATGAACTTCAGATTGTTAATGATTTGATTTCACATGTTTTAAGGTAAATTTCAGATGCATTAATGTAATTTTAATGTGTTATTTTTAGTTGGTTGTGAGTTATTTGATTTGCACTTGCTTAAGCAATTGCATTCCAATGGATTAAGTACATTGAATCAATTTTTTCAAATTGTATTAAATTTGATTTTTGTTAAATGTTGAGGCTTTAATGACTTTAATGTTCTATTTTAAATGTATTTTAAGGTTGATTTGAATGTATTTTCAGATTTAATTAAGTTAACTTCAGATTTGGTTTACTCTTGTTTGGTTTGCATCACATCCAGTCCGTTGAGCTAGTGTCGATGCCTGGTCACATGCAAATAACTTGACACTTGAAATGTTCATTGAATATTCATGTCTGTGCCAGAATACATCTGATGTAACAGTTCATATGCCATGTTCAATGTTGTCCATGCTAAATGTGTGCATGTATGTTTTTTTTCTCATGGTGTAACATCCCACTTGACTGGGAAAATTTTGGCAGCATGTCACCTTGTTTTCTAATCGGTGTGAAATTTTTACTCGTCCTACATGGCGTAGTCTTTTGACTAACAAGTAGTGGGAAGGGTCCATCTTTAGTGGGAAGTGTGTCCCATGCCTATGCCTGGGTCAACATACTGGAAACATGTTCGGGCTAGCTGCCCAATGGAGCGTCTAGTTGTGGACTAACTCCTTATTTAATTTTGGCATTTTGCGCTAAGATTTAGTTAAGTTTTATTTTAAATGTCCAAGGCCTAATAGTCCAGCTTCATGTTTCATAGCCTGAGAAGGCTGGTTTCATGTCATGTTGGCCCGATTGACCTATTTTGCACTTCCATGGCTTGGTTGGCCTGATTTGCACCGCCATAGCTTGGTTGATCTGATTTTCACCCCATAGCCCAATTGGCCTGATTTGCACCCTGTTTGGATTGGAATTAAGATCCACCTTCTCAAGCCCTTGACCCATCATGTAAGTCAAAGGGGATCAAGCTATCACCCTCAATCCAGTCCTCACAAGGGCCCGCTATAGACTTGGTTTTTTGCACTTGTTTGCAGCATTTATTTTGAGCATATCTTCACAGCACCTGCTTGCTTATTGTAGTAGCAAGCTAAATAGTCTTGGAAGGGACCAAAATGAGCTGGTTTAGGTGCTGTTTGGATGAGCTTTCAATGCCTCAAAGGGGCAGTTCTGATGGGCTAAACACAGGCTGAAAGGGCTACTAGTCGGTTGTAGCATAGGTGGGTAGAAATAAGGCTGATTGGATGGCCAAATGGAGAAGTCAAGGGGCTGTTCAAGGGAACCTGATAAGGGCTGATCAAGGGTAGGCTTAAAGGGCACTCAAAGGGGCTTGATTGGAGATAGGAATGGGGTGCTTTCGGACCTATTTAGGTGACCATTAGAGAGGTTAAACACAGGTGTTGGTTTCAAAGCATCAGAGGGGTCTAATTTCGGTGTATTATGAAATATATCCAATTGGACAGCAAAATGAGTCAAACATGCCTGATTAAGGGTAGGTTCAGAAGCCTAATTGGCTGATAGAGAGGTGGAAACAAGGGTCCTGATGTTAGGGACAGCAAAGGGATATTTGAAGATGGCCAAAGGGGTTGCTTACATGCCATCTATGGGATGTGCGCACACGGGCAACAAGGGGGCTAGAATTAGGACATCAAGAGGTATGAAATGAGGGGCTCAAAGGAGCTTACTTCTGAGAGTTTATGAAGCTAGCATAGGGAGGTTGAACATGGATTTAAGGGTACCAACATGGCTGGGTTGTTTAGAGCATTTGAATGGCCAAGGAGGAGGTCGACGGGAAGAGAAAGAAGAGGGAAGGAAGAGAACTAGAAAGAACTACATCTTCCCTCACCTTTTTGGTACAACTCTTGTTGGGGGATGAAGGAGAAGATGGCTAGCTTTATTTTCTTATTCTTCTTTTTCTACTGATGATGCTGGAGTTAGCACACCAAGAAGAGGAGACTTGCTGCGGAAGTTGACGTACCACAGATGGGGCTACTGCTGGCGCACTTGCTAGAGGAAGACCTTTTCTCCTTCTTCCTCACTTGGCACACCCAAAATGGGTAGGAAAACTTGTTGACTTGATGCAGAAGACATCAAAGCAAGAATAAGAGGAATTGGAGCAAGGCTGATGGCGCATCACAGAGAGGAGTGGGTTGGAGCAGAGCCGGCACATAGGTCAAGTGAGCTAGTGTGCAACCAAGGCCAGATGGGGGGCCTTTTATAGAAGAATGGGGTGCCATCTAATGGGTAGGATAAGGCCAGGAGAGAGAGAGTCCTAATGGCCAAATATTTCTAATTTTAATAGATTTTTAATTGGGCCAGACATCCAACCAAGGAGATGGGTGTAAGATAAAAATCTGGCATACCATTCTCTACATTGTAGGGTGTTGAGTGCACATGGCTGATGGGGATGGACTAAATTTTTGCCAAATGATGATTAGGATAGGGCTGAGATGATAAGGCTCAGATGAGATATGGATAAAAGTCAGTTGGGGAGAGTCCTAATGCAAGAACTCTCATCAGCTAGGTGTGTGTAAGGTGAGAGTTGGCACACCCTTCTTTACTTTGTAGAACATTGAACGCACAAACCAACTGGGAGAAGGTTGAATTTCGGCCAAAGGATAGTCATCTGATGGGGTAAGATGATATTTGAAGCTCTAAAAAACACGCAAAGGGGTATTATTGGATGCGAGTGGAACCCATTCTCATCGCTCGAACCTCTAGTTTGGGCCTTGAGTGTTGCTGTCTGATATCATTGGAGCGATCATCATTCTCTAGTGATAGTGTTGTTGTCTCCAAACTTTTACAAGAAGTCTCCTCTGAAGATGGAGCTATTGGTCTCTACGGGGAATCTGCCGCTAGTGTTGTCTTCATATATCCCAAAGATCCCTCCTCTGAGCATTCGGACTTATTGGCAGCTGCTAAGTATCTCCACGCAACCAACTATCAGGTCAGTGTTGTACTCGTCTCCCCTCCTTATCCGTTGTCCCTCCTTTCTCTACCATTTTTGGTAGGAATGGAAGATAATCAGGCCAACGAGCTCTCGGAAGAAGAATCCATAGTCACCAAGTTTCAAAAGCTGCTAGCTCCTCCCAAGCAACCAGAACCTATCAACATACAGAGCTTGTAGACTGCTGACAACCTGAAATAGAAAAGATCATTGGTAGTGTCAATACTGTCAAATGCAAAAGTTAGGCTAGAAGGCTTCAAAGAATGGGTCTGGAAGATGTGAAATCCTACCAACCCTTGGTTACTTCTAGATTACCCAAACGAAGCCTATCTACTGGTTTTGCAGAACGAAGAGGAGGTCAATAAAATATGTAGACGAACCCCCTAGTTCTTGAATAATGACTTGGTGTTGGTTGAGAAAGCATAGCCAAATACAACACCATCACAATATTTTCTCAATATAGTGGACCTTTGGATGTGAATCTATGATCTACCTCAGGAGCTTCTTTAGCAGGATACTATCATGCACTTAGCATCTCAGGTTGGGAATCCCATTGTTCCAACAAGGGAAATTGTAGAATCTTGGAGCTCCTTTGCTAGAATCAAAATCTCTCTTAATGTTCATAATCAGTTGCCTATGGAAATCATAGTATTATCTTCAGAAGGTTATATTAACAGATATGAAATAGCATTTGAAAGGGTGGTTCATTTTTATCACTTCTGTGGTATCCTTGGACATGAGCATAATAATTGTGAGAAGCTATTACAGCTTAATACTATGATTTTTCCTTCACTCCCTAGTCACACTCAAGAGGAGCTTAAAGCACAATTATGCCTCAAATTTGGTGATTGGCCTACGGTTGCAGGAAGGGCTGTTTATGGAGGAGTTAGACCTAAGCCTTTCAAGGTCAGCTTTGATAGTACCGGGGCCATACCACTTATTCTCCACAGTCAATGTTCCTATAGTAAACTAGTACTTCCCTGGTGACACCTCTAAGTAAGCCAACATTTGCCCTATTACAATCCCCATGTCCCTCTGTCAATACATTAAACGAAGCAAAGATTTTTGCTTACACAACCACTCTAGTCTACCTGACAAAATCCTACTAATGAGCTTGTCCTATCCTCCCCTGTTCTTTCAGACCAGCAAGTCACCTCTTCTTATAAACAAAAACTCCTACCACCCTTATCCTCAAACAAAAATATTCAATGTTTCAGCTATCTGAACATCAAATCTCTATAGTGCGACTAGAACCAACCCCATTCCATCCCTCACATTATACCTGGGAACTAAATCACAACTTAAACTAGAGCTCCTCTTCCAACAACTCACTCCCCACCAACCTCACCACAACCTTTGTTTTCTCTAGCCCGAACTAAAAAATAGACAAATCCACCCCAGTTAGAGGCATGTCCACTTTAACTGCTAAAAGGTCGAGCCCCACGGGTAAAGATTAAAGGAAGATGAAGAGGAGGCTACAGATTGAAGAACTTGTAGATGATTGCAAGCTGGCTTCTAACAAGCTGCCCGGGCCAAAATGAAGATTATCATGTGGAACTATCACGGTGGGAATGGGCATCCGACAATTCATTATATTGATAGGCCGACCCATTCTACAAAATCTGACATTATTTTCTTAGCCGAAACTAAGTGCAACTTCATTATCAGCAATGAATTCTTCAAAATCAGAAATATTTCAAATTTTTTGGTCATTCCTCCTACTGGTAGAGTTGGGGGATGTGGCTATGGTGGTCTATAAATGTTAGTGTTGATGTGAATGTCAAGTGCAACACCTAAATTGGCAGTATCATAACTGATTTTAAGCATAAAACAAATTTTTTTCTTATTACTACATATGCTCCTACTCAACATAGGGATAGGCTAACTATGTGGACACATATGTCACATGCTCTGGCAAGCATTAAACTTCTTGTTTGTCTTGTGGGAGATTGGAACTGTATGTGGTATCAATATGAAAAATGGAGAAGAGCCAAACCCCTACATTCTCACATATAAAAATTTCATCCAAACAAACAACCTTGTGGACGTAAGCATGAAGGGCTTATTTTTACCTGGACTAATAGGAGGAAATTCCAATTTTACATTAGAGAAAAGCTTGATCATTATATGGCTTCAATGAGTTGGATTGACTGGTATCAAAATGTTAAAGTTAATACTCTTCCAACTTATTACAGTGACCACACCCCCATTCTCATCAACACTAACCCTCCAGGGGCTTTTAGGAGAGCTTGGTTCAAGGAGGAATCTATTAAGAATCGGTCCAATCATATTGACGTAGCGAAAAAATTCTGATTCCTCGTATATCATTGTTTTGGTCTCGATTGAAACAGAACAACGTCGTGTAAACTGGTATTCAAAATGATATCAAACACGTACCTTTGTGGAATTCAAACAATCCCTATAGAACGGAGAAGATCAAGCATTCTCATACTCTCCAAGCCACTCAAGCATGCGGCCTCTAGTCGCATCCACATAAACTGCCTCTGAAGTCGGGTTCTACTTCGTGTCGGCGTCGACCACTCGTCCCTAACGGAACTCCACCACAGAATGGTGGCTTTTGGGGTGGGATACAGCGAAGGAGAGTGGATGGGGTGCAGAGAGCTCCCTTGGCTTGATAGGGTTTGTGCTCTCATCGCTATTATTTATATAACTTTGAATTTTTTACAGAAATCCCTTCTTGTTCTATAAATTAACCCAAGCACCCAAACTTACGGATTAGTCCTTATACGAGTGACCTACTAGGCCTAAGAGCCCTCATAAGTCAAAGAGCCCATTTGGTTGAGGCCAAATTAAAAGAACAACTTCTTTTAAATTAAATCTATTATCTTATAATAGATTTAACGGCCTACCAATCATAAAGGGTACAAGCTACATCCTATGATCCCAAACGACTTCGGGGATGAACTCCTCTCCAAAGAGTCTTTCCTTCATTGGTTACCACACGGATATAAATCTTCATTCATTCAATGTCCCAGTCGGATAGGAGTACGTCATTGACTTTCAACTCCTAAATATACCAACACTATGGAATCTTGTACTCATTATTGGATCAATTGGAAAACCCTTTTCCAATTATCCTATCTACCTTGGCCAAGGATTTAGAGTACTATCCATAGGACATTCTCTCTCTCCTATAGAGAGTGGATGATCCCCTATTGTTCGCTCAATTGCCTGCACTAAGTTTCTCATATACCCAATCCCTTAACTATATTGGACCACAATATTAAGTGATCAATAAGTTAATAGTCAAAGTACATGGTACGTCTGACAAGACATCTCTAGCGACTCAGGTTAAAGATCCAGTCGTGCAACTGCGATGATAGAATACCTTGATCGACAGTTCAGTAAGATACCATTCAGTGATTTTATACTAATCAGTTCAGTGAACTCATTTATCTAATGAGCACATGTACATGTATCTAAGTGTCCCCACACTGATGACCAATGAGATCGGTCATCCTCATCATATGAGAAGATATCATATACACTAATCTTATCGAATCCTTGATGTCCTGTCTCGAGAATCCTACAACTAAGAATATTTAGAGTACATACTTCTAAATGATTAATCTCATTATCATGATTTCAACATGATTCAATCATCATTGCATGCAACTAGAACTTCATTACGATAAAAACATCTAAATAGTGCAAGTAATGAAGATGATTCTGTAAGGAATCGTCCATTAAAATTTGGTGCAGCGGAAGCGACGATTCCTATGGGTTCCTTTAGAATCCGTCTCAATCAGAACCGAACGACGAAAATGGAAAACCGATCAAATCGGGTTCGAATATACCTGATAGGGATTCATATAATCCCATGGAGAGGAAGGAGATGAGCTTATTAAGCTATAAAAACCGTTCAAGCGTCCGGTCTCTAGCAGTATCCACACGAACTTCATCCACAGCAGGTTCTCCCTTCGCGCCGGCCTCGAGAACTCTTCCCCAACAGAGCTCCATCGACCATGGACACCTTCTAGAGAGAGGAGGAGGTAGGGAGGAGGCTAGGTACGTGGTTTTCACCCTTGGCTTGATGGGGTTTGGCTGAAACCATTAGTATTTATAGAGAATTATGGAATTTTTCATAAAAACCCAAAATCTCTATAAATTACGTCCTTGCCCCTGTACTTGTGGATAAGTCATTTTGTGTGTGACCCACTAGGCCCAATAACCTATTTGGTTGAGGCCTAAATAAAATAGAATAATTTTATTTAATTTTAATTAAATCCGTTATCCGATAACAGATTAATCGGCCTACCGATCATGAAGGGTACAAGCCACATCCCATGATCCCAAATGGCTATGGGGATAATTTCATCTCCATTGAGCCTTTCCATCATCAGTTACCACATGGATATAAACCCTCATCCATCCAATGTCCCGGTCGGAAAGGAGTACGGCATCGACTGTCAACTCCTTAGTGTACCGACTCACATAGATCTCATTTTAACTCGGACAGGATCAATTGGAAAACTCCTTTTCCCAATTATCCTATCTACCACTGCCAGGGATTTAGAGTACTATCCCATAGGACATTCACTCTCACTTACCGAGAGTGGATGATCCTGTTGTCCGCTCAATTGCCTCCATCGGATTTTCTTTTCCTCGTACCCGATCCATCGCTATATAGGACCATCTAAATTGTGATCCATAAGTCAATGGTCAAAGCACAAGTTCCACCCAACAAGGCATCTTTGGCGACTCAAAGTCAAAGGTTCAACCATGCAACCGTGATGATAGAAGACTGATACAGATTCGGTAAGATACCATTCAGGGTTTCTAATTCGGTCAGTTTAGTGAACTCATTCAACTAATGAGCACCTGCATGTGTATCTCAGTGTCTCCACACTAATGACCAATGAGATCGGTCATCCTCATCACATGAGAAGACATCACATACACTAGTCTATCCGGATCCTTGATGTCCCGTCTCAAGTATCCTATGACTAGGAACATTTAGATCAAATACCTCACAGATGATCAATCTCATTATCATGATCTCATCATGATTTAATCATCATTGTATTTGATCAAGGACTTCATTATGATATTCGCTTCTAATAAGAGCTTATAATGAAGATTTTCCTAATTAATCGAATAAGATATTTCTAGAAATGTCGAATCATATCATATATGATTGGCTTGTAGGGCATACATTTCTATCAATCTCCCACTTGCACTAAAGCCAATCACCCATCCGGCGATCTATATCATTTCGAGGTGAAACTCAAACACTCTTTCGAGTAATCGCTTGCTTGATTAGTGGATTTGCAATGTTATTAACGTAGATACTTTATCTTTAATTATATCTCTATAAGTTGCAATCTCTGCGATTTGTATGGTATCGCCACGAAGTTCTAAACTTCGATGAGACATCGGCTCTACTCCATTGTTTTCTCAAACAATGACACACTTTCGCAGAAAATTGAGACAATCCCATATCAAATATGTAGATGAAAAACTTCATCTAGACTACTTCTCAAGTAGTGTGCAACCACCATGTAAACTTGTTTACATATGTTGTAGAATTTACATGCTGTTCTATCACATAGAACTCTTTCAACTCATCGCTTGCACCACCATAATTCGACTTAATATCAAACTTATTTGATTAGAAGCTTGTGTTTGTAAAACACAAGACTTCAAGTCTTATCCTCCAGTGTATAGAGATACATTCTCGGTGCTTCTCAAGTATCAAATGATATATCTCTAAACCATCCAAAGGACTCTCACTGGATGCACGATGAATGCTCTTAACACTTAGAGCATTGATTACATCATGTACGTAGCATCATATAAATGATAGACCCTATGACAAAGGCATAAGGGCTCCATTTATGTGATCTCTTTATCTTTCAAGAAGTCTACAAAGACAACACTTTACAGAGATCAACTCCACACTACATAGGTAAGAAACCTATCTTGGAGTTTATCATGTCAAACCCTTTGACTATGGTGACTGCGTACATTAATTGGGCATTGATTTTAGATCTATCTCCATACATCTTAAAACCCAAATTGTGTTTGGAGGATTAATTTGATAGCTAGGTTCACTTATGATAACACACCTACTTCATTCTCAATGAGTAGTATGTCATCAACATAAAATGTCAAGAAAGTAAGAGCACTCCCACTTATCTTGTTGAATACACAAGGCTCCTCTTCGTTTTAACGAAGTCATAAGATTTAATCTCATTAAACCTTATATATGATCTATGGGAAGTTTTACTTCAGTCCCATAAATGAACTTATTACACACTCTTCTTGGATGTTATTGGGACTTGATTCCCTATAGTTGTATCATATACACCTATTCCTCAAAATACTTTAGAGGAATACTATATTAACATCCAATTAGCTTATCTCATAATCATAGAGTGTAACAATCAAAATCTGAATGGATTAATCTATGGAATAGGTAAAAGATCTCATCATAGTCAACCATTTGACTTCAATGATATCATTTTCAACTATTCTCACCTTTGAAGGTATCTACCTTCTAATCCACTCCAATCTATTCTTTAGTGATCCATTTATTCCTTATGGATACTATATCCTTAGGTGGATCTATCAAGTTCTAAACTTGATTAGAATTGATAAAGTTTATATCGGATTTTATTCTCTTTTCCCATTAATGAATCAATATCTCATATTAGTTCTATATAGATCCTAGGATCAATATCCTTATTATCTTATGCCTCATTTCATCTATCAGAGATATGTCTCACATATCTCTTAGGTAGAATGGACACAAGTAAAGACCTATCATTAGTCCTTGTGTAATTATTAACTAGCACCTTAATAGAAGTGTTATTGGGTTGTGGGACTGGAACATCTTCCATATATACCTTGCTCCCACTATCTTTCTTAAGAAGGAACTTTTCCTTTAGAAATATAGTGAACTGAGCAACACATACCCTTATACATAAGGGTCGTATATTTAATATCCAAAAGTTTCCTTAGGATATCCCACAAGCAACACTTCATAGTCTTATATTCCAACTTGTTAGAGTTATACTTCTTCACCAGGTCGGACATTCCGAAACCTTATCTTGCTTAAGGTCAAGTTTTAACCCCTTTTCCATATCCTATATGGAATAATCAGAACAGACTTAGAAGGTACCTATTAAGAACAAGTGGTTATAATGAGTACTTAGCCAAATTAGACAAGAGGAATTTTGCAAAGCTTGTCATTGTTCATATTATGTCTTACATAATATGACTTCTCATTTTAGCTACTCAATTAAGCTAAAATGTGTAAAGAGGTGTCCATTAGATTCTATTATCCTTCTATTATATGTAAATTATGTACTTAAGTATTCCCCTTCTTGATCTCATCAAAGAGTTCTAATACTCTTTCTATTAGTATCTCTACTTCATTCTTAATCTCAAATAATTTCTCAAAGGTCTTAGTTTTGTACTTCATAAAGTACATGTTTCCAAACCCAGAGACATCATCTTTGAAATAATGAAGTAGAAATATTCTTCTTTAGCCTTACTAGATATGGGCTAACATACATCTAAATGTACGAGTTCTAATAACTCATTAACCCATTCTCCATGTCTATATAAAGCTAAAGTGTAGATTGATCTAAATCAACCCATTTCCTCTTAAAAGGAATATTCACACATAACATGAGAGCTAACATATCAAATATGATTAAACAATTCATTAAGCTCCCACTGGCAAACACTTTGCCATTCAATCTATTAGAACATCTATCAATTCCATAGCTTAGAATAAATCAACATTTATTCAAGTAGGAAATCATATAAAGTTCTTGTAGAAGGATATAATAGCAATCTTAATTATTAAGACATCTCTATAAGGCTATTAAAGAATTGTACCTCCCACTAATAATGATGCAACTTTTGCACCATCTCATATGTAGATCAACATCTTCTTTATTAAGTCTTCATTTACTTATCATCTACAACTCCTTGTAGATATAAGATACATATCTGGTATCTCATACCATTAGATACATCCACAGTATATAATATTATGATATACACATATAGTATCTAATACTATTAAGTGTATATTTAAAACAAGAAAGTCCCAATGACTTGGATACATGAAGCTTCTCAAGCTCCACCTTTGCATTATAGACAAAAACACTTTGTACTTTCTCTTCCACTTATCATCCTCATGACAGTGTAAGAATCCTGTCTTTTTCTGGCGTTATTATCTTGTCCACCTTCTTTTACTATTAACTCTCTCATATTTTATCTAATGATTTTACTTCTTACTATTGGTCTCACCAACAAGAAGTAATTAAGATGTATTGTTGATCTAAGTTGCCCTTTAGTTAACACATCAATATGAGCCATGATGGATCTCATATCCATCTATCCATGTTGTCTCTATAATTATGTCTCATAGAGACTAACATCTAGTTTAAGGCAAACAATGCATCTTGTCTATGAGATAAGATCTTATCTTTCTTTCATATCACTAGATAATTTAGGAGATACCTACTTCTCAAGTAGAATAGTTAATTGGTCAACTATGAGACCAATTCTCTTAGTTCTAAACCAGTCTAAGAAGTGTGATCCATTAAGCTATATGGCATCTAATATGTCATACTAATGGTGGTTTATTATCGTATTCTACAACTGAGATATAATTTTATCAATATAACATTGCAGATATTCATTAAAATTAAGATATGGTCTTTTATCCTAATTTATGCTCCCACTAATTTTCGACGAATTTGCATAACCCTCATTATCCAAAGACGGGATATCACGATGAAATCCTAGTGGGGACTAAGACCCTATTAACTTTATGGTGATGACCTTGTGGTAGCACAACAAATCACCCCATACTTAATAGGTAGGCAACTATTGCCAGTTGTAACTCTTGCAACTCTTAGTCATTTAGCCTCTAAAGTTATGGCCTTGTGGTAGCACAACAAGCCATATACTCTAGTTAGGTCAAACCCGCTTGTTACGTTATGAGAATGCCTTAGCCATGATCACCAATCCCTTGCTGAATGAGTCTTGTGGTAGCACAACAAACCCATCCAATCTAAGATTGGCTCATCAAGACCATAACAACGGAAGGCTACGTGAGTCATTCTTAATGTCACACGTTTATCAACCTAATTATGACAAGGAGGGATTTTATTTTAGTCTCATCAATAATATGTGCTAAGTATATGTAATACCTTTGGAATATCATATATCTAAGGTATAAAAGATAGCACACAACCACATATCAAATATGCACAAAATCAGGTGATCATGGACTTAACCCTAAGCATGCACCTAAGGCACCCCTATAGGTGCAAATCCTTGCTTCAGATGCTTGAGTTGGCATGCTCCCACTTCATAAGGGTGCTTCTCCAAGTGGTCCCACTCTCCAACCTTCCACGAACCGGCTTCTAACTCTTACAAGCGGCTTAAGGGTATGCAGACCCACAAATGTACATAACTCAATAAGAAACCTTGGTTTTAACCAAGGGGAGCACATTAATGGAGGGAGGTAGAATGTACAATCAGATTGTATAGAGAGAGAGAGGAGGCACACGCAGGCCACATTTAATAACATAACCAACATAATTAAAAGCAATCACAAGCCAAGCACAATTAAGTCCATGATCACCTCCATACACACACTAACATTCATCACATGAACATAGAGCGCATACGTGATAATTATATGAGATATATCATATATATCAACATAAAATTATATAATTTATTTTGAAATTATCAATTTCATGCATGTCGAAATTTTCATGAAATAAATAACATGAAAATAACAGGACAACAACATATAAACAATTTATATGAAATGAACATACAAAAGTAAACTATTTAGAACATTCATGCATTCCAAATACTGTGCAAGGTCAAAAATTAATGTCCCAATTTATATTCTGTAAAATCTCATTTTACAGAATTAATTAAGACACTAATAATTTAAGTTAAACCTTTAAAACAATTTTAAAATTTAACCATGAGTGAATCTATGTAAATAGAACTAAACATCATCTAACATGTCATTAAACACTTTAAAACATGTTACATAATATTATAGAATTTTTCAGAATTTTTATGGAATTTTCTGGCAATTTTTCGGAATTTTCTATGATTTTAAATACTTTAAAAGCATATAAAGAGTGTCTGGCGCAATGCGCCGCACATGGCGGCGCACTGCGCCCGTCCGGCGTGCGCCGGTCCTCCAGCGGGTGTGTGCCGACCGCCGGTGCGCCGGCGCGTGCGCCGACCGACTGCGCGTAATAGCACTGTACATCCGTGAGAGAATCCATCCTGTAGAATCGGATTTATCTCCTTATCCCGGACTCCGAAAAATCCGAAAAAATATGCGTTGGAATCCTTATCGAATAAGGAATCCAAAACAGTCGGCCTCTTATCCAGTAAAAATCTCAGTCGACCGAAAAATGAGGAGGAAGAGGCGGCGGTCACCCAAATTCCGTAGCAGAAATCTCAATTTTGTAACGAGGATAACTCTTTATCCAGGAAGAAAAATATTCTACAAAAATACAATTTAGAATTATCATCATATGAAGTTTCCAAATATGTATATATCCCTTCAGAGAAAAATTCTCTATCAACGGGAAATCAGGAAGAAACTAGTCCGCGCCGCCAGACTCCGCAGAACCCTAGTTCGTCGGAAAACTAAAAAATTCTCATCCTCCGCCGTCGTTAAAACTGTATATCAAAGGTAAAGGCTAGGTAATAATATTACCCATCTCCTAAACCCTTTCCAAGCCTCAATTTCTTCTATGGACGGAGATTTTACAAAATCCCCAAATCCGGGTGTCGGTTCGGGCATGACAGAAACACCAACTTTTGAGGCTTCTCCCGAACACTACAGATATCCAAACTTCAAACGGTTTAAGGAGTTGGAAAGCCCTATATCACAAGATTCTACCAAGGCCAACCAATATTTTATCTGAGTCATACACAGAATATGGTGGCCTCGTAAAAACAGACGTTTGCACAGATTCGGGAACACATAAATAACATGAAATAATGTCGATTCGACGTCGGTTTCGACCGAGACTTGAACCGGGCTCTGATACCACTGTAAGGAATCGTCCATTAAAATTTGGTGCAGCGTAAGCGACGATTCCTATGGGTTCCTTTAGAATCCGTCTCAATCAGAACCGAACGACGAAAATGGAAAACCGATCAAATCGGGTTCGAATATACCTGATAGAGATTCATATAATCCCATGGAGAGGAAGGAGATGAGCTTATTAAGTTATAAAAACCGTTCAAGCGTCCGGTCTCTAGCAGTATCCACACGAACTTCATCCACAGCAGGTTCTCCCTTCGCGCCGGCCTCGAGAACTCTTCCCGAACGGAGCTCCATCGACCATGGACACCTTCTAGAGAGAGGAGGAGGTAGGGAGGAGGCTTGGGACGTGGTTTTCACCCTTGGCTTGATGGGGTTTGGCTGAAACCATTATTATTTATAGAGAATTATGGAATTTTTCATAAAAATCCAAAATCTCTATAAATTATGTCCTTGCCCCTGTACTTGTGGATAAGTCCTTTTGTGTGTGACCCACTAGGCCCAATAACCTATTTGGTTGAGGCCTAAATAAAATAGAAAAATTCTATTTAATTTTAATTAAATCCGTTATCCGATAACAGATTAATCGGCCTACCGATCATGAAGGGTACAAGCCACATCCCATGATCCCAAATGGCTATGGGGATAATTTCATCTCCATTGAGCCTTTCCATCATCAGTTACCACATGGATATAAACCCTCATCCATCCAATGTCCCGGTCGGAAAGGAGTACGGCATCGATCGTCAACTCCTTAGTGTACCGACCTATAGATCTGTACTCGAATTGGATCAATTGGAAAACTCCTTTTTCCAATTATCCTATCTACCCTGGCCAGGGATTTAGAGTACTATCCCATAGGACATTCACTCTCACTTACCGAGAGTGGACGATCCCTTGTTGTCCGCTCAATTGCCTCCATCGGATTTTGCTTGTACCCGATCTAGTGCTATATAGGTCCGTCTAAATTGTGATCCATAAGTCAATGGTCAAAGCACAAGTTCCACCCAACAAGGCATCTTTGGCGACTCAGTCAAAGGTTCAACCATGCAACCGTGATGATAGAAGACCCCGATAGATGCTTTCGGTAAGATACCATTCGGGGTTTCTAATTCGGTCAGTTCAGTGAACTCATTCAACTAATGAGCACCTGCATGTGTATCTCAGTGTCTCCACACTAATGACCAATGAGATCGGTCATCCTCATCACATGATAAGATATCACATACACTAGTCTATCCGGATCCTTGATGTCCCGTCTCAAGTATCCTATGACTAGGAACATTTAGATCAAATACCT
Organism: Cryptocoryne crispatula var. balansae; assembly: GCA_036172225.1. Taxonomy (NCBI): domain Eukaryota; kingdom Viridiplantae; phylum Streptophyta; class Magnoliopsida; order Alismatales; family Araceae; genus Cryptocoryne; species Cryptocoryne crispatula. The sequence goes on along the minus strand of CM069930.1, from coordinate 30,607,272 downwards.
CTAGATGATCAATCTCATTATCATGATCTCATCATGATTTAATCATCATTGTATTTGATCAAGGACTTCATTATGATATTCGCTTCTAATAAGAGCTTATAATGAAGATTTTCCTAATTAACTGAATAAGATATTTCTAGAAATGTCGAATCATATCATATATGATTGGCTTGTAGGGCATACATTTCTATCAGATTCCATTAACATTAAATAAGATATTACAAGAAATGTTAAACCATATCACATATGATTGACTTGTAGAGCATATATTTCTATCAATCTCCCACTTGCAATAAAGTCAATCACCCACATGTCTGATCTCCATCAGCTTAAGGTGACATTTAAACACACTTTGAGTCAGAGCCTTAGTTAGTGGATCTGCAATGTTTTTAGTTTAAGATACTATATCTTTAATCATATCTTTTTGAGTTGCAACCACTCTGATCAAGTTGTATTGCCACAGAAGTGTTTAAACTTCTGATGAGACAAAGGCTCCACTACATAAGTAATGATCCATCATTTTTACAAAATAATGGTACAGTATCATAAATCTTAGGAACAACTCCCTAAAATAAGATGAACTTCTTTATCTAGACTACTTCATATGCAGTTGGCAACAATTATAATTTGGAAACTCCATAGTATCTATAGCATGGAACTTTTCTATCTCACTGCACCACCATCCATGTAAACATGTACCCTAAAGTTATCTAACTATTAGTCATATTGAACTAGAAGCTTAAGTCTAACTCAAAACTCCAGTCCTATCCTCTATACTAGAAATGCATCATTGAAACTTCTCAAGTACTTAAGTATATACTTATTAACTATCCAATGACTCTCACTTGAATTTGCCTGATGATTACTCATAACACTTAGGGTGTAAATCATATAAGGCTATTTATATAGTATACATGATAGATCCTATGACTATGGCATAAGAGACTATACTCATATATTTCATCTCTCTTTAAAAGAGATAAACTCTGTATCTCATAGGCAAGTCACCTATATAGGAGTTTCCATGCCAAACACTTTGACTATGTTGTTTATGTACAACAAATGGGTCAAGCCAAGCATTCCTCTTAGATCTATCTCCATAGACCTAAATTCTTAGAAATCTTCTCCTAGAATAATTATGGAGGATATATTTTATAGCTAGGCTTCACGGCTGATAACATACCAACATCATTCATAATGAGTAGTACATAATCTATATAAAATGTCTAGAATACAATAGCACTCCCACTAGCATCCTTATGTACACAAGGTTCTTCTTCATTCTAAATGAAGTCATAAGATTAAATCTTATATTCTAATATTCAGAATGTTGTTTTAGTCCATGGATAGACATTAACAATAGGTACACTTTCTTCGGATGTTTTGGGACTCACATCCCTTAAGTTGTATCCTATACAACAGAGGTTGTATCATATAGACGTCCCCTTAAATTTCACCATTGGAGAAATATTATCTTAACATCCTAATTGACATATCTCATAGTCATAGTATGTACCAATAAACTCTAAATGGATTGAATTATAGCAATGGTTAAAAGATATCACCATAGTCAACTCCTTAACTTAGATGATGCCTTTTCAATCATCCATGCCTTGATGGTCTCACCTTCAAATTCACTCCTATCTATCCTTTCCATTTACATTTACACCTAATGGGTACTCTACCCTAGGTGGATCTACCAAGTTCCAAACTTGGTTGAAATATATGAATATTATTATAGATTTTATTGTCTCCTCCTTTTTGGAATCAATATCTAATATTGCCCTTTCATAGGTCTTTGGATCAACATCCTCGCTTTATTGTGCTTATCTTTTTCCATCAAAGATACATCTCACATATCTACAAAGCTGAATTAGCACAATTAAATACCAATGATGTGTGTTATTATTAATTAGTACCTTAATAGAAGTGTTTTTAGGTTGTGGGTCTAAAACCCCTTCTAGAAATTCTTTGCTCCTACTATTTTTCTCAAGGAGGAACTCTTCTTCTAAGAATACAGTAAGCTGAGCAACACATACCCTTTATCTGATAATGTGGTATATTTAAATATCTTTTAGTTTTCTTAGGATATCCCACAAGTCTACACTTCCTATCTTATATTATAATTATTATGGGTTATACATCTTCATCATGGTCGGACATTCCGAAATCTTAACTAGCTTAAGATCAAGCATTAACCCCTTTTATCATATCATGTATGGAATAATCAGAATAAATTTAGAAGGTACCAATATAGAGTGGTTATATTGAGTGCTTAGTCCTAAATAGACAAGGAATATATTGCAAAACTTGTTATTACTTGTGTCTCACACATAACACAATCACCCTTGTTTCTACTACTCAAGTAATCTAAGGGATATAGGGAGATGTCCATTAAGATAAAGTTGAATTATCCTTCAAATGATGTGTGAATCTAGTACTTGAGTATTTCACTCCTTGATTTAACCTTAGACAATTTCTCAAAGCATCATATTTGCACTTCACAAGCACACATATCTATGTCTAGAGAAATTATATATTAAAGATGAAGTAAAAATGTCCATCTTTAGCCTTAATAGACACAAACCAACACACATCTAAATGTACGAATTCTAGTAACTCCTTGATCCACTCTCCATTTCTAGTAAATAGATAGTTAGTTATTTTTAATGAGATAAGATTCATATATGGTTAATAATTCAAAATCATTTTCCATCCATATGGAACTACTTATGTCTTTTCTCATTAATATGACCATGTCTATGTTAAGCTAAAAAAATAGATTGATCTATATCAACCCACTTCCTCCTAAGAGGAGCATTCACACATACCATAAGAGCTTCCATATTTTATATGAGTAAATTATTTACTAAGCTCCCACTAGCAAACATTTTGCCATTTATAATCTTAGAACATTATCATTTCCTTAACTCAAAATAAATCAATATTTATTTAAGTAGGAAATATCGATAATGTTCAAATAGAAGGATAAAACCAATAATCTTCAAGAAAAGGACACCCCCAAAAGACTAATAAAGAGTTGTACCTCCCACAATCAATGATACAAGTCTTACATAATTTGTATATGTAGGTTAATATTTATATATCAAGCCTTCATTTATTTGTCATTATCAGCAACTTTTGCTAATATAAGATGCATATCCTGTATCTCATACCAAGAGATGCATATATAACATCTTATAGAAGATATGTATATATAATATCTTATACAAAATATACATATTTGGTATGTAATACCAAAAGACATGTTTAGCATCCTATACTATGATACACACAAATCATATCTTATACTTGATGTGTATATATGTATGACAAGTAAGTCAATGACTAAGATGCCAGAAGCTTCTTAAGTTCCTCTTTCAATATACTTTGCATCATTTCCACCAATCATCATCATGATAGTAGAAGAGCAATCTTATGTCTTATTTGAGCTTAATATTCTTGACCAACTTCTTGACCTTTAACTATGCCTTCATTTTCTCATCTAATGATCTTATTTCTTTTCATTGGTCTTACCAACAAAAAGTATTGAAGATGTATTGATATTTTAATCATGACTTAAATTTGCTCATCACTATGAACCATGATAGATCTCATATTCATTTGTCTATGTTGCCTCTAGACTTTATATGAAAACTAACATTTAGTGTAAGGCAAACAATACTTCTTTCTAATGAGATGAAGATCTCATCTTCTCTTACTACATTAAATGAATAGTAGGCACCCACTTCCCAAGTAGGTTAGTTACATGGTCAACCATGAGAACACTTCTCATGTTTCTAAACCAGTCAAGAAAGTTATTATAAATGAGACTAATGACTTCAAGTATGCAAGATAGCTGGTGGTTAAGAATCTAATTCTATAACGGTGATATAATTCTACTTGGAAAATATTGTAAACATTCAAAATAAATTAAGATATGGTCTTTTATCCTAATTTATGCTCTCACTGATTTCGACGAATTTGCATAACCCTCATTATGCAAAAACGGGATAACACAATGATATCCTAGTGGGAACTAAGACCCTATTAACCTTATGGTGATGACCTTGTGGAAAACACAATAAGTCATATACTCTAGTTAGGTCAAATCCGCTTGTTACGTTATAGGTATGGATTGTCAACATAGCCCTTGTGGGAAACACAACAAGACCATGCCAATGGTCCACCCTAAGGTTCAGCTTTAAGCCTTAGCCACGATCACCAATCCCTTGCTGAGTGAGCCTTGTGGGAAACACAACAAACTCACCCAATTTAAGATTGGCTCATCGAGTCCATAACAACAGAAGGCTACATGGGTCATTCTTAATGTCCCAAGCTTATCAACCTAATTTAAATGAGGAGGGGTTTTTATTTTACTCTCATCATAGTATGTGCTACATATATATATATGTATACCTTTGAATATATATATGTATACCTTTGAATAGCATATATCTAAGATATCTAGCACACACATACATATCAAATATGCAAAATTTAAATAGATGATCATGGACTTTCATCTCATTAATGCATGACCGGAGCTAGATCAGTATGCATTAAAGGATTCAACATCCTATGCCAATGTTGACACGTCATCATGCCTTGAATAACTCTTCTCCTTGTATCCCGCTCTCTCCTCCACCTTGATCAATCTTCTTGTCATCACAAGAACATTAAGGGTACGCAGACTAATAAATGTACATTAATCAAATAAGAAACCTTGATCTTAATCAAGGGGAGTACATATTAGAGGGAGGTAGAATATACAATCAGAATTGATAAGAGAAAAGATTAGGCACGCAGACCCTCAATTACATGCCAACATCAAAGAAGTATCATCACATGACACACATTCTAAGTCCATGATCATCCAAGCATTCATACTTACATACCATCACATGAGCAAAATGCGACTACGTGGTAATAATATGATATAACTATTATATCATAAAAATATACATCATATGTTTTAAAATTCTCAATTTCATGCTTGTCAAATTATTCGTGAAGTAAATAACATGAAATAACCATATAAACAATTTGTATGATGCATACATGCAACTCCAAACAATTTGTATAATACATGTACTCCTAAAAATGTATAAAGTGCCAAATAAATATCCTAATCATCATTCTGAGAAATCATATTTTACAGAATTAATTTAGACATTAATTTCACAAGTTAAGTCATCAAAACATTTTAAAAAAACATAACAATGAATGAATCTATGACAATGGGGCTTAAAACCACATAAAATATAATCAAACACTTTGATAATCTATTATATGATATTCTAGAATTTTTCACAAATTTTATAGATTTTATTTTGGCATTTTGTGAATTTCTTGTTGATTTAAAACAATTTTAAATCAAACAAAACAGGCATTGGCGCATTGCACCACCCTACCTATGCAGTTGGTGCGTTGGCCGTGTGCCACAGGTGCAGGCGCATAGGACCGTCCCATGCATCGCAGGTGCATGAGCTGCCGCGCGTGAGTGGCCGTCCAAAATATTTTTATATAAACAAGCGCGCAGCATGCCAACCGCGCGCGGCACGTCCGCGATCAAACCACATTGACTAGTACCAATGGATCCTGTTATCGGGTCCTGACCATCGTCTTCCCCGCTCGATAAGCAACGTGAACAGTAACCGCGAAAGAGGACTTTTAAGACCTTCTTAAATATGGAATTCCCAGCTTCCAAAAAATCTCCAAAAATAGTAGATCAATTCTAAATCGAACAAGGAATCCAAAAATGCCACTTTCCTTCCATGAAAAAAATCCCAATAAATGGGAAAATAGGAAAGAAGTTCCACCGGCCCTAGAGCTTCACCTCACCGAAAATACTCTCGATCGACCTTTGATAATGCCGTTAAAAGCCAAAGAACAATGGAAAACTCTTGGTAATCACATTACTTATCTTCTAGGTCATCTATAAGACATCAAATGTCTTCTAGGAAGAAGAACACAAGAAATCCCCAAATTGAACTAGTAAATTCTGTAAAACAAAATCACCATCTTTCGAACCTTCTACCGTACTCTCCGGTGGTCCAAAATTTTATTGGTTTATGGCATTGGAAAGTCCTTTGTCACGAGATTCATCCTAGAGTAACCAATCTACAAACCATATCCCATACGACTTATGGCTCTCTGTTAAGATGGATGCTTGTATAGATTTAGGAAAACACGAAACATTTGAAATGACATCGAATTAGAACGAGACTTCAACCTAGCTTTGATACCATTATTAGGAATCGGTCCAATATGATTGGCATAGTGTAAAATTTCTGATTCCACGTATATCATTGTTTTGGTCTCGATCGGAACCGAACAACATCGCGTAAACTGGTATTCGAAATGATTTCGACCACGTACCTTTGTGTGATTCAAACAATTCCTATAGAACAGAGAAGATTGAGCGTTCTCACGCTCTCCAAGCCGCTCAAGAGTATAGCCTCTAGTCGTATCCACATGAACCACCTTCGAAGTCGAGTTCTCCTTCGTGCCAGCGTCGACCACTCATTCTAAATGAAACTGCACAATCGAATGGCGGCTACTGGGGTGGGAGATGGCGAAGGAGGGTGGCTAGGGCACAGAGAGCTCCCTTGGCTTGATAGGGTTTACGCTCGCATCGCTATTATTTATAGAACGTAGAGTTTTTCACAAAAATCCCTCCTTGTTCTATAAATTAACTTAAGCTCCCAAACATACGGATTAGTCCTTTTGTGTGTGACCTCCTTGGCCCAAGAGCCCATTTGGTTGAGGCCTGATTAAAAGAACAACTTCTTTTAAATTAAATCTATTATCTCATAATAGATTTAATGGCCTACTAATCATAAAGGGTACAAGCCACATCATATGATCCCAAATAGCTTTGGGGATGAACTCCTCTCCAAAGAGCCTTTCCATCATCGGTTACCACACCAATATAAATCTTTGTTCATTCAATGTCCCGATTAAATAGAAGTACGACATTGACTGTCAACTCTTAAATATATCGAGACTATGAAATCTTGTACTCGCAATTGGATCAATTGGAAAACCCTTTTCCAATTATCCTATATACCTTGGTCAAGAATTTAGAGTACTATCCATAGGTCATTCTCTCTCTCCTACTGAGAGTGGACGATCCCCTATTGTCTGCTCAATTACCTCCACTGAGTTTCCCATATACCCAATCCATTAACTAAACATGACCACAATATTAAGTGATCCATAAGTTAATAGTCAAAGTACGTGGTACACCCGGTAAGACATCTTTGACGACTTAGGTCAAAGATCCAACCGTGCAACCATAATGACAGAATACCCTGATCGATAGTTCGGTAAGATATCATTTAGAGATTCTATACTAATCAGTTCAATGAACTCATTTCTCTAATGAGCACCTATACATGTATCTAAGTGTCCCCACTCTGATGACCAATGAGATCGGTCATCTTCATCATATGAGGAGATGCCATAAACACTAGTCTTATAGAATTCTTGATGTCCTATCTCGTGTTGGGAATCGGTCCAATCAGATTGGCGCAGTGGAATAATTCGATTCCATGTATATCATTGTCTTGGTCTCGATCGAAACCGAACGACGTCGATAAAACCGATATTCGAAACAATTTCGAACACGTACCTTTGCGGGATTCAAATAATCCCTAAAGAATGGAGAAGATCGAGCATTCTCATGCTCGTTTACTCACTCAAGTGTGCAGCCTTTAGTCGTATCCACACGAGCCGCCTCTGTAGTCGGGTTCTTCTTCGCGTCGGACCTTCCGACACGCCCCTGATGAAGTCCCATCGACCCTCGACGGCCTATAGCATAAGAAAACATGAAGGAGAGAGGTAGGGACGAATTTTGCAGCCCTTGGCCGGTGGGGCTCATGCTCAATTCGCTATTATATAGAGAATTTGGAGTTTTTCACAAAAACCCCTACTTTCTCTATATTTACACCCTTGCCCCCAAACTTATGGATTAGCCCTTATGTGTGTGACCTACTAGGCCCAATAGCCCATTTGGTTGAGGCCTAATTAAAAGGACAACTTCTTTTAAATTAAATCTATTATCTCATAATAGATTTAACGGCCTACCGATCATAAAGGGTACAAGCCACATCCTATGATCCCAAACGGCTTCGGGGATAAACTCCTCTCCAAAGAGCCTTTCCATCATCAGTTACCACACGGATATAAAACTTCGTCCATCCAATGTCCTAGTCGGATAGTATTACGGCATTGACTGTCAACTCCTAAATATACCGACACTATGGAATCTTGTACTCGTAATTAGATCAATTGGAAAACTCTTTTCCAATTATCCTATCTACCTTGGCCAAGGATTTAGAGTACTATCCATAGAACATTCTCTCTCTCCTACCGAGAGTGGACGATCCCCTATTGTCCGCTCAATTGCCTCCACCGGGTTTCTCATATACCCAATCCATTAACTATAAAAGACCACAATACTAAGTGATCTATAAGTCAATAGTCAAAGTACATGGTACGCCCGGCAAGACATCTTTGTCGACTCAGGTCAAAGATCCAACCGTGCAACCGTGATGATAGAATACCCTGATCGACAGTTCGGTAAGATACCATTCAGGGATTCTATACTGGTCAGTTCAGTGAACTCATTCCTCTAATGAGTACCTGTACATGTATCTCAGTGTCCCCACACTGATTACCAATGAGATCAGTCATTCTCATCATATGAGAAGATATCATATACACTAGTCTTACTGGATCCTTGATATCCCGTCTCAAAGATCCTACGACTAGGAACATTTAGAGTACATGCTTCTAGACGATTGATATCATTATCATGATCTCATCATGATTCAATCATCATTGCATGCAACCTAGGACTTCATTACGCTAGACGCATCTAGATAGTGCAAGTAATGAAGATTATGACATTTATACTGAATAAGATATTTCAAGAAATGTAAAATCATATCACATATGATTGGCTTGTAAGGCATACATTTCTATCATCTCGAAGATCCTATGACTATGAACATTTAGAGTACTTGCTTCTAAATAATTGATTTCGTTATCATAATCTCATTATGATTCAATCATCATTGCATTCAACTAGGACTTCATTACGATAGACACATCTAGATTGTGCAAGTAACGAAGATAATTCCATTAATATTGAATAAGATATTACAAAAAATGTTAAACCATATCACATATGATTGACTTGTAGGGCATACATTTCTATCAAAATTCGCTTGGTTTGGCCAACAAGCCTTTCACCCTGTAGCTTTCAGAGCATGGAATCAAGGACCTAAGCTAACTATAATTGGTTGACCGATATTTGCCAAAAGAGATTTTTCGGTTGGAAGGCAAATATCTTATCACCTACGAGTAGAACAACCTTGATAAAATCTACCTTTAACCAATTGCTTATGCATGTTATGTCCATGAAGAGATTACTTAAGGGGGTGATAAAAAAACTTGATGTGTATTAAAATTCATTCTGGTGGGGCCAAAACCAAAGTGGTAGTAAGAGAATTCACTTATGCAACTGGAACTCTATTAAAAGACCTAAGCTTAGAGGTGGCTTGGGTATAAAGGATTTTACCACTATGAACTATGCTTTACTTCTGAAGCTTGCTTGGAATTTTATTCATGACACTCACAAACTTTGGGTTCAAATAATGCAAGAAGGCTGCTAAACAGGGCTTGTATTTGGAAAGTCAAAGAATGATCAATGATCAACATCTGGGGCCAACATTGGATAATTGATAGAAAGGGCCCTCCAATTCTTAATAGTACATCTGCTATGAAGCCCCTATTAGTTAAAGAGCTTATCCTTAATGGTGCTTGGAACAGGGATCTCCTTGATTACTACTTTGATAACACCTCTGTTGTCAGAATTTTTCAAACTCCAATTCACTGTGCCGACATTCCTGAAGGATTAGTTTGGCCTTTCACCCAAAATGGCATTCTAAATATTAAGTCCGCTTACACCTTTCCATAGGAAATTGATGTACCTCGTGGACCTTCGGATATTAACCTTTGAAGGCATCTCAGACTCCAAAAATGAGTTGGAACTCTGGAGCTTCTAGGCGAGGAGAGATGACAAGTTGAAATGAAAGAATCTTACTTTTGAGGGGTATTTATAGAGTATAAAAATATAAAAATTGTAGAAATTTGGAAAATTCACTCAGGATTCAGGAAATAAAGCCGATCGTGAAGTCACCAAAAGAATTTCAATCCGATGCTCGGTTTGCCCTGAAAAATTTTCTACAGAAAATTTCGCTCTTAATTTCTACCAAAAATCCCTCTTTTCACATAACTTTGAATGTCTCAAGTTCTAAAAAAGCTAGACATATCACTACTTTTTATCATCATTAGCAAACTTTTGGGGGGTTACAGGAGAAAATTCTATGCATTTCTTAGCCAGAAATGGTTAAAATTGTATTTTTTTAGGTCCAAAATTGACAAAAATAGTGAAAATTTTAGAAGACGCTTTGTTGTTCAGAAAATCAAGCTGATCAAGAAGTCACTGAAAGAAAATTCATCGGATTCATGATTTGCTCTAAAACATTAGTTGAATAAAAAAGACACTTTAAAATCTATAAAAAAATACTTCATTTCATATTAAGAAACTTCCATAGAGTTGAAAAATAACAAGGCAAATTCATCATAATTGTCAACACTTATCTCTATTTTTTTGAGACAAAATGAATTTTCATTGAATTTTCACTCAAACTTACTATATAAAATTCATTGTTTATTCTAAAATAACAAAAATTTTCTGACAAATAAGAACAAGAAAGAGGACATTCAGGTAAACAAAAGCCTCAGCTTGGAGATGTAATGATTCTTTTGATCAGAGTCTTCCTCGATCAAGAGACCCAGGCGGCACACCCGACTCGTCTCCCACAAGACGACTGCTGAAATCGCCTCCTCCTTGTCGTTCGCAGAACCAAGATGCCTACCCTTGATGGGTGGCAGGTGGGACAACTTGGGCAACTCATGGCAAGGCAAGCCGATCTGAGAATGGCAGCAATGGGCTGAACCAGTAATTAAGCAGGTCCACAACGGGTGCAAAGCACACCTGGAAAACCTTCTGCATCATGGCAATAGAAGAGTGTAGGGAGCCAAAACGGTTCATGGAGGCAAAACGCGCACACCACTCTGGTCTTTTCTTCATTGAAGCACACCTGTTAGCAACCCTCTCGCCGAAGCCGAGCGTAGCAACGTATGGGGACAAGGGGCTACGGTGAAAGAGCCATGATCTGGTAGTCACCTCATCGTCCAGATCAAACTTAAAGTGAAGATCAGACCAGCAAGCCAGTAGGAGAGCACTGCCATAGGGAGGATGGCCCACACAAGCTGCGGAAAGTCTGCAGTATAAGAAGCCGAGAACCGAAGGACCGAGCCGTGCACCATTCCAGATGCCGTTGATGTAGGAAAGTTGATCAGGCTCTAGGAAGCCATCCTCCGTAGGGAACAAGAACACTTTGGCAAGGCAAACTGCGAATCCTTTCGCACCTCATAGAATCCGGTCCTCGTCCAGACCAAGAGCCGTCAAAAGAGAAATCGTCCAAGCTGCCAATTTGAGAATACTGATTTGCTTGCCGGCCAACAAGGAACCAATCTGCCCAGCCTCGATGAAATCCTACAGGAACTCCAAGCTGGACAGTGACCTAGAAGGGATGAACATAGCATTAGTTTCTCCCTTCCGAGTCCGGGGAAGGCCAAGAAGGAGCTCTGCCTCCTCAAGAAAAATTGTACACTCGAAGCTGCTAAACATGAATATGTGGGTGTCGGGATGCCACATCTCAACAAGAGCCCCCATCAAGCCGAAGTTGAGTGAATAGCCAAAATATTGCTTAGCATGGATTAAGAGTCCGGTCAAGCCCTAGTCTCGAAGGGTCGCTCTAACCGACAAACCGAGGACGTCAAGCAAGTTGGTAAGCCAAGGAGAAGAGCAATACCAGCGAGGCCCTGGGAAGTTTGGGTAATCCTACCCCAAAATAGGAGATAAGAGTGAAGAGCATTAAAGAAAAGAAAAAAAATGGATGTGAAAGCTAAAATTGGCAGCAAACTCACCAAGTTGGCACCGATTCTAGCCTTAAATGACCCTGGATGCTTGAAATACCTCAAACCAAGTCAACACGCTGTTTCTTAAAAGGAGGAGCTATACTAGGTGTTGGTAAGATGCCCAGGTCATCCTATGGGGTGTTTATATAGGGTGGATCGGTCCCGGTTTGAACCAAAATCGGATCCGAATAAAAAATGGAAACTGGGATTGAATGTGCCTCCGAAGTGGGGGTGTGGTGGCCACGCCTCTGATCCAAGGGTGCGTAGGCCATGCCCCCAAACTGAGGGTGTGGTGATAGCAACCTCGTTTCAAGGGCGCGTTCGATTAAATTAATGAGAAATCAATAAAAAATTTAAAAAATTTATAAAAATTCAAGAAAATTGTGAAAAATTTGATAAATCAAGTTGATTCATGTTTTGTATTTTTTAAGGCCAAGTGGACATCATTGTCCCTTCGGAGCTAACATTTTTTATGAATGTCAAGAATTGCTCATGGAAACGGAAGAATGAACATAGGAAACCCCCATGAGAAGCCGACTAACATATAAGTCGTTAGTCAAATATTGTTATTTATTTCATATTGTTGAAGACTATAGGTGTGAAGATGACCAGACCTGAGATCCCCTTCATCAAAATCTACGACGGTCCAGTCATCCTTCGTGTTTGTGGATAAGTCAAAAGTGTGCAGTGAGAGATGATGGTTCCCGACTGGGTATCTTGACCTCACAAACAATCTATATCTTCAACTAATTGTTAAGTAAATCCAGTTTTTATTGTTTTTGAGCTCAGCATGCATCATGTAGTATTAATCTCATTGCATTTTGCATTGTCATTGCATACATCTCATCATGATCATCACCTTCTCGCCATGATCTCTGAATCCCATCGAGTGCACACTCCATCATTTGTCTCAATTCTGATCCTTTCAATATCCCACCATGTTCGTTAATCCCACTGTATCCGTGTTCGTTAATCCCATCGTGTCCAACATCTATCATAATCACCTTGCGTCCCTCAACATCTTTCATTTCTAACCCACTGTGACCATTGCAACATTGTCTTGCTACTTATCCTACGGTGGTAGTCCCCAGTTTCTATCCTAAAATGGATACCCATTTTAAACATCATTCTAGCGCCACCGATATCCTAACACTCTATTCAGCTTAAACGTTTGCCTTCTAGAATTCAAGGTCATTTTATTCTGAATCAAATCATGTCTTTTGGAAGACTTAAACAAATTTGAGAATCTGAATATGTTCGATTAGTATTTTTTATTTTACAAAACAAGTCTGTTTTTTAAACTCTAGCCCATCACAATACAAGAACACAGCAAAGATCGGGCTGCTGGCTGATGGTGAACCTATGAACCCATGATTCGGGGACTCCCCACCACGTTGAGGGTTGGCTATTCTTCTCTCGTGCCCATGGCACATCTTTTACCAATTGGATGTAAGAGGCTTAACGAAACATGGCAGTAATCCAAGAAACTTGTGCAGATTCTCCTTACCGAATTTGGTCGATGAGCATGTCTATATCTACACCTTAATGCCACCTTTTCATTCCATCGCTATTTCACTCCACTCCATTCCACTACGCTCCATTTCGCTTCACTACATTTCTCTACATTTCACTCTACTTTTCTACATATCATTCCCTTGTAAAGCCGACATCAAGGCGAGGCAAGCTGTAGACATGCCGATTTGGCCTTATTTGGGGCTGAAACCCTTATTCCATTGGCAATACTCATTATCTGACCATTATCAGATCTGGATCACCTTGTGGAGATGATGTAAGGAATCGTCCATAAAAATTCAGTGCAGCAGAAGCGACAATTCCTATGGGTTCTTTTAGAATCTGTCTCAATCGGAACAGAACGACGAAAGCCAAAAATCGATCAAATCAGGTTAGAATATACCTAATAGGGATTCATATAATCTCATGAAGAAGAAGGAGATGATCTTCTCAAACTCTTCAAACCGTTCAAATGTCCGATCTCTAGCAGTATCCACACAAACTTCATCTACAGCAGGTTCTCCATTCGCGCCGACCTCAAGAACACTTCCCGAACGGAGCTCAATCGATCATGGACACCTTCTAAAGAGAGGAGGAGGTAGGGAGTAGGCTAGGGACGTGGTTTTTACCCTTGGCTTGATAGGGTTTGGCCGAAACCATTAGTATTTATAAAGAATTTTGAAATTTTTCATAAAAAACCAAAATCTTCATAAATTACGTAGTTACCCCTGTACTTGTGGACAAGTCCTTTTGTGTGTGACCCACTAAGCCCAATATCCTATTTGGTTGAGGCCTAAATAAAATATAACAATTCTATTTAATTTAATTAAATCTGTTATCTGATAACAGATTAATTGGCCTACCGATCATGAAGGGTACAAGCCACATCCCATGATCTCAAATGGATATGAGAATAATCTCATCTCCATTGAGCCTTTCCATCATCGGTTACCGCATGGATATAAACCCTCATCCATCTAATGTCCCGGTTGGAAAGGAGTACAGCATCGACTGTCAACTCCTTAGTGTATCGGCTTTATAGGATCTTGTACTCGGAATTGGATCATTTGGAAAACTCATTTTCCAATTATCCTATCTACCCTGGCCAGGGATTTAGAGTACTATCCCATAGGACATTCACTCTCACTTACTGATAGTGGATGATTCCTTATTGTCCACTCAATTACCTCCACGGGTTTTTCTTGTACTCGATCTATCGCTATACTGGACCATCTAAACGGTGATCCATAAGTCAATGACCAAAGCATAAGTTCCATCCAACAAGGTATCTTTGGTGACTCAAGTCAAAGATCCAACCATGCAACCGTGATGATAGAAAACCCTGATTGATAGTTTGATAAGATACCATTCAGGGTTTCTAATTCGGTCAGTTCCGTGAACTCATTCAACTAATGAGCACATGTATGTGTATCTCAATTTTTCCACACTAATGACCAATGCCATTGGTCATCCTCATTACATGAGAAGATATCACATACACTAGTCTATTCAGATCCTTGATGTCCCATCTCAAGTATCCTATGACTAGGAATATTTAGATCGATTACTTCTAAATGATCAATCTCATTATCATGATCTAATCATGATTTAATCATCATTTCATTTGATCAAAGACTTCATTATGATATTCACATCTAATAAGAGCTTATAATAAAGATTTGTCTAATTAATTGAATGAGATATTTCTAGAAATGTTGAATCATATCATATATGATTGACTTGTAAGGCATACATTTCTATCACTGGCATCTGCCATGTCTGGGATTGCTAGGCCCTTGGCGGCCTAAAGGCAGACGGCGGGGCTTGGCGACCTTTCCTTGTGCACGGTGGGCGGCTGTGCAGAGCGCAGAACGTCGCTCGTTGCTAGGACGGCAGTAGACAATGTCCGATGGCGTTGCTTGCTCTATCAGATGAGCAGTGTGCACTTGTCCGCGGCTGCCAAGATCTGCAGGGGGCGAGCCCTGGTTGGTGGTGCCGCTTGTGCGGCCGGTGGCAGAAGGCAGCGCTTGGGGGCACTGCAACATTCTTCCCTAAGGCGATTTTCTCGCGGGCAGCAAGAAGTGCCCCTGGCTGTTTGTTTGGTGTTTTTGCTACGGCTCTTCCTCTCCTGGCACCGGACGCTGCACTCTTGTGGTGCTGTCTTCCGGTAGTTGTGCATCTTCTTGTCCAGCCGCTGCTGCCGTCAGGAGTTGTAGGCGGCTTGGGTTTCTCGGTTGGGAGAAACATGAGAGGATCAATTTATGCCCTTGGTTGACTCAAATTTTATTTAGTTATTGAATCAATTGATTTCATCCTAAATTTATGTTTAACAGAATCCATATTCATATGTTTGGTTTGGAATATCCATTAAGTTAAATATTTTGTATTAAAGTTAATTTTTTTATCTTTTGAATTGGTTAAAGGATATTTCTATAGTAAAAATGGATATTTATGCAAACAAGTTGCTAAAATTTCTGTTTAAAGTTATTTCAGTGAATTTTAGCATGAAAATTTTGGACATTGATTATTAAAATTTATGGTTAGAAATATTGAGCATGCAATCATGACCTCTTAAAGTTTTATTTATGTATGAATATTTCTTGTTATTGTAATAATATTATGGTCATATCCTTAGCTCACATAAAGTCATTATTTGATGGTGTTATATAGTTTAGTGGTGAATTTTTGAATTCTAAATAGTTGGGTAGATCACCAAAACCAAAGTGTCACCAATCACGAGGAATAATAAAATTTGTCACTCTTTAGTTTAAATAGCATCAAGTAAGCATACGATTTTAATATTATTCTTATTTGGAGGGAGAGAGATTTAATATTTGAAGTGTGTGAGTAGATCACCAAAGTGACCTTATACATGGAAAATATTAAATAATTCTCATAAATAAATAAGAATAGTATTAAATTTTTGCTTTTAATTTGAAGATAAAGTCCAACTCCCAAAGGAGTATTTTATTTTCAAGTTAAGAGTAGGATAGAATAATATTTATGTGTATGGCGACTTTTGGGAGTTTGGTACCTAAAGGTATAAATTCTCTTGATATCAAAGTATATATGGATGTTAGCTCTATCATTTCAGTTTATCTGGGGAGTTGGTCCATTAGCATGTTGTGATTGCCTCCTAAAGGAGAAATTACAATAATGCACCAGACTTATTGTAATTCTTTTCGGTTATTAGAATTACTTTGAGCTTTTAGCCTGTTGCCTCATACATGTTTAGTTGCATTATCTCATGTGAGCATATTTATTTATCGCAGTTGCTTCTCCTCTTCCTACCAGGTCTGGTCTTTTCTTAATGGGGCAAACTTAACTGAATTGAATCACACTAGTAATGGGAGTGTTAGAGGACATATGATCAATGTATATTTTAAGTCTCATTTGGTTGATGTTCCTTTCGATTCTTGGTGGATTGACTCTGGGTCTACTGTGCATATTGCCACATCCATGCAAGAGTTCTTGTTCCAAAGGCTGGTTAATGAGAGTGAGCAGTCTATTCTCTCGAGGAATAAGACATGCTCGCAAGTTAAGGCCATAGGAACTTTTAGACTTATTATGAGTAGTGGATATGTTCTAGACTTAGAGGACACCTTTTATGTGCTGTTATTTAGTAGAAATTTGGTGTCAGTATCAAAACTTGATAGAAAAAGGTTTCATTTCAGTTTTGGAAACTCTTCCTTTAATTTAATAAAGGATTCAGTTGTTGTTGGCACTGGCAATTTTTCTGATGGCTTTATAGATTGTGTCTTTCTTCTTCAGTGAAATATGTTCATGATACCTTGCATACTTTAGCTATGGTAGGCAATAAGCGTGGTAGAGTCGATGAAAAGTCATCCATGTTGTGGCATAGGGGATTAGGGTATATCTCTATTAAGAGGCTTCAAAGAATAGTAAGAGAAGGAGTCATTCCTCCTCTTGACTTTAAGGACTTTGAGACATGTGTTGACTGCATTAAGGCAAAGCAGACACACACACCTAATAAGGATGCCACAAGGAGTTCTGGGATCTTAGAGATTATTCGCACCGATATTTGTGGTCCATTTTTACCCTGTCTGACTGGAGAGAAGTACTTTGTCACATTCATAGATGACTATTCTAGATTTATGTATCTTTACTTACTTTGTGAAAAGGAAGATGTTTTTGACATATTTAAGGTTTTAAAGAGGGAAGTAGAGAAACAATCAGGTAAAATAATTAAGATAGTCAGATCTGATAGAGGTGGCGAGTACTATGGTAGATATACAAAGATGGGACAAAAACTGAGACCATTAGCTCGATTCTTTAAGGAAGAGGGTATTGTACCTCAATACACCACCCCTGATAGTCCATTTCAGAATGAGATTGCTGAAAGGAGGAATCGGACGCTTAAAGAGATGGTCAGGACAATGTTAAGTCACTCTACCTTACCTTTATTCATGTGGGGCGAAACCGTTAAGACAGTTGCACACATAATAAATAAAGTTTCTACGAAGGTAACACCTAAAACTCCTTACGAGTTGTGGTGTGGTAGGAAACCCTGGTAGGAAACCCTTTGTGAGCTATATGTGCACTTGGGGATGCCCAGCTGAGTCTAGGCCATACAGTCCACAGGAAAAGGTGTTTAATCTCAAAATGACCAGTGGCTTTTTTATTGGTTATCCAGAGAGGTCAAAGGGGTACATATTTTATTGTCCTTCTCATGTGCCCATCATTGTTGAGACAGATTAAGCAAGGTTTCTTGATAATGGTGGAATTAGTGGGAGTGGGGCTTCTCGAGAGATTTCTTTTGAGGAGTTGTAGGATAAGAATAAATCTCTTGCATCTACTATTAGCCATGTTCCATTGTTCATTCCACGGAATGATATTTTAGGGGAAAACGACATTGGAGTTGATCCACCCCATGATGTTCCCATCATAGCTCCAGAGCTGATGGATATAGCATTGACCAACCACTTGTCCAAGTGGATCAGGGGCCATTACTGCGACGCTCTGAGAGAGTTAGGAGACCTGCTATATCTGATGATTTTATTTTATATCCACAAGAGGATAGTGTTGACAGGGGTAGCATTGAGGATCCAATGACGTTTTCACAAGCCATGAAGAGTGAAAAGTCAAGCTATTGGTTTGAAGCCATGAAAGATGAGCTTGACTCAATGGTTAAGAACCATGCCTGGGATCTCGTTGACTTGCTAGAAGGGTCTAAACTTGTTGGATGCAAATGGGTATTCAAAACTAAAGTGGACTATAATGGTAATGTTGAGCGCTATAAGGCCAGGCTGGTAGCTAAAGGTTTCACTCAAAGGGAAGGCATTGACTATAATGAGGCTTTCTCTTCGGTTTCTAGGAAACTCTCATTTAGATTAGTCATGGCCCTTGTAGCCCATTTTGATTTAGAGCTTCACCAGATGGATGTGAAGATGGCTTTCCTTAATGGGGATCTAGATGAAGAGGTGTATATGGAGCAACCTCAGGGATTTCATGCTGAAGGTGATAGAAATGTATGCCCTACAAGCCAATCATATATGATATGATTCGACATTTCTAGAAATATCTTATTCAATTAATTAGGCAAATCTTCATTATAAGCTCTTATTAGAAGCGAATATCATAATGAAGTCCTTGATCAAATACAATGATGATTAAATCATGATGAGATCATGATAATGAGATTAATCATCTAGAGGTATTTGATCTAAATGTTCCTAGTCATAGGATACTTGAGACGGGACATCAAGGATCCGGATAGACTAGTGTATGTGATGTCTTCTCATGTGATGAGGACGACCGATCTCATTGGTCATTAGTGTGGAGACACTGAGATACACATACAGGTGCTCATTAGTTGAATGAGTTCACTGAATTGACCGAATTAGAAATCCTGAATGGTATCTTACCGAACTGTCTATCAGGGTTTTCTATCATCACGGTTGCATGGTTGGACCTTTGACCTGAGTCGCCAAAGATGCCTTGGTGGGTGGAACTTGTGCTTTGACCATTGACTTATGGATCACAATTTAGATGGTCCTATATAGCGATGGATCGTGTACAAGGAAAATCCGATGGAGGCAATTGAGCGGACAACAAGGGATCGTCCACTCTCGGTAAGTGAGAGTGAATGTCCTATGGGATAGTACTCTAAATCCCTGGCCAGGGTAGATAGGATAATTGGAAAAGGAGTTTTCCAATTGATCCAATTCCGAGTACATGATCCTATAGAGTCGGTACACTAAGGAGTTGACAGTCGATGCCGTACTCCTTTCCGACCGGGACATTGGATGGATGAGGGTTTATATCCATGTGGTAACTGATGATGGAAAGGCTCAATGGAGATGATATTATCCCCATAGCCATTTGGGATCATGGGATGTGGCTTGTACCCTTCATGATCGGTAGGCCGATTAATCTGTTATCGGATAACGGATTTAATTAAATTAAATAGAATTATTCTATTTTATTTAGGCCTCAAGCAAATAGGCTATTGGGCCTAGTGGGTCACACACAAAAGGACTTATCCACAAGTACAGGGGCAAGGGCGTAATTTATAGAGATTTTGGGTTTTTCTGAAAAATTCCATAATTCTCTATAAATACTAATGGTTTCAGCCAAACCCCATCAAGCCAAGGGTTAAAATCACGTCCCAAGCCTCCTCCCTACCTCCTCCTCTCTCTAGAAGGTGTCCATGGTCGATGGAGCTCCGTTCGGGAAGAGTTCTCGAGGCCGGCACGAAGGGAGAACCTGCTGTGGATGAAGTCCATGTGGATACTGCTGGAGACCGGACACTTGAACGGTTTGTAGAGCTTGAGAAGCTCATCTCCTTCCTCTCCATGGGATTATATGAATCCCTATCAGGTATATTCGAACCCGATTTGATCGGTTTTTGGTTTTCGTCGTTCGGTTCTGATTGAGACGGATTCTAAAGGAACCCATAGGAATCGTCGCTTCTGCTGCACCAAATTTTAATGGACGATTCCTTACAGAAGGGAGAGAACATCTATTATGCAGGTTAAGGAAATCTATTTACGGACTTAAACAAACCTCCCAGCAATGGTATCTCAAGTTTAATGAGATAATTTTGTCTATTGGGTTTAAGGAAAACACTATTGATGAGTGTTTATACCTAAAGGTTAGTAGGAGTAAATTCATCATCTTGCTTTTATATGTGGATGACATCTTACTTGCTAGTAGTGATCTCGGTTTGTTGCATGAAACTAAGGTTTTTCTGTCTGAAAACTTTGAGATGAAGGTGTAGCCTGATATGTCTTGGGTATAGAGATCACCAAAGATAGACCATCAGACACTTTAGGTCTTTCTCAAAAGTCTTACATCTTAAAAGTTCTAAAAAGCTTTAACATGCTGTCCTGCACTCCCAATAAGGTACCTATTGTTAAAGGTAATAAATTCAGTAAGTTACAGTGTCCTAAGAATGACCTAGAAAGGAAGCAAATGGAATCCATTCCTTATGCTTCAGCCATTGGTAGCCTGATGTACCTACAAACTTGTACACGTCCAGATATAGCTTTTGATGTGGGTATGCTCAGTAGGTTCCAGAGTAACCTAGTCATGGATCACTGGAAGGCTATCAAGAAGGTCATGCGATATTTTAAAGGCACAATAGATCTTATGCTCACATACAGGAGGTCTGATCAATTAAAGGTCATTGCATATGCCGATGCAGACTATGGTGGTTGTTTGGATACTCGGAAGTCCACTTCAAGTTATCTTTTTCTTTTAGCAGGTGGTTCTATCTACTGGTGCAGTGAGAAACAAAGCATTATAGTTACTTCCACCATGGCGGCAAAGTTCATTGCATGTTATGAGACTAGTGCATAGGCTATTCAGTTGTAAAATCTGGTCGGCTTTCTACCTTTTGTAAATATTGTTTCGAGACCTATACAGATCTACAACGACAATTTCGCTGCGATTTTCTTCTCTAAGAACAATAAGGCGTCTAAGGGTGGTAGAGCCTTGGACATAAAGTATTTTGCTCTTAGAGATCGGGTGAGGAATCAAGAAGTGTCTATTGAACATATCAAGACAGGTCTCATGGTGGCGGACCCTCTCACTAAGGGACTATCAGCTAGTATCTTTTGTAGTCATGTGATTCGGATGGGTCTTGTAAGTTCTTTTGATATGTTGTAATTTCATTTGACACTTATTCAGTTATGAAATTGATTTTTCATTGTTGTTATATTCTTCATGTTCCATTTGTATACATTTTAGTGATGTATTTCAGGTATGCAGAATGCAACTTAAAGTGGTGACCATCGAATAAACAACAGGTGTACGTTTATTCACATAGCCATATACAGTGTTTGGTAATGAAAAAGTTGGTGACACATGGTACATAGAAGGTGGTGTGTGATTGAATGCATTTACTGCCATGACTCATGTCATTTGACCTACTATAACTAGGCAATTCGGGTTCCATCTAATAGAGACAACGTGCTAGTTTTCTATTTTATCGCATGCATGCATACCGGTTTCCTTGTTTCAAGTTTGAGCCCGTGATGTCAAATCTTCTAGAGTCTTTTTCAAAATTATATATATTAGTATTATATGTATAGTTCAAAGAGAAGATTTGAAGTATAAGGAACAAGATGGATCAAGTGGGAGAATGTTGGGTTAGCCCGATATTAATTAAGCTGATCCACTTGTTATTGGGCTCGGCGTAGCACACTATTAGGTCTATAAGATAGAACGTAGTTTATTGGGCTTAATCTCCTGTTAAACCCAGGATCTGTCTATGGGCAGGATCCTAATCCTAGTCAAATTCGGACTAGTCCCTCCTCCCTATATAAGCATAGACAAGGTTGTGACTCCCCATACGGTTGCACCATACAGGCTCAATAGAAAGAGAAAACCATATGATCGTCTAAAGGAGACGGGCAATTCCTATCTGACAGATCTTCCTCGTTCTTCGTCTTCCGCAGTGCAGAATCGTTCTTAGATACTCATTAATATTTGTTTCTCCTTCACACAAAAGACAAAAGTAAGAACAAAATTTTGTCTCCTTTTGGCTCCAGAAAGTCTTCTCCCAATGATCATCACACCACACAACAAGACACTGCGATTCAACCCCTATCGGGTTGACCTCCACCCTCTGTGTCCTCTGTGAGTGGCCCCCAGGGCGAACGCCCTTCCTCGAGTGACCTCCACCCTCTGCAACCCCCGTCTCCCCTCACTCCGCCAATGAGTGCCCTTCGCAACCCCCCTTGACGACGAGCTACCTTCGAGAACCCCTGCACCTCGCCAGTGAGTGCCTTTTGTGACCCCCTATCAATGAATGCACCCTGCGACCTCCCTATCGACAAGCCCCCTCCACAATCTCCTAGACCTCTGGACCCCACTAGTAAGTGCCCTCCGCAACCCTTGTCGGCGAGCCCCCTCCGTAATACCTTGGATCTCAACATCTTGCCGACGAGTGCCCTCTGCGACCCCCCCACCTGCGATCCCCCTTTTGTCGACTCCAGAAAATGGGTTCCGGATCGGCACCTCAAGATAAGAAGGGGAAAGATGGAATTGGGGAAAAAAGGGGAGTGAATCGAGAAACACTCGGAAAGTGATAAAGACTCCTCACCTCGGTCCCACACTCACATTGATCCCCGAACTTTCATCTCACGGCGTCGCTCGAGCACCGGAGATGGTTCGGGTCATGTGGGAGGAGAGTGAGGAGGATATGAATTTAGAACATGAATAAAAGAAAGTGTGGTCGCCAGGAGCCGCGGGCTCCGCTTTATGTAATGGAAATAGAAAGAAGTTGACCGTGTGTACCTTAGCGTGGGAGAAAGGGATGTGAGTTCAACCTTCTTCTTCTTCGGCCGGCCGATGAAGAAGAGTCTCCAATCCAATGCTAGCTTGATCAGCTTGTGCAACTAGAACAATAAACCAAGTGAAGAGTTTGGTTAGACTTGTGAGAAGTGTAGTAACTGTAGTAAGAAGATAAGAAAGAAGCAGTTGGAGTTGGACTCACCGGCTTCGGGGTGAGCCTTAACCCCTTTTTTTGTGTTTTTGATTATGTAAAAATGATGTAAATGATTCGGGTAGCTTGGTACCCTTCTGGCGCGACTTTGGTGCAGAGGATGTTACGGACGACCCAGATGTCAGAATCAAGTGACGTTTATTGGAGTGGACAGAAAACTCAGAGAGGAAGAATTCCTATGTTGATGACTTCTCCTAAATCTTCCTGTAGAAGTCAGTAAAAATTATGAAAGGGCGGATGTGGAAAACAGAACCTGGATGCGCGCCCTGGGTGTAGCAATTGTCACGAACAAACGGCAAGTCGGAATTGAGTGCCGTTAGTTGGAGATGAAAGAGGAAGAAGAGATGAACATCTTCTATGTTGAAGACTTTTGCAGAAGAAGCCTCTGATTTTCTGCAGAAGTCGATGAAGATGGTTGATGCAGAACGCCCGGATCGAGCCTTCTCCTTCACCTCGGGATCGATTTCTTGACTTCGGATCGCCTTTGGACGTCGGGACGGCTTTGGAGAAGAGCTTGGACGACCTATGGACGAGCTAGGCACGGGGAATTCAACCTTGGGTCGTTGAGAATGACCCTCAATTTATAGGGGAAGAGAGCCGGTGCAAAATTTAGAAACTGGATGTACCGTGCCCCCGCGTTTCAAAGGAGACGAGGGCGCGCAGGGCGCGCCACTCGGGCCAGGCGCGCGGGCGCGCCCCCAGTTCGGGGGCGCGGTCTGCGCGCCCCCCTGTTTCAAAGGGACCGGGGGCGCGTTACGCGTCTCACTGCTAAAAATCGACTTGATATACGTAACGCGCCCCCGAACCGGGGGCGCGGTACAAATAAGTGAAAATCCTCCGCCGAATCCTTCCAAAAATCCGGTTTAGCAGGTGCTAATCGGGGTAATTTCCGATTTAAAGAAACCGACCGTGCCCCCGCTTTTCAAAGGAACCGGGGGCGCGCAGGGCGCGCCCTCCCCTTTCAAGCGGAGCGGGGGCGCGGTACACTCTCTCTCCTGCGCGCGTGTTCCGCGAGCCGTATCTTGCAAACCGGATGTCCGATTCGGCTCCCGTTTGTCGCGTTGGAAAGAGGGCCTTCAACCGCACCTCCTCAAGTTGGTAAACCAGCTGAATGACTCCCGAGATGTTCGTACGGGGCTTTCTACCGGTTTACCCTCTCGCGGAAAGCTGAAACCCGGGGCGAAGATCCGAAAGAGCACGGTTCCGATCGAGAAATCTCGGGTCAACTCGGGATGACTTAAAATGATGACCTAACAAGTCCGGTACGATCGGACAATCCGAAGTCATCGAAAAATCCGAGATTAACCCGGTAAACGTGAATCGAAAGCCGTAAAAGCCGCGAAACCCTAAAATTGACCGAACCGGCCTTATAGCCCCGGTTGATAAAATATACGGCTAGAATCGACCCGGATGATCCAAAAAGACCCGGTGATGACCGGAAAGGCCTAACATGTGGTCCGGGATAGCCGTGTCAGCACAGATCGAAAAAGCCGTAACGAAAGCCGTCATTGACCGACGCCTACCGAAATGACTTCTCGGAAACCCTGAATGTTACGGAACACATGCGGGACTCCCGAGACCTTCAATTATGGACCATTCAAGGTCGGTCATTGAGCAGGCTTCGTGTTTTTACAGTTCACGTGCGGCTCTCGCTTGAAGGTTACGGCAATATTCCGGAAATCATTGGTCCATTCTCAACTAACAAGGGGGGCTCCACCAATGTCCTTAGCTCATCTCCATGAGGTAGTCCGAATCAGATAACGGTCAAATAAAAGATATCGCCTATGGAATAAGAGTATAGGGCTCCGAATCAAGCCAATTTGGCGTGTCTACACCTTTGCGCACCCCTGGATGCAGTAAACCTCTGTGACATGGCAAGGAAGAATGATGGCGCCCTTGTGCTTGAAATCATACTCATCTTATGCCTCCTTGAGTAATTGCATGATTAGAAGATGGCCTAGGTACTCCACTAGCACCACGGACTGGTGACACTCCTTGTTTGCTTGTCCCACCAGCACTGCCAGGCATCCCTTCTGTTATGTAACTAGGTTGTTACGGTGGGTTAATCCCCAAGTGGGGATAAGGATCAGGTGGTTATTAACCGGATAAGCATTTGGACTATCCAAGTCGATCAAGACTCTGGATAGAGACTAAGAGAGTTCTAGTCGAGATGGATTTCCTAGGTTGTTCTTCTTATAAATAGTCTAGGCCGATGGCTCGTTCGGGATGTCAGGTGTCAAGAGAACCACCGGGGGAGAGGTTGTACGTCTGCGGTTTAGTAGAGTTTGACTTCTCCAAAATCTCGTTGTCTTCGTGGTATGTGCGTCTTGCTCCTTGGGTGATCGATCGCCGAATTTTTGCAACATCTAGTATCAGAGCAAGGTTGGCATCGATTATCAGAATTGAAGAAGACAGTAGTGGGAAGACAACCGGGTGGCATTCAACACCGATCGAACCTGTAGCAGTTTTTGTTGTAGGTGGAGGACTAGAGGCAGTGCTCGGCAGCTTCAGCGGTGGTGCTTGGGCAGAAATCGATGGACCGTTTGATTGCTGACGTCGACAAGGATCGAAGAAGACAGCAACAGACCAAGGGTCGTGGCAGTGCGTTGACGATGTCTTGTGGCCGCGGTAGTGTGGAGAGGCGTTACCAGAAACTATCGATAGGAGCTCGGCGGAGCAACACAGTGATGTTCCCAATAGAGCATGGCGGCAGCGACATCCTCTTGGTCTGGCAGTGCTGTGCATGTAGGATAACTGGTGGCAGGCTTCCAACTCCAATGGCAGGAGCTCCAGCGAAAGCGCGATGGCAGCACGATAGCAGCTTCCACTGAAGCATTTGGCAGCGCGATGTCTGGCAGGTGAAAGAGGTCCGACAAGGCTATTTCCTGTTGTCGCTTGAACCTAGGCAACGAGGATCTTCAGAAGAACAGGGGTGTCTAGTTTACGAGAAAGCATGCGTAGGAAGCTCTATGTGTCGAGTAGACATGCTATGGCGTGAAGACTCTTTGATTTGCGGCTAGGTTCTCTTCACGATTTTTCTTTCTATTTTCTTTATTTTTTCATCCTGTATTCAACTCAGAGCACACGTCATTTGGGTGCTAACGTGGAGGGGGACGAGAAAAAATAAAAAAATAGAAAGAAGATAAAGAAACGTAGCAAAATCCAATAAGATTAAATTTATCGAGTGCAAAAGTTCTTATCCAATCTGGTTATTAGGACTTAGCTGATAAGATTAAATTTATTGAGTCGATTGATTGATGATAGGGTAGGAAGACACAAATCACAGGTCTATTGGAAGGGTTATGAGCTTCTCTGTGGAACCCTTCAACGGTTATGGAGATTTCACTGTATGGCAGAATATTCTTACACGGGAAGGACTAATCAAGGCTCGACAAAGAGACAGACAAAGACAAATCGAAGAAGCTGACAGATGAGGAATGGCCTGAAAAGTGGGCACTAGCGAATAGCACGATTCAACTATCCTTAGCTGATACCCCACTCTGGGAGGTAATCGGCTTAGAAGAATTGGTAAACGCTTGGGAGAACTTGAGAGCAAGTACAAGTCCAAATTGCTAATAAACATGTTGCTAGCGAAGAAGCGGCTATATAGCTTGAAGATGATCAAAGGAAAAAAAATTGAACCTCATCTCGACGACTTCAACAAGATTCTGATGGAGGTGCTATCTTTGGGTGAGGAAAATCAAAGAAGAGGATCAAGCACTTCTCCTATTGTTGTTGTTGCCGATGTCGTATGAACCCATCGTGACGACCATGCTGTATAAAACCAACACTCTCCGGCTAGATGACGTCATAACCTCATTGCTTTCGAACGAGTCTCATTGAAAGAGTAATGAAGTAGGGACGTCAAGTGAGAGTCAGTCTTTGATTATAGGTGGAGGACGTGGAAGATTGGACAGCTGACAAAGAAGATGAGATGACAAAGGATGATCCAAGACTCGGGGTCGTAGGTGCTACTATTGCGACGAGAAAGGTCATTTCAAGTGGGATTGCCCACAGTGTAAGAAAACGAACTGATTTAGGAGGCTAAGATGGAGAAGGTAGAGACATCAACAACAGAGAACAACGAAGACGTGGATGATGTCCCCTGTATGACATCTGTAGGAGAGGGAGATTCAAGTTGGATTTCATATTCTAACTGCTCCTTTTATGTATACTCGAATAGAACGATGTTTCACAGGTATCAGGCATGTGAAGGTGACTCGGTTTAACTGGCAAATGGAGCATGCTACTCGATTACTGATATCGGATCCATGATGATATACATGTTTGATGGAAGGGTGCGAAACTCGTGGAGATCTGACATGTGCCAGATTTGAAAAAGAACCTAATGTCATTGGGGGCCGTGTGTTCAAGAAGATACCGATGCACTCTTGAAGGTGGAGCTCTCGAGGTGTGTAAAGGAGTACAGATCGTGCTAAAAGGGCTACTAGCAAAAGGTTTGTATAAACTTGTAGTGAGGGTTGACATAGATGTAGTTGTGATATCCCAGACAAGTAATACAGTTCAGTGGAAGACGATATCTACTAAATTTGATGGCATTTGCTTCCAACAATGGTAGTCGATATCTCTCGTGTCAACTGAGAGAGGAGGGGTCATGTCGGGACGTACAATGGAGTTATGCTGTGCGGGCACCCGGTCGAGGTGCGGGCCATGTTGTTGGAATAGACAAATGGATAGACACTTATGGAGTTAACCAAAGGTGAAGAATGTTACGTAATTAGGTTGTTACAGTGGGTTAATCCCCAAGTGGGGATAAGGATTCAGTGGTTATTAATCGGATAATGATCACGGCTATCCAAGTCGATCAAGACTCTGAATAAGAACTAAGAGTCTTAGTCGAAATGAGTTTCTTGGGTTACTTTCCTTATAAATAACTCATGCTAGTGGCTCATTTAAGATGTCGGGTGTCAAGAAAGTCATCGGGAGAGAGGTTGAACGTCTGCAATTTAGTGGAGTTTGACTTTTTCGAAATCTCATCGTCTTCATAGTGTGTGTCTTGTTATGTGGTTGATCGATCACGAATTTTTGCAACACCCTTCGACACCTGTGCATGGTTTTTCCTACTCTCGCATGACACTATAGAGGTGGTGGAGCAGGTCGTTGAGCAGGTGTCAATCATCACTCCCCATTACACCGCCGACTAACATCTGCCGACTGAAAAAACAAAACGCATTGAAACATAAAAAAGAGAGTCAGACAGAGGAATAGAGAGGCACCCGAGAAGGAGAGACTGTCGCGCTACCAGAAAGAGGAGGAAGACGAGGAGAAAGGCCAGGGTCAGAGCTCTGATGAGTGGGCAAGAGCTTTCCCAACAAGTTGGCCGAGTGAAGTGCTCTTTTTATGGGTAGAGATTTCTTCCGCGCAACCCTCGTCCGGCCTCCCCGCCGGCGGAAACCCTCGTCCGGCCTCCCGGCCGACGGAACCCCCCGCGCCCGGCTTCCTCCGCCGCGGCATCCTCCCCCGGCGGAACCCTCTCCCCCGGCGGATACCTCCCCCGGCGGACCCCCCGGCGACTCTCTTCTCCGGGAAACCCTTCTCTGCGGCCGGCGCCCCCCCCCCCGGCGGCACCCTCGTCCGGCCTCCCCGCCGACGGAACCCCCGCGCGCGGCTTCCTCTGCGGCGGCATCCTCCCCCGGTGGACTCTCTTCCCCGGCGAACACCCCCGGCAGCCTCCTTCCCCGGCGGACCCCCCGGCGGAACCTTGTTCAGGCGTAACCCCTCCTTGGCGCAACTTGATAGCTTCACAGGAGCCTCCCGGGAGCGTACTCTGGAAGATTGATCCGTGGTGTCTCCGCACAGAGCTCGGCGCAGTCTTGACGATTCTGTAGCCGGAGGATTCTTCGACGGTGCTTAATCCTCTGTTTGTGATTTTTACCAGTGTCGGTTTGAGGTCGATTTAGTATTGGGAGGGAGGGATGTCCCTCCCTCCCAATCTCCCTTTTCCAACACGTCGCCTAAAATTAGTTTTAGGCATTTTGTATCTCTGTGTGGTGTTGGAATTGTGGAATCCGGATTATCTAAGTTTTTCTTATTTTTCTTCTAGTTTGTCGATGTTAGTAGTTTCTCGACCGAGGTATGAATATGTCTCAAAATCTGCTCCTTTTAGCGTCTTAGACGCTAAACATCCCTCAAGACCGATTGTCTGGGCTTTATCCACTCCCGTTTGGAGTGATCTTCCGGTCTTGACACAATCATCTAACTCCTATGAAGGAGTTCTTATCTGCCACCCGACCACGTTCACACTCGTGTGTGTTGGTCATCTCGAGGTGGTTTGGTCATCTCTTGGAAATTTATTTTTCCAAGATAATCTTTTGTTAACTCGGTCAAGTATTCTCACCGTTGTTCTCACCGTTGTCTCTCCGTGGATGTACAAACTTTGTATCTTTCTTGGTCTAATATGAATAGTAGTGGTACTGTTTCTTCAAAAAAAAAAAGAAGTGCTCTTTTTATATCCTAGAAGAGGTGTCGAGTGCAACGATAGAGAGAGTTTCTCCGAGAAGCATTTATGCTTTTTTTAAAAAAATCAAAACATCTTCTACTTTGATAAATAGGAAGTTTTCGCAGAAGATGTGCGTTTTAAAAAGGTCAGAGAAGTCGAATTACCAAATGTACCTTATATTTTTAAAAACCAATAATATATATTATATAATTTATAAATTATTATGATTTTATAAAAAATGAAGAGAAATAAAGATCTTTTCACAATTTAAATGAGTACTTCGTACCCCATTCCACTGCATCGTGCACTCGAACAAGGACAATGCGCACGGCGGTGCGTCGGCTGCTCGTCAAGCTTGCCTCCGTTCCCGACTGCGACCTCTGTGCTTGCAAGCTCCCACTCATCCATCGCTCCCTCCTTCCTGTCCTCTCCTTCGTGTCTTCCCTCTATGGGCTCTCTCTCGTCGTCCGTAGAAGTCTCTACCACTGGGGCCTCCTCCGCCGGCACAGGCAAGTCAGTGTTCACTTTTTCTTGCCCCCTCTCTCTGTATGGTGCTTAATGTCCAGCCTCGTCCCGCAGGCAAGTCGTATTTACTTTTTCTTGCCATCCTTTTATGTTTAATGCTTAATGTCCGCTTCCTGTCTTGATGTCCTCATCCAGGCTGCCGGTGCCCGTGGTTAGTGTGGGGAACCTGACGTGGGGAGGGAATGGGAAGACGCCCATGGTGGAGTTCCTTGCCCGCTTTTTCCTTGACGCTGGGATTGCCCCACTTATCTTGACGAGGGTGCGTATCAATTGACATTCTGACGTAAACGAACGTTCTCATTTCCTCATTGCTTGGAGCATTTCAGCCGATAGTAATTAACGGCCAAATGCTGATCTTGGGACGTTTGTTTTCTAGAATTCTGTTTCTTACTCACCTTTTGTGTTCTTTTTACAACTCTTGATGTAACCTGAAACGGCAAACATGCAAAAGGCATAATTGTTCGATTGACCAAATCATTATTTTCATATGAATACAAATCAATTATGATTGATATGTCACAATGGAGCATTTAGGAGAATCAGGATAATGAGGACTATGAAGGTCAATATTGTAGATATTGACGATACAAAAATATCTTTAGTATTGCATACAAATTAAACTATTTGCTTTGTATGTTGGAATGAATTTTGGTGTTATTTTATATTCACTTGTCTTAAAATGTGTCACGGTCACACGAAAGTGTGTTAGATATCACATTTATATATTTTTTTTTGAGATTTTCATATTTTTTTAGTTTTTTCATGATTTTCCGATTTTTTTGAAATATGAAAAAATTATACCTATCCGGACTGATTATGCATCGTATTCCTCTTGTAAAATCAGTCTAGATCAGACCGATCCAATCCGAATCGGCATTAACTGATCTTGGTCCCGATTTTGATGCGGCAAACTGTGCTCACACATGGGTCACATACATGCATACCCATATATACACACACAAAGGAATTTTAACATGTATCAACATACATAGGATCTGCCTGTACATGCTTTGACATTGAATATACATATGCCTTGGATCAATTCCCAAGGACCATGTTCTAACTTGTCATAATCTATTGACTTTAGTTTGTACCAATGTTTTATAGGCATCACGTAGGCGTGAAGGCACCCTCTCAATGCTTTTTTATTATCAAAAGGTTAATGCCTCATCTTACTGCCTAAGTGACAAGGCTAACTATGTCACCTTGAAAACTATGATTTGTATGTGCCATGAGAATTGGAAATAATACATAACTTAAAATATGATTTTTTATATCTTGTTATATGTTATATGTAAACATAAAAGAATCGTGTGAAAATAAGATTTTAACTGGATGTTGCCTAGGCTTGTACACTAATTTAGATCCTCTGAATACGCAAGTACATATCTCCAAAAACTTGAATTAACTTTTCATGCCTAATATAAATATTCATTGACATTTCTCATGCATACCATATCTAAACATTTAATATCCACATAGTTACATGACTATACTTGTGGAGAAATCATTATGAGAACCTATTATATCATCTTGGGTTGGGGGCGAGGATGAGTACTTCTGGATACACTGTAGGTTATATAACATGTGCCTCTACATATTCATAATTTTAAAATACATAATATAGATAACCATGATATGATTTCATCAAAATATTAATTTGAACTTGAAAATATAGATTGCATGGTATTTAGGGTTTAGCTAATTTAATAATAAATAATGCTAATTAGATATCAACATCACTTAATTAAGTGGTTTTGAGATAAAAATAACTAGTTCTAATGGTTAATTTGATTATAAATAGACATTTTGATGGAATAATAACTAAGATTAAATAATTTTTATAAATGTTTTCTAATAGTTAATACAAATCAAGTGCTAAAATTAACTTATATTCAAGTTATTTATTCTATGAAACTACACACTTGCACATTATTAATTGATTTACAAAGTGACAGCTATTTTGTATTATTTTTTACACATATTTTTTTATCATTTTACTATATAAAAAGGTGTTGCCTAACGCCTTGCCTTTATCACCTAGGCACCAAGGCCTATGTCGCCTTGGTCCCCTTGGTCACCTTGGTTGCCTTGAAAACCTTGGTGTGACTAACATGATTTGTATGTGATATGATTTGGCTTGATGACATGTAACTCGACTTGGCTTGATAAGGTTTATTCACAACATACTAAAGTGATTTATTAAATAATCATATTTTGAGCTTGATTTTCATAAAATTTTGGATGCAATCTTAGGACTTTTGCATTGGGGTACCCTACATGGGCGGTGCACCCATACATGATAGCTTTGGTCAACTGTTAGGACTTATCCACCTAACCCACCTTTCATAAACAATATTGCATCCATCACACATCCCTCTCCAACGATGCCACAGTGAGTTTTGGCCATGTGTCCCCCTAGTGACACTACCATCATACATATCTTGTCATGATTGTGTTTCACATCATTTTATACTTAAATCTACTTGACATGACTTGTCCTAACATAATTGACTTATATCATGTACTTATTATATTTAGGACTTACCTAAATATCTCACCTATATGTTAACTTACTGTTGGATTTTTACATCTTTAAATATACTTGCTTGACACTATTTTTTTGTGTGAAACCAACATGTGTACATTGCATCATGATTTTATAAAACTTGAATCATAGGACAATGATATAATCATAATATTCTTATAGAAGAACATGCATAAATCTTGACGCACTAGTTAAATCTATTTATAATATTTTTTATTTTAGTTGCTTTTGTCATGTTATAACCTTGCTGGTCATATATTTAAAATATGGGAATTTTGTATCACATGCCTTGTTTAAACCTATACATCAATGAAATTGCGGTTTAAACTAGACATATTTGACAACATAATGAGCATGGTTCATCGAGAATTATGAGCATAATACATATGCAAACATTCATACAAGTTTCTACGAAGTATTAAATTAACACTAAAGGTTATGGGACATGAAGGGTAATTTTACTATATTTTTGGACATCTTTGAAACTGAATTTCAACCCTTCAATGGGTTGAGCATATTTGCCAACTTAATGAGCATGGTTCATTGAGAATTATGGGCATAATACATACTCAACATTCTTACAAGTTTGTAAAAAGAATTAAATTAACATTAAAAGATTAAGGGTCACGAGGGGTAATTTTACTATATTTTTTGGACATTTGTGAAACTGAATTTCAACTCTTAAATGGGTCTCCAAGTGATCTAAAAAAATTTGTGTCAAGAATTTTATATTAGATATTTTTTTTCGAATGAATCAATACATTTTGATGCCTATGTTGTAGGATAAAAATATTTAAATTTTGGATTTTACATAAACCCGGTATGGTTCTAAATCTCAAATAGATTTTGGATTGAGTTAAGCTCAAATATTTGTAACATAACCCCCTAAAAAATATCTCCATATCATTTGTAGGATTTTCATTCTATTTTTATTTAAATCATAATTTAAGGAAAGCTCACATCAGAATTCTCAGTTATAAGTAATATACTACACTGCTATCAATTTGTCAGCAAAATTTCTTCGTCTAGTGCAAATTCATTCATGAGGACGTCAGAAATTTAAATTCTCCAAAACTTTTATATAATGTGAAAGGCACGTAAATCAATGATATAATCATTTTTCATTGAATTTGGTAAACAAATCAATTTTACACAAATTTAATATCAGAGCTTACCTATTCTGGATTTACTGTCTGACTCTAGAAGTTTCCTAAAGTTAAGGTTAAAAAGCATAGTTATAAGTGTGGGACATTATTTTCTAGAAAGATCCATGTATCTAATTAAGAAATATTTTGAGATATTACGTTTTCATTTGTGTTGTAGAGTTCTGGAGTTTCTGTACTCTACATCCGACCACAACTTTTTTCCTAAATTGTTTCTCCCAAACTACAACTTCATATATAGTGATTTTTGATCTTGACTAAAGCTATCTTAAAGAGAAAAGAAAAGACAATCTTAAAATTCTAAATCAAAAGATGAAGTATCATAAATCAAAGCTCTTTTCCTATTTTTTAGAATTACCTTTAAATAGGAAGACCATTACACATTTCAGAGCCTATAACTTCTTGAATAAACTTTCTTAGGGCATCCACTTTACATATGTCAGAAGAAGATTTAGAGAGTTTTCTATTACCGCCATATTCATAAGATTATGTTGAGAAAACTCACTTGATTGGTAAAGAAAGTTGGATGCCCCCTAACTCTATTCAGAGATCTTCTACTTTAAAGCAATATCATCTGAAAATATCATATGTCATGATATATCATTTTACAAAAGGTACGAAATTCTTTGTAGATCATTGAAGTAAGATAATTGAAATAGGAAAATCTCTTGTTTCTCTTACAATTGTGTATTTGTTAGTGGTTGCTTCATCATACATATCTTTTATCACTTGTTTTATCATATGTTAATTGTTGCTTTATTTAAAGTTGTTATGATGGTTGATCAAGAGTATTTAAGTACTTGCTCGATATAATTAACACGGCAATATTAGAAGTTAGGTGGGGAGATGCTAAATGAAATTTTCAAAGAACTCCAAACAACATCAAATAAAGATAAAATGTGGTTCGGATTGTCTAAGCGATAGGATAGTCTCTTTATCAACACTTAGAAGATTTGATTAACTCACTTTGTGAGTTTCTATGTATCACTTTATGATGTATACCACATCAAATTAGCTAATAGTTTTGTGGAATATTGTATGTTTTTATAGTGGTCAAAGCTAAAGAAAACAAAAAAAACTTTTCATAAAGTCTAAAAAGAGATTACATCAGAGGCCTTTCCTTATTGCTAGGTTAAGGGCATGATAGCGAACTTAGGGGTGTGTGTGCATGTTTTGGTCTGATTTTGAAGTTACTTTTTTCAAAAACCAATTGAACCAAACTAGTTCAAGTTGGTTTGGTTCAATTTGGGACCAACAATTATTCAAATATTTAAAATAATTAATTATCAATGTATCTACTTATTTTAACTTATAGATAATTAATATACATATTAGTTTATTGTATAACTATATAAATATCATTTTTATCAATACTATAGCAATAGTTTTATAATATTTTGATTTAATCAAGGTGGCTTGGTTTGGAAGATCACCAAACTGATTGAACCAAAAGTGTGGTTCAAACCTCTATTAAATGAAGTAGATATGTATAAGCCATTTGATATCTTGATGTATTCAATCAAAGTTCATTAGCCATTGATTATGGAATCGGCTGATTTTTAATCAGATTTGTCGGTCTCGATCCGATTCCGATTGGAAGGACCAATTCGGAATGAAATTATGGAGGAATTGGTCAAATCAATTTGTATCGATTCAATTCAGCCAATTCTAACTCTGAATTAGTTGATTTGACCAATTTCGTCGGGACAACTGAAGTCTCAACGATAGATTGATATTGAGCATGATTCAGACTCATTATTGATCCGATATCAACGTTTAAGGTCGATATCTACCCTGAAGGGCCAATTCAAGCATGCATATACCTAGGGCTTCAAATTTTCGATGATTTCAGAACCCCGCAGGTGATTCCAGTGGCGATTTAGGCCATTTTGTGGGTGATTCAACGATTTGGTGGGCGATCTAACAATTCTGTCACTGATCCAAGCGATTCCAGTGATCCAACTCTTCCAGCAACGATTCTGGCAGTGATTCCAGCCGTGGTTTTCCATCTCGCCGAGATCTCGTGAGAATCTTGGTCTCGTTAAGGGGCCGAGAAACGAGATTACCTGATACCCCCATAAGGGGCGCTGCCCCCTTTACTCTCGCAACCTGACCACATAGGTCGATCCGCGACTACTCTGCACCCCGTTTATGATAGTGTAAACACATTTTATATATTTCACTATCACTTATACTATCACATAAAAATATGTTACAAGTTTAATACCATATTAGTATTTAAATAAGATTATATACAAGTTTAAATCTTTTAGAATACAAAGATCCTCTTTTTGGTATTGAAAGTGCTTTGTAATTGTTCATTCACACAGTTGATGTACAAAATGTGTTACATATTTTCATGTAAATTCATTGATGTACTATCTTTATAAGATATTATGTTATGTTTCATACATATGTACATTTTGATCCGAGAATCCGAGATCTGACCTTTCGAGATTTTTTTGAGATCTCTCCGAGATCTCCTCTTTCACCCCCTCGAGACGAAGCTAAGATCCGAGATGGCAATCTTTGATTCCAGCGACATGTGGTGTCTTCAGTGACGATTCTTCTTTGATGATCAATTGTTTCAAGTTCTTTATGAGTTTTCTTCCCCCAAAACCTCTTAAAAATATGTTTAGGGTCCCCTACCCTCATTCCCCCCTCCCCCGTTCAGTTTACCGTAAGGCCGAACAGCTCCCTTAAGGGGCTGTTCCGTTTTCTGAATTGCCGAACAGCTCCTTAGGGCTGTTTGGTTTCAGTTGACTCCCAAAATAGTCTGAACAGTCCCTATTTGGTTTCCATTGACTCCATAAACAACCAAACACCCCATTTAAGGGACTTCTTGGCCACCCCCTAAAAAGCCCTGATGTAATCTTAAAATAAAAAAATATTTTATTTAGAATTTCATTTTTTTTTGAATTTGACTTAGCATTGACTTCTTATGAAAATAGATGGTATTTTCATAAGAGTATAAGCTAGGTCCATGATATGTATAAAAATATATTGAGATTGTTAGATTCTTTAAATTTTTTTTTGATCTTTCCCCATTGAATTGTGCGAAGATTCGATGTTAATTACATCGAGAATACTCGAACACTTTTGATTATCTGCTATAGCAATGCATGAAATAGAAGACATGCATTCTCAAAAATAAACATACATAGGAACAATGGCCTTATGAACTTGATGGAATGCAAACAGTTAAAGCATTTTAAATATGATCTGAATTGATTTGATTAAAATTGATTTGAGTTGAATTAATTGAAATAGATTGGTTTACTCATGGGTTTAAATTTGGTTTTAATTGAATTGAGTTTATTTGATTGATCATGCTTTGCTCGATTGGAGTCAACTTGGATTCTGTTTGCAATTTGATTAAGCTCGAAGTTTGTTTGAGAGTATTTTGATTTCTTTGAATCTTACAATTTTTAAATTACAGATGTGTTTGAGTTTGATTTGAGCTTGATTGATTTGAATTTGGTTTAATTGGCTTGGGAACTTGATTTAATTTGTCCCATGAAGTTTGTTTTTTGGGTTTTGATATCTCTTGATTTGTGAATTATGTCTTGAATTAAGTTTGAAGTGTTCAAATTCTTTTGAAACCCACAAATTTCCAATTTTGGGGGGTGAATAAAGTGATTTCCAGATTTGTTTGGAAAATATGATTTTGTGAGTTTATTCTAAAACTGGTTGTTCATTTCTTACTTTGCTTTGAATGTGTGTTGTTTAATTTGATTTGATTTGGATTGGTTTAGACTTGTTTTAACACTTGTTTTGATGCAAACTTAATATGACTGGTGATTTGATTTGGATTAAAATTTATTTTATGGAATGGACTTGATCCAATTTTAATTGATCTGATTTTTTTTGGAAAGATCTTGTTTTATCTTGTCATTTGTGAGAGCATTTAATTCAATTTATGATTCTGGCTTCCAATTGAATTGCTTGATGTATATTCAGGGATTTGGCTTAAGATTTTATTAAGACTCTGTGTTCCTTTTATTTGAAAGCTTGTGTGAGTTATTTTAATTCTTCTTGCTTTGAAGTTTGAATGGGTTTGATTTGTTTATGAGATGTGACTCTCCTTTGAGATTCTTTGAAATTGGTTTAAGTTGATGTTGGCACTTAGAATTTTAGATAAAACATTGACATATGATAAAAGTGAGGCAAAAGGGAGTTAGATATATTTAATTCCCTGCACCCCACCACCATTATATGGAGCAAAATAAGCGAAGGAGACCAATAAAAGATGGACTCAAACACATATGATCACATATGATTAAGGACAGATATACACAATTGGATCTAGACCCCAATCGGTGATAGCATATGGATACATAGAAATCCTGCATAAAAGATCAACTGATCTAGCACATATGCCCAAGGTCAGTCTTACCTCCACCGACCAAGAAAGGGTCTACAGAGGAACTAAAAGAAATACAACATATATGCATTGGCCGGTTATTCAGAGAAATCAGGATAAGATGGGGCAATGCGGGCAGAATTTGAAGGAAATCCAGAAAATAGAAGGATTCGGAAATCACGAAGAGAATGAGGCTATATGCCCGGTCATATTTGGCACATATATGCCCAAGCAAGGGCAGAGGGTGGTGAGCACAAAAGAGGCCCACAACCAACACCAACTACAACACCTAGACACCATGAGATAAGAGGATGGAAGAGAGTAAAGTGGAGCTATAGGGAATAAAAAATACTTAATTCTCTATAGCATACCATCGGTACATGAATCAAAGAAGGAGGTCAAAATTCATATATCTAAGGCCGGATATGCACAATTGGGTGTAAGTACACAAGGAAGGCTCAAAGCCCATACTGGCCAAGAGGGGACCAACAGCCCCCCGGTGCAAACGAGGGGCTGAGAATGACATACACCCTTGAATTCCTATAGAAATTCAAGGGGTCCAGACGTCCGGGAGCTGATAGGCTCCAGTTCTAAAGGAAAAGGAATAGCAATAGCCTCGACCAATAATGGCATATGAAGAGGCTAGGTCCTTGCATATAGATCAAAAGAAAAAAAATAGGGAAGTAAATGTGCTGTTCCAATGAGAATACTTCAGTACATACAGTTTTATATATATATGAAACATGGCATAAGACAGGGGGACATGCTGCCAACAGAAATTTGGAAGAGGGAAGGCCGAAAATGATGTATAGGAGCCAAACAGGCTCCTGTTTGAAGGTCTCGGATATATTCAGCCGTACATCTACTTGTAGGTGGAATGCTGCCGACCGGTTGCTTACAGCTAGACATATGTAAAGATGAAATATAGAGCAAGGAATAGAAGAAGAAGAAAGAGGGCAGCCAATGGACCCCCCCAGGAAAACAGGAAGTTGGAAGAAGACCCAATCAAGCATGAAGAAGCCGGGTCCTCAAACATATATCCTGTTTCACACAAACAGAGGGGAAATTTAAAACAAAAAAAAAGGGGCCCGAGCCAAGGGTGGCATATAAAGGATCCAGCCCCCCCTGCACATGATAAATATGCCCTTTTAAAATAGGACACCCCAATACAGCCGGCCACACGTATATTTGCAAAATGCCTGGCATGGTATGGGACAATCAATATACCGCCGACAGGAGATTAAAGGAGAGAGCTAGAATTATAAGCATGTCCATGGCACAAAACAAAGGGGTGATCATGTGCGGCTGATGATAGCCAGGTAGAGATAAGGACCGGACATAGATATAGTCAATATGCCCACTCAAAAGAAAAGGAGAAGAAAGAATAAGAGAGGGATATGCGTACATGACAACATAATTACCAAAGCATAGAGCTGAAAAGGAAAATTTACCAGGTATGCTCACCCGAATATGACTAAGCTGTTGTCCACCTCCACGGATCAACACCAAGAAGAAGAAGAGGGCACCCAATGATTCCCCTTGGCAAGGACAAGTTGCAGCAGCACCTGTGAAGATAGGAGGGTGCGACAGGATGAAGGGGAAGGCCAGCTAGAAGGAAGCCCGCGGATGGAAGAATCTGTCTCCCAATGGGAGACTCAACAGAATCTGCAGCAATAGAGGGAGAGAAGGCAATCCGCGGGAGAACAGATTGGAGAATTCAAATGGGATTAATTAAAAGCCAATCTAATGGCTAAGATTGGTGGTTAATATGCCTATTGGATACTAATGTTCATGGATCCTCAGCGCACAACACAGATGGTCTACCGGATCCTTAATAGGATAATATCCAATGGATCCTGTCTAATGGGATATCCGATAGATAGTCCATGAGAAAGGTTAATTACCGGGTGTCAAGGTCTTCCCGGATCCTTAATAGAAATAATATCCAATAAGAGGATCAATGGCTGAGATCAAATGGAACATCAATCCATCGGATGAGCCATACACTTGAGAGAATCTATCAAATGAAAGGGTAGGATGGAAGGATATATGTTCAAAGGTCGGGATTGGATGTTGAACAAGTCAAATGGATTATAATCCTCATGGAGCTTCAACGGTATGACACAATGGATCAACCGGATCCTTAATGGGATTAATGTCCAATTAAGAGATAGAAGACTATGATTGAATGACCCCATCAAATAGAGGGCCGGGAGTTAATGAAAAATGCCTCATTGGATGCCCCCTCGCGAGAGAGAATACCGGAGGTGGGATTGCCACCTGTCCCCCCATGGTCTATCCCAAGGAGATTTGCTCCGGAGGTAATGCATATCATAAACCACATTCCCCTCACTTCCGGATATGCACCCATATCCTTCCCCCATCATCGGAGCAAGGGAGGGATTCCAATCACTATAAAAAGGCCAGCCCGCGGCCTAGGCAAGGGGTCGGAAAGGGAGGCAGAAAAGAGAAACAAGAAGAGAAGAAGAGGGGTTCTGTTAAAGCTACTTCAGCAGGGAATTCAAGAGGATCTCCGGAGCATCAAAGGAGGGGAGCAATTGAAGGGCCTGCGGCCACTGCTTTGCAGAAGGTTAGGTGCAAGGTTTGAAGGTCAAAAGGTAAGGAACCATGGCCACCACTTCATCCGTTTCTCTCTAAACACCATGCCCATTGACAATTCAATGTTCATCACCCCCATCCGTTCCTATTTAGATACCATATCTATTGACTAACCAGTACCCATGACCCCTTCCTAATATTGCCAAAACACCACCTTGTTTGGGCCGAAATGCCTAGACAGGCTATAGAACCCCACGGGTCCATATGATCACCAATTCCAAACCTGAAATTCACCCTCACATCCCTACACATTTCGATAGATTAATCCAAGAGGTCAGACCCATAGGAATATCTCACCTCCCGGGCATCAAAGAAATCAGCCAAGGGGCAGGTCCTTGGGTTGATTTCGTTTGGTCATGATAATGCCAAATTAATGATCATCCTATTAGATATGTAGACCTCATTTCAGATATGATATAAACCATATCCGAGTACACTATTGGGCCCCATAATTGAGTCCATTCTTGTCTCCCCCGGGGTACAGTTCTGTAGCACCATTTGAAGCCTGTCTTTATATATATATGGGCAGGTTTGACTCCCTTCTCTACCCCCTCTTTTGAGCCTCCCTCGGCCTTGGAATTCTGCAAAGCAAACCTTCAGAGCCTTGTCATTCCAACAGAAGTTGAAGGGTATTTTACATCACCAAGGTAGAGAGGGGTTATACCCGGCCTCTTTGGGACCCACATGATGGACCAAAGATCCCCCGGGTAGCCCTGACAGAGCAGTGGGTATGAAAGGAAGGTGGCCAACCGGGCCTTGAAGAATCTATAATAGACGAGCATGAAAGCCTGCATAATATGTATCCACTGTCCCATGACAGTTTGAGGATCAAGGCTGGGAGGGCCTATGAAGAAACTAATGCCTATTCCGGGGCATGTTCATAGCATATGTGGAGCATAGCTCTTCATGTTTATTCTGGACAGGAATTGGAGCAATATGCCCAGTTCTTTTTAATTCATTCCATAATGGAGGGAGCATCTAAGTCCGGCTCATTGAAGGAGCAAGAATTTCATGTAAAGAGGGGGTCAATCATGGACCAAACCTCTATGATAATGAGAGGCAATATTCTGTAATAGAAAATCTATGCCATTAAAGTTGGGAATATAAATATTCAACTGATCAGTGGCTTATATTTGAGTATGGCTATGTCCACATATTCTGGACAAAACTGAAGCCATATGCTCATTCCCTTGGTCCATCTCATGATAGAGAGAAAGTTAATAAGCTTAATCACCAAGAGGGAATGATAGTTTTCATATATATGAATCTGTACGCCCAAAAGGGATGAGGTGACCCCGACATGATGAAGTTATAGCCATATTTAAACTCCACCGTACAAGGATATGTTCTGCACCATAGGGCACAAATGAAACATATGTTGATATGTTAATGATCAAGCATCATTATATATACATATGCATATAACTTATGAGAATTATGAAGCTAATTGGGAGGCTAAGTCTGAATATAAGAGAGCAAGGTATATATACAGTCCAACAATGGGCGGGACTGAGCTCTAACCTTCGGATTTCAGGCATATTGACCTGATTTCTGATATCTAGGTTCTGATCTACCTATTGAGAATGGTTAGAGGGAGATTGCTCTAAGATTAGATGAAAGACTGAAGGCCGGACATATAAATCAGGGTTAGGTTATCATAAAATGCAGTGGGGTTTTCATATCCGGAAAACCCATATCCAGGGGTGTATAATCAGAATATGGAGGAAAGATTCAGGAGGTTAAACCGAGGGCATATTAGACCCTGAATTTCCAATTGTTTTATGGCCTTGATAACATATGAAACATAAGCCTCCCGGCCATGACATAGCTTCATGTTTTCTTTTCGGTCTCAGGTTCCATTTGATCCAAGGGTGGGCTAAGAGAAGGTTTTGGCTGTCCTTAGATCTGAATATAATCAGATCATTGAGGACCTATGCAGGAGGCTAAGATAAATACTCCATGGACTGTATAAAGGTCTAGTATGGCAGGACTGTGGCCGAACTGGAGTGACTTAGAATATGGGCATATTTCGGGCTCTGCATAGGGTAGATGTAGCACCCATCAGCGGACAGAGTCTAAGGCATGATTAAGTACATGATTCTGATCAGACTAAGGCCAGGATAGGGGTCAGGTTTGGATCTAGATCCCGGCGATATCTGTGAGCTAAAAGCTCAGGTTTAGGCTGATATTTATGCCAAATACAGGGTCATATGAATCCCAAGCCAGCTGGGGCCTTTATCCCTGAGCATCTAAAATAATAGTAAAGGCCCATAACCCATACATGAGCAAAACTCAGCTCAAGCAGAATTGTTGGTGAGTCATTAGAAATATGAGGGAGTATAGCTAAGTTCGGGTGCTATAGAAGTTGGAAGTCCTAAGTCTAAGAGGTGAATAAAATTCTGAGTTTAACATGTTTAAACTCAAGACTTAGAACATGAAATGATGGTCTTATTTAGTCCTAAGTTTGGCATGTCAAGGCTTAGAAAGAAGGGGGGGGGGTACAATGGATATGTGTATAGGGTACCCTAGAAACATGTCTTTAGATATATTTGAAATCTGATATCAATATTCCCGACAGGCCCATCTTCGATCAAATTTGATGAGGATCTAAAAGATGATAATATAATGGACATAGCCATAGGTGTGCTTAATCCGATACCATAGAAGTCAGATTTAAGCAAGCTTGACTAAGTCTAGGATATTAGGACTTAGAATTTAGTAATGTCCAATTACCTAGATCCGGAATATTCTTATGGATTTAGGTAAACATGTATGTCACTTGGAATAGAGCATAGTCTGGAATATCATTTTCTGGTTACCCTATGGAACCTGAGTATGTCCATAATCGGCCTTGAGAGCCCTTCATTTTCTAAGAGTCCGGTCAGGTTAGTTCCATAACACACCAAATCTCAGACCTTAGTCATGGCTGTGGGTATCTTAAATCAAACTTTGATATACTTCTAGGGAAGAGTCTTTCAATATTGAAAAGACTTAGACCTTGACAATGATAAGGCGTATATGCCATTTCATTTGAAATTTGACCAAAGCCTAGGATATCCCTAAGAACCCCGTGACTAGATAATTTGGGCATCGGGTCCTAGGCCCAATCTTGTGCTAAGCCATGTGACAGGTTCGGACCCAATATGGCAGTATGATATATATTTAGAATGAAGGCCCCTAGAGATAAGTCCTAGACTCTAGCCACGACCTTGAGTATTCTAAAATCAGGTTGGAGCAT
The DNA here is from genome assembly GCA_036172225.1 of Cryptocoryne crispatula var. balansae. NCBI lineage: Eukaryota > Viridiplantae > Streptophyta > Magnoliopsida > Alismatales > Araceae > Cryptocoryne > Cryptocoryne crispatula. The sequence continues at coordinate 30,562,814 of CM069930.1, read as the reverse complement.
GTCTAAGTTCATAAATCAGAAGCATATGAAGAAGAAGAGTCTTATAATGAGAAGACTTACAATGATGAGGCGCATAAGCTATTTCACTAAGTCTAAGTCTAAAAACTTGGAATTTAGGGATACCCAATTACCCGAGCCTAAGATATTCTCAAGAACCCTATGGTTAAACATAAGGGGAGACATTGGTCTTTTTCCGGATCCAAGTATATATCACTCTTGGATTTTCCGAAATTTATGAGTAAGGTTGCATCTTGTTAAGTCAAGGCATAAAGACTTAAATAGAATTCTGTTTTATCACTAAGTCTAAGATAATAGACTTAAATGTGGATAACGTAAGTCCAATAAAGAAAGGACTTAGACCATGGACGGATTTCATCTTGTTCAAATATACAGGAACTTATATGAAATCAACATAAAATTTAATCTGAATATGTTCGGATCTAGATTAATTCTAATAATCCAACATATGACCTTAAGTTGAAATGGCTAATCTTATGCAAAGTATATAGATATGGTTTGAATCTTTACCCATATTTCATAATTCAAACTTAGATACTAAGTTTGGCATTTGCCATCTGACCTTATATGGTCACTATGCGTTGGACTTAAATATTAAGTTTGCATTTCATTAATTTTGTGGGTTATAATTCCTATGTGATTGTGTTTGTAGATGAATGTTTTCTTTTATATACGAGTTGCTACGACAGTTAATCAAGGGTGTTCGAGAATCTCGATGTAATTAACATCGGAAATTCGCAACTTCCGATGGAGAGAGGTCCAAAGATAAACTTTATGAACCCTAACCTCGACAGATATTTTTTTTATGCATATCACATATTTTGGTTAATATTTTCTATGAAATATTATGTATTTTTATAGTAACCAAAGGCAAGATGACGAAATTTCATTTCTCAAATAAACGGAAGTTAAATGAATTTTCAAACCATGCCATACCTACATATTTTATATATTCTCGAGGTTTCACAGTTGATTCTTAATGTTCTGTGGGTGATCTTGTTTAATTTTTTTGCTTTTAAATTAATAATATCTGAATTGGATTTAACGTTGGTTGGCATTGTTGGAAATCTCTTTTAGGATCATGTTTTACTTATTTAGAATTAACTTGAATTCAGCTTGCAGGTTTGACCCATCTTGAATTTTGTTTAGGAATGTCTTGATTTCTTAAAAAAAAATAATCTTGTGGACCTCAAATTTGTTTAGGTTGTGTAGGCTGATTGACCATCTGTTAGGACCCTATCACCTTGATGACATGTTTTAAACTCTGGTTAAGATGTATACTACTTAAATTTGTCTTTAATTGGCTTGAGATTATTTTGGTATGCTGGAGGACTTTAAGTCTGCAGGTTTGAATGGAGCAATTTTGTTTTAACTACCGAGACATCCTGAGCATTAAAATGCTTGTCTGGAGAACAGCTGATCAGACAAACTTCACCAAGTCCCAAACCCAAGCAAATCGATATTGGATATTTACAACAAAAAAAAATCCATTTCTCACATAACGTATCAGTCTTAAGCCAAATTCCAATCAGTCTTAAGGCCCCCCCCCCCAAATCAAGTCCGCCCATATGGACTTCAATCGGGATCACCTAAATATTATGCAAACCATGATTCATGCCCTTCTAAGCTTGCTTAGGGTCATGATCTCTTTTTAATTTGGACTTCAATCGGGATCACCTAAATATTATGCAAACCATGATTCATGCCCTTCTAAGCTTGCTTAGGGTCATGATCTCTTTTTAATTTCTCAGTATGTGGTTGTTATTCATTTTCTTGAGACCCTTCTTTCTGCCAAGGATTTTTTTTCATATTGTTTTTTTGAACGCTAAATTTTTCTATATTATTTTGACCATTTGTTTGCTTACCATGAAATGAAAGTGGATGAGACATTCCATTAATGCTTGCATTCTCATTTCACTTGATATTTGTTTGAGTCACCGAATGGATGTGTTTTAGTTAATTTGCAGTTGTGTAATATATGTTGGAGCCATGGTTTGTAGGATGGCCAATTTATATTGCGATTGACACCTGCTGACTTGATGTGGGGGGTTGGGGGGTATCCTGATTCCTGGAAAGTGCTTCCTTGGGAATGGGCTCTAACTGTTGAATCGGCCAGATCCGTCAATTTGGGACCAATCAGACCCTGATCAGGGTCCACGGGACCCGTTATTTTATGATCTATCGGATCTAAGTTACCAGATCACTGGTCATCGGCTCCATGGGATCTGATATTATATGATCTGGTAACTTAGTTACCAAATCAGGTCGACCCGCGGGGAAGATGTGGGGGCAGTGGTGCTTCTGCCCCTCCACCAAACGACAGCCAATCTCTATGGGATTGCTGCCTCTCCACCCCACGTATGTTCAGGCCTTTTTATGTTTTTTATGTTTTTTTTTTAGTTTTCCAGGATCGGATTTCCATCAGCATTGGCTGTGGAAGATCCAATGCCAATCCCAACATAAAAATCCTTAGCTGTAGCGCATCATTCATCCTTCTATACTTTAATTATGTCATGGATCAAGTGTCTTACGGTTCCACCATTTTTTAACATAAACTTTCTTTAGGCATGTGTTGGCACCTAAAATTTGCAAATAAAAAAAGAAGAAGAGAAAAAGGGAAGAAGGAAAAAGAAGTGATTTTAATGAGCAGTCGGAGTACAATTGGCCTAATTAAATCCCCCACCTTCAATCCTCGGCCGGAGCCTCATGGTTGGAGCTAATTATAAGTTCAATTTATTGATTAAAATGGGTTAGGCTACGTGACCCATTTTTCATAAGCTCATTGGATTTGGGTTTGTTTTCCACTTAAGAGGCCCATGGCGGTCGCGGCCCGTTTTAATCCGGCCTTTTGAGAAGGACATTTCAAAAGGAAATGGAAAGTGAGAAAATCTCGCGTTCGGCGATTCATGAGCAAGAGCGACCAAGGAAAGCGACGTCGTGCGGATGTCATTAAAAGAGACAAGCTTCTTCCATGCGGACTCTCCCACGGTGGACTTCCTCATACGGTTCCTCTGGAGCCGCAAACAAAGGGGGATATGATCCCGGATATCACGGACCCCTCCGAGTCCATCTCAAAGCCGGATTTGCCCTGTGCGGCAGGTCTCCCAACGAATGAAGGGAAGTCCAGAGCCTATAAGAACCCCGGGAGAGAGCAATCGATGGCAGAGAGAGGAGGGAGGAGGAAGAGAGAAGACAGAGAGAGGCTGAAAAAGGAGACCCCCCCGTGCGCAAGGAGAGAGAGATCCCGGCCGAGGGAGCAAGGAAGAGGAAGCCCGATAGAGGGAGAGAAATCAAGCGAAAAGAAATTGAGAGAGGGAGCGTGAGGGTACCGCAGAGCCATCGCCAAGTTCCGCTACAACCGTCATCGACGTCCTTCAGGGCTTGCCGTCGCCGGAACCCCTTTCGCAATCCGTCGCCGGCGCCGGGATTCCCTCTGGGAGAAGCAAACGCCGCCGGAAGTCCTTCTGGAGTCGCCGTCGGGAGCCGCAAGCATCGCCGGAAGCAGTGAAGCTCCGCCGGAAGCCGCGAGGTTCCGCCATCGTCCGTCGCTGGAAGGAGGAGCCGCGGGCAGCGGGTGAATAGGAGAGAGCGGGCGCGAGTACTTCCCCCCCCCGACTTTGGTCCAAGCTGGCCATGTCGTAGGGCCCACCAAGAAAAGGGGAGAAAAAAAAAAGAATTGTGCGCGGCCGCATGCCGCCCACGCGAGAAGCCACGCGCGCACAGGGCTGCAGCGCGGTTGACCTGGCGGTCAACATGGGGTGGGGCCCACCTATTGGAAAGAGTTTAAAAAAAAGAGACCCGCTGGACCAGCCAGCGGGTGCGCAAGGAGAAGAAATGGGCCGGGCCCATTAGTTTGAAGCATGTGAAAAAAGGAGGTCTCTCTTTTAAAATACACAATCAAATGAAAATTTAAATAAAAAAATTCATTAACTAATTAAACAAACCGATGGCAAGCATTGGCCGGCTAAAAACCCGCCACATGGTCTCGGCATAATTTAAAAGAATCAAAATAAATGGGAAAGCAATAAGCCGGCTTTTTAAGCAGCAACTTCGACCCATAATTCAAAAATCAAAATAAAACAAACAATTCACGTAAATTAGATAAAAATTCATTAACTAATTCAACAAACCGATGGCAAGCATCTGGCCGGCTAAAAACCCGCCACATGGTCTCGGCTAAACTTAAAAGAATTTGTGGGTCGGTTCTAAACCTTCCCCTTAACTTTTTAAGGTGGACATACAAAGGTCTAATGAAAAGACCCCAATGTCTTGCCATGCCCTAAGAGAGAGTTACTCACCCATTATGCCATGGGAAAGGTGCGTGATCAACATGCCGATATGCCAAACTATGAGCTAATGAGGTTTAATCGATGAGTTGATTGCCCACAAGCTTATCAAAAGCCGGGTGTAGTCAATCTCGAAACGAGTGGGGGATGCCCATAAGTCTATCAAAGACCGGGTACATGCCGCCCATGAAGTGACAAGTCCATCAACTCATGGAGGAGCCATGAAGATAGATATGAGCTAATTTCCCACAAGTCTATCAAAGGCCGGGACAAGCTCAATTTCAAATCAGTGAGAGGAATGCCCACAAGTCTATCAAAGATCGGGTGCTTTCCATCTCAAATTGATCAAACAAGTTCCGAGTTCATCAAGAACTCAAAAGGACCAAGTTTATGTTCAAGTTGTAAATCATGTCTCATATTTTGAGAGAACAAGTGAACCTCATGTTCGGTACATAGATTGATGTCTCAAGGAGGAGAGACAATCACATGGAATTGCTGGAATGCAAGACAACAACAAAAAAAAAAAATAACAAATGATTCAAACAACCTTAAAAAATTCTGAACCTGTAAAAGACTTTAAAATTTTAAAACCTGTAAATCTGAAATCTAAATCTTTATACAATCAAATCCCAAATCAAAACACTCCCAAACAAATCACAAACTCAATTAAATCCATAAACAAAATCTGAATTCCAAAAATCAGACATCAGGACCTGCAGTCCGAAAACCTTTGAAGTGCAGAATCTGGACTCCGAGGTCTAAAATCTGAAAATCAATTTAATGTGTAGAATCTGCAACAAAATTGAAATCTGCAGGGGATCCGGGCTAGAAATCTGCAATCTCAGGTTTGAAGACTAAAATCTGCAAATGTGCACCGAATCCATAAATCTGAACTTGTAATCCACAAAAAAATTTGAAGAATCCGAACCCTGTAAGTCTGTAAAACTGTAAAATCTGTAAGCCTGAAACATACAAAATTCTGAAATTTGAAGAGCTCCCGAATCTGAAACCAACTTATTCTGCAGAATCTGCAGGAGACCAAAATCTGAACTTCAACAAATCTTAAGCAACTCCATTCAATGTTACAATCAAAATTGAACAAATTTAATTTAAGCAAACCAAACTGACACCCACAAGCAAATTAAAATTAATAAATCAAATCAACTTAAAAAGAACACACAATCAACACATAAAAGATCAAATCAAAACCGATTATGACAACAAACGTTCAAATCAAATCTTCCTCAACTCAACCAAACTTAAATCAATCCATACAATCTGAAAATCCAAGTTAATGAATAAACAACAAATTGTAATCAACTCATCAAATCCAAAGATGAAACAATCAGTTAAATATCAAAGCAGATTTAATTTCTCCAAATCAAATCAAACAAACTTAACCCAAACAATTTTCGATCTGTACCTTAAATCAACTTGAATTCAAATAAATCAATCTCAAACAAATTCAAATTAATCAACTCAAATTAAATCAAATCCAAATCAAATTAAAACTCCCACCAAGTCCAAATTTTCAACCAACTTAAACAAACACAGATTCAACTCAATCAAACTCAAACCAAAATTTAATTCAACCAACTCAATCAAATTCAAAATTTAAACTAAAATTGAGTGCTTGTATTTCATCAAATTTCATGGGATTGTTTTCTCCTATGTCCATATGTGTGTGAATGCTTATTTGGTGGATGTATGTTTTCTATTTTCATGGATTGCTATGACGCTTAATCAAGGGTATTCGAGTTATCTCGATGTAATTAACGTCGGATCTTCGCACCATCCGACGGGGAGAGGTCAAAATAAATTTCAAAGAACCTAACAACCTCAACATAAATTTCGACCCTAGTTAGTACTTTTATGAAATATCATCTATTTTCTTACAAAGTCAATGCTAAGGTCTAATTCAAATTCAAAAGGAAAATGAATTTCTAAAACAAAGAGAACAAATCTCTTTTTGAATTTTGAGGTTACATCAGCATGTTTACCATAATTGATCTTTACAAGCCTGCAAAAAACACTATAAACCTCTCAAAAAAGTTTGTTGTGCGATTCTATCAAGGATTCTTAAATCGGTTTGGCCCCTAAGTTGGCAACAACTGATCCTAATTGGGATTGGAATTGGATAGTTCGGCTCGACTGATCCACTAGAAGGAAATCAAATCAAGGATCAGCCTAGATCAATTCTTCAAAAATCTAGACAAATAAGAAAAGACATAAAATAAAGCCCTAGACATCCATGGTGGAAGGGCATGGCTGATCCACATGGTATTCGGTGGAGGGGTTATGAGCTCCTGTTCCTGAGGGGTCGTATGTGACTGGAGTTGGCCAATTTGGCAGCTTGGACTTGGAGCCTCATCCCAACAGCAACTTCTTTCAAGATTGGGATCCATCAGCCAATCCTGACCATGCATTATGTTGTTACCTATGTTATTAGAGGTGACAGCCTTGGTCGCCTAGGTGACAAGGTGAGGCGAGACGAGGCAAAATCACCTTGCTTTGGCCCTTGTCGCCTAGGCAATCGAGGCTGCTGCCGGTGGGCTCAAGGGGGCACCTGAGGTGTCTCCATAGCACCTTCACTGCCCTATTGGGTGGGGAATATGTCCCTACCGAAGTCTTCGGAATCCAGTAGGGGCATTAGTCACCATCACCGGATCTGGTGACTTAAGGTTGATTGGGTCTCGACATAAATGCTGGATCTGGTTGAAAGTCACCGGGATCTGGTTGAAAGTCACCAGATTTGGTGAGTTACGCCCTACAGGGTCCCAATGGACCCAATAGGGCCTTCTTTCTCTTCCGATTGGGTGGGAAGAACGCCGTGGTGCTCGTGGAGTGCTCGCTTCCATCGTTGGGAGCGATGGGGCCAGGTGAGAGGGGCAAGGCGAGGAATGGTCCCTCGCCTTACCTGTGTCACTCCTCTGACTACATTGGTTGTTACTGTGCAATACCGGTAAATTATCATGCTGAAGTGTTATCAGAATAATTGTTGCGATTGCCTTGCTATTGAGAAAATGCAAGGTTGCCCTATGCCCTGTTTGAGTTGGAGTCAGTCATCTAGGTCCAATTTCTATCGTTCTCCACAGTCTGCAGTTAAGTTATTATTAAATTTTATTATTTTAAGTAAGTCATTTTATTGATTTCGGGAAATCAGACATGTTGGTTTAGGTATTCTTTTGGCCAATTTCAATGGAAAACTTTAAAATATTAACTTATGCATAACAGAAAGCATCTGAGCTATTAGTAGGAGGCTGTTTTTATAATTGCATCAATTTCACCATTCACCATTATGATAGTGATACATTCTGAAAAAACTATTCAAGCTTTCCATCAATCTGATGACAATGAAATTTTCTATCTGACACAAGATGCATTTTTCAATTCTTCTTATTCTCTGTTGGATTGCACTTTTATAGTTTGCATACTGCCAAGGATCAGATCAGCTTTCTTTATCTTGCTTGAATAGATGTCTTTGATGTCTACTACTGTAGTTTATGGTTGATTTCACTCTAGGGTTATGCTGGTGGTGACGAAGCCGCAATGCTCAACTGGCATCTCTTGGAGTCTTCTGCGAAAATAGGTGTGGGTGCAAATAGAGTTGCAATTGCTAGTGACATTTTTGACAAATATGGTTACCTTTGTTGCTCAAATAATTGGGTAGAGAATATTCTCTCAAGGAAGGAAAGAACTTGCTTGGAAACAAAAATTGCACTGTCCATTTTGGATGATGGTTTCCAGGTAACTAATTTTCAGTTGGACTGCTATAATAAAATCTTTGTGTTGTCAATCAAATATTTATATTTTTATACTTTATTTATACATCCAGAACATTGTTTCTTTTTAGATAATTTATAACATTTTCTTTATCTTTTCTATCTTTTGTCTTGTTTTTCTGTAGAATGTAATTTGGTGGAACAAGTGTTATATATCATTGATTTTTTAGAGTATATATAATCATTGATCCTTTTCTTTGATGGTACCCAAATAATGGGTCACTACTGAAAAACTGAATGAAAACAGTGGAAATATCCACCTAGAAATTGGAGATAATTTGAACAAAGTGGAAAACAAAAACAGGAATCAAAGACAAGGAGAGGCTAGTACTCCATGCACTAGAAGAAAAGTTCTCCAGATGTAAATCGTGGAGACTGAATATAGATTGCAAGTCCTTGGAGAAGAAATAGGAGACCAGTTTTTAACAAATGATCAACTGATGGCAAAGTATTGTATGTAATACTAGGCTTTTGCTTATCATCCTTCTTTCTTTAGAGAAAACACAACTCGAGTAATAGTCCCAAATTACTTGAGGTCAACTATATGTATTATCTTTTCCCACTCATGTCTATTTTGAGTTACTTCTTCATAGATATTTAAATTATCTAAATCATATTAAATTAACCTCCTCCAAGGCTCCAAGTTAACCTAGGTCTACCACATTGTTTTTTTATTTATATTATTTTAATATTTTTACTTTTCTTATTGGAGCCTTCTTAGGCCTACATTTAATATGTCCAAACTATCTCAATTTTTTTTCTTTCAATTTATCTACAATTGTCACTACTCCTACATTTTCTCTAATATATTCATTTTTGATTCTATCTAATCTAGTATGACCACTCATCCATCTAAACATTTTTATTTCAATAACGCTTAATTTAGAAGTATGTTTTTCTTTTATGGTCTAATATTCACTATCATACAACGTTGTAGGTTTTATACTTGTACGATAAAATTTTTATTTCAACTTTAATGGAATCTTACAATCACGTATAACTCCTGTGGTCAATCTTCACTTCACCCATCTACTTTAATCCTATGATTAACATCTTCATCATATTTTTCATCTTTTTAAATAATTGATTTAAGATACTTGATTTAGGTTCTTTGAGATAATATTACCTCATCCAAACTAACACCATTACCTTCTTCTCTTTTGTTTTCATTAAATTTATAACGTATATATATATATATATTCTTTTTTGGTTCTACTTATCTTGAAACTCTTAATATTTAATGTATTTGTTTATAGTTCTAACTTCTTATTCACTCCATATGGTGTCTCATCTATCAATATAATATCGTATGTGAATATCATATGTCAAGATATACCATTTTTTTATATTTTTTGTTAATTCATCCATAACTAATGCAAAAATGTTAGTACTTATTTTTGACCCTTGACGTATGCCATTTGAAATAACAAAATCTTTTGTTTTTCCTCCAATTGTGTATATGTTAGTAGTTGTTTAATCATATATGTCTTTTATCATTTGTATATACCTAATAGGCACCATCAAACATCATATGTAAATATTTTTTCATATCTTGATATTTCTCTTTCAAAATTCTAATAAGAAAAATAGCTTCAATTGTAGATTAATAATGCATAAGTCCAATTTAGTTAGCTGATTTTTTTTGTACAATTATGTAACGCCGCTCGATAACACTTTCCAATAATTTCATAATATGACTTGACTTTGATCCTTCAATAATTTACACAATTTTGTATATTTTTTTATAAAATAGGCATAATGATTTTTTTCTCTTTTCATTCGACATTCTTTTCGATATTATAATTTTTAAAAAAGTTAAGTTAACCATTTCACCTCTAAATTTTTTCAAATATTCTCACATTTCAATAAGAATGTTGTTTGAACCACATCCCTTGTTTTCATCATTTTCAATACTTATTTAAATTTTGAAAATTATTTTTTTAATATAATTTAAATTAAATGTTGTCACATTATATATGTCATCTATGGTTTTAGTAAGGTTGTCATTCAAAAGAGTATCGAAACAAAATTTTCATCTTTCTTTGATATCATCTTTATTCCACCACCAAGCATGAATTGTGTTCTCCCGAGAATCTTTTTCTCTCCACGCAACTGAGAAGCGTGATCGTCAAAACAAGAATATCTATATAGTACCTTTGATACCTAGATTTCCTCCGCCCATTATTGCTCCTAACTTGTTAGATGGCCTTGTTAAGTTTGCTTTATATATTATGAAATTTATTGTGAAATCTATCCAAATATTTATCTAGACATTATTGTTTGATAACATTTTGTAACTTAATATTTTTGTGATTATACATGTACAATTGACCCAATATGTCATCAATCTCCTATGTATATTGTTCAAAATGAAACTTTAGGTTCAACATAAGATCCTTTGTATGTCTCTTGTTAACAAAAGTTTACCATCTCTATATCTGTATTTCTTTTTGAATATCTCACTGGTTATTGTGATGTTTGATATGAGTTTTCTTGTTTTCTTGAAGAGATTACAGACATTTTACATTAAAACATGCATATTGATTGGTATCTCTGAGATCCAATTTCTCGAGATTTTTTCTGTCATTTCTTCTGTTCAATCTCCATGAGATAAAATCGGGATGCGAGATAACAATCTTTGGGTATGGTATACCCTATAGAAATGAAATTTGAGATCCGATCTCTTGATATTTTTTAGAGAATCTCATGAGATCTTATCTTTCACTCTTCTGAGACAACCAAGATCCGAGATAGCAATCTTTGTCACCAAGTCTTATTTTTAGGTGAATCATGTTATTTAGACTCTCCAAGTACTGTTTTAGCAATCTCTCTAATATTATAACTATGTTATAACTTTAACATTTATGTCTAACATTTAATCATTTATCTTAAGAAGTTTATTTTTAAATGTTTGTTTTCTTCTTTTTTAACTCCTACCATTTTGTTTTAGGAGAAACATTTATTTTAAATGTGTTTGTTTGTATTTTAAGCTTAACATTTAAAATCACTAACTTATGTTGACTTGTTAAAATTTTACTTGAAATAACTTTACAATCCTTACAAATAACATGATTAGACTTTCTTGTGAGAATGAAGTCAGTTTGACTTTTATTTTATGTACTTTCAAATATTATTAAATTAGATTATTTTTTAATTAAATAAGTATTTGTTAGAATAAGATCATAAGTCTTAGCAAAATTTAAGGTATTTTTTTATTCTTCATTTAAATTTTCATATCCAAAATTTTTGTGAATTTTTTTGTATTCGTTTGTTTCCAGCATGCCCATTGAGCTATTCTTCTACAAATATATGTTCTTCATTTAGTATACTTGTATAAGGTCATCCATATCCTCTTATTTTTTTTTATTTTCACTATGTAATCCAATTTGTGAAGCATATGAATTAACTATATTAATTTTTTAATTTTTTATAATCAATTTTACTACAATAATTTTATCTCATACTCTTTTTATTGAAACAGTCACATCTTTTACTATTTTATTCACATTTATGCCTATTTTATTTTTATTTTTTTATATATCATAGTTTATAATGTGAATTTTCTACTTCTTTACATTTTTCTTCTATTCACTTGGTTTCTTAGATACACAATATTAATTTTTATTCTTTCCATACTATCAAGTATCAACAAGTTCTATAAATTTTTTCAAGGGTTCCAATGTTCCAAATACCTATTTTTATCATTTTTCAATATTTTATTTTTTAGATCTTTTTATAATAATATCTATTTATTTTTGAGTTTGTTTGATAATTTATATATTACTTTCCATTATGGATTAACTTCTTTACCCACGTCCATTCTTGAGGTGGGAATTATTGTTTATTTAACACAACATTGGGATGTTTCTGTGGCACATGACATGCTGGTAATATAGCTGATAAGCCAAATAATGTCTAGGAATATAGCTACCTGTTTAGTACTGAAGCTTATCACGGAACATTGACATTATTATTTGGCAACAGTATTGGAGCTTATCACGGAACATTGACATTATTATGGTAAATGGCATGACACCATGGGGAAATGGGCACTTGCTTCCACGTGGGACATTAAGGGAACCATTGGATGCAATAAAACGTGCAGATATTGGAGTAATACACCATGCAGATATGGTATACCTCGTGGTCCTCATCATCCTCTTATTTTACATCTTTCAATGGATACTGCTTTTGTCTTGTTTGATACTCATCATTCATTGTAAACTTTCTTGTTTCCAGCAAATGGTGAATGACATTTTATATGCTTTGTGATAATTCCATTGTATTAAGTATTTTTATGCACCAACTGTAATCTTTGCATGATATGGCTTTTGTTTCTATTTTGGTGCTTTGGTATGACAGACAACTCCGTGTAATCTTGTGATAATTCTTATTTATTGAGTAATTTTGTGTACTAACCACTTGTACTTTTATATAATGTAGTTTTTTGTTTTTGGTGCCTAGGTGGCATTTCGGGATAAATAGGTATGCATATTTGTGACTATCTATCTCTTTATGTGATCTACTTCTACACCTTGAGTTTATGGTGGACTTACCAAAATGAAAGGAACACATGCTAGGTCTGGGTGCTAATGACATTAGGGGGACTTAGATGTTGAAGTTGATTTCTGTACCATACACCAAATGGTCTCACATCTGTTGACAAACGAATGACATGGAATGCAGAATGCGGTATGCATTTTTTATCAAGCATTGGGGTGATGTCAAACAGGAAGGTGTTGACAAGAATCACAAGTAATTCCTGAGCCAGGAAAAATCGATCGCTCAAGTCTGGCCCGACCAACACAAGCTGTGGATCTAAGCTTGCAGCCACAGTTGCCAGAGATGTATATGCCGTTTATATACTGTTCTGTAAATAGCTTCACCAGAATGACAACTAGTCATCATTTCATGTAGCTAACTATATCAGTATATGCATCCAGATGGCATATTTTGTATAGTAGTCATTGCAGAACCCCATATGTGGTGACTTTGAGCTACTTTTATAGAGGTTCGGGTCTTTTAAATCATATTAAATTGCTTTTCACCAAGTTACTCTAGGTCTACTCTGTTCCCTTTTTCCATTAATATTTTAATATTCTTGACTTTTAGCTTGAGCTTCCTTAACTATTTTCTATTGTCCAAACTATCTCCTTTGATACTATTACTACCTTTTCTCTGATAATCTTGTTGCAAATGGTAAGTATATTCATGAATCTATTTTAAATTTTTTAGCCTGCTACACTTATTTTGGGAGCATGTTGTTCTTTTACCACTCAACATCATTGTAGATCTTACTGTCATATATTTTCTTTTAGGTTAATTGGAATCTTACATTCATATTAAGCTTCTACGGCAATCTCCACTTCATTAGTCATGTTTTTATATTATGAACATTATCATAATATAAGAGAATTTACCTTGGTGTATGATATTCGCAGATGACATTGTTCTTATTGATGAGACTCAAGAAGGTATTAATAGAAAATTTGAACAATGAAGAACCATGTTGGAAGTTAAGGGGTTCAAGATTAGCAGGACGAAGACAAAATATATGCATTTGAGATTTAGCGGAAGCCTGAGAGTATGAGAGTTCGAAGTTACTTTGGACGTAAATGTCCTTGCACCAAGTACCCAATTTAAATATTTAAGTTCAATCTTACATATGGATTGAGAATGTGACAAAGATGTCAATCATAGGATTAAAGTGAGTTGGCTGAAATGGAGGCGACAACAGGGATTCTGTGCGATTGTAAAATCCTCCTAAAGCTGAAATGAAAATTCTATCGTACAACCATAAGACCCACCATAATCTACGGTAGTGAGTATTGGACAACTAAGAAGAAGCATGCTGGCAAATTGAGTGTAGCTAAAATACGGATGTTACGATAGATGTGTGGCCACAATTGAGTAGATAGAATTTGTAATGAGTGCATAAGGGATAAAGTGAGAGTTGCGAGATATTGTTAAGGAGGGACGACTCTGTTGTTTGGACATATTAAGCGGCGCCTTGAGTCACTTGTCAGACTAGTGGAGACCCTGAGGTTACTAACACAGAAGAGGTAGAGAGGTAGACCCAAGTTAACTTGGCATAGGCATATTTAGTATGATTTGGATGAATTAGGCTTACGAGAGGAGTTAGCGGAAGACTGTGGAGAATGAAAAAGATGAATTTGTATAGTCGACCCCAACCATTTGGGACTGAGACTTTGAGTTTGAGTTTGAGTTTGATGACGTTCATCATTTATCCTTTGGATAATTGAGCCAATATATTTGAAATATGTATTTTCAGATAATAATAATTTATCCATGTTAATTTTCTTCTTTTAGCCCCTTGTATTTTCACTATAATTCATATGTTTTTAATTCTTCTTAGGATTTCTTACAAATACATACTTAAAGTCATTGCTGATTCCTAATATATTCCTATAATCTTAATAAACATTTTGAACTCCCTGGAATCTCAATTTATTTTCATTAAGTACTTATGGCTTAATCCTGTTAATTTCTACCATTTCTTAGAATGTTAAATTCATGCAAATTACTAAAACACTTCTTGCTCTTCTCCCTCTCCCTCCTCTCTCAATCCTTCTCTCTATCTACTCTTCATCTCTCTCTCTCTATTTCTATTTCGCTCTCCCTGCCACCTTCTTTCCTTTCTCTACTGCATCCTTGTTGTTCCTCTTATAGAATCTCACCTTGCTTATGTTGGAACCCCAATATCCATCACCGTTTGCAACCAAATCTATGTTGGAGTAGGTCACAACATGTCACTTAAGGCCCAGAAGTGGCTTTCCCCTCTGATGGCTTTGCCTCCAATACATCAAGAGAGGGGCAAACTTCAACAGCCTTTTCACGGGTCTGGCTTTTGCCCTTCATGTGCCAAGAGAGAAACAAGCATCAATAGCCCTTTCATGAGTCTGGCTTTGCCTTCAAGAAGAAGTCCATCCGACTCAAGCAAAACTGAAGACCGGCTTTGAACGCCGAAGGAACTTGAACCGGCCTAAACGGCCTTGACAAAAAAAATACAAATAAAAAAAATCAAAACACGAAAGTCAAATTAAATGAAGGAGCTTCACCCCAATGGGTACTACACCTTGGATGGGGGTGCGAGCATGTTCCCGTAGCCGTCGATCCAGACGGGGGTGCGGGCAGGTTTTCATAGCTGTCAATCCTTCCCCCAACTTGGCTAAGTCAAGGCTAGCCATTTTGGATGGGTAAACTTCACCAAGTTAGAAAATGATTGGCATGTCGTCGTAATGTCGAAATTTTTTTAAGTCGGTGAGGAACCTATGTTGGGGGGAAGGAATCGATTATCTTTTTCATCATTGTACCTCATCTTCTATGAAATGAAATGATATTGATTGTCGACTTGGAATGCATGAAGCCGGGCACCGAATGGTAGCCCGATGGGCCGGATGTGATGCAAACCGCCAAAACAAAACAAAAAAAACAAAAAAAACAAACAACATAACAATTAACAAAATAACATGAACAAATCTGAAAATTCAATAAAAAATAGAAAAATCAGAATTAAGACAAATCTGAAAATTTAAACTTAAAATCACCCCGATTTAATAAACAACCGAATCATAACAAGGACATTGAAAACTGATCCTAAACCAAACCAAATCAGATTTTGACCAATCCGAAAACACAAAAAAATCAATTTTGACAATCTGTGAACTCAACCAAATAAAACAGAATTAAAGACAGATATGAAAATTCATTTAAAAGGCACCGAACCTCACCCAAAACCAACAAATGTTTAATCTCAAATATAATTAAATAAACAACATTTCAAAACATCCAAAACATACCAAAACAAACTTAAAACAGAAAATTCAGGTTGTTAACCAAATCTGAAACTTTAAGAAAAGTCAATCAAATCAACAGAATCAAAAATCCTAAAATGCTTAAAACTCTTTAAGCACACCAAAACTGAATCAACAACATGAACTGATCAAACCCAACTCAAAACAAATAAAAAACAAACCGAAACCAAACAAAGAACAAATCAAACAATTTCACTCAAAACTTAAACTCATAAAACCGACTCTAAGTCAACTAAAATCAACCAACAAACCAAATGAAATCAACCCGAACGCGGTTTGCATCTCATCTGGCCCCAAAGACCAGTGCCTATTTGAGTTCATTATCTTTTGTGAATGTGCACGTTCTCCGAAAATTGGTTGCTATGATGGTTAATCAAGGGCATTCGAGTCGTTGCTTGATATAAATTAACGTTGGATATTCGCACCATCCGGCAAAGAGGGGTCAAAAATCAAATTTTCAAAGAACCCGAATCTTGGTTCTAATATTTTTAAATTACCACCGGGCTACCTAATATTTTTAAGGTATCACCTATTTTGCTAGGTAAGTCCGGGATATCGACAAAAGTCCTTTCTCGAGAACAGACGTAAAAAAAGAGGTTCACACAGATATCATCACATTTCTCCTTGCACTGCTTTTTCTAAAACCAAACTCATTCCGTTTCTCTTATTGCAAACTTATGCATCCTTCACCCTTCTCTCAACTGGTGTTTGAGCATTTATTCTTTCAAATTGTGTAATACCACAGGTCCATTAATCTGAAAGGTTTGCAAATAGAACTTGCGTATTCAATTTTCACACCATATTTCTTTGATTATGCTCACTGGCAAATAGTTTATACATGAATTGCTAAAATTATTATCATTTTCTCATTGTAATGTTTATAATGTAGGTGTCAGATAAGGAGCTCAAGGTTATTGAGGCCACAATGCTATATATTAATGAAAGGCTTCCAATATTTTTCAGCAGATTGGCTCCATCACATTTTTTTGATGTTCATGATATCTGCTGTATATTACCTCTAATGGTGGTAGAAAATATGGCTGTTCTATGTGTTTCTGCAATTGGCTGTCCAAATGCTTTTGCCCAAGGAGTAAAAAAGGTAAGTGTTTTTACTTCACCTTTTGCTGATGTTCTTGTCAGTTTTACTAAAACTTTTTATCATCATAATTAATCCTGTCTTTTGAAATCATTTTCCGCACATACTATGCATAATAGTAAGGTGTTTTCTTTCTATGTTTGTGGTTTTGTTCTTTTTGGCTTTGTTTTCTCTTTGAACGTTTTGTAAAATCAAGGGTGTTCCCGGGTAGGGGCAAGCTGGTGATGAGCAATGTCTAGGTTCACGTCAGAGAACATTGTGCTTATTTCTTTTGTTCTTAGTTTTGTGTCTTCCATTTGTATGTCCTTTACCCTTTGTGTCCCTTAGTGAAGACGTGCTTTCAATTGGCTGTAGATCTAATGTGGAATAAGCGCTCATATATGCAATTTTTCATGCATGTTATATTTCAGATTAATATCCACTAATTTTATTTTTTATCAGCCATTTTAACTGCGGTAGAGATAAGTATGGAGTAATTATTCTATTGCCTAAGAACACCTAGATAAGATTGATTCAAGTTTTGAAGTTCGCCCGACAATTATTACACTCCCGCCCATTCATGAGTGCATGAGTGTGGAAGCATGATCATGAACCAAGGACACATACATTGGGGAAAACCCTTGGCAAGGAAGGCCAGGTCATGGGTCATGACCATGTCTGTCGTATCTAGACCGACTTGGGTTGCCTCAACTTGGACCAGGTTTGCAAAATTTAAGATCAGAAAATTAAAAAAATGAAAATTCTAATTTTTTTTAAAAAATAGACTAAAATTTATCAAAAATAATTTTATTTATTTTTATTCAAATCTTACATTTTGTGCTTGTTCTACATAACTTATATACTCTTCTCAAGATACTTGGGAAGAGTAGATTGCATTAAAAGTATATACACGTTGGTTGTATTCTAAACTCCCTCCATTATCCTAGGATTATCTCTTCAAACTTCGTCCCCCTAACTACCATAGGTGGAAAACTCTTAGATACATAACTTTTTTTAGACATCCTATAATGCTTTTGGTAAAATATAGGAGCCCAATAGTGTTGAGATGACTCAAGTCAATAACATTGGTAATGCTGATGACTTGAGCCTCGTTTCTTTGTACAATAGATTGTAGAATTGGTTGATTTAGATCAGGATCGATCAATTTTTGAATTTGATCGGTCATGGCCGATCCAATTTTGGCCTGAACGGCCGATCCAATCTCGACTTCTGGTCGGATTGGTTGGAATCGTCGAGTTTAGGATTGGGAATCGATCTGGATGGATTAGATTGGGAATTGATCCACCAAAATTTGGAGATGGTTGGAATCAAAATCCATTTAGGTCGTGATTCTGAACTGATTTCGAGATGGATCCCCCCAAGAAGGGGGAGATCGACTTGATTCTCCCCCCTCCCCCCCACCCAATTCCAAGCTCACTCTCCCCTTGGCACCCCCATGGCGATCTTCCCCTCTCCAGCGGCGATCCCCATCTCTAGTGGTGATCCCCCCTAAAACAGGTAAATTGTCTATTTTCTTTCCTTGATCTCCCCTTCCTCCCTTTCCCCCCTCTCTTTGGTTCTTATCTTCTCTTCTCTCGGCTCCCCTCTCCCTCTTGGCTCTTGCGTGAGACCAATAGGAACTTCAGGGTGCCTGTTTTCTACTAGAACAGACCACCCCTGAAGGGGTGGTTGTCAGTACCCCTTCTGGGGTGATATCAGTCATCCTTTGAAGCTTGAAGGGGTGACTGTCAAAGGCACCCTATTGGCACCAAAATTTTCCATTCAGCTCGCTTAGTTTAGATTTGAGCAATGCGAAAGTCGATTTGAAAATCCAACCTAGATTCAGTAAATCAAAGATAAATAGTACAAACAAGCTTTGAAAATGTTTTGGCAGGGCTTAATAGGCCCTAAATGGCCAAGATGATGAGCTTATTGCATAGTCTCAATCGAGAACTTCACAATGGTGACCAAAACATAGAAAATGGACATTGGAAGGCCAAACTGACCATTTTGCCCTCGGCATTTTGGATAAGTTGGGATTTTATTAGAAAGATCTAACTTTACCACATTGTTAGTTTAAAACACAATTGTACAACGCTCCAGACGGATTAAAAATCTGACCACCGATTGGAGAATTATTCAAAAGAGATTAATTTTGGACAAAGTTCGTACTCCGTCACCTCTGAGGCATAATGGTCTGATCATTTTCAGATTGACCATGGGCTGAAAATTACAATTTCTCAGTCTATGACTTTAATCTTGGGAATATTGATGCATCATAAATAAAATTCGGCCAACAGAATGATTTAATTACACTCTTGCAATTTTCAATATTATCGATGGCCTAAATCGCATCGATAGGGGAGGTCGATAAAATCAGCAATTCAATACAATTTAGGAGATTTTGACTACTCATCTTGATGGATCACAAGATCAACGGCCATCAGGGCATATTTCAAATTTTTTTTGGACAAATTTGGGGTTTATTTAATTGATTTTAGCTAGAATTAATGACAATCGTTGGATCGGGAATGTCTGGGTTGGATTCCGGAGATGATCAGTTATCTCTCTCCTCATCCATGCGCCAATTTCTCTCTCCTCACCTGACCTGGGTGCAAATTGGCCTGGTGAGACTTCTCCTCCGGTTGGAATTTCTCTGGGGGAAGACTTCTTCATATGATGACTCTTAATCTTATCCCATCTTACCTTATCTCTTATTTGTCTTATCCCTTGGACTACCCGGTTAGCGGGAGACTTGGAGATCAATCAAGGTGCGCCAATTGCTCCCTCCCAGTCTCCCTTGTGCATACATCACCTAAGAGCTAGGAGCTGTGCACAATCTTTCTCCCCACCTGATCTGGCTGCACCTCACCCTCTTGGGAGACTACCTCTCCAGCTAGAATTCCCATAAAGAATCAAAGATAGACTTCTAAGTGAGTTGTAACTCCCAGCCTTATCTCCTATCAAATCTAATCTAAAAGACTCTCATTTGGAAGACATACATGGCTGACAAAAAGGCTGGTGCGCCAGCCATCTCTCCTCAACCATCAGATTGCGCATAAGCCAGTCCTCATCAAGCCAAAGCTCTCTTCCTCTCTCTCCATCTTGGTGCTACATCAACCTACCTCTTCCTCCTTTCTCACTTGCAGAAGAAGAAGAAGGAGAAGGCACCTGTTTTATCTCTAGCAGCAGCAAGGCTTCTTCTTCCTTCTCCTGTTCTAGTAGAACCTAAGCAAGGCATTAACGGCCTTCTTCTCCAAGCAACAACAACAACATCACAAGGAGGGTGTGCCAACCTTTCATCTCCAGCAGGCTCTTTGTGCGGCATTCTTTCTCCAGTAGCAAGAGGAAGAGGAAGAAGTTGGCATACTTCTTCTTCCACCTTCACCTGCAGCGCGAGGAGCAAAAGAGAAGAGAAAAGAAAGTAAGTAAGGGTATTTTACTATGTAGCCTTATAATTTTCTTTCTTTCTCTTCTTCTCTACCTCTTTCTCCTCCCTTCGGTTTTCCTTTTGGCCATTCAGGATCCCTCCTACACAGCCCCTTACGCGCCCTCCTGTCTAACCTGCAAAATCTCTCTTAAGCAGGCCTGAAATGGCAACAATTAGACCCCATCCATAGCTTCTTTGTGCGCCCTTGTGTTGACCGCTGTTCAGCCATCTAAAACAGCCACCTAGACACCCCTATGATCTCCCTTAATCAGGCTCAAAACCTGTCTTCTTTATGGACTGTTCGACCCTCCCTTGCTGGCTTCTTTGAATAGTCCTTCGACCTCTCATAAACGGGCCCATTTCTATCCTCTACATAGGTCCCTATCCTGTTCCTTAGCCAGCCCTTTGCACACCTAAGAGAAGCGCCGTGTTGTCCTCTAAACACCACCTAATGTCACCTAAATGCCTATCCAAATTCACTCTGTTTGCTGGCTTCTTAAACCTTCCATCAATCAGCCCCCCCTTTGTTGGCCATCCAATCAGGCCTGAAATGGGCACCCAAACCAGGCCCTTTGCTGGTCCAAACATGTCATTGTTGGACCCCTATGATGGTCTCCTGAGCAGGTCCCAAAACACAGCCCCTGTGCACCCCTATAAGCCATTTATCAGCCCCGTTGTTGGCTCATCAAAACAGCCTTTGTTCGGTCCCCTAAGCAGTCACCTTCGGCCTCCATTTCTGTCTATCATAGCAGACCTCAAAGATCATCAAAAACAGACCCCTGAAGATGCCATCAAAGTCCCTTTGTGCAGGCCCCTCTGCTGGTCATCTAGCAGCCCCCTTGTTGGTCATTAAAGCAGCCCCTTTGTGACCTTGTTTTGTTCATCTTAACTGCCCTTTATCCAGTGAGGAGGAGGGAGTGATGTCTGAACATTCTTAGATCCACAAGATGGGTCAAGTCTTCTCTGGGCGGGTTTTCGATCTACGTAGTTAGAGGCGTGAGGCGACCGAGGCGAGGTACCCTCGTCTTGTCTTAGGTGCCAGAGGCGACATCTTTTTATTTATTTTCAAAGCATGAAATGTATATAAAAAAGTTGAAAATATTAAAAAAAAGGAAATACATCATAAATACAGGAAATATATATAAAAATGCTGGAAATATATCTAAAAATACAGGAAAAACATAGAAATACAACAAGCATGTCCGAAAATACCGAAACATTTATCTAAAAATGCTGATAATATCTATAAAAATGCAGAAAATACAAAAAACCAGCTCTAGCCCCAACTCTAGCCCCAGTCGCATCGCAGCTACCCAGCCCATTCGTAGTCCAGGCAAAACTAAAACAAAAGTGACAAAATGAAAAATGGGCGGATTTTCAAAGTTAAAAAAATATGTGGTGGGACATCAGAGATGGTTGAAGAAGTGAAGAGAAGGAAT
Source organism: Cryptocoryne crispatula var. balansae (assembly GCA_036172225.1). NCBI lineage: Eukaryota > Viridiplantae > Streptophyta > Magnoliopsida > Alismatales > Araceae > Cryptocoryne > Cryptocoryne crispatula. Next base: position 30,540,949 of record CM069930.1, on the reverse strand, counting down.
TTGGAGATCAAACAACGTCTTGTGAGCTCAGATGACAGCATACATACTCATTCTCACTCCTCAATTGATGATAACGAGGAGTGCATACCAGCCACGCAGCCATCAGCTCCGCAGTCACCTGATTCACAGTGGCCAAAGCCGTATTTTACGTTGGATGAGCAGACACCACAACAACATTATATGCAGCCACCATATCTAGCATTTTATAATCCTCAGCAGCCATGGATTCCTCCACCTGAGCCTACCTACGTGCCACAATCCGATGCCTACGATTTTGATGACATGGCATTGTCATTGTTTTCATATGGATATGCTCCCGCACTAAATAGAAGACTAGGCACAACTAAGGAGTTTCGGAAGCAGCAGTAAGAGGATGAAGGCCAATATCCATACCATAAATATTGGTGAAGATGTGATAACATGTATACTTCTACTTTTATGTTTTCATGTGATAAAGTTAAAATTTATTAAAATTTTTATATCTCATCATGTACGTAACATTTTCTCATGTTTATTAACAATTATTAGCATGTTCTATTATTATAATGTTACAATTAATACGTTCGTTACCATCTTCTTATCATACATTGTAATATTACACATGTAAGTATTAAGAAACAAACAAAAAAACTTCATGTTTTCGGAACTGGCCGATTTTGATTTGACTGGGCCGATTCCATACTTCAATCCATGTGGACGCATGCTAATCTTATTTTTAGAATTTTTTCTAAACCAAATCCTATTTTTCAAAATTTTTCTTGATTTTTCTTGATGAAAAAATTTTAAAAAAATGCTTTTGATTGATTTTGGGATCGATTTTATTCTTAGGAATCGGCTAATTTTGACCGATTTCGATTCTGGAATCCCTGGTAAAGAGTTAGCACTGCCACGTGGGTATCCAAGTTCTTATAAGGCCATGGAGATGTATCCAAGTTCTTTTATGCAGATGAATGGCTTTGTGAATGGTTCGGTATGATAATCAAGTGTATTCAAGTAGTTGCTCAATATAATTAACAATAAAATTTTAAAAATTAGGTAAAGAAAGGTCAAACGATATTTCAAAGAATTTACCAAATGACATCACAAAAAATTGTGGTTCAAATCTTTTAAGGCATCAGAATTTTCCTGTACCAGTGCTTACAAGATTTTGGAACTTAAGTTGAGTTCTTATACATAAGTACCACCCTTAACCTAAATTATCTATATTCTTATGGTTTATCTTCTATTTTCAAATGATGACAAAAACTAACAATTTTCATGCTGTGTTTAAAAAATGAGGTTTTAACATTATGCTAGCTGCTGCTTTGAATATCTGGCGGTGCTTCTATGTTTGATCATTGATTATTTTGACACTGAATGTTTTAAGTAGTATAAAGTTTTAACATAATGTCAAATGTTCCACAGATGGGTGCTCTGTATGTAGATCAACTGGATTTTATTGATCATCATTTTATTCAAAAAGAAGTAAGCATTCCGTCTACAGTCTTTATGTTTTTTACTTTACTTTTGTACTGATTGTTGAATTGAACATTGTTTCTTTGCTTTGCAGTTTGCATTTCCAAATTTAGGCTCATTGGAGTCTGAGTAGTTATTGGGAATAATACCATTGGCCCATTGGTTGAAGGCCTGGTTGGATCCACTATCTTATGCCGTTGGCAACAAAACAACCCTAGATTGAACTCTTTTAGTGAATATTAGGAAATGGAAAAAATTCAGTAAATATTTAAATAATTTAGAAATTAAGAAAAAATTTGCAAGGTCAGAAAAGCAATTAATGATCATTTGACCATTTACAATGATTAAAACAAAGAAATTCATAACAGTGATAAAATACCAAATTCTGCTAATCCTTGTAATATTCATAAATATGGAAAATAATCAGAAAATAATTCGAAAAAATATGATAAGGATCTACGAGAAATGCAAAAGTCTGTTCTACAATAGTCTTTTTTAAGGATGTTAAAATGTAAAATGTAGGAAGGATAATGGGATTTTTATTATTCACAAAAACAATCTTAGCCCACGGGGAAACCTCAAAAATATCACAGATGTAAATAATAAGTTTGACGTGGGCCATCGTTAAAAAATATATGTGATTTGGAAATTTATTCGATATCTATTTATTTGGGAAAAGAATTTTCATTATTTTTTTGGCTAACATAAACTATTATAAAAACATTTGATATCTTGTAGGAATATGTGAGAACCTTGTTTTTCCATTTTTTAATTTTTTTTAATGTTTTTGGGGGAAATTTGGATGTCCTGGACTTATCTTGGAAAAAAGGTGATATCTCATGAAAATATTAGATAGTCTGGTGGTATTTTAAAAATATTAGAGCCGAGGTTTGGGTTTTTTGAAAATTTGATTTTTGACTCCTCTTCGCCAGACGGTGCGAATATCTAGCATTAACTTACATCGAGCAACGGTTCGAATGCCCTTGATTAACCATCGTAGCAATTTGTTTTAGAGAGCATTTGCATCTATAGAAAAGTAGTGAACTCAAAAGGGTAGCAGTCTTTTGGGCCCGATGAAATGCAAATCAATTTGTGTATGGTTGATTGTTTTTGTTGGTTGAGTTTCAGATTTAGGTTTAGTTTCATGTTGATTTTAGAGTTGTTTGATTTGATTTTAGTTTGGTTCTCAATTTTATTTGGTTTTGATTTGATTTGTTTTGTTGTATGATTTGATTTGATTTAAATTGGTTTTGATTGGTTCAAGTTGTTTTGACTTTGATTTTTAAGGTGCTTGATATGTTTCAAGCATTGTAGAATTTGGTTTAACATATTTAGTCCTAATGTTTTCGATCTGATTTTTTCTGTTTTTGTGGTTGGCTTTGGTGTAATTTGAGTGTTTGAAATGTTGTTTCTTTAGTTTCCTTTGAAATTATTTAATTGTCATTTAATTTGGCAAGATTAGGTGACTTTTAATGGATTTCCAGATTGGTGCAAATCTGAATTTTTTTTTGCTTGTATTTTTCAGATTGATTGAAGTCTGATTTGTTGATTTTTTATGCCATTGTTTAATTTTCATTTCTAGTTTTTGGATTTTTAGATTTATTTAAGTTCTGATTTTTTTTAAGATTGATTTTTGATGTACTTTGGTGTTTTGAATGTTGCTTATGATTTGATTTGGTTACCACTTGGTTTAAGACTTCAATCTTATTAAATTAAGCGGGTTCAATTTGAATTTTCAGATTGTTATAAATCTGATTTTTATATATTTTTCAGATTGAATGGGTTGTGTTTTTTCTTGTTAGTTTATGGTTCATTTTATTTGATTTGGTTTGCATCCCATCCGACTTGTTGGGCTGTCATTCAGTGCTTGGTTTCATGCATTCCGAGTTGGCACTTAACATCACTTCATTTTATATCATGAATTATAGTACAAATGATTTGTATATGATAACACCGGGTGGAGTGACCAATGTTCCTTCTCCCGATGCAAATTTTCATAAGGGCAAAAAATTTCGGCATTGCGATGGCATTCCGACTTATTCCAACCGATATGGAATTTACCCGTCCAAGATGACAAGCTTTTTGACTTCCATATCGGGGGAAGGATCGCCGACTTTGAGAACTGGCCCGCGCCTTCATCCGGATTGACATCCCGAGGCGGACCTGGGGGAGTCATCCAAAAATGGAGTACCCATGAAAAAGTGTTTCACTTCTTATTTTAGTTTTGCTTTTTGCATTTTTGATTTTTATTTAAATTTTTTTTGTAAGGCTTCTTGGGCCGGTTCAAGTCCCATTGGCATTCATAGCCGGCCTTCAGTCTTTTTGGACTCGGTGGGCCCGTCTTGAACTTTTTGGGCTGGAAGGGCCTGTTGTGGGAGCTGGTGCCTTGTTGTAGGGTCCCTGTTTGAACCGGCTTTGAAGGCCACCCGAGTATGCCGTTGGCCCATTGGACGGTTTCCAAGGGGTGCCGGGCCGTCACCCTCAAGCCGGACCATGCAAAGGGGCTGCTGTTCTTTTTTTACAGAACTTGTTTTGAGACGTGCTTCCATCGGCTATGAAGATAGCATGTATAGGCCACAGGGGCCAAAAAGGGACCTGTTTTGAGAGCTGTTTGGGGGACTGTTCAATGGACAGTTTTTGGACTTGTTTTAAGACTGCTCAAGAGGCAAGAAAACATGGGTTTCAGGGATGCCACAAAGGGGCTGAAGTGGGATTTTTTAGGAGTGCCGACAGGGGGCTTGAACATGGTTTTAAAGGGGAGCCATGAAGGGGCTATTTAGGTAGGAGGTTGAGAGCCCGCTCGGAGTAGACTTGGCCAGCTGAATGGATTCCAAGAATCTCTGGGTCATCACCCTCACCGAAGATTCTAAAAGGTGGTGGCAATGACCGGAAAAATGGGACTGTCTAGGGGCCGAACATGACCTGTTTTTTGGGTCTGTTTGGAGGGCCAAAAATGGGCTGCATAGGGGTTGTTCTGGCAGGCTGCAGAGGGTCTGTTTGGTGGGCCGAAGAGGACCTGCACGGGGCCTGTTTAGGGGGCCAAAGTGGGAGCTGTTGGGAATCAGAACGGGGTCTGATTATGGACCAAAATGGGGCTGTTTATGTGAGCGGAAAAGGGTCTGGAAATGACCTGTTTCAAGGTCTGAAATGGGCCGATGGCAGCCTGGTGAGGACACCCCAGTTCGGATCCGCTTTGATCCGAGCCGAGTATACCGACGTTGCCATCCGAACATAGACTCTATGGATCGGAGACGATTAGTTGATATCGGGTGTTATTAGAAATATTTAGGCAATTTAGGCTAATTAAGGGTCTTTGTGTATTTGTGGGAAAAATTTTGGGTATATTTTAAATTTTGTATCCACAGGCCCCACCCCCCATGTACGTATGGTATTTTGAGTGAAAAAAAATTGAGTTTTGTTGTGTGCCTTCTCCTCCCTCGGACCAGGTCCAGCGCCTAACCCTCCACCCCCGGAGTGTTGTCCGGTTCCCTCCTCCATCTCCGGAAGGATCTGCTGTCTGGTTCCCCTCCCCTCTGAACCGCAGCCAGCAACCCCCCTGTCGCTGCCGCTGTCGGCCTCGCCACCGCTCTCCACCATCCCTGCCGTCGTCTTCGTCGCTGCCGTCATCACCTCCAGCCTTGGAGGCCATCGCTGCCTCCATCTTCTTCCCATGTCATCATCATCGCCTCCTCACATACGGTCATCATCTTCCCCCCGTCGCCGCTTTCCCCGCTTCCATCAGCAGCAGCCGCCGCCCCCATCTCCGCTTTCCCTTACTCCGGTCGCCGCTGCCATCGCCACCTCTCGCTGCCGCCTCCTTCTCCTTCGGTTGTTGTCGCCACCTCCCCTCCCGCTATCGCCTCCATCGCCGCGAGCGGCCTCCGCCATCTTCCCCTTTCCCTCCCACTGTCGTTGTCGGTCAGCCGACCCTCCTGGCGTCCAGCGTTGGCCACCGGTTCCCTTCCCTTCCCCGTGTCCAGTCGCCATCGTCGTCTCTGCTTTGCCGTGGCCGCTGCGCGAATAGGGGACCACGAAGAAGAAACCGCCTGGGCACCGTAGCTAAAAGAGAACTACAGGGCACTGTAGCATTATTGCTACAGTAACGCGGCTATAGTAACTCGGTTACTGTAGCAGGAGCCCAGTTTGTAAAAAAGAAGAAGAAAAGGCTGGTTCTATTTGAGAACTGACCAGAAAAAAAATGGTTTATTCAAAAAAAAAGGAGGGAAGGGTCGGTTAAAAAAGTGTTTGAAAAAAATAGAAAAAAAAGGTCTGTGACAAAAAAAGAAAGAATATTGTGAAAAAAAGAAGAATAGAAATGAGAAAATATTTATGAGTTTAGGTTGATTAGAAAATTTTGATATTGATCTTATTTTATTATTTTATCATTACGTCGCATGAGGTTGTGTTTGTCAGTCGTACACGTTTTTGAGATATTAATTACAGTTCAACGAATCTGAGTAGTCAAGTCATAAATGTGTACATATTTTAGGAAGTCAAGTTTAAATTGTATTCTTTTTTTTCGATAGTCATGTGCAATTTGTATTCTTTTTTTAGGAAGTCAAGTCCAAATTATACTCTTATTTTAAGTAGTTAGTTTTAGTTTGTATTCGTATTTCAAGTAAGCATTAGTTTAACGTCACGTCAGTGTCACGTCAGTCGTGTAAACGTCAAGTCACGTCGATCATCACATAGTTCGAGGCATCCTAAATAAATGTACCTTGAGGGACGTGTGAAGTGCGTGGTTCGAGACAAGTCGATTGACGAGAGAGCAACGAGAGAATCAAGGCTACTGTAATATCAGTTGGCTCGTCAACTTATCGATCGGAGCTCGAGCGGCTGAGCAGGCGACTCCAACACCACGGCTTGGAGGTACGACTCTTACACTCTCCCTCTGTAGTTACTTTTGCTTATTTATTATACGTTCGTTTGCTGTGTCGCTCGAGAGGATAGGTGCCTAGCTAGCAATTCGAAATCACTATCGGCGTGAGCTGAGCGAACCTATTTTGATAGATCGGTGTTTGAATTTGAGCGTCCTAAGCTCGGGTAGTGGTCAACTACCTCGGTCCCGTCCACTCGTGGTCCCCGCACCTCGGATCACTTCTAATTAAATTAGCTGTTAATTTGAAATCCTGCAAACGTCGATATTTTGGCAAGTGCAAGTATCTGTTTGTTGTTGTCCAATATCTGACCTAGAGGTTGTCCCGCGTCAAACTTGGTATCAGAGCCAGGTTGAGATTAGGACGCCTGTGTCTAGTATAGTTTAGGTTTGTCAGTGCATGACCACGCGTCGTGGAACTCGGTATCATTTGAGTTCTCATATGATTGAGTCGTCTTCTACACAGTCTAGTATATGTATAGATCCTCCTACAGCTGCAATACCAGATCAATCCCATAACCTAGAGGACCTAATTAGGGTACTTAGTGATCGTTTTACCATAGTTGAGTAGTCTTTGTAAAACTTGACTAAGCGAGTCACTACGCTCGAGGGGCATCGCCATGACCTTCCGATTAACCATAATCAAGTGGCCCCAGAAATCCGATGTCTCTACCATCATGAGCGACGCCACGCCCCACTAGCTGTTCCATGAGTAGCTCGACTTGAAGGTCGGCAACCATATGATTATTTTGATGACCTTGACTTTGAGCGTCGATCTGGACGCGACCAAGCAGAGGTTGAGGAGCGGGCTCTCCGAAATGTCTTTATCAAGGCACCTAGTTTTGATGGATCTTTGCACCCAAGTGTCTATCTAGATTGGGAAGCTGATGTGGACCACTTTTTTAAATGGTACGAGATGTCTAATGCTTGTCAAGTCTGGTTTGCCAAAATGAAACTTATCGGGCAAGCCAAATTACATTAGTCAAGCGTCGAGGAACTTCTTAGGCAATGTCGTCTAGAACCGATACAGACATGGGAGGAAATGAAAGCCAAACTTCGAGAGAAGTACCAACCCTCGTCTTATCGGCATCGTCTTATTGACCGATGGCAGTCCATCACACAGGGGAACCGATCGGTCACTACCTACATCGCTGAATTTGATGCATATTTTCTTAAATGCGGTGTTCATGAAGAAAGTGCTATGACCTTATCTCGGTTCCGCCGTAGACTTCGACTTGAGTTTCAACACGACCTGTACCGCCAAGGGGTGACCACTCTCGAGCATGCTTATGAGGTCGCCTCCGAGTAAGAACAGTTCGAAGCTCTTTTTAAACAACAATCTCGTGTTCGGCCATTGCAACCCACGCCGAGCGGAAGCCATGCTTCTCTTCCTTCTTCTCGTGCCCAATCCTCTAGGTCCCAGTAACCTATCCTTCCTAAAGCTTCACCCCAACCTAATCGGTTCTAAGGCAATTCCCCTACACGCGAACCATAATTACCTCTCCCTCCTCTAGCTATTCGACAACAACTGACCGTACCTCCAGCTAGGAATGATGATAAGGGTAAGGCACCAGCTAGTGAGCTTACTAGCCCAACATTTAGAGGTCAATATCGTGGATGTGGTGGGTATGGTCATATGCGCTCTCAGTGTCCATCTGTTCGAGCACTTCATATTGATGACACGATTGATGAGCAGCCACCAAATCCGTCAGAGGAAATCACTTACATGCCCGATCCCCCAGTCTTTTAGCAGAATATCAACAAGAGGGCGAAGTCCTACCTAAGGCCCCTTATCCTGAGAAACCTGATGGGCCAGGTGGGAATCATCTATGGATAGTTCGGTGCACTCTCACTCAGCTTGTGCCGAGTGAAGATTGGCGTTGTACCTCTAATTTTCATACTGTCTTTCGTTTAGGAGATAAACCATGTAAGGTAATCATTGACAGTGGAAGTTGTATTAATGCTATCTCCGCTCGCATAGTTAAGAGTCTTGGTCTCATCCCAGCTAACCACCCTAGCCCTTACCGAGTTTCTTGGGTCGATTCCACTTCTATCCCAGTTCATACCCGATGTTTAGTTCCTATCAGTTTTCCTCCATATTCTGGAAAGATTTGGTGTGATGTCCTACCCATGGAAGTTGGTGGTATTTGGTATTATTTTAGGTCAACCTTGGTTGTTTGATGTGGATGCAACCCTTTGAGCATCTCGGTTGGCGTATTAGTTTGTCTCTTCTTCCACTCCTACCCCCTTCTTCTAGCAGTTTGCCGTCCTCACCTGCCTTTGTAGTGAAACCTGACTCTCCGGCTATAACATCCCATCAAAGCTCTGCCAACTCCACTTCCTCATCGGCCAACATGTTGCAACTCGCCATTCTCCATCAACTTCCGACAAGCATCTTAGTTAGGGAATCACATCAAGGGATCATTGTATGAATCCATGCCCAACTCGCCCCCTTCATTTCATTGGACACCATGAGGTTGAGTGGAGTCTTAGGGAAGCACCTATTTTTGCTGTAGTTACTCGGGACGTACCACCCGAGTCTGATATATCCCATCCGCCTGAAATAGTATTGCTACTTCAGTAGTTTAAGGACATCTTTCCCGAGGAACTCCCTGATAGGTTACCACCTGAGCGTAATATCCAACACGCTATTGATCTTGTCCCAGGATCCACGCTCCCAAACATGCCCCATTATCGCATGGACCCTGCATCCCACAAGGAATTATGGCAGCAAGCTGAAGAACTCGTTAGTCGTAGGCATATCCGTGAGAGCATGAGCCCATGTGCAGTTCCCGCACTTCTAACTCTCAAGAAAGATGGCACATGGAGGATGTGTGTCGACAACCGTGCCATCAACCGAATTACTGTTAAATATCGATTTCCCATTCCCTACTTAGACGATATGCTTGATGTGTTAGTGGGAGCCACTATGTTCTTTAAGATTAACTTGAAGAGTGGCTATCACCAAGTTCGGATTCGACCTAGTGATGAATGGAAAATGGCTATCAAGACAAAGGACGGCTTATATGAGTGCCTTGTAATGCCGTTTGGATTATCGAATGCCCCAGGTACTTTCATGAGGCTGATGAACCAGGTTCTTTGGCCCTATATCGGGTAGTTCGTTGTGGTATATTTTAATGACATCCTTATCTACAGCCGCTCCCGTATAGATCACTTGGATCACCTTCGACAGATCTATCATGTCCTTCGACGAGAGCAATTGTTTGGAAACCATAAGAAGTGTACTTTCATGACTCCTATCACCTTCTTAGGGTTCATTGTGTCTATTGATAGTGTATCTCTTGACCTTGACAAGATCAAGGCTATTGTTGAGTGGCCTGAGCCTCGAAACATTCATAATGTCCGTAGTTTTTATGGGCTAGCCGCCTTTTATCACAGATTCATTAAGGGGTTTAGTACTATCACCGCCTCATTTACTAGTTGTATCCGAAAGGGTACATTTACATGGACAAAAGTCGTGGTTACGACTTTTAACATCCTAAAAGAGATGATGACTCAAGCACCTGTACTTAGACCATGGATTGCAGAATCGGTCGATTCGGATCGGGATTGGCCGATTCTTGGATCGGATTACACCCCTCCAATCTGATTCCCGGTGGAACTACCGATCCAGACCGAAGATCGGTTCGGATCGGTGTTTGTAGGTGGAATCGGTGTCGGAATCGACCGATTCGGTCGATTTTGGATCGATTCCGGCGATTCCCTCGCCGGAATCGACCCACAGGCTGCCGCGGCAGCCCTCTTCCCTGCCCAGGTAAGGCCAGGATCCGGTGATATCCGGCCATTTTAAGTGTATCTGGTTTCATGGACCCGATACGCAAACCAGCAGGGTTTAAACCCTACCTGTAGGGTTAAGTCACCGGATCCTGCACGGCGGCAAGCTGCCGCTGTGGCGGCGATTTCGGGCCACTTTTGGGCCCGAAATCACCCCAAAATGGGGTAGATCGGATCGGAATCTGATCTACCTTCTTATTTAGTTAATTTTTTGGTGTTTTAGGGTTTTTTTAAGGGTCGATCCGGATCGATTTTCCTTCCGACGAATCGGCTTGGATCGGACCGTTCCGATCTGATCCGGATCGAATTGGTCCCCACCAATCCAGGGACCGATTCCGATCCCGCGATCCTTGACTTAGACTACTCGATTTTACTAAGGTGTTTGAACTCGCATGCGATGCTTCAGGAGTAGGAATAGGTGAAGTCTTGTCGCAAGAAGGTCACCCAATGGCCTACTTTAGCAAGAAGCTATGTGATGTTAGACTAAAATACTCCACCTATGACAAAGAATTTTATGCAGTCGTACAGGCTTTACGTCATTAGCGTTATTATTTACTCTCCCAGGAATTTGGGCTTTACTCCGACCATGAGGCTCTCTAATATCTGAATGCCCAGAAGAAGCTCAACTATTGACACAGTCGATGGGTAGAGTACCTTCAATCCTTCACTTTTGTCATAAAGCATCAGGCTGGAGTAAAGAATCGAGTAGCTGACGCCCTGAGTCGTCGAGTCTCTTTACTCTCAACCATGAGAGCCGAGGTTATTGGGTTTGAAAGAATTAAAGAAGAATATGTTGATTGCCCTAATTTTGGCTCTATCTTTTCAACTCTCCAGTTAGGACCATCTAGTGACTACAGCGAGTATCTATTACATGATGGTTATCTTTTTCGAAGATCTCAGTTATGCATCCCACGAACTTCTGTTCATGACTTTTTGATTTGGGAATTACATGTAGACGGTCTTGCCGGTGCCGGTCACTTTGGTTGGAACAAGACGATAGAACTTATGGAGGATTGATTTTTCTGGCCAAGTTTGAAGCATAATGTTGCACGTATAGTCGCCCAGTGTTGTACTTGCGCTATCGTCAAGCAGCGAAAGCAAAACACGGGTCTTCACACTCCGCTACCTGTCCCAGATTCTCTATGGCAGGATGTTAGCATGGATTTTATCCTTGGATTGCCACGGACCCTTCGCCGCCACGATTCTATTTTCGTGGTCGATTTTCCAAAATGACACACTTTATTCCATGTTTAAAAACATCCGATGCATTGGTAGTAGCTCGACTTTTCTTTTCAGAGATTGTCCGATTACATGGGCTACCAAAGTCAATTGTCTCGGACCCTGATGTACGATTTGTTAGCTGTTTTTGGAAAACCTTATGGCATCTCCTAGGAACCAGGCTTAAGTTCTCCACTGCCTATCATCCACAGATTGATGGTCAAATAAAAGTCATCAATCGAAGTTTAGGAAATCTCCTACGTTGTCTAGTTGGTGAGCATGTTCGTATTTGGGATCTTGTCATCCCTTTAGTAGAGTTTGCCTACAATGATTCACTTAATAGGTCTACCATTTTGAGTCCCTTTGAGGTAGTTAATGGCAATAGATATAGGCAACCTGTAGATTTAGCACCTCTCTTCATTTCTGCCCATGTGTCAGCCTCTACAGAGTCCTCAGTTGAGCATATTAGAAGTCTGCATGTTCAATTTAGGCGTCGGATAGAGGACAACAATAAACAATACAAGCAGTATGCCGACTTACATTGACGAGCACAAGAATTTCAGGTTGGCGACTATGTCATGATTAGGTTCAGACTTGAACGACTCCCTACAAGAGTCATTAAGAAGCTTCAGGCTCGAAGAGTTGGTCCCTTCAGAGTGGTTGAGCGGATTGGGACCAACGTGTATGTTGTGGACCTATCGCTGATTATGAGATTAGCTCAACGTTCAATGTCTCCGATCTAGTAGCCTATCGAGATCCGGCAGTGATACCTAGTGAGATTTCAGAGACACTTACCCCTCTTTCGAGTGATCCCACACCCGAGTGTCCACCTCCAGCTTTTACACTACCACGACACGAGCAAATCGAATGCATAATGGATGAGCAAGTAGTGACGACGCGAGATGGAGCCTACCAGTGCTACTTAGTGTGTTGAAAGGGTCGATCTCCCATGGAATGCCATCTTGCCGAGATCTCGGTCTCACCAAGGGGGCTGAGAAATAAGATCGCCGAGATCTCACCCCATGTAGCTTGGTCCAAATTTTTTTTTCTTTGGGGGCTTTGCCCTCTTTATACCCCCCCACAAGTGGCGTTGCCCCCTTGACCCCTACAACCTAACTGCGCAAGTCGATCCCCGACTACTCGACGCCCCGTTTATGATAGTGTAAACACATTTAATATATTTCACTATCACTTATACTATCACATAAAAATGTGTTACATGTTTGATACCATATTGGTATTTAAATAGGATTACATACAAGTTTAAATCTTTTAGAGACACAAAAATCATCTTTTTGGTATTGAAAGTGCTTTGTAATTGTTCATTCACACAGTTGATGTACAAAATGTGTTATATATTTTCATGTAAATTCATTGATGTACTCCTATTTTTATAAGATATTATGTTATGTTTCATACATATATACATTTTGATCCGAGAATCCGAGATCCGATCTCCCGAGATTTTTGCGAGATCTCTCCGAGATCTTTTCTTTTTCACCCCCCCGAGACGAAGCCGAGATCCGAGATGACAATCTTTGCCTCCCACCGAGGATACCTGGATGATGCAAGAAGTGCTACATCAGCAGGACTCAGATCTTTTGGAGCGCTACTAGAGCGATCGCGACCCTTACTCAATGGGGTTGAGTTCTTCACCAGTTGAGGAGAATTGGTGAGGACACCCGAGCTCGGATTTGCTTTGATCCAAGCCGAGTATACTGACGTCACCGTCCAAACATAGGCTCTCTATGGATTAGAGACGATTAGTTGATATTGGGTATTATTAGAAATATATTTAAACAATTAAGGCTAATTAAGGGTCTTTGTGTATTTGTGAAAAAAATTTTAGGTATATTTTAAATTTTGTATCCACACCCGTATATAAAGGCCCCACACCCCTATGTACACATGGTATTTCGAGTGAATTTTTTTTTTGAGTTTTGCTGTGTGCCATGTCCTCCCCTGGACCAGGTCTAGTGCCTAACCCTCCACCCTTAGAGTGTTGTTCATTCCCTTCTCGCTCTTCGGAAGAACCTGCTGTCCGGTTCCCCTCCTCTCAAAACCACGGCCAGCAACCCCCTTGCCGCTACCGCTATCGGCCTCGCCACCGCTCTCCACCAGCCCTTCCGTCGTCTTTGCCGCCGCCGTCATCGCCTCCAACCTTGGATGCTATCGCTGCCTCCATCTTCTTCTCGCGTCGTCGTCATCGCCTCCTCACTTACGGTCGTCATCTCCTCACCCTGCCGTTGCCGCTTCCCCCACATCCATCAGCAGCCGCTCCAGCCCCCGTCCCCGCCACCGCTTTCCCTTACTCCGCTCGCCGCTACCATCACCACCTCTCGTTGCTGCCTCCTTCTCCTTCGGTTGCTTTCGCCACCTCCTCGCCTCCCACTGTCGCCTCCATTGTCGCGAGCGGCCTCCGCCATCCTTCACTTTCCCTCCCGCTGTTGCCGTCGGTCGGTAGACCCTCCTGGTGGCCGGCGTTGGCCACCGGTTCCCTTCTCTTCCCCGCGTCCGGTCGCCGTTGTCGTCTTTGCTTTACTGTGGCTGCCATGTGAATAGGGAACCGCGAAGAAGAAACTGCTTGGTCACTGTAGCTAAAAGAGAACTATAAGATATTGTAGCATTATTGCTACAGTAGCCCGGCTACAGTAACTCGGTTACTATAGTAGGAGCCCAGTTTGTATAAAAAACAAGAAAAGGCCGGTTCTGTTTAGAATTGACCAGAAAAAAGGGTTTTTTTCCAAAAAAAGAGAGAGAAGGGTAGGTTAAAAAAAGTGTTTGAAAAAAAATAGAAAAAAAGGGTCCGTGACAAAAAAAAAGAAAGAGTATTGTGAAAAAAAAGAAGAAAAAGAAATGAGAAAATATTTGAGTTTAAGTTGATTAGAAAATTTTGATATTAATCATATTTTTATTATTTTATCATTACGTCGTATCGGGTTGTGTCAGTGTCAGTCGTACACAGTTTTCAAGATATTAATTACAGTTCAACGAATCTGAGTAGTCAAGTCATAATTGTGTACGTATTTTAGGAAGTCAAGTTCAAATCGTATTCTTATTTTTGGATAGTCAAGTTCAATTTGTATTTTTATTTTAGGAAGTCAAGTTTAAATTATACTTTTATTTTAAGTAGTCAGTTTCAGTTTGTATACGTATATCAAATAAGCATTAGTTATACGTCACGTCAGTCACGTCAGTCACGTCAACATCAAGTCACGTCGATCATTACGTGGTTCGAGGCATCTTAAATCAACGTACCATGAGGGACGTGTAAAGCACGTGGTTCGAGACAAGTCGATTGACGAGAGAGCAACGAGAGGATCAAGGCTACTGTAATATCAGTTGGCTCGTCTGTCACGACCCGGATTTTAACATGCACAGCGGAAGATAATCCGGCGAAGTAACGGGGAAGAATATCGGTCTGGAACCAAATAAGACTAAAATCATAATCAAGATTCATAATTCCAAACTTTACAACATATTAACACCATAAACAAACACCTATCTAGACAAATTAAATACCACATTGAATGAGTAATCCACTAGCTCCTCGAATTCCACAATACCACTACGCTTCTGCTGCGCTAAACCTGCACTCCTGAAAATATTAACAACGGAAAGGGGTGAGTCACAAACAGCACGAAGAGGGACTTACACCCGAACTACCCCATTATAATAACGATTCTAGTGGTATACAATACATAATAAACCTAAAAATCAGATTTAATACATAAGCTCTTAACTAATTATATATCTTTAATTAATTGATTACAAGATCATTCTATTACCCCATATGATGACATGACTCCAAATGCATTAGACCAACATAACCTACACATTAAACCACTCTAGGTATGCCGTAACACATAGACCCGACATAAAACCAATGACACATCTATAACATACCATCTATGCCAATCTACACAACTAGACACCCGTCCGAGTAAATATCATGCCCATCCGATAAATGCACACATCACAAAACTAGCACTTCATTTACCATATAGTATAAGTAACATATAGTAACTAAATCCCATAGTATTCTCAGTGTGAGTACTTAGATAAACCGCGGTATCTCGGGATCGAAGGACGCTCCGCATTCAACTAATCTCCGCCGCCCACGGACACTAATTTAGTCCGTGAAGTACATTTCCATCACAATGCAGCCTCACCGCACTAACCACATTCCACACACGCAAGCATATAATTAACTCGTACAAGAACACACGAACATTTAATCGACAAATCAAACACGAAATACATAGATGAATACCCTACTGTTCTACGCACCACATATTTCAGTACACCAGACCACAATCTAACATAAATCAGACCAACCTATCATACGTATGCATCTAAAATACGATCACGCAAGTTACAACCTACACACGACAATTACATACTTAAACAAACAACTACCTATCACATAAAAGACAACAAACTTAAGTTAACAACATACGCCTAAATCTTACATCGGCTTTTTATCAAATCGAGATATACACGATTAAGGTTAATTGCGATGCGTACATACTAAACTAGCTAGATTTAAACATACATAACCTATACGCGATGACCAACATACACGAATAACTAATTAATCTAAGCACGCACGATCTAGACAAATTAATCTAACTCTAACTAAACATGCTAATAAACTAAAATGAAACATTAACTACAATCTTCTAATCCTGGTGATCTAAACATGATTCTTACGGTTTAATCAAAATATTAGAGTGCTAAGAATAGCCGAGACGCCTACCTTGACGGCAACGGCGAATGGCGCACGGAAATCCAAGGAGAAAGAATTTGGCGACGAGACTGCCGCGGTTGCGTCGGCGACGAAAAACCGAGCCGGGTAGGTGTTCCTAAAATCTGTGGTTAGAAGAGAAATAATAAACTAGGGAACTTGATAGAAGATAATAAGAGAGAGGGTGATAGGAGAGAGGTTGTATCACCGCGCGGGAGAGAGAGGAGAAGGGGCGCACGGCGGGCGCAGGCGGGCGCACGGCGGAGGGGCCGCGCGGGCGGTGGCGCAGGCGGCGCACCTGACCGCGCGGGGCGGCGGGTCAACGGGCGGCGGGGGGGGGGGGGCGCACGGCCGCGCGGGTCGCGCGCGCGGCGGCGCGACCGAGGGCGTACGAGGATGGCGGGCTGCGGCGACGTGGCGACCGCGGTGGGCGGCGCGCACGGGGTGGCGGAGACGCGCGGACGGCAGGCGGCTTCTCGCGGACACGCGGCGGCCGATGGCGGAACCGAGGCGGTCAACCGGAGCAGCTGCGCGCAGGCGGGCGCACGCGCGGAAAAAGGGAGAGAAGAAGAGGAAATAGGGGGGGGGGAGCGGCTGCGCGTCCGGGAGAGGAGAAAGGTAGGGTTCGGAGGGGGAAAAGGGAGTATAAATAGCCGGAGGGAGGGAAAATATAATAATAATAAATAAATATCTATTAACTAAAAATATTAATTAACTAATTTTTTTTTATTTAAAAATACGGGGTATTACATCGTCAACTTATCGATCAGAGCCCGTGTAGCCGAGCATGCGACACCCACACCTCGGCTTGGAGGTACGACTCTCACACTCTCGCTCTGCAGTTACTTCAGCTTATTTATTATACGTTCGTTTGCCGTGTCGCTTGAGATGATAGGCGCCTAACTAGCAATTCGAAATCACTGTCGACGTGAGATGAGTGAACCTATTTCGATTCTACTATATCGGTGTTTGAATTTGAGCGTCCTAAGCTCGGGTAGTGGTCAACTACTTCAGTCCCGTCCATTTGTGGGCCCCGCACCTCAGGTTGCTTCTAATTAAATTAGCCATTAATTTGAAATCCTGCTGTTGGCGTTAGTTTTTTTTTCAAAAAAAAGAAAAGGAATTAAGCCAGCAAAGGCCGGACTTGAAACAGGGAAAATGGCCCACAATTGGGTCAAACCAGGCCCGACTAGTCCTTAAATGGTCCATGGGGCATAAGTTCAAGCTGGTCCAAACCTTATTTGAATTAAATAAAATGTCTCCAGCCCATCTTAAGGCCTGCCAACGTACAGCCCATTAAAAGGAGAAGGATGTGGGCTGCGGCCATTGAAAACAGGCCCAAGTTAGGCCATGTCAGCAGGCCAGCTCATCTGCCATCTCAGCACCTCCAGCCGCACCAGCCTTGTCACCCCATCGGTCAGGTTATGGGAGAGGGAAGCTGAGGAGGCCAGGGGGAGGCCAAGGGACAGTCAGGCCAATAATCTGGAGTTAAATGATGTAACCCCCGGGGGGCAGGCCAAAGGTCACTGGGCATTGAAGCCCAGGCTGACCCTTCATTCTCCCTCAGCCTCTACAAGAGGAGGAGGGCGCGCCACCTTCAAGCTGCTTCAGACGCCGGGAGGCTGCCGGATTGCCCACCGCACCTGCTGTCAACTGCGCCCCTGCACCTGCTGCCACCTGCTGCTTGCGGCCAAGGAGGAGGAGAAGAAGAAGAAGAAGAAGAAGAAGAAGAGGAGAAGAAGACAAGGTAGGGAGGAGATATACGTACTAGGCTACTAGCTATGTAGCCCTCTAAGGGCACTCTCTTCAGCCTGTTCTAGCACCCCTCTTCTGCCTTCTGTCCATATGCAGAAAATTTCCCATCTCGGCTCAATTAAACCCCCTTAGAGTGGACTACACCAACCCCCCTCGACAGGTCATTTTTTAGGGTCCCCAAACAGGTCCATGTACAGCCCATGTTCCGCCCCAATCTAGGCCCATGTTTTGGCCCACCTGCAGGCCCATGTTCAGGCCACAAAACAAGTCCCCTTGTGACCTGGTTCCAGCCCACCTGCAGGAGGCTTAAACAGACCCCAATCCAGGTCCATTTTCAGTCCAAATCCGGCCCCCAATCCAGGCCCAAAGCAGGTCCCCTTGAGACCCGGTTCCAGCCCACCTGCAGGCTCTTTAAGATGACCCCCACATAGGTCTATGATTGGCCCATCTCCAAGGCCCAAAACAGGTCCCTAATCGGCATTAGTGTAGCCTGCTGCCCAGGCCTCTCTTGCGGCTCATTAAACTGACCCCTGTTCAGCCCCCCTGTGCAGGCCCAAAGCCGGTCCCCCTATGACCAGGTTCCAGCCCCTTTGAGGTCCATTAAACAGACCCCTAAAGCAGGTCATTTCCAGCACCCTTGCAGCACATTCCAGCCCCTTCGTGGCTCAACCAAGTGGCCCTTTCACGGGTCCAGCCAGCTTCCCAAGAAGTCCTATCAGCAGCACCCTTGTGGCATAGCAAAAAGGGATGGAAAAGAAGAGGTCGCAGCAGCCCCTTTGTGGCTTGTACCGGCAAAGAGAGGGGTGAACCTCAATGGCCCTTTCACGGGTCCGGATCTCCCCTCAACTCATCAAGGGAGGAGTGAACCTCAATGGCCCTTTCACGGGTCCGGCTTTGCCTCCAAGAAGAAGTCCTTCCGACTCAAGCAAAATCGAAGCCTGGTTTTGAACGTCGATGGAACATGAACCAGTCTAGAAAATGATCTTAAAAAAAAAACAAATAAAAACCAGAATGCGAAAGCAACACTAAACTAAGGAGTTTCACCCCTAGCGGGGAACTCTACCTTGGATGGGGACGCGGGCATGTTCCTGTAGTCGTCGATCCGGACGGGGGCGCGGGCAGGTTCTCGTAGCCATCGATCCTTCCCCCAATATGGCTAAGTCAAGGCTGGCCACTTTAGATGGGTAAACTTCACCAAATTAGAAAATGTCCGACATGTCGTCATAATGCCGAAATTTTTCTAAGTCGGTGAGGAACCTATAAATTGGGGGAAGGAACCGACTATCTTGTACACCGATATACTCCATCTTCTAAGAATGAAATGACATCGTTTGTTAACTTGAGATGCATGATTTCCGGGCACCGAATGGTGGCCCAATGGGCCGGATGCGATGCAAACGTCAAACAAAAATGCAACATAAACACAAATCTGGAAATTTTCAAAAAAAATAATAATTAAACCAGGTTCTAAAATGGGACTGTCCTGCCACGTTTTCAGACCCCTACAGCAGACCATATTCTGCCTCTCACTGTGACCCCTCGTATAGTCACCTTCTGCCCCTCCAAGCAGACCCAAAACAGGTCCTGTTCAGCACCCAATCAGGCCGTGAAATGCCTCCAAAAATCAGACACCCAATCAGACCTTGCCTGGTCCCACTTCAGAATTCTGCACAAGTCCAGGTCGGTCTTCATTTCAGACCATCTAATAGACCCCAATCAGGCCCACTTGCAGTCCAGCCGAATGCCCCTCGTGCAGGCCCATGTCGGCCCATTTAGGGCCACCTGAATAGACTCCCTAACCAGGTCTTTAAGCTGTCCTTGTTCGGCCCAAATCAGGTTCCAGAACTGTCCCCAATTCATACCCCAGTCAGGTCCATTTTGTCCCATCTAAACTCTCTCAAACAAGCCCCTTTGTGGCCAGTTTCCTTGCTCTTTCTTACAACCACACTTCAGCCCCTTTGTGGCTCGGTAGAATCCCAAAATCAGTACTTGAATGAAAAATCAGATTTAAAATAAATCTGGAACTTAATCAAAAAACCCAATTCAAAAATCTGTCTACATCAAAATTAAACTTCAAACAATACAAAAATCAGATTTTGATCAAATCCAAAACACAGAAATTTCAGATTTTTAGTCAAATCTGTCTACACCAAAATTAGATTTAAGTAATCTGCCAAAAACACATATTCTAATCAACTTGAAGTGCACATAAAAATCTGGTTCAATAACTTGAAATTTCATTTCAAAAGGCATCAAACTTCATTTAAATAAACAACAAATGCTTAATCTCCAAAAGAAACTAAATAAACAACATTTCAAACACATAAAGCTTGTCAAAAAGTCAACCTAAAACAGAAAATTCAGAATCTAAAAAAAATTCAGAAAACCAACTAAATAAAAATCCCAACATGCTGTAAACTCTTTACGCACATCAAAAATTAAAACCAAAACAACTTGAGTCAATCAAACTCAAAACAAAACAAGATCAAAACCAAACCGAAACTAAAAGAAACAAATCAAACAACTTCATTTAAACCCAAAATCAACAAAATCGACTTTAAGTCAATCCAAAAATCAACCGACAAACAAATGAAATCAACCCAAATCAAATCGGTTTGCATTTCATCGGGCCCAAAAGGCCGCTGCCCTTTTGAGTTCATTTTTATTTTGTGGATGTGCACGCTCCCCAAAAAGGGGTTGCCGCGATGGTTAATCAAAGACATTCGAGCCATTGCCTGATGTAAGTTAACGCCGGATACTCGCACTATCCGGCGGAGAGGGGTAAAAAATCAAAATTTCAAAGAACTCAAACCTCGGTTCTTATACTTTTAAACAATCACCGGATTATCTAATATTTTTAGAATATCACCTATTTTTTATATAAGTTTGGGGTATCGACAAAAGTCTTTATTTCTCGAGAATAGACTTAAAAAAAAGAGGTTCACACACTTGCGAACGTCGATATTTTGGCGAGTGTAAGTATCTGTTTGTTGCTGTCCAATATCCGACCTAGAGGTTGTTTTGCTTCACAGCCTGTTTTTAGGACTTGTTTAGGGGTGCCTTAGGTGGACTAGCAAGGGGTCGAAACAGGGCCTGTGTAGGGGACTTGACATGGGGCAGTTAGGTGGGCTGAAAATGAGACTGTTCAAAGGCATTTTGAAGGGCCGACAGTGACCTGTTTAGTGGTCTAATTGGGGGCCGATTGGAGCTAACAGAGGGGCTGTTTGTGTAGGCCGAACACGGGGGCCAGCAAGGGGTCAAAACAAGGCCTGTGTAAGGGACCTGACAGGGGCCAGACAAGGGCTGGAGATGGCTTGTTTCAGGACCTGTTTAGGGGTCTTCTGGATAGGCCGAACAGGTGGCAAAGTGGGGGGAACATGTGGTCTGTTTAGGGGCTGTGCAAGGGGCCAGAACAGGTCCTGTTTGGGGTATGTTTACAGGGCCGAAAAGGGGCTATCTAGGAGAGCTTTAGATGGGCCAAACAGGTGGACCAAGTGAGGGAGATTATGGCTTGTTTAAGGGCAATCTCGGTGGACCAAAATGTCGGACTATTTAATATATCTATAGCCTACCACCTATTTTCCTAAGTAGTCCAAAGGAGATACGAAAATATTTTTCACAATTCTTACAAACAAGGTTCTCACACTAACACAAAGGACCCTTAATCAAATCCGAAAATATCTAAAATAAATTATTTATTAATCAGAAAATTTATCTTAAAATCACTTAATGCATGGAATTAAATTTTCAACTAAGTGATTATTAAATAACTTTATGAAAAATCAAATAAACATCTTATAAAACACTTAACAAATAAATTCAGATTATGAAAAAAAGCAAACTTAAAATATAACTAAATAAAAACACATTCAAGCGAAATTTAAAACATTTAAACCAAACTCCAAAAATATGCAAACCAACATAAAAATACAAATTGATACAAACAAGTGATAAGCAAAACATCTCACTTGAAGCTTGTCAACCAAGTGAATTAAATGTTAAAACACTCAATTCTCTCACCAAATCCAAAAGAAAATAGTTTCAATTAGAATTAAAAATCAAATCAAATTTAATACAAATTAAAGAAACGTCAAAATTTGAACATAAACCCAAACCCAACATTCAAATCAAATAAAAATCAACTTTGAACAAACAAAGCAAGACATTTGCATCTCATTGATCCCGTGTAACTACTGTCCAGTTTGAGCTTATTTCTTTATGTGAATGTGTCTTGTATGAAATAGGCTGCTATGGCGGTTAATCAAGGATTTTCGAGCAATTGCTCGATATAATCTAACATTGGATCTTCACACCAAGGAAAGTCGGGTTGGGAGTTGGCCCAGGGTCGGTCAGCCCCCATTTTGACTTGGTCAGCCTAGGTTGTGACTTGGGTCACGACTCGGTCCGACCAGGTCAGTTTTATTTATTTTTTTTAAAAATATAAAAAATATAAAAATGTAAAAAAATAAGGAAAAAATTTAAAAAATGCCAAAAATTTGAGGAATATGACTAGAAAATATTTCATTTAATTTTTATTTAAATATTACATTGTATTGTTCCACATTGTATGTACTCTCCCCATGACATTGTGGAAGAATACGTTGTTTGAAACATGTCTACAAGCTGATTATACTCATCACTATCTCGGGCAATCATTCTACGATAAGATATAAAAGGATCCACTATAGCCATCATATGTGGACCATATGAAACTATCAGATGATGTTCCATATGATTATTGGATCCTCCCATATCCTTCTTGGTGATATGTAGGACAACGAGAATCTTGGAATGATTCAAATCCATACTAGTAGTGTAAAAGTCCACCCCATTGTGCTTGTCTGGTTCTTCCATCTCTATGTTGTTGTCTTACACCGTGGGCGTGATCTTGCATGACGTGTGTGAAATGTGCCTCTTTAGTGAAGTGTTGCGGAGCATACGTCACTAGAGTTGTACTTCCCCTTCCACTTTCTACAGTGTCGGTGGTGGTGCCTCTGCACTCTCTGGAGTTGCACCTGGATAATTAGTTCTGGTGTGTCTTCTCAAGTCTCGTTAATCAGCTCAGCATCAGTAATATTAAGGGGGTTAATCAAAATTTGTTTACAATTACCCTTTCGTTGGCGAGAAAATTCTCTAGTCTTTTGTCTTTTTTCCAGTGAAGGAGAGATTTAGAATTCCTAGGATAGAGGAATGTTGTTTGGTTGTCTTTGAGCGCATTCTTGATCTTCTGGATTGAACTCTGGTTCACCCTTCCCTTCTCGATCGTTGATCTAATCTTGCAAAGGATTTTGCTCTTAGAAGATGTCCTCTAAATCGATATCAACTTCTTGTACTGTGGCAGCCTAAGTTCGTCTTCTAGTTGCATCTTCTATCCACTTTTGTTCTTTTTTGTTATCTCTCATATTTTGCGAAGTATTCAACCTTAATCTCATGTTGTAATTGTAGTAGACCAAGTCCTCAAGTTTCTTTGACGTCAGTATATTTCTTTACTTTGTATGAATAAGGTTGAACGTCAACCAATTTCTCTCGCAACTTGAAGTTGATGTAGTTTGACTTAAGACTCGGGTTGCAACATCGACCAAATCTTTATATCCTAGTGCCTTGTCGTGATCCATCCACCAGTTAGCTATATGATAAAATTATATGTTAAGATATAATTAAAGATTTGATTATTATCTAAATTGAAAAAATAAATAATCGAATTATACATACTGAGACTAAGAAGCATAACTACTTGTTGAACCTTTACTGTCATAAAGTGAGATAGTCTCATTCTGTATTCATGCATCTTATTTGTCATTATAATTGAATGATCATCATCCTCGAGCATTCGGCGAACAACATCCTTTACGCTCTCTAAAAGTTTATTAATAGGTTTGAAAAATAGACTGTAACAATATCTTGTGTTGAAAAGATGACCTGAATTTTGCAAAAAAAAATATCCTTGTCAATATCAAGCATAAACAAACGAATTTTAATTGATATAACATTCAACTTAATCGAGAACAACATACATGTTGCATGTATAGGATGATATAATGTTGTCTCCCATCGACCGTCAATGATATTCTACCACTTGTTGAAGTCTAAGGCCTTCTTCGATATATCTTCTTTAACCTATTCCATGAATTACAGAATCGGCCAATTTGGATTGGGATCGGCCAATTCTTTGTATTGGATCAAACCCCCCAATCTGATTTTGGCCGAAACTACCGATCCGACTCGGACTTCCTGCCAGATCGATCAAAATCACTTGGATTAGTCAAAGATCAACCAATCCAGCAGGATCATGGATTCCGGAATCGGAATCGGAATCGAAATCGGAATCGGAATCGGTTGGCCTGGGAAGAGAGTCTGTTCCGGATCGGTACAGAATCGTTTTTTTTTTGATTTTTTTTTCGTCAAAAAAATTCAAAAAATTCAGAAAAAATTCTAAAAAAATAGGAAATGAGTTGGAAATTTTTTAAAAAATAACCAATGCATTCATTCACAGGACCACATCGAATAAATACTAATGAACTCTAATTCAAGACTTGAAGTTAAGTATATATTCCAATTCCATTGATTCAAAAATCAAAGAGATGATACATCATGAAAAAAAAAATTTACATCATATCAATCTACTACCAAAATCTAGGATATAAATATGGGTCTTCCTCCTCTCCCTGCTGCACTTCACGCTCCTCCCTCGTGCTCAGTCTTGTATACTGTCCGGGACCATATCCATATGAAAATAATGCCGATGCCATGCCCTCGAGGTCGTATGGATCGGACTGCGGGACGACCGGGACGTAAGCAGAGGATGGTGGAGCTAGTGGTGTAATCCACTGCTGGTCAATCTGGCTAAATGCTGGATACTGTGGCTCCATAATATAAGAATCAGGTGTCTGCTCATCCAGCGTGTAATACGGGCTTTGGATGCCGTGAATCAGGAGACTCAGCTGTTGCTGATGGCTGCATCGCTGGTATGCACTCCTTGTCATCATCACCTGAGGAGCGAGAAGGAGCCTGCGTGCTGTCATCTGGACTGACAGGACGCCTGACCTCTAGCTTCCTTCTCTTCACCTCTGCAGCCATCTCTGAAGTACCAGAAGGTCCGAAACCCAAAGTTTTTTTCAACTTTGCAAATCCTCCCATTTTCCGTGTAGTCACCTTTGTTTTCGTTTTCCCCGGACTGCGAATGGGTACAGGTAGCGAGCTTGGGGACGGAGGCGGGGCTAAAGGCTGTGGTGGCTACTCCATAGGGCCGGACCATAGGCTGTGGGGCGAAGAAGGCCCGCCCGAGCACGAGAAGTAGATGGAGGTGGAGCCGAGCATCCTCCTCGGCTTCATCACCATCCAACTCTCCTTCGGCCCCACGCACGGTCATCGGGATCAAACTCGGTGCATGATCCTTGGCTTCCCTCTCCTCTATCCAGGAGGCAAGTGCATGCTCCTCCTGGAATATCTGGTCCATGTCCACCTCCTCGGGTGGTGGTGTGGCGGAGGAATGCCTCTGCTCGTACGGGCCACCTGCGAATCGTGCAAATCGTGCCTCGTTGATCTTCTGTCGATCCTTTATGTTCTTTATGTGCAGCCTCGTATTTGTAATGACGAGAAGACCGGCTTCTCCCCGGTCCGAGGTCAACTTCGTTCCTCCTTTTCGTATGTATCAGGTTGAATGTACTCCAGTTTCTCTCACAATGGGAGGAACTGGTGCTCTGGCTGAGTATCCTGATACCGATTGCAGCAAGTGGATTCCATCCACTCCTGGTGTTCACCTGAACCCACCACTCAGCTGCAAGAAAAAAACAAGAAGAGAAAAGGTAAAGAATTAACTCATCATCTACCATAACTTATATGAAAAGAAAATAAAATCTTCATCAAGCTATTACTATACCAGGTAACACTTTGTCAACTGAATATTTCAGGTCAGCATCTGAGTATACGCCGACCCTCATCTTATACTTCTGCATCTGAAAATTTTATAAAAAAAACATTAGATGCCTGGTAAGGCTACGCCAAGGTATTTAATGAACTCTAACTTACTTCTATCTCAGCCTCTATCCTGTCCTGCTGAGATCGGCACAGATGCTGAATAACAGCAAGTGTACCCCGCATCACCTCGTTGTCGTTCACCACCTGTCCTCCATATTGGATGCGGGGGTTCAAAAAATATCTTACAAGATTTTATTAGTTAACACTGTGCATATAAGACAATTATACAGCAAAAATAATTTTTTAACCAAGTTACCTGCAGTATGGACATCGTGGTGCAAGGTCTTGTCCCATCGGTCATCTATGATCTTCCACCACTTTTTTTAACCTCTGGGATTTTTTTCTTTGATTTTCAGCTTTGCCCGCTCCATGGCATCATACAATGTGCCCATCTGGTCCCTGTCATCTGAGTCTACTAACCTCAAGACAACTACCAGTGGCTCAATGATTGCCAAGTAGTAGGCAATCCTCTCCCAAAACCTCTTGTCGGTGATTTGCTTCTCGGACACGACAAGAATCTCCAACCGATCTTTCTTGTCGTACGGGTTGTCCACCATATAGTTGTAATACTCCTCGGATCGCGCGAACCTAACCAATGCATGCTTGTGCCGGTGTAAACTCTCCAACGCAATGAAGTTCGTGGCAAATCGTGTCGGACCGGGCCTAACAAGATCGTGCCCTCCTGTGTGTGATCTCATGATATGTAGCAGGCGGGGATGCGAATAAATAAAAGATGTGATCGTCTGCTCTTGCCTGACAAGTGTGGATACACCATCCTCCTTGCCTATATCCTCTAATATGAGATCTATGGAATGTCTTTGCACAGGCACCCGTAAGATGTGCTTCCTCTTCTCCATCAACTTCCTCCCGGCCGCCTTATATGATGGTTCGTTGTCGGTGACAACTCGAACCACATTGTCCTCCCCGATCTCCTCCACCACCCCATCCATCGTAGAAAAGATGAAGTCGGCATTTTTTATCTTCCCAGAAGCATATACCGACTTCAAGAATGTAGTCCCCTCAGAACAGTACACCAAGAAGTTTATCATACTCCTCTTGGTGATACCTGTCCACCCATCGCACATAATTGTGCAACCTCTCTCCTTCCACACCAACTTAAATCCATCCATCCACTCCTTCAACTCCTGGACCTCCTCATCCAGGCCAGCGCCGTATATGTGTCTGCTGCCCGGGGCTTGCAAACCCCGTTCAGCCTCACCTACGGCATCCACCATCGTTTGGAAGTAGGGGCTGGTGGATGCATGTGCTGGGATGCCTACATCAAGTTAAAAAAATTTGGGATCAGGCTAAATTTAAGTTTAAGCAAATAAAGCACACATAATGTCAATTTTAATTTAAAAAGTGATACCTGCATGTAAAAACCATTTCACAGTGTGGCGAACGGCTCTCTTTGCAGCTGTTCCTGTTGCCTTCACCCCTTTCATTGCCTGTTTTATCCCCATCTGCCCAAAGACTCGTTTCCTAAATAAATACTCGTCACTCGGTGTAAATCGAGTGCTTTGGTAGAAGTAGAACGGCGGTGTGGCTCTGCTGGGGTCGGTCTCGGTCCCGGCCGAGATAGGGCGAGCCGATGCCGATCGGCCCAAAGCCGGGTCAACTCGGACCCGGACCCTCCTCGCTCCCCTCCTCCCTCCTCCTCGTCCTCGACGAATGCACGCTTGCTGGCGTGCTAGCACGTCGAAGCTCGGAGTCCGTGGACTCGTCCTCGCTCTCGGCTCCGGCTCGGTGGTGCCTTCCCTTGCCTTTCCTTTTCGAGGTAGGCAAATCGCGGTCCCTCCTCCTCTGGAGTAGCTCGTCGTGCGCAACTCCTCCCTCTCGCTCGATCCTAACAGCCCGTTGAGAGGCTCTACTGTCGTGTAGCCTCTCATCTCCCCACTCTTCTCCCTGGGCACCTTTTCACCTTTCTTGACATTCCCACCTGTTCCGGCAATATGTTGGTTCCGCCCGGACACCCCCCCCTTCAGCTCCTTCCCACACCCTTTGCACCGTACCCTCTTCTGACCGGGTCTACCATCCGCCCGTGTTCCCAACCCACGTCGGAAGCACGTCTTCTTCGCATCACCTTGATCGGCCATTGCTTATATCTGCAAAAATTGTAAACAATGCACTAAAAATGATTAGATAACATAAAAATTGATTTAGACGCTGTTCGGGAAGCAGACAACCCAAGTAACACACCATTCGGTATGTTTAAAGGGTTAGGTATTTGCCGAAAATGGTCGTAAATTAACGTTCGGGATATCCGGAATTTTTCCTGTGCAAAATGAACTTAAACGGATAGTTCAAAACTTGGACGGACTTGTTCGGTTGGAAATCACAACGTTTAACGACGCTCGGACTCGTCGAAAACGCGTAAGAATGGACGTACGAAGTTTTCGGCAAAGAAATCTTACCAAAAACCGGTCAAAGATCGAAGAAGACGTTGATTCGAGGCCGATCGGAGCTTGGATCGGCGGAATCGGCTGAAGGAATCGCTTGGAATCGCTGGAATCGCTGGAATCGCTAGAATTGCCGGAATCGCTGGAATCGCCGGAATCGGTGCTCGAATCGCTGGAATCCTTATGGAATCGGTGCTGGCAGCTCGGATCGACGCCTGGATCGCCGGATCGATGCTGGAATTGCCGCAAAATCGCCGGAATCGAGCCCTACCGCCGCGGGATCGACGGAATCGACAACGGCGGTCGATTCCGGTCTTAAAAGGGCCGGAATCGGTTTGATTCCCGGTCCAGAATCGAACCGGGAATCGAACCGGGCCGGTTCAACCGGTTTTCCGAAGGGATCGACCGATTCCACAAGGAATCGGTCGGAATCGGATTCCAGGCGATTCCAGGCGATTCCGCGGAATTATTCCCGGAATCGGTCCTTCCGCCAGGAATCACCGATCCGATTCCGGAATCGATCGGAATCGGACCAATTCTGCCGATTCTGCAATCTATGAGCAGGATAGAATCAAAATTCGGTTGATCCCAACCGATTCCCGAAACCCGAAAATGTCCATAATCGGACTGATTCCCTGTTACCACCCTCGATTCTCACCTCCCCCCTCCCCTTCAACCTCTAAGACTCCCCTCTCCGACAATCCAGCACGAGGAGTAGCGATCCAACCGTGGGAGGCGGCCGATCCCCCCTAAATAGGTAAATTTGGGTGGGGGGACCCCTCGATCCTTGCTCCCCCTCCCCCTTCCCCCCTTGCGACTCCCCTTTAGTCGCAAGCACCCCTTCGGGGGTGCCTCTGTGCGTCCAGACAGTCACCCTAAAAAGGGTGGCTTCTATGAGCACCCCTTCAAGGACCCTTCCCCTCTTCGGCCCTTCAAGTCGATCCGTGACTATTTTAAACCTTGTTTATGATAGTATAAACATATTAATATATTACACTATCACTTATACTATCACATATATATAAGATTTATAATCATAAATAACTCTTATATATTGTGGGAACCTCGATTAGAAAATCTTCTGTTTTAAAAAAAAGTGTTTAAAAGATTTGTTTTTGAATGTTGAAATATCGTACCCAAATTTTCTAGTAAAATATGTGATAAACCATAAAAATACTAGATAGTCCAGGTGATATTATAAAAGTATAGAACTGAGGTTCGGGTTCTATGAAAATTTGTTTGACCTCTCTTCATCGGATGGTGTGAATATCCGATGTTCATTTACATCGAGCAAACATTCGAACACCTGTTGACGCCTAAAATGCTGAAAAATTCACAAAATAAATAAAAGTGGACAAGACGATGTAGTTCAACTGTCGAAAATGTAACGTTTGCATACGTCTTCCGAATTTGTCACAAACAGTCATGGTTTTCCATCTCGCCGAGATCTCGCGAGATCTCGCGAGAATCTCGGTCTCTCCAAGGGGCCGAGATACGAGATCGCCGAGATCTCACCTCATGTAGATTGGTCCATAAAAAAATTTTCTCGGTCGATCTGCGACTACTCTGCGTCCCGTTTATGATAGTGTAAACAAATTTAATATATTTCACTATCACTTATACTATCACATGAAAATGTGTCACAAGTTTAATATCATATTAGTATTTAAATAAGATTGTATACAAGTTTAAATCTTTAAGAAGCACAGAGATCATCTTTTTGGTATTGAAAGTGCTTTGTAATTGTTCATTCACACAGTTAATATACAAAATGTGTTATATATTTTCATGTAAATTCATTCATGTACTCCTATTTTTATAAGATATTATGTTATATTTCATACATATATACATTTTGATACGAGATCTGATCTCCCGAGATTTTTCCGAGATCTCTCCGAGATCTCTTCTCTTTCATCCCCCCGAGACAAAGTCGAGATCCGAGATGGCAATCCTTGCAAACAGTGCCTCGTTGACAAGTTCAAACTAACAACGAGGTTCGTACGAAGAGTGTCGAAACTCTCGTATGGTATTCCGACGCATCGATACAAGATGATCGCGGACGTCGTAACGTTTCTCGACGGGTTTAAACACCCGCTGAAAGTTGACACGAATCACATACAATAGTCCGACGCGTCGACGGAAGGGAACCGAGAAGCTGCAGCGATGTCCCAACTATATCGACGTATGTCGGAGTTTCCAGCAAGAACAATACCCCAGAAGCCAAATCGATCAGCTCATTAAGAGTCAAAGATAACTATCGTCGGCAACAATCAACGTCGCCGTCATCAGCCCATTCAAATTTCCTGTAGCGCCTAGGAGATTAAAAGAGCCGCACAATGTGCACGTTACCAGCGCTATCCATGGTGCAGGCCCATGCGCACGTTGCCAGGCGCGTAACGGTGGAAGCGGGCGAGGCTCCCGGGTCATCAATGGTGGCCGCAGGATAAGGGGTCGGTGACCAGCCTCAAGCAGTGGGGTGTTCGATTCTACGGAAGACAGAAGGAGAGAGAGGAAGAGAAGAAGGAGGAGAGGTAAGGCTCACTTTGGTTGAAGGTGGTCG
Organism: Cryptocoryne crispatula var. balansae; assembly: GCA_036172225.1. Taxonomy (NCBI): domain Eukaryota; kingdom Viridiplantae; phylum Streptophyta; class Magnoliopsida; order Alismatales; family Araceae; genus Cryptocoryne; species Cryptocoryne crispatula. The sequence goes on along the minus strand of CM069930.1, from coordinate 30,510,164 downwards.
TCTCCGGCTCCCTCCGCCGTCCGCTGCGAATCCCCTTGCTCCGCCTGGAGCCTTTCAAAAGAACCAGCCGCAAAGCCTCCACGTCGCCTATCTCCTTCGCCACCTTAGCCCCTTTCTTCTTCTCCTGTTCGCCGTCGCCGGGTGCCACTCCTCCCTCTCCTGTTCACCGTCCGCGCACGTCTCTCTCTCTCTCTCTCTGTGCACACCTTCACCGTCTCCGCAACTGCCGCCGCAGTCCCTTTCTCTTTCTCCTGTTCACCGTCGTTCGCCTGCAACCACGAACGCCTCCGCCGGAGTTCGCACGCGTGCCTCCCTTTCTCTCTCTTCGTCCACCCGCAGAGGTGCTCCCCCGCGCCTCTCTCCTCTCCGTCTGTCCGCAGAGGTGCTCTGCGCGCAGCTTCCCAGCCGCGTACACTCCTCCCCCGCGCCTCTCTCCTTCTCTGTCCGCAAAGGTGCTCTGCGCGCAGCCTCCCAGCCGCGCGTACGCTCCTCCCCCGCGCCTCTCTCCTTCTCTCCGTCTGTCCGCAGAGGTGCTCCGCGCGCAGCCTCCCCCGGTTTTCCTCTCAGCCGCGTACGCTCCTCCCTCCACCGTCGCCGCAAACTCTCCCAACTCCTCTTGCCGTCTCCCTGCCGTCTCTCGCCGCCGTCCCCCCTTCTTCTCCTCTGTTCACCGTGCTGCACCGTCGCAGCCTTCCCTTCCTCTCTTTTTCCCTGTCTGCGCGTAGGTGCGATCGCTCTTTCCCTCTCTTCTCCTTTCGCCGCTAATGTAGTCCCCCCTGGTTTCCTTTCTTGGCCGCGCGCACGCCCTTCCGCCGTCGCCTGGAGTCCCGACGTCCCTCTTGTTTGCACACAACCAGTCGAGCCCGTTGAGACCAGCCGGTTGTATCCCCTAAGACCCATCCGACGAGTTCTCATCTATGCGTGTCCCACAGGAGGCAGTGGACGTCGATAAATAGTTACCGGAGGAAACTGTTTCAAGTTAACATTGTGCTGTTGATAAAATTCACAATCAAACCGATTTGAGACCAATTGGGGACCGGTCCAATCGGATACGCTCTACGTCTCAAATTTAAAGTTATAATAAATCGATCCAAGACTAATTGGGGGCCGGTCCAATCGGGCACGTTCTACGTCTTTGGAAAATAACCAAACAATCGAGGCTAATGGGGCCGGTCCAATCGGGCACGCTCTACACTTCGGCATAATTTAAAAGAATCAAAAATAATAAATTTTGATTAGCATATAAAGGTCAAAATAAAATGACCCCAATGCTATATCAAATTTTCTCATCAAGGGATTATTATATCAATTTTATGTGATGGCTAAATGTATATACATATATGCATGAATGCCAAAATATAAAACTGACATGATGGTGATTATATTGAGAGATAGCACCCACAAACCTTAACCAAAGGTCGGTGTGCTAGCCCCATTATCGATGTGTTCCATTCCATAATGCCTATCAAAGGCTCAATGGATTCAAACCGTTTCGATTCATTGTGATCATGTCATTATTTTATGTTCATCATATTGGTAAGTTGTACTTTTTTTCCAATTAATGGAAATTACATGTGTATATTTTTGATGTCAATGAGAGCTAAAATAGCTCCATAAGTTGTATGGAATGCAAATAAGAAAAGAATAATTTAAAGAAAGATTATATTAAAACCATAACAATAAAAAAAGGGAAAGAAAGTTAATTAATTAAATAATCCGAAAATACCAAAATTAATCAAAATTAATCAAACTAAACTTGTATAACTTAAAAATTAATCTTAAGATAATCTTAAAGTTAAAAAACAAACCAACACATAAAAAAAAACAAAACAAAATAAATTTTCTAACATAAACCACCTATTAAAAATTAATATCAATTTAATCATAAAAATAAATAAGAGGACACATAATTAAGTTAAAACTAATTGATTTACACCCTTAAATCAATTAAAATATTAAACAATCAAATCTCCTAAATCAAGCTATCAAATAACCAATTGATGAATTCAATTAAATAACAAAAACACACGTAAATCATAATTAATAAACAATAATAATAAACAAAACAAACAAACATTACATCTTCAAGTATAAAATGATATTCAAAATAAATTAAATTTCTAATCTAAATATCTCCAAACAATTACACAACATTTGAATTAAATAAATTTAACAAATTTAAAAATCAGTCAAATCAATTTTAATTTAAACATTTAATCAAATCTTAAATCAACCATAATAGATATTAAGCAACTAACCAATTAAATCAAAGTTTTAAATCAAATCAAATCAAATTCAATTTTTAATATAAAAAGTTTGCATTCCATCGAAGTTATGGTGCCGTTGCTCCTATTATGATCATTTCATTTGTGGATGTATACTATCATTTCGAAATTGCTATGGCGGCGAATCAAGGGTATTCGAGTGTTCTCGATATAATTAACATCGGGTCTTCGTACCACCCGATGGAGAGAGGTCAAAACGAATTTTCAGAGAACCCAACCTCGAACTTAAATTTCTAGGTATATCGTCGGATTAGTTATACTTCTATGGAATACTGATATTTTCATAGTTGTAAAACCGAAATTTGACGAATAAATTTTGAATAAGATTTTTGAAAACTATTCTTTAAAAATCAAAATCCTTTTCATGTTTTAAGTCCAAATCTAAAATGTATTTTCAAATTTTTTTGAAATACTCAATTTGTCACTTTTCATATACACATGTTTCAAAACACATACACATACATGAACAAATTTCCAAATTTGATTTCAATCTCAAATTTTGAGGTTACATATACATATCTTCAACAATTTTTCAAACTTTCCAAATCACAATCACACCAATTCCAAATTCAAATTTCAAATAATAAGATTGATAAATTTTTTTCGAGGTTTCACAACACTTTTGATTAATTGCCATAGTGATCTTGTTTGATGAGAGCGTGTACATCCACAACGTATAAAGAACACAAAGGGCCCTGGCCTTTCGGGCCCGATGAGATGCAAACAAGTTTGATTAGATTTGGTTTGGAGTTAATTTATGTTTGATTTATGAATTGATTTTGATGTGATTTGAAATGTTAATTTAAGTTTATTTTGAAATGTTAACTTCATATTTTAATTTGACTTAGATTTGAATGTTATTTGTTTTGATTTGGTTTGTTTCGGTTGTTTTTATTTTAACTACTTGAAATTTGTTTTATTTTGTTTTGAGTTTTGAATTTTAGATGTGTTAAGACAAGTTGACTTATTTATGTTTAGATGACATGACTTGAGTCATTTTTATGATGTTTTCTCATGTCGGTTGGTGTTTTAATACCAATTTGGGTGTGTTTGGTATGTTTTAAACATTTTCAAATTTTGATTCTACTTGATTAGGTCTGATCTTCAGATAGTTAATGATCTTATTTCAGATGTTTTAAGATGGATTTAGATGCTTTAATATGTTTTTAATGTGTTCTTTTCAATTGGTTGTGAATCATTTTGTTTTCACTTGTTTAAAAGATGAATTCCAATGAATTAAGTGCATTGAATCATTTTTTGCAGATTGTATTAAACATGATATTTGTTGGATATTGAGGCTTTAATGACCTATTTTAAGGTTATTTTAGTGTTGGTTTGAATATATTTTTATATATGATTAAGTTATGTTCAGATTTGATTAACTTTTGTTCAGTTTGCATCACATCCGGTCCGTCAGGCTAGTGTCGATGCCCAATCACACAAATGACTCGGCACTTGAAATGTTCATGTTCAAAGTATTCCATGTCAATTACATCAAATGCGACAGTTCATATGCCATGGTCAATGCTGTCGAAGTGTAAATGTGACAAAGTCCTTCCCTTGGTGAAAAATCCCACTTGACTAGGAAAATTTTGGCAGCATGCCGCCTTATTTTCCGATCGGTGTGGAATTTTTACCCATCGTCATGGCATAGTCTTTTGACTTTCCAAGTAGTGGGAAGGGTTCGTCTACAGTGGGAAGCGTGTCCCATGCCTACGCCCGGGTCAGCGTTCCGGCGCATGCGGATGAGCCGCCCAATTGTGGAGAGCCCACGAAGTGGTGCGAATCTCCTTATTTAGTTTTGGCATATCGCCTTCAGATTTAGTTAAGCATGATTTTTAAATGTCCAAGGCCCAATGGGCCAACTTCATTAGCATAATGGGCTGGTCTTCATGTCTCATGGCCTGAGAAGGCCGACTTCATGTCATGTCGGCCTGGTTGGCCCAATTCAAGCTTCAAGTCTTCATGGCCCGGTTGGCCTGTTTTACACCTTGTTTGGACTGGAATTGAGTGCCACCTTCTCAAGCCGTTGACCCATCATGTCAACCAAGGGGGATCAGGCCGTCACCCCCAACCCGGTCCTCATAAGGACTTGTCTTGCAACATCATTGGCTAGCATGGCCTGTTTGGACTATCTGCAGAATCTGATTCTTGCACTTGTTTACAGCACTTGTTTTTAGCACATGTTTGCAGCAATTTTTGCACTTGTACCCATGCTGTAGCAATGTGTAGCAATGGTCAAATAGAGCCTCAAAGGGGCTAAAATGGACCGGCTAAGGTTTTAGTTGGAAGGATTAAGAAGGGGACTGCACAAGGGGTAGGTTTAGGACCAACTTGGAAGGACTACACAAGGGGTAGTGGAGTGGGAATTTTAATGTCATAAAGAGGGTTGTTTTTTCAGATACAAATAGAGAAGGTCAAACAAAGGTGGCTGTCTTGATTGAAGTTGAGAATCCGCTTGGGGGAGACTTGGCCCATCCTCTGGATCCAAATATGCCTAGGACATCACCCTCTTCTTCAACCAAAACGAGGGATCAAGAGCCTGCCCGGGGGAGACTTGGCTCATCTTGTGGATCCAAGAATGCTCGGGACATCACTCCATCCTCCTCAATGGGTAAGGGAGCTGTGTATAGAATAAAATAGGGCTGATTGGGTGCTGTTTAGATGGCCATCAGACGGGTTAAGTAGGTGTTGGTTTCAAAGCCATCAGAGGGGTCTGATTTCAAGGCTAGCAGAGGGGCCTGATTTGGGTGTTTTCTAAAGTCTGTCCACTTGGGCAGCAAGGATGGTCGAACATGGCCTGATTAGGAGCATCTTGAGGAGCCTAATTGACTTTTAGAGGGATGGAAACAAGGGGCATGGTGTTAGGCAACAGCATGGGGTTGCTTGGGGAAACCAAATGGGCTGTTTACAGGCCACCTCTGAGCTGTGCACACATGGACAGCAAAGGGGTCTGAAATGAGGGGCCCAAAGGGGCTGATCAAAGAATGTTTATAGAGCCAACATAGGGAGGTTGAACATGGCTTTAATGGTACCAGCATGGCTGGTTTTTTTGGAGCATTTGAATGGCCAAAGGAGGAAGCTGTGGGGAAGAGAAAGAAGAGGGGAGGAAGAGAACTATAAAGTACTACATCTTCTCTCACCTTTTTGGAACAATTATTGTTTAAGATTGAAGGAGAGGATGGCTGGCCCTCTTTTCTTTTTCTTCTTCTTATTTTCTTGCTGTGAATGGGGTTGGAATTGGTGCACCAAGATGGAGCACTTGCTGTTGAAGTTGATGTACCCCATAATGGGCTGCTACTGGCGCACCTACAAGAGGGAGAAAATTTCTCCTTTTTCACTTGGAGCATCAAAAATGGGCTCGAGAGGTTGCTGACTTGCTGCTTCAGACGTCTAAGCAAGGAGAAGATGACTTGGAGCAAGGTAGAGGGAAGAGAGGCAGGCTTCTGCAGGGTGATTAGCTTTTTTGGCGCATATGGTAGTAAGGGGGTTTATATAAGAGTGGGGGCGTCAACTTCAGCTAGGGATAAGCCCACTTGAGGGTGCATAAGGATAGGCCATGGGGGAGGTTGAGAGTGACAAGGATAAACCAAAGGTGGTTGTTCCGTTGTTGAGCTGGAGAGTGCGCACCCATCAAGGGAGAGAGGGAATGCAAGCATGTTCGGCCAACTCCTTACATTGTGGGATATTGGGCTACAAAGGGAATGAGGAGAGATGGTTCGGCCATCCATCAGATGGGGATAGGCCTTGGGTTGTTGTAGGATTAGTTGGGATGAGGATAAATCAAGGGAATGGTTGAGGGTGATAAGGATAAGTCATGGGAGGTTGAGGTGGTTGAGGATGAGATATGATAAACCAAGAAGAGATGGAGAGAGTTGAGAAAACCTTGCGCACCCTCCCCTACTTTCTAGGGCTATTTTCGCACTTATAAGATGAGGGAGGATGGTAGGTTCGGCCAAGACAGGTTGGGTTAGCCCATCTTGGGTTAGATTTAACCCTGGTTTGATCAGAGTGCTTCCGATTCAATGCCTAGCATTAATTTCGGCCAAAACTAATTAAATAAATCCCAAATTGACTCTAAAATAATCCGGAACAAGCCCTGATGGCTGCTGATCTTGTGCTCCATCATGATGTGTGGTTGAGATCACTTGAATTGCATTGGATCTCCTGATTTAGCCAATTTCGCCGATCTGTGCGATCTCAGCTGTTGATAATCTAGAAATTGCAATTAAGTGCAATTAAGTTATCCAATTGGATAAAATTTATTTTTCATGCATCAATATTCATGAGATCTATGTTTCAGGCCAATAAATTGAAATTTTCAGCCCATAGGTCGATTCGGGAGCTGATCGAACCATTATGCCCCTGGCGTCATTTAATACGGACTTTGACCATATTCAAGGATTCCGGAATCGGAATCGGAATCGGATTCCGATTCATGGGAAGGGAATCGATTCCGGATCGGTCCGGAATCGGTTTTTTTTTTTGAATTTTTTTTTCGTCAAAAAAATCTAAAAAATTCATAAAAAATCTAAAAAAAATAGGAAATGAGTTAGATTTTTTTTTAAAAATAACCAATGCATTCATCCACAAGACCACATCGAATAAATACTAATGAACTCCAATTGAAGACTTGAAGTTAAGTACATATTCCAATTCCATTGATTCAAAAATAAATGAGTTGATACATCATAAAAAAATTTACATCATATCAATCTACTACCAATATCCAGGATATAGATATGGGTCTTCCTCCTCTCCCTGCTGCTCGTGATGCTCCTCCCTCGTGCTCAGTCTTGTATACTGTCCGGGACCATATCCATATGAAAATAATGCTGATGCCATGCCATCACGGTCGTATGGATCGGACTGCGGGACGACCGGGAAGCAGAAAACCCAAGTAACACACCATTCGGTATGTTTAAAGGGTTACATATTTGCCGGAAATGGTCGTAAATTAACGTACGGGGTATCGGAAATTTTTCCCGTACAAAGAACATCCAATCGATGTTCAAACAACTTGAGCGGAGTTATTCGATCAAAAATCACCGAGTTTAACTCTACTCGGAGTTGTCGGAAACGTGTAAAAATAGGCGTACGGGATATCCGGAATTTTTCCCGTGCAAAATGGACATAAACGGATAGTTCAAAACTTAAACGGACTTGTTCGGACGGAAATCGTAAAGTTTAACGACACTCAAACTCGTCGGAAACGCGTAAGAATGGACATACGAAGTTTTCGGCGAAGAAATCTTACCAAAAACCTTACAAAGATCGAAGAAGAGGTTGATTCGATGCCGATCCGAGCTTGAATCGGCGGAATCCCTTGAAGGCCAAGCTTGGAATCGCCGGAATCGCCGGAATCGCCGCCGGAATCGCCGGAATCGGTGGAATCGCCGCGGAATCGACCCTGGATCGACGGAATCGGCCGGAATCGACCCTGGATCGACGGAATCGAGGCCGGAATCGCGCCGGAATCGCCTGCGCAGTCTCCTTCCGCCGCGGGATCGACCGAGAGCTGCTCTGCGGGTCGATTTCGGCCCTAAAAGGGCCGGAATCGGTTCGATTCCCGGTCGGAAATCGAACCGGGAATCGAACCGGGCCGGGGTTGACCCGGCCTTCCGAAGAATCGGTCGGATCGACCGATTCCACAAGGAATCGGTCGGAATCGGATCGATTCCGACCGATTCCAGACGATTCAGTCCGATTCCGCGGAATTCTTCCCGGAATCGGTCCTTCCGCCCGGAATCGGATCGGAATCCACCGATCTGATTTCGGAATCGGTCGGAATCGGACCGATTCCGCCGATTCCGCAATCCATGGCCATATTTGATATTCCTTACATATCTTTTCATTCGGTGGTTGGATTTTTGATCCGTTTCAAGCTTTGCCTAACTCTATCAAACATTGGCAATGTGGTAAAGTTGGAATTCTATGTTAGAGTCTCAACTTGTCCCTAAGTGTTGGAGGCAAAATAGTCATTTCAGCCTTCCGGTGTCCGGTTTCCATGTTTTGGGCACCGTTGCAAAGCTCTCGACTGGGGCTATGCAATGAGCACATTATCTTGGCCATTTGTAGTATGTCAAGCCATGCCAAGGCATTTCCAGAGCCTGTTTGCATCATCCGTTCTTGAATTTTCCAAATCTGGGTCAGATTTTCTACACTGACTTCGGCATGGCTGAAATCTATATCAAGCAAGCTAAACAGAAAATTTTGGTGCCAACATATACCTAAAATTTATAAATATTTATTTTAACTCTCTTCTGTCTCTTATATGATAGTTTGTACTTATATAACAACTTTTTAAAATGAACTTACTTTGTATGACATTATTTGGTATAATGTCATCCACATTATTTTTCATTTGCTTAAAATGTTTTACTTATTCCTATGATTTTTCTTGATTTTTTCTATTTTTTTGAGACTTTTTGATTTTAAAAAAAATTGGCCGATCCAAACCAATCCAATTCAAACTCTTCATCGGCCAGTTTAGGCCATTTTAGACCAGTTCAGGCCAGTTCACTGGCTTTTGGGGTCGGTTCGGGCTTGTTTTGAGCGGTTTGGGCCCAATTCGACATGTTTTGAGGCCCTTTAGATTGGTTTAAGCCCGATTTGTTTATTTCCAGAACCTTCTTAGTTTGTTTTGATTATTTTAAGCCTCCTGATGCCCTTCTGCATCGCCCCGCCGCCAGTCCACCTGTGCTGTTCTGCATCAGATTGGTATCAACCCTAAGATTGGCTCATTCTTATGAGCCGACTCCTAGGATGCTTTCGATGACTGTGGCGCTCGGTGAAAGATGTGATGGTGACATTTGAAGGCGAATCAAAACTTGAGGACGAGTTTTCTCTTAATGGAGGAGAATGATGGGGACACGGTCCAGTCCATTTTGAGTTTTCATTTGCATTTACATCCTCTTGGACTTCATTGTAAATGTTGGAAGTTTGTTTGTAGTCTTTTCTATTTATTTGGGTCCTCACGGGGATATGTAAATAGTTATTTAGGATGTTCTTATTTGTAATTAGCTTCTCTATTTATGAGGAGCTCACTAATTGGATTAGCGAATGTTGTTTTGAGAATTTTTGGAGCCCTTTGGTCTCTTGTGCAGGGGGCACTACCCCCATTTCCCTTCACCCCCTCCTCAATGGAGGTCATCCAACTCCACCTCTGGTGAGGACCGATTTTTTTCATAACCTTCCGACATGGGCATCTTCTCCCCCTCCTCCTTCTAACGGTCTTTGAGACATTCCCTCTCCTTTCCCCTTCATTGGTTCCGGTTACTCTTGTTGTCGACGTCTCCGCTCACCCCCGTCTCCGCCCGTTTCGACATCCTCAGCAACATCGATCACCACCATCTTCCACCTTCCACCTCTGGTGATCCCCGAGGTACCCTCCACCCAGTTCCCGCTACTTGTTGGACCCTTACCTGTCAAAACTTGTTAAACCCCCATTTCGGTGGACCCCCCTTTCAGAAATGGAACCCAAGGAAGGAGATGGAAGAAGAAGATGAGGAGGAGGTTAAGGAGTTTGTACCCCCTTATAGGGCTCCTCGGCCCCTCTTGCTCCCTCCCATGCACTGGCAGCTGCGACAAGGTTGCAGCGATCACAACTGGCTTCCGTTGGTTCTTCCCTTCCGCTCGATGCTCCCGACGGTCACTGGAGCTTTTCGCCTCCCTCCTTGCATCAGCGACGTCATCTACGGCGATGGAGCCCCACGGCTTCCCCCACCTTCACTGGAGATGGCCTTGGCTCCGCCTCCCTATTCCTCTATCCTTGCGCTGGCCATGGATGAAGCCACGCTCGAAGACCCCAGAAGCCCTCGCTAGCATGAGATCAAAGCCCCCCCTTATGGGGGTATGTGGCATCATGGCAGCCAGCCGCAACACCCCTTGCTCAAACGAACAGCGGGTGGCCACGTCCCCTACACTTAAGTGACGGCTGGCCCAAGCCAGTGATGGTTTGGCCCCACCCGACTAGTTCGCGCACCGGTTCACATGCGCTTGGCCAGCCGGCCCACTCGATCGACTCAGCTAGCCCCGGTTCCAGACCTGGTTCGGCCTAGTTCGAGTTATGGAATGCCATCTCGCTGAGATCTCATAAATATCTTGGTCTCGTCAAGGGGCAAGATACGAGATCGCTGAGATCTTGCCCTATGTAGATTAGTCCATAAAAAAAAATTCTTCAGGGGGCTTTGCCCCCTGATACCACAAGGAGCGCTGCCCCCTTGACTCCCTTGACCTGACCGCGCAAGTCAATCTGTGACTACTCTGCGTCTCGTTTATGATAGTGTAAACACATTTAATATATTTCACTATCACTTATACTATCATATAAAAATGTGTTACAAGTTTAATATCATATTAGTATTTAAATAAGATTACATACAAGTTTAAATCTTTTAGAAGCACAAAGATCATCTTTTTGGTATTGAAAGTGCTTTGTAATTGTTCATTCACACAGTTGATGTACAAAATATGTTATATGTTTTTATATAAATTCATTGATGTACTACTATTTGTATAAGATATAATGTTATGTTTCGTACATATATACATTTTAATCCGAGAATCCGAGATTTGTTCTCCCGAGATTTTTTCGAGATCTCTCCGAGATCTCTTCTCTTTCACCCTCCCGAGACGATACCGAGATCCGAGATGGCAATCCTTGGTTCGAGTGGTTAGGGCCAGTTCAGCCTCCAAACCGGCCGGTTCAGGCCGGTTGAGTGGCTTTTGGGGTTGGTTCAGATCTGTTTTGAGTGGTTTGGGCCAGGTTCAGCCTCCAAACCAGCCGGTTCAGGCCTGTTTCCAGCCAATCCTCCTGAAGGAATCTCGATCAAAAATTAAGAATTAAAAAATAATTTGGTTTCTATTCCAATTTTGATTTTGACCCCGATTCCGATCCCAATTCCAATTCAATTCGCGCTGATTCAGCCCAATTATTTTTTTAAAAAAAGCTAAAAAAATTTGATTCCAATTCTGATCCAATTCTGGCAGATTCCGGATTTAGTTTTGGATCACCCCTCTGGATGAAAAACGGATCACCATAGGCCAATCCCATCTAACTATGCCTAGCTGGATGTTGCATCTGCCTCATGAGAATTTTACTGTTGTCTCTGTTATAGCTTCCATCTTGGCAAGGCTACCATAGCCTCTGCCCATCTCACGTATTGGGGATTACATAACAGCTGTTGAAACTGCATTGCCATGATGCTGCTCCAATGATATGCTTGTTGTTGGCCCTGTAGTAGGGGTGTGTTGATACCTCATTTTTGCTTCTTTCATTTTGGAAAGAAAATTTTCTTTTGTACTGGACTACTATGATTAAGAAAATAGGTGATACCACCATGGGAGTATAACTAGTTGGGTGTGATAGAAATAGATAGAACTTTTAAGGTGAGTTACGGAAATCTTTGAAGTGCTGTTGTTGAGATTGCCCTATCACTTAAAAGACTCAAACCACATTTTGTGTTTGCTGAGGTTATCTTTGGTACTTTGAAATTTATTTTGGCCTCTCTCCACCTAGCCTCAATATTTTGGTGTTAATTATATCGAGTAACCACTCAAATACCTTTGATTTACTACTATAGCAACTTTGATTCCAAAGCCATTCATCCACAATAATTTAAGATGCTTCCCCATGACCTTAGTTGGAATGCCAACTTTAGATAGTTTGAATTTGATTTGAATCTTCTCGGATTTGAGTTATTTGAGACTCTGTATTTCATTCCATTCAAACTTTATAGTTTCAACCTTAAACTTTTTTACTCTTTCGTTTTCTGGATCTGACAATTTTCAGGTTCTTTTTTGTTTTGTTTCTTCTTCATGGATTGCTGAATTTTGTTAGAAAATTCTCAGATTTTTCGTCTTAAGATTCTTAGATTTCATGGTTTCGGATCTTCAGAATTTTCAGGACTATGGCATTCATGTTTTGGAATTTTCAGTTAACTTTTCAGTTTGTCTCCGTGTTCAAGTTCTTTATTGCTTCCTTTCTGATTTACTGATAATTTATGGTTTGCAGTTCCAGATTTCCTGATTTCTGCAAAATTTCAGGTTTCCTGCTTTCTGCAGTTCACTGTTTTGGCAGTTTTCAGCTTTTACTATTTTCACAGTTTTCAGATTTGCTGCACTGTTCATATGTTGCTTTTTTTCAGATTTTCACTGTTTTTATGTCAGCGGTGTTCTTTTTTTTTAACTTTCCAGGTTTACTGTGTTTTTCAATTTCACTGTTTTTTCTAAGTTTTATATATTTTAGTCTTTAGATAATGTTCACGTTTGCAATTTTCAGATCTAAAATCACCCCTCATTTGGCTGATTTTTATTCTTTTTTGATTGATTTTCTTTCTTCTTTAATGTTTGCATTCCCCGAAAGTCATGGGACCTTGGGATTTCTCCATTTGATATAGCCATTGCATGTAAATATCATATCACTCACATCATAAATTCGGTACAATTACAAATTAAAAGAGTCCTTTGGTACTTAAGAAATATGATTTGGGCCCATGAGCTAATTTAGAGTTTATCAGCATGGAAATCCATGCACGGGTCTTCCTTTGTCCCATGAAATGAATTTGTTGGTATTAAATCCATGTACTGCTCTTCTCTAACTAATTAGGCCAGATTGTCCTTCTATTGGCTATTTAGGAGTTTGTTGGCATGAAATCCGTGTATGTATCTTCATTAGCTCAATAAGATGAGTTTGTTTGTCCTTCGGCTAATTAGGAACTTGTTGGCATGAAGTTTTTGCACGGCCCTCCATTAGCTCAATTGCTTGACTTCTTTCTATTAACTTTGTTCAGAGCTGGTTGGCATGTAATCTATACTCAGTGCTTTCTAGCTCAATTTGATGAATATGTCCCCATTGATCGACTTGAAGTTTGTTGGCACGAAAAAAAAACATGCACAATTCTATATCAATTCAATGGGATAAATTAGGCATGAAGTCTCTTTTTTGTGGATTGGCTCTTACATGCTTGATTTTTTAACAACGTGTGAAGAGTCATTTCTTCTAGCCGTCCATGAATTTTCTTATAGAGGCATGAAGAGTCACCTTCCCTAAGCCTATGTTGTTTAGTCTTCAAGACATGTAGGGTCACCTTTCTCTATCCTTGTTTGTGTTGTATGTTTTAGAGTTTTTGTTTCCTTTTGGGCTGTTTGTGGTTGGTTATTGGGCATATTGGGTCTATTTCTCATCATGTTCAGGGCCTGATATGGGCCTATACGCCATCAGCTTCCTGCCTCTGTTTGGGGTGCCTTCCACCTGCATAAGAGGGGTTTTTGTCTGTTTTATAGTGTTTTTGGGTTTCTTGACCGTGTTTCGGGAAATCTGGACCAGTTCTCATGTTTTCTGGACTGACACTCACATTTTTGGACAGGGAAATCTTTGGACTGGAGGAGTGTATCTAAGGAAATGTGGCTGGTTCTCAGTTTCTGGACTGAGATTCAGATTTTCTGGACTGCTTATGGGTTGTTTGGGACTGGGTTTTTGGGGTTTCTTGGGGTTGGTTTTAAGAGAAAACCAAGCTGCATGTATTAGGAAAAGGTTAGGCTTGGTTTGGGATGGTTTAGGGACTGATTCAGGGTAGGTTTAAGGGAGTTCTTTGACTACTTTTGGAAGATTTTGGGATTGAGGATGGAGAATATTTTAGGCCAAATACGGGACTGTTAGAGAGGTTGAGAGGAAGAAATCTCATGAGAAGGGTATAAGAGATGCCAGGACAACCAATGGTAACCCTACTCCTTGGTGCAAACAGCAGCAACAAGACCAGCAGTGGCTGCCCTTTCTTCCTTCTCTTCTTATTTTCTCCTTCTTCTTGCTGCAGCAGCAGCCATGGAAGGCTGGGTCACCCGGGGGTCGCTCTAGGTTGCCCGACCCGGCCGGTTTCCGGGATGACCGGCCCGGCCCCGACCCAACTGGGGCGACTCAGCGGCGGCCCAGTGTGGTGTTGCGCAGCCTGGCCGGGGGTCGGGCGACCTGGCGACCCGGTCAGCAAGGTCACCCGACCCTGTCCAACGGGTCGCTATGTTTTTTTAATTGAGATGCTTTAGATATTTTTTCTTTCCGGAGTTGATCAACGAATACTTTGCGTCTTATTTATTAATAGTTTAACAATATTTTACTATCACTTATACTATTACATATGGTTAAAATTTGTGATTATAAATATATGATACATAATTAAAATTTATAAAATTATCTCTTAACTATTTTTACTCTCTCACTTGAGATTAGCTCTTTCTCAACATATACTAATGCAACATAATCACAAAAAAAATCATATTTACTTATATTCACAGATAAACACTCATATTTAATTATAACATAAAAATATAATTATATTTTTGTATATATATTTTTATGTATATGTAATTATATAGTATACAAATATATTTCTTTCTATTTTTATTATTTTTTATGTAATTTTTATACATTTTGTTACATTTTTTGAAAAAAAAAATAAATCCCACCCCGACCTGGGTCGCGACCCAATCTGACTAGGTTAGTTTTGGGGCCGACCGACCCCGGGCCGACCCTGACCCTTTCTTCCTTGGCAGCAACAACAAGGGCTGCAGTGGCTGCTAAGTTTCTCTCCTTGGAAGAGGGTGGAGGCTAGGCTTCTTCCTGGTCTTCTTCGTTCTGCAAATGCACCAAGGAAAACAGATGGGGCCGCAGGCTAGGCTCCTTCCTGTTCTTCTCGCTTGTGCAGGAACAGCACAAACAATAGCAGATGAAAAGGAGCAGGCTCTGGTGGCTAGGGGTTCTCCAAGAGAAGAGTGGCGCAGGGCTGAGAACAGCGCTTTTCATTAAGGGCAGGCCAAAGGAGGCTGCTGCCTGGGTTTCCATTCTTGGGTGGTTTAAAAAAAGCTAGTTTTGGCCATAGGATGGAATAGAAGCTTCTCCAAATTTATGGAGAATTCCACCCATGAATTTTACTGATTTTCTCACGAGATTTGATTTGATTTCAATCTAGATTGGATTAGATTGCAATCTAGAAAATTCTTTGGATTTGGTAAGCACCAAATAAGAAACCCTCCACCGTTCTTAATTAATATTGCCAAACCATGAGATTATGATTGATTTTCGCAGCATTTAAGTGGGTCATGAAGTGGCCACCTTTGAGGCATATAATGGAATCATTATGACTTTTAAGTGTCCCAAGAGTAGGCCCAACTATGGGTTACGAAAATGGACTGTTATATGGCCCATAACTGCCTCTAAAATGAGCCAATTGGGACCCCAAAAATTCTCTTGATATCAGGCCTGAAAATGTGTCTTATTGGGCCTTGAAACCGAAATGTTGAAGCTCTCTTTCTTTCCTCTTTTCTTTGCCTATCATCTATTTTTTGCAAACCTGGAATTTGCTCTTTTTCCTCTTCTGGTTCGGAAAACCATCCAAAATGAATTTGGAATTCAAATTCATGCTGGAACTATAGTACAAACATGAGTATGACTCTGAAATTCGGTTTTCACTTAGGTTTGGAATCCGATTTTGATTTGGATTCATGATCTGAATTTGAGTAGGATTTGGATTTCTGACTTCAATTAGGACTTGAATTTTCAACTTAAAGGACTTGGACCTTCGACTTCAAGTAGGATTTGGACATACAATGTCAAGTAAGACTCGGACATTTGATTTCAAGTAGGATTTGGATATTCAAGTTTGAGTAGGATTTGAACATGCGATATCAAGTAGGAGTTGGACATCCGAGCTTGAGTAAGATTTGAACATCCAACTTCAAGTAAAATTTGGACATCCAAATTTGAGTAAGATCTGGATATTTGGCTTAAAGTAAGACTTGGATCTCCGACTTCAAGTAGGACCTAAACCTTTGACTTCAAGTAGGGTTTGGACATCCAATTTCAAGTAGGAGTTGAACCTTTGACTTCAAGTAGGATCCGGACATCGGATTTTAAGTAGGACTTGGATATTCAACTTCAAGTAAGATTTAGACATCCAAGTTTGAGTAGGATTCGGACATCCAGCTTAAAGTAACATTTGTACATTTGAGTTTGAGTTCGATTTGAACACCCCCAAATTTATTTATGTAGCAAATTTTGGTGTGAACGTGCTGTAAACAGAATCTGAAAAGTCCCATTCATTTTCGATTTAGATTAATGGATTCGAAATTCATTAATGTATTTTATAAGCTATCTAAATCAGAATTGGATATTGTGATGGTTTATTGGAATTTAATAAGAATCTGAATCAATTGATTTTGTTTTTATTTTTTTTGATTTTGTTGGAATTTATATATATATCAATGTAAACAATATTATAATAAAAAACAAATAATGATATATATAATGTGATATGGAAGCTAAAAGTAAAATTTTAAGGTAATTAGATCAAATTCTAATAAATTTATGTGATTTATTAACTTATTTATAAATAAAATTAGTACATAATATGTATTTTGGAAACGATCAACATGGAAAGCTAGATCAAGTTTTCACTTGATGATCCATTGCTAGTGCGGCAAGTTACGGCTGATTTGCATGTGGCAGGCACTGTGCCGTTGTTGATTTATCAGTAGCGACAGATTAAGCGTGTACATGTTTTTATTTTTTATTATTTTTATTATTTTAAGTAGATACTTTTATAAAAATCTAAAAATATATTTGAACTATTACTTTGTATTGTATTTGTATTTGTTACATAAAAGACTATAATCAGTTATAATATATACTTAAGTATTTTATTTATAAATAATTTCTGAAACCAATTTTTTTAAATGTAAATTATAAAGTAGAAATATGAATATAAAGTTTGAATACAATTTTAATCTACAGTGAACTTTTAATATTTTTGCTATTTTAAGGTTTTTAATGTTTTAATATTAGCCTTTTATAATTGGATTCAATCCAGATTGATCGGATCAGTCGATCCCAACCGATCCAGATTGGCTGCTCCGTTTCTAATTCTTTCTTTCTTTGATTATCTCAGTTTCGTTTATGATAACAGAATTGGAATTAGAATGAAACTGGAATGCAGTAATTCCAATTTAATCAAAATTGATATCCTAATGCCTTAACCTGAATTGGAAACAGATAATTTAATCTGACGTGTTTGCAACCCTACCCTGTAGAGACCTGAATGCCTTGCCTGCATTATCTTTTATGAAAACTGCATCTTCGATTGTGTATTTAGTAAACGCATGTTTCAGCAGCCCAGGAAAGGTGCTTGTATATTTTCTGTATCACCTAATGACACTGTTTACTGATGGAGGCACCGAGGATATGGAAGATCAAATTTTGGATTTCATCATATGACAGGCCTAAGTTACCACAAAAGCATGTTCTCTACTGACATGATTACTGCTCGTTTCTTCAAGAAGATAACAAAATTTTTTAAAGAAGCATGCCAGATAGTAATACTTAATGATAGACAAGCATTTACTCCCTTTCTTTAAGCTAGATGCAACTTAATACTAACTAGCACAGGCAGCAACATGTTAAACGATCCATTTATTTCATATTATAAGAATTTCACCACCAGCATCTTTGGCCACCTTAGCAACCTAGTCTCAAGGAAACGCACCGATGGTCAATACGACATTTCTTAATTCAAGCCAGATAACTCATATGTGAAGAATGGTCACTTATGCCTTCTGATTGATTGAGCGAATTTTGCAACTGTAGCATGCCTATTATGACAGCTCTTGTTTCCCAAACCTCCGAAGGCATCAAGTTCATGTCCAATGAACAAATTGGTTCGTTATTGTCATATTATGGCCTGTTTGGTTTGGTTAGAGTATCAAATATAATACTATATAAGTATTGATATTGATATTTCTAGAAACTGAAGTATCAATCAAGTTAGGTGGGGTCGGGGAAGGGAGTGTGTTGGTTGGGCCAAAACCATGGTTCGCCGGGACTGGCCCGGTCGCAACCCGGTTGGACTGACCCGGCTGGTCGGGTCGCGGCGGGTCGCGGAGTCGCATGACCCGGCGACTAGGTCGTACGACTCTGGCCGGGTCATGCGACCCGGCCATATGACTGTTGGCAACAGTCATTAGATCGTTGCCAATGGTAGGGGGGCCTTCAACCCCCCCTTTAAGCCCCTTGGGGGCTATTTAAAGCCCCTAAGCGGCTCTCCTTACCCTCACTCAATACTCTCATTCTTATTGCTCTCAAATTTTGCTAAACATTGTGCTATTTTCTTCTTCATTTACTTAAAATTTTTCATTAAGTACTTTATTAGTTTATTTAGTATATTTATTTAATACTTGTTTCATTCATTAGTTACTTAATTAGTTCATTTTTTTAATACTTACTTCCTTACTTAAATAGCTAATTAGCTAGATATTTAGTTTAGTAGTTACTTAATTAGATAATTAGTTAGAAGGTTTAGTTAATTAGTTCATTCTTTTTAATACTTACTTCATTCAGCTTGATTCATACGAAACAAAGGAATATATTGACATCAAAGAGACTTGAAGACCTCGTGTATTGTCACTATAACGTAAGGTTAAAATTGAAGAATTTAGAGAGAATAAAATAGAACCAGATGGAACAAAAGGGCTGGATATCACAGGCAGCCGGACGTCAGGTCGAGGAGCCATAAATTGTGGAGGACATCGATTTGGATCAAATATTCTACGAGAAGAACTCCTTGGAAGCTTAGGTCAATGACCGAGAAGGGTTGGGAGAATCGGAGTTCAACCCGGAAGTCCGACAATTGGTTGAAAGAGTGCTCGACGATGCCCCTTTGGCCAAAGAATTCTAAATCCCTCCCTCCCTAGCAAAGTGACAGAGGACTAGAGAAAGAACTAGTCGAGATACGCAAAGAGAAAAGGTAAACAAGTTATGACTGATCCTCTTGATATTGCAAATGCTGATACAGTTGAAGACGATTGAGAAGACACGCCAAAGCCAAACATTCGAGTGCAATACCAAACTTCTCAGGATTCTTCGTCAAAGAGTAACAGCGATAGTGGAGCTGGATACGAGGACACTATCTCTTCACAAATACAAGGGACCCTAGATCCTCCTATATTTTCTACAACGTCTCTATGTTTTACCGACGAGGAGCACTACACACATGCGACCTAAGATGTCGATCATGGTACAAGGCCGCAACGTAGAGGAGGTCACTGTACATATGGAGCTGGAGAAGAGTACTACGATGCCTCCAGCTATGCATATGATTCATCTTAAGGCTCTTGGTTCTCTACATATGGCCAAGAGTATTATGGAATGAATTATGTGGAGTCATCAGATACTTCAATCCAATTGACTTATAGCTATGGTGACTCCTTTGGATCAAGTCTTAGGATAATTTACCGAGGTACTGACGAATATAATCGTCATATATATGTATCAAGCTTTGTACTCAAACTAAATGACATGAGGAGAGTAGATAAACTACTTACAAAATGTAGAACATGTAACATTACAATAAAGTTGGTGGATTATTTATTTAAATCATGCTATTTATTTTTATTTTATTTTTCAGTAATTTTTGGATTTTTTGGATTTTTTTGTTTTCTTAAGTTTTTTAAAAAAGTATTAAAATAATGGGGTCGCGACCCGGGTTGCAACCTGGTCTGACCAGGTCAGCCTGGAGGTCTCGCGACCCTGTCACGACCCACGACCCTACCTTCCTTGGCCAAAACCAGCCCAGATCGGCTAGGGTCGAGACTCAAGTCGGCTTGGGTCATGATAAAAATTAGTAAAAAATTAATTTTAAAACATCTACTTAATCGGGGTCTTGGGGTCAAGATCAGGTCAGTCGGCGCAAAAACTGACCAGGTCGTGCCTAGGTCGAGATCCGGGTCCCAACCTGATATTCCATGAGATTAGTATCAAAATTAACACAAATTGACATTTGTATTCAATAACATGTTTTGTTTGTACTAAAAATTTCAACATTGATAATTTATATTATTAGTCAAACACCTTTAGGTGATTATTATAAATATCAATTTTACAATTGATAGTGATAGCGATGTTTATTAGTGTTACCAAACAAGGACTTAGCTATTGAGTGCTTCCAACTTGTGAATTCTTCTTGAATCAGGATCTTGAGCTGATCAAAATGAAACTTCGTCAACTGCAGAGTAGGTTTCATACAACTGCGATTGTTGTGACAGAAAAGGTAATTTTCTTTCCCAACACAATTTTATCTCAACGGAGAATTGCACATCTTTAATTGGCAATTGTTTTACTAACAAGGTTTCCGAATTTTTTGTCAAAGGATTATTATCGAGACCCAACAATTCTTACAGGGTTGCACGAATTCAAAGTCTTGGTGCTATGTTCATCATTGGAAATCATGCCATTTGGGGACCGGACTGTGAAAAATTTTGAACAAGTGTTAATCACGCTCCTTCACAAAAAATTGTGAACTATGGTTAAATCCTGAAGACGTCTGCTCAAAAATTAAAATACGGGTAGAGTTTTGTTCTGTACTCTGGAACATAGAGATGGCATGAAATTTCAGCCATGCCTGCTTCGTTAGCTGTTCCAAATTCAGCTAAATTTTATCTGTGTTCTCTCGAAGTTGCTGCTCTGTTTTATGAATGGGTCGATTAACTTCTTTGGTATCGGACATCTTGTTGGCGTTATTGCTTGCGGTGTTTGTCTACCAAGCAACATCATATTTCTTCAACTTCGTTGGAGCTGATGAGAAGGTTATTGCACAATACTTGTATCAGCCGAGCAGCTGGGTGCACTATCCGTTACCAAGACGAAGATGTTTGTGGTCTTCAGAAAAAGGACTAAAATTTGATACCCGCAATACCAAGCGTAAATGAGGAAAAAATTAATCTACCTATGTAATTAGGGACTAGGTTGATCTCTCTCTCCTGTGCGGAAGCATCCTACGTTCTATCACCACTCCAAACTCCATTTCTTGGTTGCATTCTCCGTCACTCTGATGGTTCTCAACAATAAATCTTGCATGCCAACCTTCTGCAATATTTACATGCTCACTCAACGCTAGGGGTGTCAACCGGTCAGGTCCAGCTCAATCCAAAGATAAGTCCGATTATGGTCCCATTTACAGCATTTATATTCTTGTATTGCTGGCAGTCAATCTTCCTAATTCCACTTGCAGATTCCACACTAGGATGTACGGTTCTTGAATCTCTTATTTATATGAATTCTACTAAAAACAAGAAAAGGTCCGCTAATCATTTATCCTGTAATTTTCTTGTCCTTTGTGAATGATAAAGAAAAAAAGATTGAGTCTAATGAAAATGTCATTCTGTGGATTTTATTAACAATTTGCTTGTGCAGATTTGGGTCCAGTATTTTCAAGTCCTTGTGTAAGGAATTACAAATGAATTTCTTTCTCAGCAAAGATGTGAATCAAAGAGAATTATTGGTCGACAAATATCAACAGGAGATTGAATCCCAAATATAATTTTTTCTTACCGTGAGATGTATTTGTTGCTGCAAATCATTTAATTGAATAAATTTAGAATGAGCACACTTATGAATCACATTAAAAATAAACCTAATTTTTTTAGTAGATATATTGTTTGATCAATTCAAATTTGCTTTGGTTCATTTATGTCATGCTTCGTTAGAGTATCAAAAATAATTTTATATCAATTTTCATTTGGTATTTTTAAAAGATGGAATATGAATATCAAAATTGATGTATTACACCACTTTTTGTTTCCACTAAGATTTTCAATATTGATAGTTAAACATTTATTGATGATTTCTATCACTATCACTTTTAAAATTGATGATAATAAAAGTGTTTAATATTATTTTCTGTGATAGTTTGAGACACTATAATACAGTAATTTGGTAGAAAACTGATACCAAATCTTCACACTTTGGTAACTATAACTTCATTAACAGCCAATTATGAATCATTTTTTTGATCTACTGACACTATTGATTCATAGGCAAAAGTTGAGTTATTTAAGTCCATAAGGATTCTTTGGGCAAATTGCACAAGATATTCATCCTAGTCACTGTGAAAGTATTTGTCAAATGGACGCCTACGAAGGAATCAATATTGGACCTATTTCCGTAGCATTCATGTGAGGATTAGCCATTGGGGTTTCAGAGTTCATTTTATAAAACATTGAAGAAGGTTAAAAGAAAAAGAGTCACCAACTCAAGATGAATATTCTATGAGAGTGTCAAAAAAAATCTTTGGTTTTGAATCTGGGTATTCATGAAGAACATATGTCCTAGCTTGATAACGTCCGATTTCTTAACTATTGCATGGAAGCAATGGTTAGTGAGCTTTCCAATTTTTTTCTATCAGAGCCTCCCTCCTTCCTTTTATTAAGCACAATGATGCAAATAGGACATTAGTGAGTTGTAATAGGCAACATCGAGTAGTGCCACTTTTCTTGGCCCGAGAAATAAATTATTGGAATTGGATTGAAATGCCAAGCAACTCTCAATTATAGTTGAACACTAGAGAAAAGTCACTTCTATGGGTACTAAATTGTCCTCTCATGTAACAAAAATAATATAAATATTCCATTGGTTCTGTATTAATGTTCTAACAAAAATACTTGTATGCACCAAAACCTTAGGTTTAGCTATGAAAATATGTTAAAAAGAGGCAAATTTTAGTTGATGGAGCAGCTATTGCTGGTAGAGAATGAACTTTGAGAGAAATGTATCAGTAACTTTATGCCATGGGAATGTTACAACTTTGAAGATGACGTACTCAAGGTAAGCCGGGTCCGAGTGTGGGGTCATAATCGGGTCGGTTGGACCTCAGACCGACTCAGTCGCGACTGTGTCACGACTCGGGTAGTGGCCATTATTTTATTATTTTTTAAAAAATTAAAAAAATTAAAAAAGTCAAAAATTACAAAAATTTAAAAAAATTAAGTGACATGATTTCAACAATAATTCATCAACTTTATTCAAGTTGATATGATCTATATTTTCTGTATAATTTATATACTCTTCCCATGTCATTTGAGTTAAGTACATAGTATGGTACAAATATACATGACAATTATACTCGTCACTCTTTCGGACAATCATCTTAAGACTAGATCCCAAGGAATCACTATAACTATCATAGCCATAGGTCGATTGGATCGAAGTGTCTGATAAATCTACATTATTCATTCCATGCTACTCTTGACTATATGTAGGGAACCAAGAGTGTTGAGATGAATTATATGCATAATTAGAGGTATCATGATATTGTCCTCCAGCTCTTGGGTACGTTGAGCTCCTCCACATTGTGGTCTTGCACCATGATCAGTGTCTTGGGTCACATGGGTGTATTGCTCATCGCTAGTAAAGCATTCAGCTATTATAGGAGCTATTTCCGGATCCCAGGTTCCTTGTCTTTATGAAGCGGTGCCACCCTCGTATTTAACTACAACATCACTACAACTCTTTAAAGAAGAATTCTCTAAAGTTTAGTACTGCACTCGGATGTTCGGCTCCGACGTTTCTTCTTGATCCTCTTTAATTGTATCAGCTACAATGTCAAGAGTTATCACTAGTTTACCTTTTCTTCTACTTCACATACCTCGACTAGATCCTTCTCCAGTCCTTTGTCGCTTTGCTAGGGAGGGAGAAATCTAAAATTCTTTGGCAAGAGAGATATTGTTGAGCACTCTTTCAGCCCATTGTTATTCTTTCGGGTTGAACTCCAGTTCTCCTAACCCTTCTCGGTCATTGACCCAAGCTTCCAATGAATTCTTCTCATAGAATATTTGATCCAAGTTGATGTCCTCTTCTTCAATTGTTGGCTCCTTGATTTGCCATCTTGAAGCCTGTGATATCCAACTTCTTTGTTCTATCTAGTTTTGCTTGATTCTCTTCAAATTCTCTAGCTTTAACTTCATGTTGTAGTGACAATACTCAAGGCTTCAAGTCTTTGTGATGTCAACATGTTCCTTTGCTTCATGTGTATCAAGCTGAATGTTGACCAATTTCTTTCATAGCCTGAAGCCTAAGTGGTTTGGCTTAGGACCCTAATGGCTACATACATCAAGTTTTCTTAGCCTAGTGCTTTACCATGATCCACCCACCAATCAACTAGATAAATTCAATGTGTTAAAAAATATTTATCTTTTACATTTTGATTAACTAACTAAGTGATGAAGAAGAATGCTATGTACCTGGACTTAATAGCATCACAACTTGTTCCACTCTACTCAATCCAAAATGAAATGCTCACATTCTGTAATTGTACATCTTGTTATAAGCAATAATAGACCCGTCATCATCATCGAGCATCTGTCGGATGATGCACTTGACGTCATCAAGCAGCTTGTTCATTGCCTTAAAATGTGGAGTATAGCAATATTGTGAGTTGAAAAAGTAACATATCAAGGAAAAAATGTTAGTGAAGAGCTTATATATATTTGAAATAAAAACATAGTAAGTAAATGACTATGGAAATATACCTACTGCTTGTAAGGTATGTTTCCATCGACAATCAATGATGTCTCACCACTTGGTGAAGTTGGACATCGTCTTTGAGATTTCTTCCTTCACTTTCTCGATTGCATCGTATAAGTACCCATGCATGTTTTTCTATCTCTATCAATTATCTTTAAGGTCTTCTTTACAACCTTCCAAAAAATCTCACTCTCTATTATCTCTTCTACTTTTCTCCCATTTCTCTTATCTGAAGGGTTACATCTATCTATCTAACTACCCCATCCCGATGAGATTACCATATGGGTTAGAGGTCTCCTTTGTCTCAACAAACTTTCTAATGAAATGTAGTGGGAGGTGAACTAGGTTGCACCAAACCATAGCAACTCTCGCCCCTTGGTACGTTCCTCATTTGGTTGAGGACAAATTTGTGGTTATAAATGAAAAAGGAAATAAATTGGGCTATCTTGACTACCCTATCTATTTGAGGATCCTTGCATATATCCTCCAACATCAAGTCTAAGGAGTGGACGGAAGAAGGTGTCTAATACAACTTTGTTTTTTTGACCATCAGCATATGTCAGGTAAATTTATATGAAACCGCATTGTCTGTGACTACTTGAACTACTCGATCCTCTCCTATGTCTTCGATAACTCCATCTATCAAATGAAAAAGGTACTTGGCATTTTTTACTTGTTCTGATGTGTCAACCGACTTCCAAAAGATCGTGCCAGCTTGACAGTACACTAGGAAATCAACCATTGTCTTCCTAGTTCTACTTGTTAAGAATAAGATATTAAGTAAGTTATAGTACCAATATGTTTAAATGTACTACTACAAATAATTTTACTTATCAGTCCATCCATCAGTCATTAATGTGTAACCTCTTTCCTCCCAAATTTTTTCAAATGAACACACATACTTCTTTATATCTTGCACCTCCATAAGAAGATATACATTGTATATCTCTTTTGGGTTTGGCCCATACACTCCTCTCCCGACATTTACGATTGTGTCGGTTATGTTTTTGTAATATGGTCGTCTTGCAGCATTTGTAGGTATGTTGTGGTGGAAGAACCATCTTGTTGTTGCTTGACCAATTTTCTCTTTGCACAACTTGAGGTTATTCATTGTCGTTGTGATGGTGCTTTAACGTTGTCGTGGTTTGATGATAACGGGATCCACAAGACCCACTACCAAGTCATTGTCTTGAGTGAGATCATGAATATCATCTTCCGGTTGGTTGTTGGATTCTTTTCGCTTTCTCATCCACTCTCACTTTCCAACCCTTGATCCATCATTCAGTTGGTGCATTGATATAGGTCTTTGTCAATGAAGGATCTTCAACTTGCTTCCATTGCTCAAAATAGGTCATCTATTCAAAAATTATTTAATTAAATAATGATAAGCAAAAGTAAGAGAATGAACTACTTTTATGACTAATACCATCGTACCATCGTCGAAGTCTTGGTCTCGATGAATATTTGGTCGATCTTGTCTGGTCCCGTAAATATGTACAGAATGTCTTATCGGTTGTGTCAATTCTTCCCGAACGGTCTCCTTATGCCGTTTGGAAGTTCCCTTCACTTGTCCCATCGCTTGTAAGTGCCTACGAAATTAGGCTCTTACTATCAATAGAGTCCATGTGCAAGGTGCAACATGGCCCTTCATTCCTACAAGATGAAATTCCAATACATAAATACCACCGAATATAATTTTATCATAATATTTACATTGCACTTTTCTCTCTGTCATGGAGAGCAAGTTGCAATGTGCCCAAGCCAGATCATTCTAGAGAGCAAGTTGCAATGTGCCCAAGCCAGATCATTCTGGAGAGCAAGTTGCAATGTGCCCAAGCCAGATCATTCTGGGTCGCATCAAAAGTTTGGGTTGTGTGGCTTGGAGAAGACATCTTTAATTTACTAATCAACAAATTAAGTAACTAATTATCTAATTAAGTAACTAATTAAGTAGTTAAATAATTAATTATTTAAGTAAGTAATCACTTAACTAATTATCTAAGTAAGTAAGTAATTAACTAATTATCTAATTAAGTAGCTCCCTAACCAAATAACTAACTAATTATCTAAGTAAATAACTAACTAACAAACTAACTAACTAATTAAGTAAGCAATGAATTAATTAAGTAATTAAGTATTCAAGAAGAATGAACTAACTGAGTAACTTATGAACTAACTAACTAAGCTTCAAAGTTTAGTTAATAAAATAATGAAATAACTAATGAAAGAATTAAATAATTAAACAATAAAAGAGTACAAACTCGAGAGCAAAAATTGAAGCAAATAAGTAAGTGAGCAAGAGGTGAGGAGGAAGAAGAGTCCCTTGGGGGCTTTAAATAGCCTTGGGGGCTTTAAATAGCCCCCAAA
The DNA here is from genome assembly GCA_036172225.1 of Cryptocoryne crispatula var. balansae. NCBI lineage: Eukaryota > Viridiplantae > Streptophyta > Magnoliopsida > Alismatales > Araceae > Cryptocoryne > Cryptocoryne crispatula. The sequence goes on along the minus strand of CM069930.1, from coordinate 30,483,170 downwards.
GGGGTGAAAGGGGGATGGGTAAAGCCCCCCCCTCAATGCTAGCAACAATCTTATGACTGTTGCTAGCGTCTGCAACGGTCTTAAGACCCTTGCAAACCGGGCCATGCGATTCTATCACCCAGCTGCAACCTGGCCGAAAGGTTCGGCCCGATTGGGTCAGGACTGAGTCGGTTGGAGGCAAAATCAACCGGGTCAAGCCTGGGTCACAACTTGGGTCCCAACTCGGTGAACCATGGACAAACTAATTAGTGAGCATTTTATATTTAACTATATTTATATCTTCTTACATCAAAAAATATGTAATTCAAACTCATGTGATAAGTAAGGCGCCAAAAGAAATACAAATAAAATATTTTGTTTAATGGCCCATATGCTTCTCAATTTATACAAATGGAATCGTGATGTTGGGGTCTTGGGTAGAAATAGGTAATATTCCAATAAAATAATTAATTTCTCACTGAACGAATGGATCATCATAAGCCCTAGAGAATAGATTATTACGAGACATACTTGGTTTTTTGCTATCCACCATAAAGGAAACTTCTTTAAAATATTTTATAAGTAGAAAATGTCGAGTTATTGTTGTGAGATGAATTTAAAATAGGGGAGTCCAATTTTAACCCCGGAGATAATTTGTGTGTATATTTTACAGAAATATTAAATCAAATTGGGTATTAAAATAGTTTAAAGACATACAAAAGTATTATTTACAAAATTTTACTTAGGTAAGATATGCCCTATTTAGAATATGTCACATCATTTGATATCATAAAATATTGTCTTCAATTTCTTAAGAGTACCATCATAAATGAATGTGAGACAGATATTTGAATGTTAACTTTGGTTAGCAAGAGATCATTTTAATAGATTTCATAAAATATCTCCCTTTGATGAGGGATAAAGTAAGAATCTTTGAGAAAATTTATGTCTTTAGAATTGTATGAAGTTAGTAAGCGAATAAGAAATTGATGGTATTTGAACCCAAATATGTAGAAGAAGGTAAAATATTTGATGAAGAACTAAAGATCTCTTTTAACTACCTTTCTAAAATTATTCCTCAATATTAGATGCAAGAGAATTATGCATCATGAAATGCTCCAAAATATTTTTGATTTCTAGTTTGAGAACTATAATATTTTGATATAGAGCTAAATCATTTCCATAAATCTTTGGTTATATAACTAAATCAACCATGCCTTCCCTACGACAATCAACCATGTCTCTACCACCACAACCACTTACACCATGGCCAACCAACTCATAACTCACCATGGTGCTTAAGAGCGGGTGCATGTTATGATGAATTTTCCCTCAAGCTGGTACTTAGCACAACCATAGGAACTAGTTAAGAAAGTGGTAGTTTGAAGAACCCATGGCCATGGACATGTATGACTTGTTGAAACATCTAGATAAGATGTTGGCAAGGATCTTCATCATATAACTAATTAAGAGGTCTAAGATACATTAGTAGGTCCTACAATAATATCTGTAGCAGATTATGGTTAATGAGAACCTCCCTCTTAAGATCACTTTGGTGATGGCATCGAGAAGCGAACTGTTGGGAATCAATCCAATTAGATTGGCATAGCTAAAAAATTTTGATTTCTTGTATATCATAGTCTTGGTCTCGATCAAAACTGAACAACATCGCCAAAATCGGTATTCGAAATGATTTTGAACACGTACCTTTGTGGGATTCAAACAATCCCTATAGATCGGAGAAGATCAAGCATTTTCACGCTCTCCAAGCGGCTCAAGCATGCGGCCTCAAGTCGTATCCACACGAGCCACCTCCATAGTCGGGTTCTCCTTCGCGTTGGACCTTCCAACTCACCCCGAATGAAGTCCCATCAACTCTCGACGGCCTCCAGCATGAGAAAAAGTGAAGGAGAGAGGTAGGGACAATTTTACAGCCTTGGCTTGTGGGGCTCATGCTCAATTCGCTATTATATAGAGAATTTGGAGTTTTTTACAAAAATCTCTCCTTTCTCTATATTTACACCCTTGCCCCCAAACTTATGGATTAGCCCTTATGTGTGTGACCTAATAGGCCCAATAGCGCATTTGGTTGAGGCCTAATTAAAAGAATAACTTTTTTTAAATTAAATCTATTATCTCATAATATATTTAATGGCCTACCGATCATAAAGGGTACAAGCCACATCCTATGAACCTAAACGGCTTCGGGGATAAACTCCTCTCCAAAGAGCCTTTCCATCATTGGTTACCACACGGCTATAAAACTTCGTCCATCCAATGTCTTGGTCAGATAGGAGTGCGACATTGACTGTACCAATACTATGGAATCTTGTACTCGTAATTGGATCAGTTGGAAAACTCTTTACTAATTATCCTATCTACCTTGGCCAAGGATTTATGGTACTATCCATAGGACATTCTCTCTCTCCTACTGAGAGTGAACGATCCCCTATTGTTCGCTCAATTGCCTCTACCAGGTTTCCCATATACCCAATCTATTAACTATACAAGACCACAATACTAAGTGATCCATAAGTCAATAGTCAAAGTACATGGTACGCCCGGTAAGACATCTTTGGCGACTCAGGTCAAAGATCCAACCGTGCAACTGTGATGATAAAATACCCTGATCGATAGTTCAGTAAGATACCATTCAGGGATTTTATACTGGTCAGTTCAGTGAACCCATTTCTCTAATGAGCACCTATACATGTATCTCAGTGTCCCCATACTGATGACCAATAAGATAGGTCATTTTCATCATATGAGAAGATATCACATACACTAGTCTTATTGGATCCTTGATGTCCCATCTCGAGGATCCTATGACTAGGAACATTTAGAGTACATGCTTCTAGATGATTGATCTCATTATCATGATCTCATAATGATTCAATCATCATTGCATGCAACCTAGGACTTCATTACGATAGACGCATCTAGATAGTGCAAGTAATGGAGATTATGCAATTTATACTGAATAAGATATTACAAGAAATGTAAAATCATATCACATATGATTGGCTTGTAGGGCATACACTTCTATCAATCTCCAACTTGCACTAAAGCCAATGACCCACATGTCTGATCTCCATCAGCCCAAGGTTACCCTCAAATACACTTTGAGTTAAGGCTTTAGTTAGTGGATCTGCAATATTTATAGTTTAAGATACTCTATCTTTAATTATATCTTATTGAGTTGCAGACACTCTGATCAAGTAGTATTGCCAAAGAAGTGTTTAAACTTCTGATGAGACAAAGGCTCCACTACAAAAGTAATGATCCATCATTTTTCACAAAATAATGGTACATTATCAAAGATATTAGAGACAACTCCCTATATAAGATGAACTCCATCTAGACACTTCATGAGCAGTCGGCAACAATTATAATTTGTAAAACCTACAGTGTCTATAGCATGGAACTTTTCCAGCTCACTACACCACCATCTAGGTAAACATGTACCGTAGCTACTAGTAATATGTAACTAGAAGTTTATGTCTAACTCAAACATCCAGCCCTATCCTCCATACTCGAAATGCATCCTTGGTACTTCTTAAGTACTTAAGGATATACTTCTTAACTATCCAGTGACTCTCATTTAGATTTTCCTGATGATTACTCATAACACTTAGAATACTCGTCACATTAGGCTATGTACATAGTATACATGATAGACCCTATGACTAGGGCCTAAGAGACTATATTAATGTATTATATCTCTTTTTAAAAAAGATAAACTCTATATCTTAGAGGCAAGACACCTATATAGGAGTTTTCATGTCAAACCCTTTGACAATGGAGTCTATATACAACAAATGGGTCAAGCCAAGCATCCCTTTTAGATCTATCTCCATAGTCCTAAATTTTTAAGAAGCTTCTCCTAGAATAATTATGGAGGATACATTTTATAGTTAGGCTTCACAGATGATAACATACCTACATCATTCATAACGAGTAGTACGCCATCAATATAAAATGTCTAGAATACAATAGCACTCCCACTTGCATTTTTATGCACACAAGGTTCTTCTTCATTCGAAATGAAGTCATAAGATTCAATCATATCAAATCTTATATTCTAATGTTGAGAATGTTGTTGTAGTCCATGAATGGACATTACCAACGTGTACACATTCTTTGGATGTTTTAGGACTCACATCCCTCAAGTTGTATCATATACAACAAAGGTTGTATCATATACACCTCCCCTTAAATTGCGCGATTGGAGAAATATTACCTTAACATCCTAATTTACATATCTCATAGTCATAGTGTGTACCAATAAAATCTAAATGGATTGAATTATGGCAATGGTTAAAAAATATCATCATAGTCAACACCTTAACTTAGATGATGCCTTTTTAATCATCTATTCCTTGAAGGTCTTACCTTCAAATTCACTCCTATCCATCTTATCATTTTCCTTTACACCTAATTGTAGACATGCCAAATTGGCTTGATTTGGAGTGCCAGACTCTTATTCCATGGGCGATACACATTATCTAACCTTTATCTGATCCAAATTACCTCGTGGAGATGAGCTAAGGACGTTGGTGGAGCCCCTCGCAAGTTGGGAATGGACTGATGATTTCCATAACAATGTAACATTCAAGCGAGAGCCGCGCGTGAACCATGAAAACACGAAGCCTGCACGATGACCGACATCTCGGGAGTCCTGTGTGTGTTCCGTGACATTCAGGGTTTCCGACAAGTCATTTCGGTAGGCGCTAGTCTATAACAGTTTCTTTGTTATGGCTTTTCAATCTGTACTGACACATCTATCTCGTACCACATGCTAGGCCTTTCCGGACATCACCAGGTCTTTTCGGGTCATCCGGGTCAATCCTAGCCGAATATTTTCATCAATCAGGGCCATACAGCCGTTTCGGTCAATTTTAGGATTTCCCGATTATTTCCAGCTTTTCCAAGCTTTGGTTCACGTTTACCGGGTTAATCTCAGATTTTTCAATGATTTCGGGTTTTCTGATGATACCAGACTTGTACGGTCATCATTTTAGGTCATCCCGAGTTGACCCAAGATTCCTCGATCGGAACCGTGCCCCTTTCGGATCTCCGTCAAGGTTTTCAGCTTTCTAAGAGAGGGTAAACTAGTAGAAAGCCCCGTGAGAACATCTCGGGAGTCATGCTGGCTGGTTTACCAACTTGAGGAGATGCAGTTGAAGGCCCTCTTTTCAATGCAACAAATGGGAGTCGAATCGGACATCTTGTTTGCAAGTTATGACCTGCAGAATGCACACGCAAGAGAGAGAGAGATTGTACCACACCTCACCCCCTTTGAAATGGGAGGGCGTGGTCACCATGCCCTCAGCTTGGGGGCGCACCCTGTACACCCTCGCTTCCTTTGAAAGGTGAGGGCGTGATCCATTTTCGAAAATCAAAAATTAACCTAATTAACACCTTCCAAACCGAATTTTTGGAAGGTTTCCATTGTTAATTATCGATTATTTTGACCACGCCCCTGGGTCGAGGGCGCATTCATCTTATCAAGTCGATTTTTAGCAATTTTCGGAAGATTCTGGCGATTTTTAGCAATAAGATGAGTAACGCGCCCCCGCTCTCTTTGAAATAGGAGGGTGCACCCTGCGTGGCCTCAAGGTGAGGACGTGCCCTAAGTGCCCTCAAGTGGAGGGCACGCCCTGCTCGCCCCCACTTCCTTTAAAAGCCGGGGGCACAGTCGGTCCAGTTTCCATTCTCTTTAAATTGAGGGCTATTCCCAACGACTAAAGGTGAAACCCCCCATGCCTAGTTCATTCTATGGTCATCCAAGCTCTCACCCAAGGCCATCCAGACATCCAAAGCCGATCCGGCGTTGAGAGATCGATCCTGAAGCGAAGGAGAAGCCCAATTTGTGCGTTCTACAACATCCGAAATTCATTGGCTTCTTTCTAAAATCTGGGGCATCTACTGCAGAAGTGTTCAATAGAAGAGTTTTTCTTCTCTTCGTCCTCTTTCATTTTCAACTAGCATCACTCAATTCTGACTTGCCTTCTATCCGTGGTGATTGCTGCACCGAGGGCGTACATCCAGGTTCTGTTTTTCCATATCTGTCCACTTTATGATTTTCTAAATGCTTGTAAGGATGGATTCCGGAGAAGTCATCAATAGGATATCTCTTTCTCTCCAAGTTATCCATCCATAGAAACAAACAACACTCGATTCTGACACTGGGGTTGTCCGTAGCATTTTTTGCACCAAAGTCACGCCAGAAGGGTGCAAGGCTACCCGAACTGGCCTTCTTCAACCAACTTGGCTTCAACTCAAGCCAATAAACTTCATAAATTCTTATTAACTCATTTCATTCAGTTTATTTACTATTTTAGAACATATTTTAGTTTATTTACATCATTTTTACAAAATCGAAAAATAAAAGAAAGGGGTTAAGGCTCACCCCTGAAGTCGGTGAGTTCAGTTTCAATTGCTTCCTTTCTCATCTCTTTACAGTTACTACACTTCCCATAAGTCTAATCCATTTCTTCACTTGTTCTATTCTTCTTAAGTTGCACAAATCAATCAAGCTAGCACCAGTCGGACTCTTCTTCATCAGTGGGCCGAAGAAGAAGAAGGTTGAACTCACATCTCAATCTCTCGCGCTAAGGTACAAACGATCATCTTTTATTTTTCAATTCTATAAAGCGGAGCCCACGGCTCCTGGCGACCACTCAAATATTTTATTCATGTTCTAAGTTTATTTATTCCTCACTCTCCTCCCACATGACCCAAACCGTCTTCGGTGCTCGAGCGACGCCGTGAGATGAAAGTTCGGGGATCAATGTGAGTGTGGGACCGAGGTGAGCACTCTTTACCGCTTTACGAGTGTTTTCTGATTACCCCCCTTTTTCTCATATTCCATCCATCTTCACCTTTTCTTGAAATCCAGAACCCATTTTCAGAGTCGACAACTTTTTGGCGACCACGTGGGACCACCAATGATTCGTGCAACTAGTTGTTTTCCAATTCGTTTCCTATGCGAACCAGCTTGTCCTTTACCTTTTCCACGTCAATTTATCTTTAAACTTGCTATTTACTCTTCCTTTAAGATTATCCACCATGTGGACTTGATTTACTTGTCTTTAATTTCAACCCGGTTCCTGCGTGAACCACACTTTCCTTCTTATAAACCGGTTCCCGCGTGAACCATTTTCCTTTTCCAACCCGGTTCCTGTGTGAAGCAACTCATTTTCAAATCGGTCCCCGTGTGGACCACCCATTTTCAGAACCTTTAGATTGGCCCCACGTGGCCTTCTTTTCATTTTGTCATCTTTTACACCGGTTCCCACATGAACCACCCTTTCTTCATAAAAGTCGGTTCCCACGTGAACTAACCCCCTTTTCTAAACCGGTTCCCACGTGAACCAACTCACTTTCAGATCGGTCCCCGCGTGGACCACCACTTTGCACCACTCTAGATTGGCCCCACGTGGCCTTCCTGCCGTTTTTCAACCAAACAAACCGGTTCCTACGTGAACCACCCCTTTCCCTTCAAAAACCGGTTCCCGCATGAACCACCTACCTTCTCAAGACTCGGCTCCTGCGTAGACACTCCATCACAAGCTGGTTCCTATGCGAACCACCTTTTACCTTCATTTTAGATTTGTCCCCACTTGGACACCCCATCACAAGCAAGTTCCTGCGCGAACTACCTTTTAGTTGCTAGTTGCTAGTTACTTATTTTCTTTTATCATTGCTTTTCTTGATTGCATTCACTTGCTTGATTTATTTAATAGCTTTAATTCATTTCATGTTTTCACATTGATTGATTCTTCTCCTCCTACCCTCTATTTTTCATTTTTGCATTAGCTTTTTGCATCGGGTACCGGACTTGCTCCGATCCGTAGGGCATTCAAGGCGGGGGCTCTCTCTCCCAACACACCCTCATCCTCCAAACACCTTCTTGGTAGATTCTAACCTCTCTTCTAGGATATTTATTTCTAGTTGATTTGGTTGTTTCCATCAAGGCCTTCGTAAGACCCCATCCGTGAAGTATTCCTCTCCGCATGATTGGGCTAGTTGTACCACTTTCCCAAAATCCGAAGAACCCAAGTACCTACGCATGGTGATTGAGTGACAACCTTAGGTCTTGAAGATTGAAGCAATAGGAACCATACCTACTTGAGTGAACAATTGCTAACAATCTATCTAATCTAAGATTTCAACCCAAAAACTATCGAGTAGTCATTTTAAAAACTTGTTTGCATAACTTGCTTACTCACCAAAACTTGAAAACAACCAAAAATTCCTTCTTTCAAAACACTTAAAAAAACAAAACAAGACAACCTTTAGTTTTGTGTTCAACTTGTTTTCCAAACAACCAAATTGAAACAAAAAGTTCAAACAAAAACAAAGCATAACCAAACAAAAATTCTTTTAACATTTACACCTTTCACATGCTTTCTTTCAACCATCTTGTTAGAAAAATTGACAAGAAGCCCATGATGCTAAGGTCTGAAAGACACGTTAAGATGTTAGACTACTTCGAGCAACATGAGTAAGGGAAGGTCTCTACAAGCTCCAACGACAACCCGAGAGCCATGTCAATGCTGCTATGGAACTTGAAGTGCAAGGGGTTGCCCATCAGTCCGCTTCATTTAGTATAAAACAAGCTCTTAAGGATCTATCTTTTCATCTTGATCCCAATACCTTGTCATTCATACAATCTCTAGTGAAGGGCAAGATGCCTGCTAATCAAGGTCCAGACAAAGTCAACCGAGCTGCCTGACCTCCCCAATCAGCGGTTCGGCCTCTTACTATAACCCCACCTGGGTAGTCCTGCCATGTTACTTCATCTACTCACTCCATTGTGGGTCATTCTTCAGCTTGCGCACTCTAATGATCAGAGTGCCACGTGCACACTCCCTAGTGAATTCCTCTCCACTTGTTGCCAGGGATCAAGAAACCCTTGAATTTCTTGATGAAATCACAAATGCCAATCTACCATTGCTACAATGGCTCATGTGATCTCTTCACCCATGTCAACGATTTCCTGAGCAAATCATCTCGATGACAGAATGATATAAAGACCTTGCTTTCCTTTTCAGGCGATCATTAGAGGGTGCAGCCCTAAATTGGTTTTTTCATTGAACGAAGTAGAGATATGATATTTCGAAATTTTCAAGGCCAAATTCTTGAAACGATATGGGCCGGGTTATTCAATAATTGGGGAAGCAAAGGAAGACATGGAATTAACGCAATATCATGATGAATTGAGCCCCATGCCTAAGAAGAGCATTGATGCTATGCACAAACCAAGGAGCCCTCTCCAACCCCATCCAAATCATCATCTTCAACCGACTCCTTGACGCCAGTTGATTAGGCCACCCATGCCCCAATCTCAGTCGGTCATGCAACCCGTGTCAATGGCACAATCAATTGTGCACAATCAAGCTCCTCTTGTCAATTATGTCAATACCTCATTACCTAAACTGGCTCCCCAACCTTCGACTCCACCAACATTTTCAAAAGCCTCTCGGCCAATCATCCAGCCCTTGGCTTCTCAGTCTACTTCACCAACAGCTCCTCGACCAACCACACAAGCCTTGACCCCTCAACTAATTTCACCAATAGCTCCTCAGCCTGAACCAACTTCTATGTTGACACCAATTGAACAACCCTTGGCTATTCAATCGACCCCTCAAAATAGGGTTCACCCTAAGTCGATTAAGACCCTTGTTTCTTCTATTGTTCCTACCCTGGCAGAGGAATTAGTCACTCCTATCATTCATGCTCCCGCCCTGGCAGAGGAACCGATCAAGTTGATCATTCCTACTTCTACTATGGCGGATGATTTAGTCTCTTCAACCCTTCAAGCTCCTGCCCTAGCAAATGAACCAACTACTCCAATCATTTGTGCTCCTGCCCTGGCAAAGGAATCAACTCCTCAACATATCATTGCTATCTCTCAAGATCAAAGTCAGCCAGTAGGGGAGGTCAAACCAAACTCTTCTATCATTCTAGAATCCCCTAAACTAGGCATGCCCTCTTCCCTAGAATAACCTGAGGTGAAGCCTACTGTAAGGAGCTTAGATGAGGAGATTATAAATTTAGTTGATTGTCATGGACTAGGCAAGGATTCTCCAGGTATAGATCAACTGTCATTATCATTGGAATTGATCCCTGAAGTTGGTCAGATTGAATTGACCCCTAAGCTGAGAAGTAAGGAGACCGAATTGGTCAGTGAAATGGGGAAGGAATCAATAAACCTACAGAAGGAAGATGCAGGCCTTAGTAAGGGGATACTAGGACCTCTTCTAGCTAGGCAGGCAAATCCCATAGCACCAATCTTAGAGCCCCTACCCATACCATATTCTCCTTACAATCAATGATCGGGCCCATGGGCCCACAATTCATCCATCCTAGGGCCACCGCCCTATATTCATCTTCCTTACAATCGTCGAATGGGCCCATGGGCCCCCAATTCTTCAATCTTGGGGCCACCATCCATACTTCATCCCATTCGATTTTGCTCTTATGCCCCTCTTCTGCAATCGGGCCCTTATGCCCCATTTTGAGTCCTTATGCCCCATTTTTGGGCACTTATGCCCCTTTTCGTCAATCGGGCTCTTATGCCCCTTTTCATCAACTGGGCCCATGTGCCCCTTTCCATCAGTCGGGCCCACGTGCCCCCTTTATCCAACCGAGCCCACGTGCCCCTTTTAATCAATCGAGCCTGCATGCCCCTTTCCTTCAACCGGGCCCATACACCTCTTTTCCCCAAACAGGCCCATGTGCCGCTTTCCTTCAACTAGGCTCACATGCCCAATATTCTCCACAGTCAGGCCTGTATGCCCGTAATTTTTCAAAATTGGGCCTACGTGCCTACAATTCACCTCAATCGGGCTCGCGTGCCCGCAATTCACCTCAACCAGGCTCACATGCCCATGTTTTTCTGCAACCGGGCCCATGTGCCCAGATTTCTTCTAAATCAGGCCCACGTGCCCACCTTCCATCAACCTCAGGCACACATGCCTACCCTCTTTCAACTTCGGGCCTATATGCCCCCATTCCTTCACAATCGGGCCCGCATGCCCATACTTCTTCGAAATCGGGCCCCCGTGCCTCCACTTCTCCAACTTTGGGATTGTGGACCCATACTCTTGAATGGCGCTAGCGAGTCCATCACAAATCACAATCTTACTCCCTACCATTTAAATTGGGTCCATGTGCTCGCTCTTTTCATTGGGTCCCTCGGGCTCAACCTCCAATTGGGCCTTTGAGCCCATCACCTCCAATCGGGTCCTCATGCCCATCAACATCAATCGGGCCCTCTAGCCCACATTCAAATCTTGGGCTCACGTGCCTCTTGATTCCGACTACTCCCAGGCCTTCAAGCCCACTTTCAACTCATGGGCCCAAGAGCCCATTTTAACTCACTTTTGTTTCTAGGCATGATTATTTCCTTCCAAATTCTCTTTCATTCTCTAAATTTTACTTTCAACAAAAAAAATCAAGGGTAGAGAAATTTCCTAGGTGATACCACAATCTTTGCCTTTAGCATCATCAATTTTGACTCTGCCATGCTAAATCGGATCCTCCACACCCTTCACTTCATCCTATGACTCTAAATCTTCAATCCAATGTGATATGGAGCATATCAAAAGTGGAAACAGCAAGGCAAGGCAAGACAAGTACAAGCAACGTCATCACCAACAATGAATTCCTTCTCTCAGGTATTACATGAAATTGCATTCATCATCATTATGTCATCCGCAAGGCAATGTTTGTTTGAAATGATTTTAAATCTCACATGACAATCTTACTTGCGAGAAATTTATGATTGACGATAACTACTTTTTGTTTTATCCTAATGAATTCTTTACAATGCAAGGCATATTTTCAATTGATTCACCCATGGAATGTTATCTACCTCAAAAATGGAGAGAACTACTAGTATGACTTAAGTCCACATGTTCTAGGTTGTTGTCTAGGAGTCAAGGGTGAATTCTATCCCACACACAACACGTCCCGATCCCAAAATTTGGATGACTTGATACCCGAGAGAAGCTAGGCAAGACTTAGAGATAGAAGGAAAACCCTCACCATATTCTCTTCTGTTCGGTCCAAGATAGGTGAAGGGGACTAGAGGGGGAGAGTATCGAAAGCATCCACCGTCCTAGTAGGAGGCTGTCTCATAAGGTCCAACTTCTCAATGAAAGAAAAAGGGTGTCGAATGATCGGCAATGAACCCCACAGGTTTAAACAAATATGGGCCTGTCTGAATGAGTACTCAAAAATGTAGAAAATGAAAAAGGCACCAAAAGATGGGCAATGATCCCATAGGTCAAAGCACCTATCTGAATGTGTGCCACAAAAATAAGTTTGTCAACAAAGAAGAAAAGACCCTAAGAGGCCGAACCCCAACAGGCAATTGGATGTGAGTAGAGAAATACTTCTCAACATCTCCAAAACTTATCAAGAACTTCCTTATCAATTCTTCATTCTTAACCCCCCAGGGTGTGGGTGGACCAACCAAATCAAAGCTAAACTGTAGCTGATCAGAGGTTGAAGGTTAGAAAGATTCTGGGTAAGGACCCTTTTGCACATGGTGTCTACCAGTGAACTTAGAAAAATAACCAAGTGATGAGAACTTGTGTCAATGCTGATTTTTCTCTCCCCAAAAAAGTAAATATTTTCAAAAACTCCAAAAAAATTAAATGTCTTCAAAACTCCAAAACAATTGTAAATTTTCAAAACTTTTAAAAAAAAGAATGTTTTCAAAAATTCTAAAAAAATCGATCATCTTCAGAAAATCCCAAAAAAATCTAAATTCCAAAAAATGAACATTTTTAAAAATTCCCAAAAAATGAATCTTTTTACAAAAACTTCTTTTTCAAATTCCAAAAAAAATTCACCATTCTTGGTTTGAATTTTCGTCTTCACATTCATATTTACTTTTAGTCTCTCATGTTTCAAAATTTTTTCATTGCATATTTTCAGTTTTATTTTTACACCTTTAAGAAAGCTATACCCCTTGACAAAGGTCAAGATATACTACTACTTGCAAGGGGATAAGCCATACTGGCATTCTAATCTTGTTTTTCGAGTGTTTCAGGCACGAAGAACAAACAAGGAGAACTGGACAACAAGGCAATACTCGCCACTTCCCTCCCCTAAGGATTCTTAGGAGGAGGTGTTATCATCACCTTGGCCTCAACTTTGCCGAGGAACTTTCACTCGGTGTCCTCATTAGGACACATGAACTCTTTTGTGAGAATGCATGTCATCACATCTCAAACTCACTGTCATCATTTCATTTTTAGCATATAATAGGTGCATTACTACTTATTTTATGCATTGATGTTGAAGACTGTGACTACAAAGAAGACTTGACTCAAGATCCCCTTCATCAAAATTCACAACTGTCAGGTCATCTTTCATACTCACGAATAAGCCAAAATTATGCAGTGAGGGACGATGGTTCCCGAATGGGTATCTTGACCTCATAGACAATCTATATCTTCAACTAATTGTTATACAAGTTTTGTTTTTGTTTTCTTGAGCCCAGCATGCATCATATAGTATTAGTTGCATTGCATTTTTCGTTAACATTGCATACATCATTCATGATCTTCTACTTTTATCCATATATTTTTGAACCCTACCGGGTCCTTTCTTCCCATCGTGTACCCCAATTTTGATCTTTCTAATCCCATTGTGTTTTCTAATCCCACCATGTTTGTTAATCCCACCGTGTTTGTTAATCCCATCGTGTTCAATAAATTACCTTGTACCTCCAACTCTTTCATTTCTATCACCACTGTGGCCACTACAACACCCTTCTTGCTATTCATCCCACCGTGGCAGTCAACTCATCCCGCCAAGGGCCTCCTATTTGATCAAAACTTGCATTACCGTTATCTTCACGGTCTAAGGTTCAACATTTGCCTTTTGGAATTCGAGATCATTCCATTCTGAATTGAATCTTGTCTCTTAGAATACTTAAATGAATCTGAGAGCCTGAATATGCTCGATTGGTATTCTTTTACTTTTTCTAAACAAATCTCTTTATAAAATTTTAGCCCATCACAGTACAGGAACACCACAAAGATCACGTTACCGGCTGATGATGAACCTACAAACCCATGTTTCGGGGACTCCCCACTGTGTTGGGGGTTGGCTATTCTTCTCTCGTGCCAATGGCACATCTCTCACCAATCAAACATAGGAAGACTTGATGAAACATGGCGGTTATCTAAGACACTTGAGGAGATTCGTCTTGCAGAATCTAGTCGTTGAGTGTGTCTATTTCTACACCTTGATGCCACCTTTTTAGTCCATCGCCATTTTGCTCCACTACATTCCACTACATTCCATCTCACTTTGCTATGCTTTCTCTACGTTTCACTCGGCTTCGTTACACGTCATTCCCTTGCAAAGCCGACATCAAGATGAGACAAGCTATAGACACACCAAATTGGCCTGATTCGGAGTGCCAGGCTCTTATTCCATGGGTGATACCCATTATCTGACCTTTATTTGATCCAGATTACCTCGTGGAGATGAGCTAAGGATGTTGAGAATGGACCAATGATTTCCAGAACAATGCCATAACCTTCAAGCAAGAGCCACGCGTGAACTGTGAAAACATGAAGCTTTCTCGATGACCAACATCTCGGGAGTCCCGCGTGTGTTCCGTGACATTTGGGGTTTCTAACAAGTCATTTCAGTAGGCGTTAGTCTATAACGGTTTCTTTATTATGGCTTTTCAATTTGTACTAACACGACTATCCTGGACCACACGTTAGGCCTTTCCGGTCATCACCGAGTCTTTTTGAGTCATCCGGGCCGATCCTAGCTAAATATTTTCATCAATCTGGGCCATACGGACGTTTCGGTTGATTTTAGGGCTTCCCAGTTATTTTCAACTTTTCCGAGCTTCCGTTCAGGTTTACTGGGTTAATCTCATATTTTTTGATGATTTTGGGTTTTCTGATCGTATTGGACTTGTTCGGTCATCATTTTAAGTCATCCCGAGTTGACCCGAGATTCCTCGATCGGAACTGTGCCTCTTTTGGATCTCCACCGCAGTTTTTGACTTTCTGCGAGAGGATAAACCGGTAGAAAACCCCATGTGAACATCTCGGGAGTCATGCCGGCTGGTTTACTGACTTGAGGAGGTGCGATTGAAGGCCCTCTTTCCAACGCAACAAACGGGAGCCGAATCAGACATCCCGTTTGCAAGTTATGGCCCATGAAACGCATGCGTAGGAGAGAGAGTGTACCATGCCCCCGCCCCCTTTGAAATGGAAGGGCACGGTCACCGTGCCCTCACCTTGGGGGTGCACCTTGTGCACGCTCAGTCCGGGGGCGCGCCTTGCGTGCCCCCGCTTCCTTTGAATGGTGAGGGCGCAATCCATTTTTGGAAACTAGAAATTACCCTAATTAACACCTTCTAAACCAAATTTTTGCAAGGTTTCCATCATTAATTATCAATTATTTTGACCGCGCCCCCGGGTCGGAGGCACGTTCATCTTATCAAATCGATTTTTAGCAATTTCCAGAATATTCTGGTGATTTTTAGCAATAAGATGCGTAATGCGCCCCTGCTCTATTTAAAACAAGGGGGCACACCCTGTGCACCCTAAAGGTGAGGTCATGCCCTGAGAGCCCTCAGGTGGAGGGCGTGCTCTGCGCGCCCCCACTTCCTTTGAAAGCCGGGGGCGCGGTCGGTCTAGTTTTCATATTTTGCACCTGTTTCTATTCTCCATAAATTGAGGGCTATTCCTAATGACCCAAGGTGGAACCCCCTATGCCTAGCTCATCCTGAGGTCATCCAAGCTCTCTCCCAAGGCTGTCCTGACATCCAAAGCCAATCTGACATCGAGAGATCGATCCCGAAGTGAAGGAGAAGCCCGATCCATGTGTTCTACAGCATCTAAAATTCATTGGCTTCTGTAGAAAATCTGGGGCATCTTCTTCAGAAGTGTTCAACAGAAGAGTTGTTATTCTCTTCTTCTTCTTTCATTTGCAACTAGTGTCACTCAATTCTGACTTGCCGTCTGTCAGTGGTGATCGTTGCATCGAGGGCATACATCTAGGTTCTATTTTTCCTTATCAGTCCACTTTCTAATTTTCTACAGGCTTGTACGGACGTATTCTGGAGAAGTCATCAACAGGAGATCTCTTCCTCTTCATGTTTTTCATCCATAGAAACAAACGGAACTTGATTCTGACACCAGGGTTGTTCGTACCATTTTCTACACCAAAGTCGCGCCAGAAGGGTGCAAGGCTACTCGAACTGACATTCTTCAACCAACTTGGCTTCAACTCAAGCCAATACACTTCATAAGTTCTTCCTGACTCATTTCATTCAGTTTATTTACTATTTTATAACATCTTTTAATTCACTTGCATCATTTTTACATAACCAAAAACACAAAAAAGGGGATAAGGCTCACCCCGAAGTTGGTGAGTTCAGTTTCAATTGCTTCCTTTCTCATCTCCTCTTTATAGTTACTACACTTCCCATAAGTCTAATCCATTTCTTCACTTGTTCTGTTATTCTTAAGTTGCACAAATAGATCAAGCTAGCACCGGTTGGACTCTTCTTCATCAGCCAGCCAAAGAAGAAGAAGGTTGAACTCACATCTCAATCTCCCGTGCTAAGGTACACATAGTAATCTTTTATTTTTCAATTCCATAAAGCGGAGCCTGCGGCTCCTGGTGACCACTTCAATATTTTATTCATGTTCTAAGTTTATTTATTACTTACTCTCCTCCCACATGACCCGAATCGTCTTCAGTGCTAGAGCGACGCCGTGAAATGAAAGTTCGGGGATCAATGTGAGTGTGGGTCTGAGGTGAGGACTCTTTACCGCTTTCCGAGTGTTTTCCGTTTCACCCCCGTTTTTCCCATATTCCATCTATCTTCACCTTTTCTTGAGGTGCCAATCGGGAACCCATTTTCAGAGTCGAACCTAATGGGTACTTTAACCTCAAGTGGATGTACCAAGTTCCGAACTTGGCTAAAATAGATGGATATTATTATAGATTTTATTGTCTACTCCTATTTTAGAATCAATATCTCATATTGCCTTTCATTGGTCTTTAGATCAGTATCCTCACTTTATTGTGCCTATATTCTTCCATCAAAGATATGTCTCACATATCTACAAGGTTGAATTAGCACAATTGAAGTCCTATGATGTGTGCTATTATTAATTAGTACCTTAATAGAAGTGTCTTTGAGTTGTGGGTATGGAACACCTTCCAGAAATTCTTTGCTCCCACTGTTTTCCTTAAGGAGGAACTCTTCTTCTAAGAATACAGTAATATGAGTAACACATACCCTTTATCTCATAAAGTGATATATATTTAAATATCCTTTAGTTTTTTCGGATATTCCACAAGTCTACACTTCCTATCTTATATTCTAACTGTTATGGGTTATACATCTTCATCATGATCGGACATTCTGAAATCTTAACAAATTGAAGATCAAGCATTAACCCCTTTTTTCATATCATATATAGAATAATTAGAATAAATTTAAAAGGTACCAATATAAAGTGGTTATATTGAGTGCTTAGCCTTAAATAGACAAGGAATATATTACAAAGGTTGTCATTACTTGTGTCGTGTCACACATGACACAATCACCCTTGTTTCTACTACTCAAGTAAGCTAAAGGTTATAGGGAGATGTCCATCAAGAGAAAGTTGTAATATCCTTCAAATGATGTGTGAATCTAGTACTAGAGTATTTCACTCCTTCATCTAATTAAAAAGCTTTAATACTCTTTTCATTTATTCTTTACTTCATTTATAACCTTAGACAATTTCTCAAAGCTTTATATTTGCACTTCACAAGCACACATATCTATGCCTAGAGAAATTATCTATTAAAGATGAAGTAAGAATGTCCATCTTTAGCCTTAATAGACACAGACCAACACACATTCAAATGTATGAGTTATAATAACTCCTTGATCCACCCTCCATTTCTAGTAAATGGAGAGTTAATCCTTTTTCAATGAGATAAGACTCATATTTGGTTAATGATTCAAAATCATTTGCCTTCATGTTTCCATCCATATGGAACTTCTTATGTCCTTTCTCATTGATATGACCATGCCTATATTAAGCTAAAGAAATAGATTGATCTATATCAACCCGCTTCCTCTCAAGAAGAGCATTCAAATATACCGTGAGAGCTTCCATATCTCATATGAGTAAACTAAACTATTTACTAAGCTCCTACTAGCAAACATTTTGCCATTCATAATCATAGAACAATTATCATTTCCATAATTCAAATTGAATCAATATTTATTCTAGTAGGAAATATCGATAATGTTCATATAGAAGGATAAAACTAACAATCTTCAAGATAAGGACACCTCCCAAAGGCTATTTAAAGATTTGTACCTCCCATTGTCAATGATACAACTCTTGCACCATTGATATATGTAGGTTAATCTTTATACGTCAAGCCTTTGTTTACTTGTCATTATCTGCAACCTTTGTAGATATAACATGCATATTTAGTATCTCATACCAATAAATGCATATATAACATCTTATAGAAGATTATGTATATCTAATATCTCATACAAGATACACACATCTAGTATCTAATACCATAAGACATATGTTTAGTATCTTATACTATAATATACACAAATAATATCTTATACTTGATGTGTATATGTATATGACAAGTAAGTCAATGACTGAGATGCTAAAAACTTCTCAAGCTCCTCCTTTGTGATATATATTCAATATACTTTCCACCAATCATCATCATGATAGTAGAAAAGCAATCCTATGTCTTATTTGGGCTTAATATCCTCGACCAACTTCTTGACTTTTATCTATGCCTTCATTTTCTCATCTAATAATCTCACTTATTTTCATTGGTCTTACCAACAAGAAGTATTGAAGATGTATTGTTATTTTAATCTTGCCTTAAATTTACTCATCACCATGAGCCATGATAGATCTCATATCCATCTATCTATGTTGCCCCTAAACTTCATATAGAGACTAACATTTAGTGTAAGGCAAACAATACATCTTTCTAATGAGATGAAGATCTCATCTTCTTTTACTACATTAGATGATTAGTAGGTGCCCACTTCCTAAGTAGGTTAGTTACATGGTCAACCATAAGAACACTTCTCACGATTCTAAACTAGTCAAGGAAGTTAATATAAATGAGCCTAATGAATTCAGGTATGTAAGATAACTGGTGGTTAAGAATTTAATTCTATAACGGAGATATATTTCTATTTAGAAAATATTGCAGACATTCAATGTATATTAAGATATGGTCTTTATCCTAATTTATGCTCCCACTAATTTCGGCAAATTTGCATAACCCTCATTATGCAAAAATGGGATGACACGATGATATCCTAGTGGGGACTAAGATCCTATTAACCTTATGGTGATGACCTTGTGGAAAACACAACAGGTCATCCCATACTTAATAAGTAGGCAACTTTTGCCAGTTGCAACTCCTTAGTCATTTAGCCTCTAGAGTCATGACTTTGTGGAAAACACAACAAGTCATATACTCTAGTTAGGTTAAATCCGCTTGTTACGTTATGGGTATGGATTCTCAACATAGCCCTTAGGGAAACACAACAAAGGCCATGCCAATGGTCAACCCTAAAGTTCGGCTTTAAGCCTTGGCTACGATCACTAATCCCTTGTTGATTGAGCCTTGTGGGAAACACAACAAACTCACCAATCTAAGATTGGCTCATCGAGACCATAACAACTGAAGGCTACTTGGGTCATTCTTAATGTCCTACGTTTATCAACCTAATTTAAACAAGGAGGGGTTTTTATTTTAGTCTCATCATAGTATGTGCTACACACACACACACACACACACACACACACATATATATATGAGAACCTTTGAATATCATATATCTAAGGTATCTAGCACATACACATATATATCAAATATGCAAAATTTAAATAGATGATCATGGACTTTCATCATATTAATGCATGACCGGAGCTAGATCGATATGCATTAAAGGATTCAGCATCCTATGCTGGTGTTGACAAGCCATTATGCCTTGAAGAACTCTTCTCCTTGCATCTTGCTCTCTCCTCCATCTCGATCGGTCTTCTTGTCATTACGAGAGCACTAAGAGTATGCAGACCCATAAATGTACATTAATCAAATAAGAAACCTTGATCTTAATCAAGGGGAGTACATTTTTAGAGGGAGGTAGAATATACAATCAGAATTGATAAGAGAAAAGATTAGGCACGCAGGCCCTTAATTACAAGTCAACATTAAATAAGCATCATCACATGACACACATTCTAAGTCCATGATCATCCAAGCATTCACACATATCATCACATGAACATAGTGCGAATACGTGATAATAATATTATATAACTACTATATCATAAAAATACACACCATATGTTTTGAAATTTTCAATTTCATGCTTGTCGAATTGTTCATGAAGTAAATAATAGGAAATAACATATAAACAATTTATATGACATAAATAAGCAACTCCAAACAAGTTAGACAATATACGTATTCTCAAATTATACAAAGTGCCAAATCATCATTATGAAAAATAATATTTTACAAAATTAATTCAGACATTAATTTCTCATGTTAAGTCATTAAAACAATTTTAAAAACTTAACAATGAATGAATCTATGACAATAGGGCTCAAAACCACATAAAATATTATCAAACACTTTGATAATCTACTATATGATATTTCAAAAATTTTCACAAATTTTTTTAAATTTTTTTGGTATTTATCAGAATTTATTTTTATTTAAAATAATTTTAAATCAAATAAAAAGGCCTTGGCACATTGCGCTGCCCCATCCCGTTACCCGCTGCGCCGCTCATGCACCCCAGGTGCCGGCGCAGGCACAGTCCCGCGCACTGTGATCGGGTGCGCCCGCAAGCGTTGCGCGCTTGCGCACAATCAATTTTTTTTTTAATTAATGCATGTGCAACGCGCCCGCTAACGGCGCACAGCAACCGCGGTCAAACCGCGTAAGCGCGGTCAAACCGCATTGACGAGTGCTAGTTCCGAATATCAGGTCCGGACTATCCCGTCTTCTCCACCCGATATGGCGTGAACAGTAATTGCAGAAAGGTGCTCTAAGACCTTCTTAAAACGGAACTTCCAGTCTCCGAAAAATTCCAAAAAGATAGTAGGTCGATTCTAAATCGATCAAGAAATACAAAAATACCACTTTCTTTTCGTGAAAAAGTCCCAATCAATGGGAAAATAAGAAATAAGTGCCGCCGGCCCTAGAGTTTCTCCCCGCCGGAAAAACTCTCAATTGACCTCCGATGGCGCTGTTCGAAGCCAAAGAATGATGGGAAACTCTTGGTAATCATATTACATATCTTTTAAGTCGTCCATAAGACATTAAATATCTTCATGGAGGAAGATCTCAAGAAATCCCCAAATCGAACCGGTGAATTCATTAAAACAAAATTACTATCTTTCAAACCCTCTTCCGAACTCTCCGGTGGTCCAAAATTCGAATGGTTTGCGGCGTTGGAAATCCCTTTGTCATGAGATTCATCCAGAAGCACCCAATCTCCATGTATCTCATACAATTTATGGTTGCATTGTCAAGATGGATGTTTGTACAGATTTGAGAAAACATGAAATATATGAAACGACATCTAAACGATGTCGGATTTGAACGAGGCTTCAACCAGGTTTTGATACCACTGTTGCGAATCGGTCCAATCATGTTGGCACAGCGAAAAATTTTTGATTCTTAGTATATCATAGTCTTGGTCTCGATCGAAACCGAATGACGTTGCCAAAACCGGTATTCGAAACAATTTCGAACATGTACCTTTGTGGGATTCAAACAATCCCTATAGATCGGAGAAGATCAAGCATTTTCACACTCTCCAAGCCGCTGAAGCGTGCGGCCTCTAGTTGTATCCACATGAGCCACCTCCACAGTCGGGTTCTCCTTCACGTCAGACCTTCTGACTCGTCCCGGATGAAGTCCCATTGACTATCGACGGCCTCCAACATGGGAAAAAGTGAAGGAGAGAGGTATGGGCGAATTTTGCAGCCATAGCTTGTAGGGCTCATGCTCAATTTTCTATTATATAGAGAATTTGGAGTTTTTTCACAAAAATCTCTCTTTTCTCTATATTTACACCCTTGCCCCCAAACTTATGGATTAGCCCTTATGTGTGTGACCTAATAGGCCCAATAGCTCATTTGGTTGATGCCTAATTAAAAGAACAACTTCTTTTAAATTAAATCTATTATCTCATAATAGATTTAATGGCCTACCGATCATAAAGGGTACAAGCTACATTCTATAATCCTAAATGACTTCGGGGATAAACTCCTCTCCAAAGAGCCTTTCCATCATCGGTTACCACATGGCTATAAAACTTCGTCCATCCAATGTCCTGGTCGGATAAGAGTGCGGCATTGACTGTCAACTCCTAAATATATCGACACTATGGAATCTTGTACTCGTAAATGGATCAATTGGAAAACTCCTTCTCAATTACCCTATCTACCTTGGCTAAGAATTTAGAGTACTATCCAAAAGACACTCTCTCTCTCCTACCGAGAGTGGATGATCCCCTATTGTTCGCTCAATTGCCTCCATCGGGTTTCCCATATACCTAATCCATTAACTATACAAGACCACAATACTAAGTGATCCATAAGTCAATAGTCAAAGTACATGGTACACCTGGTAAGATATCTTTGGCGACTCAGGTCAAAGATCCAACCGTGATGGTAGAATACCCTGATCGACAGTTCAGTACGATACCATTCGGGGATTCTATACTGGTCAGTTCAGTGAACTCATTCTTCTGATGAGCACCTGTACATGTATCTCAGTGTCCCACACTGATGATCAATGAGATCGGTCATTCTCATCATATGAGAAGATATCACATACACTAATCTTACCAGATTCTTGATGTCTTGTCTCGAGGATCCTATGACTAGAAACATTTAGAGTACATGCTTCTAGATAATTAATCTCATTATCATGATCTCATCATAATTCAATCATCATTGCATTCAACCTAGGATTTCATTACGATAGATGCATCTAGATAGTGTAAGTAATGAAGATTATGTCATTTATACTGAATAAGATATTACAAGAAATGTAAAATCATATCACATATGATTGGCTTGTAGGGCATACATTTCTATCACCAACATCCAACAGTTGTGTTTACCCAAGAAGAGCTAGTAGCACTCGAAGTTAGGAAGTATACCCTATTCATCACCATCACTATCTAAGGAGTTGGCATCAGGTCTTGCTTAGTGAACATAAGGATGTCCATTAATGTTCTATCATTGGAATCATTACAAATATGTGGCATCTCAGAGAGTAAGATCAAGTTATCCCACATTACAATAACAACTTATGACAACTCCAGGAACCTAGTGCATGGAATGGTCACATTAGATGTCGAGCTCGGGCCACACACCATCAATATAGATTTCATGTGTTAGAAATGGATCTAGCTTATAAGGCTATATTGGGACGACCCTATGTCAAGGCATTGGAAGCCATTGCCTCGACCAACCATCAATGCATCTAGTTTTTATACAAGAGACATGTGGTTAAGGTGACTAGTATGCCACTTTTAAACAATATGGACTCACCATCCCTTTGGGAATATGGATAGTCGGTTATATTAATTTTGCACTTGCCCAAGGTAGGAATTATATTGTCTTTTAATTTATGTTATACACTCCATTTTTTTGTTCTCCTCAAAGTTGGGAGGAAACATCCTTATTGGCAAGGGCAACAAAAACTGTAGGGCAGTCCCATTGATAGCCAAAAAATCCAAAGAATCTAAATTTTTATTTTTTATGGATTCAGCTGGATTTACCATTTACATACCATTGATGTCTAATATTGATCTCCACTAATGGAGAGGCAGACAGAAGTGCATGGCATGGCCACATGGTGATAGAAATGTATGTGCTACAAGTCAATCATATATAATATGATTCGACATTTCTAGAAATATCTCAATCAATTAATTAGGCAAATCTTCATTATAAGCTCTTATTAGATGCGAATATCATAATGAAGTCCTTGATCAAATGCAATGATGATTAAATCAAGATGAGATCGTGATAATGAGATTGATCATCTAGAGGTAATTGATCTAAATGTTCCTAGTCATAGGATACTTAAGACGGGACATCAAGGATCCGGATAGACTAGTGTATGTGATATCTTCTCATGTAATGAGGATGACCGATCTCATTGGTCATTAGTGTGGAGACACTGAGATACACATACAGGTGCTCATTAGTTGAATGAGTTCACTGAACTGATCGAGTTAGAAATCCTGAATGGTATCTTACGGAACTGTAAATCAAGGTTTCTATCATCACGGTTGCATGGTTGGACCTTGGACCTGAGTCGCCAAAGATGCCTTGTTGAGTGGAACTTGTGCGTTGACCATTGTCTTATATAGATCACCGTATAGATTGTCCAGTATAGCGATGGATCGGGCACAAGAAAAAACCTGATGGAGGCAATTGAGCGGAAAACATGGGATCGTCCACTCTCGGTAAGTGAGTGTGAATGTCCTATGAGATAGTACTCTAAATCCTTGACCAGGGTAGATAGGATAATTGGAAAAAGGAGTTTTCCAATTGATCCAATTTCGAGTACATGATCCTATAGAGTCGGTACACTAAGGAGTTGACAGTCGATGCCGTACTCCTTTTCGATCGGGACATTGGATGGATGAGGGTTTATATCCATGCAGTAACTAATGATGGAAAGCCTCAATGGAGATGAGATTATCCCCATATTTGGTATCATGGGATGTGACTTGTACCTTTCAGGATCGGTAGGCCGATTAATTTGTTATCGAAAAATAGATTTAATTAAATTAAATAGAATTGTTCTATTTTATTTAGGCCTCAACAAAATAGACTATTGGGCCTAGTGGTTCAGACACAAAAGGACTTATCCACAAGTACATGGTCAAGGGCATAATTTATGGTGATTTTGGGTTTTTATGAAAAATTCTAAAATTCTCTATAAATAGTAATGGTTTCAGCCAAACCCTATGAAGCCAAGAGTGAAAAACATGTCCCTAGCCTCCTCCCTATCTTATTCTTTCTCTAGACGGCATCCATGGGTGATGGAGCTCTGTTCGATAAGAGTTCTCAAGGCTGGCGTGAAGGGAGAACCTGCTATGGATGAAGTTCTTGTGGATATTGTTGGAGACTAGACATTTGAACGGTTTTAAGAGTTTGAGAAGCTCATCTCCTTCCTCTCCATGGGATTATATGAATTCCTATCAGGTTTATTCAAACCCTATTCGATCGGTTTTTGATTTTCGTAGTTTGGTTCTAATTGAGACAGATTCTAAAGGAACCCATAGGAATCGTCACTTTCGCTGCACCAAAATTTTATGAACGATCCCTTATTTATGTGTTCTCGAATCTGTGCAAACGTCTATTTTGACAAGGCCACCATAATCTGTGTGTGACACAGATAAAAGATTGGTTGGCTCAGGTAGAATCTCATGATATAGGGCTTTCCAATGCCACAAACCATTAGAAGTTTCGATCTCTATGTAGTTTGAGAGAAGCCTCAAAATTTGGTGTTTCTGTCACCCGGATTTGGGGATTTTGTGAAATCTCCATCCACAGATGAAATTGAGGCTTGGAAAAGGTTTAGGAGATGGGTAATGTGATTATCTAACCTTTACTCTTGCTATCCAGCTTTGAACGGTGGCAGAGGGAGAGAAATTTTCTTTCTGCGAACTAGGGTTCTGCAGAGTCTGGCAGCGCCGAACTGTCTCTCCCTATTTGTCCGCTGTTAGAGAATTTTTCTATAAAAAGATATATACATATTTGTAAATGTCATTTGATTAGATTTTAAATTATATTTTTGGAGAATATTTGGCTTCCGGGATAAGGAGTTATCGTTGTTGCAAAATGATGATTTCTGCTATGGAATCTCGGTGACTGCCGCCTCTTCTTCCTTATTTTGTGATCGATTGAGATTTTTCCTAGATATGAGTCTGATTTTTTTGGATTCCCTATTCGATAAGGATTCCAGCACATATTTTTTTGAATTTTTTGGAGATGTGAGTAAGGAGATACTATGGAATCTCGGTGACCGTCACCTCTTCATCCTTATTTTGCAGTCGATTGGGATTTTTCGTAGACATGAGGCTAACTGTTTTGGATTCCCTAATCAATAAGGATTCCAACGCATATTTTTTTGAATTTTTTGGAGGTCTAAGTAAGGAGATAAGTCCGATTCTATGGGATGGACTTCCTCTCGATGAACAGTGCCGGGCGCGCGTAAAAGAGCGGCGCATGAGCGAGCACACGAGAAGTGGCTCAACGCCTGCGGATAGCTGGTGCACACAATGGTGCATGTTGGCACACGCCGGATAGGCGCAGTGCGCCGGCGACGTGGCTCAATGCACCAATTTCTTTTTTTATGATTTTAAATTGTTTAAAATCATAGAAAATCCAAAAAATTGCCAGAAAATTCCAGAAACATTTTAAAAATTTATATAATATTATTTAACATGTTTTAAAGTGTTTAATGACATGTTAAATGATGTTAATCTGTATTTACATAGATTCACTCATGGTTAAACTTCAAAATTGTTTCAAAGGTTTAACTTAAATAATTAGTGTCTTAATTAATTCAGTAAAATGAGATTTTTCAGAATAAAAATTGGGACATTAATTTATGACTTTGCATAGTATTGGGAATGCATGAATGTTTTAAATAGTTTAGATGTGTATGTTTATTTCATATAAATTGTTTCTATGTTATTGTCATGTTATTTTTCATGCTATTTATTTCATGAAAATTCGACATGCATGAAATTGAGAATTTCAAAAATAAAGTATATAATTTTATGCTGATATATATGATATATCTCATATGATTATCATGTTCATGTGATGAATGTTAGTGTGTGTGTGTGGAGGTGAACATGGACTTAATTATACCAGGATTGTGATTGCTTTTAATTGTGTTGGTTATGTTATTAAATGGGGCCTGCGTGTGCCTCCTCTCTCTCTATACAATCTAATTATACATTCTACCTTCCTGCATTAGTGTACTCCCCTTGGTTAAAACCAAGGTTTCTTATTAAGTTATGTACATTTATGGGTCTACGTACCCTTAAGCCGCTTGTAAGAGTTAGAAGCCAGTTCGTGGAAGGTTGGAGAGCGGGACCACTTGGAGAAGCACCCTTCTAAAGTGGGAGCATGCCAACTCAAGCATCTGAAGCAAGGATTTGCACCTATAGGGGTGCCTTAGGTGCATGCTTAGGGTTAAATCCATGATCACCTATTTTTATGCGTATTTGATATGTGGATGTGTGCTACAAGTTATACCTTAGATATATGATATTTCAAATGTATTATATATACTTAGCACATATTATTGATGAGACTAAAATAAAATCCCTCTATGTTATAATTAGGTTGATAAACGTGTGACATTAAGAATGACTCACTTAGCCTACCGTTGTTATGGTCTTGATGAGCCAATCTTAGATTGGATGGGTTTGTTGTGCTACTACAAGGCCCATTCAACAAGGGATTGGTGATCATGGCTAAGGCTTTTGCTGAACCTTGGGGTGGACCATTTGTATGGCTTTGTTGTGCTACCACAAGGGTTGTGTGAAGAATCTATTCTCATAACGTAACAAGCGGGTTTGACCTAACTAGAGTATATGGCTTGTTGTGCTACCACAAGGTCATAACTCTAGAGGCTAAATGACTAAGAGTTTCAAGAGTTGCAACTGGCAATAGTTGCCTACCTATTAAGTATGGGGTGATTTGTTATGCTACCACAAGGTCATCACCATAAAGTTAATAGGGTCTTAGTCCCCACTAGGATTTCATCGTGATATCCCGTCTTTGCATAATGAGAGTTATGCAAATTCGTCGATAATTAGTGGGAGCAAAAATTAGGATGAAAGATCATATCTTAATTTTAATGAATGTCTACAATGTTATATTAATAAAAGTATATCTCAGTTGTAAAATACGATGATAAACCACTCTTAGTATAGCATACTAGATACCAAATAGCTTAATGGCTCACACTTCTTAGACCAATTTAGAACTAAGAGAATTGTTCTCATAGTTGACCAATTAACTATCCTACTTGAGAAGTAGGTGTCTCCTAGATTATCTAATGATATGAAAGAAAGATAAGATCTTATAGACAAGATGCATTGTTTGCCTTAAACTAGATGTTAGTCTTTGTGAGATATAAATTGTAGAGACAACATGGATAGATGGATATAAGATCCATCATGGTTCATAGTGATGAGCTAACCAAGGGCAAATTAGAAAACAAAAATACATATTAATTACTTCTTGTTGGAGAGACCAATAGAAACAAGTAAAATCGTTAGATAGAAATAGGAGATATTTAATAGTAAAAGATGGTGGTCAAGATAATAAAGCCAGAGTAAGACAGAATTCTTACGTTATCATGATGATGGTAAGTGGAAGAGGAAGTGCAAAGTGTATTGTACATAATGCAAAGGTGGAGCTTGAGAAGCTTTATGAATCCAAGTCATTGACATTTACTTGTTTTAAATATACACTTAATAGTGTTAGATACTATATGTGTATATCATAATATTATATACTATGGATGAATATAATGGTATGAGATACCGGATATGGATCTTATATTTACAAGGAGTTATAGATAATGACAAGTAAATGAAGGCTTAATAAAGAAGATGTTGACCTACATATGAAATGGTGCAAAAGTTGCTTCATTACTAGTGGGAGGTACAAATCTTTAATAGCCTTATGTAGATGTCTTAATAATTAAGATTGTTATTATATCCTTCTACAAGAACATTATATGATTTTATACTTGAATAAATGTTGATTTATTCTAAGCTATGGAATTGATAGATGTTCTAATAGATTGAATGGCAAAGTGTTTGCCAGTGAGAGCTTAATGAATTATTTAATCATATTTGATATGTTAGCTCTCATGTTATGTGTGAATACTCCTTTTAAGAGAAAATAGGTTGATTTAGATCAATCTACACTTTAACTTTATGTAGACATGGATAATGGGTTAATAAGTTGTTAGAACTTGTACATCTAGGTGTATGTTAGCCCATATCTAGTAAGGCTAAAGAAGAATATTTCAACTTAATTATTTCAAAAATGATGTCCCTAGGTATGGATACATGTACTTTATGAAGTACAAATCTAAGACCTTTGAGAAATTATCTGAGATTAAGAATGGTGTAGAGATATTAATGGAAAGAGTATTAGAACTCTTTGATGAGATCAAGGAGAAGAATACTTAAGTACATAATTCACATATAATTGAAGAATAATAGAATCTAATCGACACCTCTTTACACATTTTAGTTTAATTGAGTAGCTAAAATGAGATGCCATATTATGTAGGACATAATATGAACAATGACAAGCTTTGCAAAATTCCTCTTTGTCTATTTTTGGTTAAGTACTCATTATAACCACTTGATCTTAAATAGGTACCTTCTAAGTCTATTCAGTTTATTCCATATAGGATATGGAAAAGGGGTTAAAACTTGACCTTAAACAAGTTAGGGTTTCGGAATGTCTGAGCTAGTGAAGAAGTTTAACTCTAACAAGTTGAAATATAAGACTATGAAGTGTTGGCTTGTGGGATATCCTAAAGAAAACTTCTGGATATTAATATACCACTCCTATGTATAAGTGTATGTGTTGCTCAGCTCACTATATTTCTAAAGGAAAAGTTCTTTCTCAAGAAAGATAGTGGGAGTAAGATATATATGGAAGATGTTCCAATCCCACAACCCAAGTACACTTCTATTAAGGTACCAGTTAATAATTACACAAGGGCAGCTCATAGGTCTTTACTTGTGTCCATTCAACCTAAGAGATATGTGAGATATATCTCTGATAGATGAAATGAGACATAAGATAGAAAGGAAATTGATCCTAGGATCTATATAGAACCTATATGAGATATTGATTCTAAAATGGGAAAAGACAATAAAATCCGATATAAACTGTATCTATTCTAATCAAGTTTAGAACTTGATAGATCCACCTAAGGATATAGTATACATAAGAAATAAATGGATCACTAAAGAATAGATTGGAGTGGATTAGAAGGTAGAGATCTTCAAAGGTGAGAATAGTTGAAAATGTTGGGTGCGTTTGGCAATTCGGCAAGAGGGCTTCTGTTAGAAGGACTTTCTTTGAGGAGGCACTTCTCTTCAAAGAGCTTCTTATTTACCGAAGGAGAAGATGTTTGGGTTTCGTTTTCGTAGAAGAGAAACACTTCCGTGGCGGCGCGCGCCCAGGTTCGCCACCACCCAGGAAATCCAGCAGGCATGCATCCAGGCCTTCCGCTCTATCGGATGCCTTCCAAGGACCTCAAGCGTACCATTCCACTGACATCATGGTCCTGTCGCTTCCAATGAGCTCATGCCGGACGACGCCACTGTAGAGGTGGCCGGGCGCTGCGCGGCTAAGGATGGCGACGCCTCTTACTTGGAGATGCTAGGCAATATGGGGTGCTAGCGAGGAAGGGACTGGGGAGGCCCTCATTGCCAGGGGGTGCTCGCGAGGAAGGGAGTGAGAGGAGAAAGGTCGCTGTGGGGTGGGGGGGTGCTCGCGAGGGAGAAAGAGGAGCAAGGTCCAGCTCGCCAACGTGGGAGGGGGAGGCACGCAGACGGCCGAGGGTGCGAGCGCGCAGGAGGAGAAAGAGGCGACCATGTGGTGGTAACGTGCATGAGAGAGAGGGAGAGGGGAGGAGGGGGGATGCGGCGCGAGCCGAGAGAGGGGGAGAGCGCGAGAAGGGCGTGCGGGCGACGGCGGTGGCGGGGGCGACGAGAGGAGGAGGAAGAGAGAGGGCGGGCGGCGGGTCCATCGAATGCAGATGCGAGGGAGGGTGGAAAAGTGAGGGGGCTCGCTTGTGGGAAAGGGTGCTGGCGGACGATGCTCACCGGCAAAGGGGGTGCTCGTAGGCAGGGGACAGGATCGCGTCGCCGGCTGTGGGGGGGGGCTTCACGAGGGATAGTGTCGCAAAAGGGGAGGACGGGCACGGGAGCACTTTTCGGTTACGGGAAGGAGAAAATTTCTCCTTCGAGCTTCTGCCTTCGACGAGAAGGAGAAGTAAAAATACGAGTATAACCAAACGCTATCATAAAAATTAGAAGTACTTTAGAAAAAAAGAGAAGTGAAAAAAAGTGCTTCTGAGTGGTTCCCAAACGCACCCGATATCATCTAAGTTAAATAGTTGACTATGATGAGATCTTTTACCTGTTCTATGGATTAATCCATTCGGATTTTGATTGTTACACACTATGATTATAAGATAAGCTAATTGGATGTTAAGATAGTGTTCTTCTAAGGTATTCTGAGAAACATGTGTATATGATACAACTATAGGGAATGAATTCATAATAACATCTAAGAAGAGTGTGTATTAAGTTCATTTATGGACTGAAGTAAAACTTCCCATAAATCGTAATAAGGTTTAATGAGATTAAATCTTATGACTTCGTTAAGAACGAAGAGGAGCCATATGTATTCAACAAGGTAAGTGGGAGTGTTGTTACTTTCTTGACATTTTATGTGGATGACGCACTATTCATTGAGAATAAAGTAAGTGTGTTATCATAAATGAGCCTAGCTATCAAATTCATCCTCCAAACATAATTTGGATTTTGAGATCTATGGAGATAGATCTAAAAGCAATGCCTAGTTAATGTACATAGTCACCATAGTCAAAGGGTTTGACATGATAAACTCCAATATAGGTTTCTTACCTATGTGGTGTGGAGTTGATCTCTCTAAAGTGATATTTTTGAAGACTTCTTGAGAGATAAAGAGATCACATTAATTGAGCCCTTATGCCTTTGTCATGGGGTCTATCATTTATGTGATGCTGCATACATGATGTGATTAATGCTCTAAGTGTTATGAGCATTCATTAAGAAGATCCAGGTGAGAGTCACTGGATAGTTTAGAGATATATCATTTGGTACTTGAGAAGTACTAAGATTGTATCTCTATGCACTGGAGGATAAGACTTGAACTCTTATAGTTTTGTAAACACAAGCTTCTAATCAAATAAGTTTGATATTAAGTGAAAATAATGGTGGTACAGTAAACTAGAAGAGTTCTATGCGATAGAACACTATAAATTTTACAACATATGTAAACAAATTTACATAGTGGTTGCACACTACTTGAGAAGTAGTCTAGATGCATATTTTCATCTACATATTTAATATGGGATTGTTCCAATTTTTTCCGAAAGTGTACTATTGTTTTGAGAAAACAATGGGGTAGATTCAATGTCTCATCAGAAGTTTAAAACTTCTGTGGTGATACCATAAAATCAGAGAGATTGCAACTTATAAAGATATAATTAAAGATAGAGTATCTATCACTAATAACATTGCAGATCAATTAATTGAAGCAGTTACTTATAGAGTGTTTGAGCTTCACCTCGAGCTGATACAGATCAGCCAGATGGGTGATTGGCTTTAGTGCAAGTGGGAGATTGATAGAAATGTATTCCCTACAAGTCAATCATATATAATATGATTCGACATTTCTAAAAATATCTCATTCAATTAATTAGACAAATCTTCATTATAAGCTCTTATTAGATGCGAATATCATAATGAAGTCCTTGATCAAATGCAATGATGATTAAATCAAGATGAGATCATGATAATGAGATTGATCATCTAGAGGTAATTGATCTAAATGTTCCTAGTCATAGGATACTTAAGACGGGACATCAAGGATCCGGATAGACTAGTGTATGTGATATCTTCTCATGTAATGAGGATGACCGATCTCATTGGTCATTAGTGTGGATACACTGAGATACACATACAGATGCTCATTAGTTGAATGAGTTCACTGAACTGACCGAGTTAGAAACCCTGAATCGTATCTTACGGAACTGTCAATCATAGTTTCTATCATCACGGTTGCATGGTTGGACCTTTGATCTGAGTCACCAAAGATGCCTTGTTGGGTGGAACTTGTACTTTGACCATTGTCTTATATAGATCACCGTATAGATGGTCCAGTGTAGCGATGGATCGGGCACAAGAAAAACCCGATGGAGTCAATTGAGCGGACAACAAGAGATCATACACTCTCGGTAAGTGAGAGTGAATGTCCTATGAGATAGTATTCTAAATCCTTGGCTAAGGTAGATAGGATAATTAGAAAAGGAGTTTTCTAATTGATCGAATTTCGAGTACAGGATCCTATAGAGTCAGTACACTAAGGAGTTGACAGTCGATGCCGTACCCCTTTCCGACCGGGACATTGGATGGATGAGGGTTTACATCTATGTAGTAACTGATGATGGAAAGGCTCAATGGAGATAAGATTATCCCCATAGCCATTTGGGATCATGGGATGTGTCTTGTACACTTCATGATCGGTAGGCTGATTAATCTGTTATTGAATAATATACTTAATTAAATTAAATAGAATTTTTATATTTTATTTAGGCCTCAACCAAATAGACTATTAGGCTTAGTGGGTCACACACAGAAGGACTTATCCACAAGTACAAGGGCAAGGGCATAATTTATGGTGATTTTGGGTTTTTATAAAAAATTCCAAAATTATCTATAAATACTAATGGTTTCAGCCAAACCCTATCAAGCCAAAGGTGAAAATCACGTCCCTAGCCTCCTCCCTATCTTCTTCTCTCTTTAGAAGGTGTCCATGGGCTATGGAGCTCCGTTCGGGAAGAGTTCTCAAGGCCGGTGCGAAGGGAGAACCTACTGTGGATGAAGTTCGTGTGGATACTGCGGGAGACCGGACATTTGAACATTTTTAAGAGTTTGAGAAGCTCATCTCCTTCCTCTCCATGGGATTATATAAATCCCTATAAATTTTATTCGAACCCAATTTGATCAGTGTTTGGTCTTTGTAGTTTGGTTCTGATTAAGACAGATTCTAAAAAGCCCATAGGAATCGTCGCTTCCGCTGCACCAAAATTTTATGGACGATCCCTTACATATGGTTGGCAGAAGTTTTGGGCATCCTTGGTTGCTTTATGGATAGATCTGAATTTGGATCGTGCTATCAGATTCAGGTATTTATTAGATCCTAAAAGTCAACACTTGGTCAAAACTATTATCAGAACTGGATCATTCTGATCAAGTTTGGATTTGTATCTTTGAGGTTATGACTTGGTTACTCATCTAATATTGATCTTGAGCTCATAAATGGGTCTAAACATAAATATGAATCGAGCTTGAGCAACTCGTTGGAGACTCCATTGGACTGAATAGATGACCACCTCTCTCAAGAAGTGGAGATCCTTATTGAAAATAAATGGTTCATAAATGGTAAATCAAGCTCAAACTCGACCCGGCTTGTTTATTTAAATGAGTGACTTGACGAGTCAAGCTTAAACAAGAGTTCATAATGAGCCGAGTTTGAGCAAAATACTAAATTGTAATGAATAATTCATCCATGCTTCTCTAAATATATAAAATCTTTGTAATATATAAAACTTTTACTTTTAGAGAGATAAATATATAGTAATGTATTAACTATTTCTACTTTATCCATCTTTAAAAGAGTTGTGACATTCTAATGATTCATTCTTTTATAGCGTTGCAGTGATGGTGAGGCTCATGTAAAAGTTGTAAAAGAATTTATTTTCAAGAGATGCACAAGATGTGAGGCTAAATTTATTCACCCAACTAGAAAAGGGCATCACAATAAGGATAAATACAAACCACAATATCAATGTTATAAATGTGGCACAACATTTTATTCGCTTGGAGAAACAAAGTGTCACAAGTTAATGGTTAAATACTTATTTTTATTTACTTGAATATCTAATTGTCTAATAATTTTGCAGATAAGGTACAACATGTAAAATGTGCTGGGCTTGCAAGTCAATGAAAGGAACAACATGGGAGACCCATTTACATGAACCATAGAAATGTGCCCCTACCAAGAAGGGTGGATCCTACGCATATAAGAAAAAGTTAGCAACGATAGCAAATATCCCTGTAGAAAGGACATCTGACATCTGGATGTGCGGGATGTTTAGCATCCTGCTGGCATTCTATCACCTAGAAAAAAGATCAATTCTAGGAAAATGATAGGAAATTGCAAGGATTCAACCCTAACATGCTGAGAAACTAAGAGAAAAATGGCAAGAACTCGTAGAAGGAAAGAGCAAAAGAAGACTCATCACACTCGCCTAAATACGGTTCAAAATGTGTCTTTAAATCTTAGAGAACTTCTTTGCTTTCTTGAGATGAATAAACTATGAAGGAAGAGACATGATAAAATGGTGGAGAAAGATGGAAAGGAATAGTTCTTATAAGTTCTAAGGTATCCTCAACTTTTAGAATGAAGTAGAAAGATTCAAAATTCTTTATTTAAGGCTAACCAATGCTAGCCATGTTCAAGTCAACCTGCAAGAATTAGTAGCTGTAGGCGTCCCATCGACCAAGATGTCAAACGTCCTGAATGATAGGATATCAACAACAAAAAACTATCTCCTCGCCCCCATAATGTCTTGCATTTTTAGTGTATCAGAAATAATAGTATTTGAGATGTTGAAGACCTCAAGTTTAGAAAATTTGAGTTTGATAACTCTTTCAACAAAATCAATGATGACTCAATCATTTGTTAGGCTCACAGATAAGCCAAAATTGTATGTTCAGGAATGACAGTTCCCCTTTTAAGGTATCCCGACTTGTCGTGTACAATATATATCTTCAACTATTTTTCTATATTAATTTATATTTTCTTAGATCCTTCATGCATCATCCCATGTATCATTTTCATACATCACCATAACAGGGTTGTCTCACCAAATCCCATCATGGAATACTGATGCTTTGTTAACCCACTACACCATTATATAGTCCTATCTTGCAACTCTTAGATAGTGACAAGAACAAATGAAATGCTTTCTAGGTTTCCAAAAATGGTTTCTCGTTAAATTCAACAAATTTTATCAAAACATGAAGTTATTTTATTCAAAACTAGGATGGTTCCTCCAAGAAACCCTAATGGACATAAAGAGCTTTAGCCTCAGTCAATTGGAAATTCTCTTTGATTTAACTTTCATTGCACTTGTTGGTTGAGCATACCACATACTTCAAATGAATTCTTTTATTTGTAGCATCACCCCACCATGAGAAGCATCTTTTATTTTATTTCTCTTTCCACCATGGCACTTCCTTTAAAAAACCAATTGACATTGGCAATAATTTTGATGGAACAAAAGGAGATCCTGGTAATTGGCAAAGCTCACATTTTGCCCAACTAGGTTATGATGAGCATGTCTAAATATACACGTTGACATCACCTTTTCAATCCATGACCATTACATTCTGCTACTATTCACTACGTTCATTTTCGGTCCACTTTATGTCACTACCTTGCAAAGCCAATACCAAGGTTAGGCAATCTGAACACAAGTAAATTTAGTCTAGTTGTGTAGCTTAAAATTTATGTTTTTCTAGATAATGTCTACATTTTTTAAAAAGCAAACCTGTTCTTTGCAAAATCAGATAAAGAAGCCCACTATGAAAGCTAACATCCCAATAGTAAGGGCGTCTGGGTCCCCAAACTTTGGGATGTTGAACAACTCACCAAGTAGGTCGTTAGCTATTCCTACCAAAAACTGGTAGATCTGACCCCAGTTGACATAAAGTTCACTTGCATTTATCAGTGAATAGTACGAAAATATCTCCTCCTCTGAGACATCAGATACTATACCGATAGATATCAACTCTTGCACTAGCTTTTGGTGTGGCACATTTAAGGGCATTTAATGATTGGCAGTTGTCCTTAGCTTTAGGACATATGACTTCTCATCTGGTTGGATGTTAGCTGTCATCTAAAAGTGTCAATTTATTTCTGAAATGCCCCTACCTTGTGTCTATAAAATAAGATCTCCTAACAATATTTTTCATAATTCCCCAAGCTCCCAACTGGTAGAGTTTATTGCAAAGAGAATTCTCAAGAGTCCATCAATCCATGTTTCTCAATGAACACCCCTCAAAGCCAACACTAAACCTTCATCATCCCTCCATTCCACCATCCAAGAGCTCTTGATGGTGTTTACATTCAAGAACTGTTCATGATCTTATGTAGAAAAGAGCCTTCAGGAGGTCCTACATGTTGGCCATTAGCTTGGAGTCCACCCAGAGGAGTTTAGGGCTCCAACTGGATGGGATCTAGCCTTAGGAACAACAAATGTCTCTTTCACTAGGACGTTAGGCATCCCACCACCAGGGACATCATACACTCACTTTGTCAAGAAGTCAGGATGTCTAGAATGCAGGATCTAGCTCCAGACCTTTTCTTTTTCAATTTTCTTCTAGTCTTTTGTTCATAACTTCTTCCTCATTCTCATTAGAGTTTGTGTTTGCATGTAAGCATTTAGTTTTCGTTTTGTGTCATAAGTTACCCAATAAGGGTTTGGAGATAGTCCCAACCCAATTCCTTCTTCTCCTTTAGTGATTTCATGTTTTGTTTAGGAGAAGATGATACACTTCACTTAGCTCTAATTCTTTCTTTATGTTTTCTCTAGTCTTCATTTAGTTTTATAAGACCAAACAAGTCATTTCTCAAGCTCCTTCTTCTTGGCCGGCCGAAGAGAAGAAAGTTAGAACATCATAAATCTCTCCACCATTGATGTACACAAGATCAATCATGAGGCACTTTGTATTTCTTTTTCGTTTACTTCTGAAACTTTTAGCTATTAATGACCACACACATTTTCTTAACATATTGACTACTTCATCTTTCCTTTTTTCTCTCTTTTCACAAGATTTAAACTGTCTTCCGATGTCCAAATGATTGAGTGTCGAAAGTTTAGGATTCATGGTGGGTGTGAAAGAAGAGAGAGAAGAGACAGGATAGAGCACGTTGAATGGGAAGTCTCTCCCTCCTATGAAAGAAATATGTGCTCACAACATTCCTATTTTTATCATCACTAAATTTTTTTTCGTAAGATGAATAATTTGTTTCGGCTTTACTAAATTTTATAAAAATATATTATACAAGATCATTTACTTTTTCTATCGTAAGTATTACTACCCAATAATATCAATATTTAATTTTTATAAATATCTAATTTTTAAAAATATTTAAATTTATTGTAAACAACTAAATAGAAAGTATCAACTTTTAAATATTATGGGTTTATTTTACCTTTATTTTCTATCGTTTATGAATACAAAATATGGATATATTTAGAGCGAAAGGTTATTACGTTCAACTTATTTTAATATTTAAATATAATACAAATAATGTTTTATGACTATATATATATTTTTTATTTATAAAAGGTGAACTTATAATTTATCAAATATTTCAATTAATTTTTGAAATTTTTAAATAATCTATTGAAGATTTCATTGATTTAGATAGAACTACTTTGACAATTTATTTAATCATATTATTATAATCAATTTCTTACATTCCTAAGAATTCCAATGTATTATATCTTCTATTAAGTCCCTAAAAAGAAAATGACGCCAAAGAGCTATTTTTAGATTATGAACAATTCATAATCGAAATAGAAGAAAGCAACTGCAAAGTGCCAATCTTTCGCTAGGTCTGAAGCTTGCAAGGGCATAAAAGTCATTTTATCGCACCTTGAAACCTCTTCCTCTGCTTCGGGTAGTTTTGAATCCTGAAAAATGGATCTCCGGTTAAAATGAAATCGTAACCTGATCACCTTTCGTTAAAACATGTTTGTTGAAATGGGCCCACTGTTAATTTCTTTATATTGTATCATGCCAGCATATTAGAAATTAATTAGAAGTTACGGAATATATCCGGACAGATTTCATACACTACAAGAAATAAAGTTATTAGGGACGGTTTAATGACGACGGCTTTACTAAGCCGTCTCTATAAGAGATATTTGCGACGACTTAAGCCGTCCCTATTAAAGCCGTCAACAAATACAAAGATATAAGCGACGGCTCTATGAGACCATCGCAATATCGCTTATTAGCGACGGCCTAAGCCGTCGCCAAACCAGAAAATGCACCCGGAACACCCATTGGTCTGGGTAAATGGCGACGGCTACGGATAGCCGTCGCCAACTTAGTTAATAGCGACGGCTCTAAGCCGTCGCAATAAAATTTTTTGCCCGTTCAACGGTCGACTCATTTTTGCGACAGCCTGAGCTGTCGCTGTTGTACTTAAACGTACCAAATGCGACGGCTTCAGCCGTCGCCAATACATTAGGGGTTTACAAAACCCCGTCGGCACCTTCCCTCTCCCCCCCCCCCCCCCCTGCCCTCGACGTGCTGCCGCCGCCGCACTGCCACAGCCTCCTTGCGCCGCCGCGGCTTCTGCCTCCTTGTGCCGGCACCGCCGCCTTGTTGCGCCGCCGCCAGTCTGCCGGCGCCCTCCCCTCGCTACATCCGTCCGGGCATTATCCTCCAAGGTATATTTTAACTGAAATTATTTTATTCATTAGTTTCTATTTGAATTTTATTTAAAGTCTTATGAAAAGTGGATGTTTATTGATAAATCTTTCATTTCATATCGGCTAGGGTTAGTTGTGTGGTCAATCATCTAGCACTCGTGTGTTTTGAGACCATGTAATTTTTTTAGGAAATCATGATATATGCCAAATTAAGTAGAAAGCATTTTAGTGTAATAAATTGTTTAGAAAAATAGTCGTATTGTAGTGTATTAAGTCTTTTATAATTAGATTATGTTGATTTCTTTAAATTATACGTCAGCATGAATAAAAAAGATCACTCGTATAGCTAAACGATCCGGCTTCTTCGGCTCGGTGTGAACCCCTGTTTTGATTTCATCGATTCGGAAGGCTCACAAATCGAATGAAACCGGACTGAACTGCTTGGATCGAATTGTTTAAAACATTACATTATTATTAAGAAAAATAATATGTATATAGTTTTAGGAAAAGACTTGGTAGAGTTAGGAATCCGTCCAGAGTTACATCCACATGAGAGTTCATCTAGGTTTCCAGATGCTATCTATAAGCTGAGTAACGCACAAAAGACTCGCATACTTGAATTTGTAAAAAGCATTCGAGTGCCGGATGGGTATTCATAAAATTTGAGTAGGTGCGTAGATCTAAGTAGTAGGATCCTTAGTGGATTAAAAAGTCATGATTGTCATGTAATGATGAAAGTGATTATTCCTCTTGCTTTTCAAGGGATCGTACCAAAGGACGTACTCAAGCCCATTGCAGAGTTATGTCAGTATTTTAAAGTCATTTGTGCTAAGGTTTTAGATACTAGTATTTTAAGGGATTGGGAATCAAAGATTGCAATCACAATGTGTAAGTTAGAACAAATCTTTCCACCGTCATTTTTTGATATTATGGTTCACCTTGTTGTGCATTTGGCTTACGAAGCTAGAATGTCCGGACCAGTTCAATACCGGTGGATGTATCCGATTGAAAGATATTTAAAGAGATTGAAAGATTATGTTGGCAACAAGGCGAGAGTTGAAGGTTCCATTGCCCAGGGCTATTTGGTAGAGAAGTGTACGCAGTTTATTTCTTTGTACATGCGACATGAAAACGAAGATGAGCGAGATCGGAACTACGATGGTGGTCCTTATGATGATGATCGTGAGCAGGGTTCAATGTTTAAGGTAGTTGGACGTCCGTTGAGATGCACCCGTGTACCTAGAATGTTGACGGAAAGAGAACAAGCTTTAATCCACTCATATGTGTTAAATCAAATTGAAGATATCGAGGATTTTCGTCAAAAATATAATGATGCTCTTATTAACGGAGGTAGGAATGAGTGTAGTTTTTCGGTTTGGTTTAGAGCACACGTTACTGTAAGCACCCGAAACGGGACATCCGTGGATCTCCCCCTTCCGGCCCCTACGCTTGCTTTGGGGACTTGGTGGATGGGATGATGGTGGGTGTGGTCGCTAGAAGCCAAAGGCTCCAAAATATTGTAGAATGAAAAGAAACGAAATGGAGAAGTGACCGCCGTACCTTTGGAAGCGGGGAGATTGTTGAGTTCCGACTTCTCCTCTCTCGGCCGGCCGAAAGAAGAGAGCTTGGTGAGTCCTTCGTCTTCGATCCGGTTGAAGCTCCGCCTCAATCAGATTTACCTAAGAATGTCCATAAGAAAACATAGAAATAAGTGAAAGGTTCATTAGTTCTAATGAAAGCATAGTATCGTGCTCAAATTTGAATTCAAACATGCAAATGGAAGGAGACTAACCGGATTGGGACGGAATCCTAACCCCTATTTTTGGTAGGTTTTTAAACATGTATGAGATGCAAAATGTTCTAAGACATGCCAAATAACATGATGATCAATGCTAGGATGAAAGAGGAAGACGAAAACTCGATTAAACGGGCGATCAGAAATCGAAAATGATAAAAAAACAAGCTTCTGCCCTTCCTGGTACCCTATCAGGTGCCCCCTTTATGGGGCGCATTGACCAAGTCAAAGCGCTCTGTATACGGGGCACTAAGTCTGGTCCGAACAAATTTTCTTCCCCTCTTCGCAACGTCGCTCCGGAGTGCTGGGCGGCTTCCGGGACAAAGTAGGGGCTCCTTCTTGTAGACAATATGCAAATGAAGCTAATGAAAGGTGGTTTGGATGCTGGATGTAAGAGGAGAGACGGATAGAGGTTCCTAAAGTTGGAGAAAAATCATGTTTCTGGGTGACAGAAACAGAAGGTTTTTAGGGTTTTTGGTGGACGATTTTGGATTGATTTGAAGGCTTGTGGGGGTGAGAATGGCTTAGAAACGTGGTGTTGGATGAGCTCTAGGGTGGCACGAAGTTGGAACCTCCTCCAAGCTCCAAATGGAGCTCTATTTATAGTCCAAAAGAGGGTACTTTGGCCATTTTCGAAAAACAGTGCCACGCGGCATGGCGCCCTATATATGGGGCGCCAGCATCATTAGGTTTGTTAGGTCGACAAGACGAGTCACTGTGAGGGGTCAAATCAGCCTGTCAAATCGATTTGATATGGTGCCAGGCGCCCTGTATATAGGGCGCCACAGGGCGCCTGGTGCCCTATATACAGGGCGCCAGGTGCCCTGTTTATAGGGCGCCTGGTGCCCTATAAACAGGGCGCCAGGTACACGAGGTGTTTGGCTCGGCTGATTGCTCTATTGACCTCCCTTCGGAACGTGCCAGAAACTTGATCCGTCCGGAAAACACGATCCGCTTTAAATATTCTTTATGAAAACAAGAATTTAAACTCTCCAACTCGGCCAAAATTGCGTGTCTACAGCTTGCCTCGCCTTGGCGTCGGTTTTGTAGGGGAATGATCCGAATGAAGCGTAGGCGAATGTAGCGAAGCGTAATGAGGCATAGCGGAATGAAGTGGTGATGGACTGTAAAGGTGACGCTAAGGTGTAGATTTTGACACGCCCTCATTGGCCTAGTTGAGTGGAATAAAACTTTACCGGACTCCGAGATCACCCTTTGTCTTATCGAAACCTACCTCCGGTTGATTGGTTAAAGGGAAGAACAGTACTAAAAGTAAATAACTAAAATCCCACGTGGGGGAGAATTGTTATCGGCCAGGACCCGAATTGCATGGTGTGCTGGACTCGGTTTGAAAAGTAAAGAGGAGACAACCAATCAATCAAGGTTAGGTTCTTCAAATTCATTAGGTCTTACTTGACAGTACCGGTTCAGTTTGATATGGAGAAACTTCTTGTTTTGATGAAATCATCGAAGCACGGTTAAAATTGGGTCTTCCGGGCAGGCCAAACCCTCCTTGAAAAGCCATGGAAAAGATGGTGATGGCAAGATGATGCATGAGATGATGCGTGATGATGCATGATGTATGCTGGGTTTTAAATAAATACAAATAAATATAGGAAAAATAGTTGAAGATATAGGTCAAATGTAACGGGTCAGGATATCCGTGAAGATACCGTCGTCCCCGTTTATTTGACTTTGGCTTATCCGCAGTCCTAAAAGGTGACTGAATCCTTCATCGATTTTGTTGAAGGGGTTCTCCGACTCAGCCCTTTCAGACCCAAGGTCTTCAACGATATATATGCAAGATTATGCTAGAAAAATGGCTTACGCAAGGATCCACAGGGCGCCTGGTGCCCCACTTGTAGGGCGCTAGGTGCCCTGTTTACAGGGCGCCAGGCGCCCTGGTTACAGGGCGCCTGGTTCCCTATTTATAGGGCGCCAGGCGCCTTATAAGTGGGGCACCTGCGCAGAATTCAAGTTCGCTCCTTCCCGAGGCAGCCTTTTGAGCTCTATAAGAAGGGGGGACGTCCCCTTCTTCTCCCCCACACCAGCTACAATGCTCTTTGCTCTCCCTTTGCTCCGCTGGCTTCCTCCTCCTCCCGTCCGACCGGCTTGACCGAGATGAAAAGTTTTTCCGAAGTGCCGTGCCATATTCGGAATCGAGTGTCCATGGGAGTGGTAGTGGCT
This sequence comes from Cryptocoryne crispatula var. balansae, assembly GCA_036172225.1. Lineage (NCBI taxonomy): Eukaryota > Viridiplantae > Streptophyta > Magnoliopsida > Alismatales > Araceae > Cryptocoryne > Cryptocoryne crispatula. Next base: position 30,439,765 of record CM069930.1, on the reverse strand, counting down.
TTATTAGACACCCCTTTTTGCTTTATTCCGAGACCTTCTTTTCTGATCGCGCGGTTATTTTGCAGGACCTTCCAAATTTTCCCGGCGCTCGCCGTTATGGTCAGGTGCTATGGATAGCTCGACTGATGGCTGCCATTAACATCCATGTGCAGACTATTCTGAGCGGGTGGGGCTTCACCGGCATTTTAGTTCATGCCAATCATCTTCTCAAATATTTTTGAGACTTTTCCTTGGCGGGTGCGCTTCTCGAGATGTGGCACCCCGACACTCACCTTTGTTTTCGACTCTTTTAAATGTACCATCCTCTTAGAAGAGGTGGAGCTATTCCTGGGGCTTTGTGCCATGCCTGGGTACGGTCAGGCCATGTTCATTCCTGTTGGAACGGTCACCGGTTTGGACTTCCTCCGTGGCTTTATGACCACCGGAGAGGCCCGGTCCATCATGGTAGGTGGGCGTATTTACACCGAGGCACTGGCGGATTGGTCCATTGGCGTGATTCAAGGTGCCGGTGATAATGAGGACCTACTGCTGCCTGGTGCCAAAGGTGTTGCTGCTTGCCTTGCCTCAGTGCTCATTTACCCGTGTGAGGACGGGTGGCTTGATCCTACCTGCCTTCCTTGTATCCAGGGCATTTGGTCCAATGAGTGTATAGCCCACTCGGTGTTGGGCTATCTCTATGACGGCATGACCTCTGCTAGCGTCGGCAGGCCTATGTTTGGCAGTATCCTCCTATTCATGTGCTGGGCTGACTGGCACTTTAAGTTTGACGTGTGCTTTGGACCGTCCACGACTTCCCGGCTTTTTGCTCGGAGCCCCCTCCAACCTCTCATCAACCGTCTTTGCATGGAATACAAGGTGATGAACAAGTGCCCTTCGGTGAAGACCCGCGCTGACTGGCGTTTGTACTTTTCAGCTATGAGCAGTGGCAGCTTTGTCTGTCCCTGCTCATAGCTGTTCCCACCCAGCTGCCCCTGAGCCGACGATCTTCGACGATCCTTCAGAGCCTCCTTTCGAGCCATTCGACTTCGGCCAGCCCATGGTCCTGAGCTTCCTTCTCATCACTTGCCGGCCGACCCTCCTCCCTTCATACCTGCCGACCCCGGGAGCACTTCTTCAGAGACGGGTTTTCTATTTGAGGTGATTATTGTTCCATTATTATGCTATCTTCTTCCTTTATTTGCTTTGCTGATCTTCTTTTCTTTTTCTCGCAGATTGCTCAGCTGAAGGAACGGGTGCAGGCCCTTACCACCGAGGTGAATTTCCGTGACTTTCTTCTGTTTCACTTTGCTTGATTCTAACACTCTTTCTTTTGTCAGAACAAGGATCTTTGGGCGAGGATCTCTGACCTCTCTGCAGGGGGTGCTCCGCCTTCTACTGGTGATCCCTCGGGTTTTCAGGACAAGGTACATAACTTTCTTCTTTGTTTGTCATCATTTTCTTTCTTTCCTGACATTTTTCTGGTAGGTGATGGAGCTACAGAGGGAGCTCGGGCTCGAGCCCCTCGTAGGCATTCCGGATCCTGGTCCCTCTACTTCCGAGGTGCGATGTTTTTATTATGATTTTAAACTGGGAATTCTTGGACTGGCGCTTCTTTTGGTTTCTACAGACTGCTCAGAGGATAGAGGAGCTGACACAGGAGGTACATGATTGATTCTTTTCCTTAAACTGCTTTTTTCTGTAGTTGATGTATCTTTTTGTCATCTTGCAGGTCAGGAGACTGGAGGCTCGCGTGGTCGAGTTGTCACGACCAGAGTCCGAGCAGCTTCTCCTTCTTCGCCTTGAGCACTCCAGAGAGCTCAATCGGGTGGAGGCGGAACATCGTCAGTTGATGATGCAGGCGTTGCAGTCTCGATCTCAGAGCCACTCCCACCGCTCCAACTCCCGTGGGACCACGCTGAGGGGACCTACCCACTCGGGTTCCTCTCAGACTAGTAGTCATAGGAGGAGAGGTGAGGAGAGACTTGCCATGCCACCTCCGGGTGATCAGGCTCCAGCAGAGGGAGGCGGCGATTTGTGATGTGCCGGCCCCTTCTATCTTTGATGTACTTTCCTTTTCATAGTGATAGTTGTTGACTTCTTTTCCTGACTCCATGTGTTTACTCAAAAGGCGATTAGAACTTTATTTAGGCTTAGTCCCTTGCGAGAAAAGGGCGAAACTGCCTTAATCTTTTGTCAAGGGACATAGGCCTTATCAAGGTAAAATAACGGAAAAATATAAGTATGCACAAAAGGAAACATGCAAGACTGAAATTAAATATGAATGCAAAGGCAACTAGTCAATTAGGAAGCAAATTTTTAGGTGTTTTGGAATTTTTTGATTTGTTTGGGTTTTGATAGTTTTATAATGTTTTTGATGTTTTTGGAACTTTTATGATTTTTTGGTGTTTTGCATATTCTCTTTTTAGGATTTTTGACTTCATAGATTTGTTTGGTACTTTTTGAAATATTTTATTTTTTTTGTTTGGTGTGAGGGACACGATTATCTCATCCTTTGCTTTGCTTGTTATAGGTGCCTCTCATTGTTACCTAAGGGTTAAGAGTAGGCATCACGTGTAAGAGAGTGCCTAGTCCGAGTTCTTCTGACCTTCTACCATTGATAGGCTATGGCTCTTCTTGGACCTAGTCGGTCAACCCTATCCTTTGAGGTTAAAGAAGGAAGATGATTGGTGGTAAGTCCTTAGTAGAATTCAGGGATGTCGAACTTGTTTCTCTACTAATACCCACATTGCCCGTTCGGGTTTTGACCTCTTCGGGTCTTTCCTTCTAGCCCATTTTCTTTGATGGCCCACGTTCAGACAGGTCTCTCTTCTTTTTTGCTTGATTTTGACCTGAGGGGTCATTGCCCATCTTTTGGAGCCTTTTTCTTTTTGGACTTTTGTTGGTACACATTCAGACAGGTCTATTCTTTTGCTGACCTGAGGGGTCATTGCCCATCTTTTGGCACCTTTTCTTTTAATAAGAAGTCAGACCTTCAGAGGCATTTTCCAACTAAGGCAATGGGCATTTTTGATACTCCTCATTCTAACCCCTTTTATCTATTCTGGACCGAAACAAGAAGAGAATGGGATTAGGTTGACCTTCCTTTGCCAAGCGTTGCCTAGCTTTCTCTCTGACTTCCGATCATCGGATCTCAAGACTAGACGTGTAGTGTGTGCAGTATGATGCCTTTCCTTATTTCCCTAAGTGGCAAGTTGGTGCACCGAACAAGCAAGCGTTAGATGTTATCATTATCCTTCACACCTTTGGATTTTATAGATTTTTTTATGACTTTATTTTTAAGGGAAATATTTTTTGAGGTATACACCATTCCAGGGATGAGCTAGTTCTTCTCCTTCTACATTAGTCAGCTTATATGAATTACTGAGATAAACAGCCGAAATCACATATGGACCCTCCCAATTAGGTTGAAGTTTGGAGTGGGGACCGCCCGGCTTAACGAATATTCTTTTAAGCACAACCTCACCGATTTCAAATTTTCTCTCCACCACCCTCTTCTGATAAAATCTTTTAAGTCTATTCTAGTAAGATCTAGCATGCTCGGCAGCGGCCAGCCTCCTTTCATCCAAGAGTTCGAGCTGCGCGAGAAGCGAATCTCGGCATTCATCCATCGGGATATCTCGATCGATCTGGACTCGGAGGGATGGAATGATTACTTCGTATGGAACTACCGCCTCCATCCCAAATGCCAAGGCATAGGGGTCCGACACTGTTGGGGTTCGAATAGAAGTGCGGTAGGCCCATAGAGCGTCAACTAACTTATCTGGCCAGTCTGCGAACTTGCTAGACTTACAGGTCTTCTTAATGATTTTTATCAGGGTTTTATTGGTGGCTTCAGCTTGACCGTTGCCTTGAGGATAATATGGAGATGAATGATGCAATCTGATGCAATACCTGTTGTAAAGGTCACATAGTTCCTAGGAGATGAATTGCGGTCCATTGTCGGTGATGATGTCGCCTGGGATCCCGAACCTGGCAATGATGTTGCGTTTGATGAAGGTGCAGACTGTTGATGCCTTGATTTCCACATATGCTTCCGCTTCCGCCCACTTGGTGAAGTACTCCGTTGCAGTTAGAATGAAGGATTTGGTTTTGTTTGTGGAGTTTGGGTCACCAAGGGGTCCGATAACATCAAAAGCCCACATAGCGAAGGGCCATGGTGCGTGAATCGGGTGAAGGGAAGATGCGGGAGAGTGAATCTTGTCGGCGTAAAGTTGACATTGATGACAGTGCCGGACAAAGATCGAGCAATCTTCTTCCGAGTAGGCCGTATACCCTTGCACGATGATTTTCTTGGCGAGGGCTTGAGCATTTACATGGCCTCCACATACTCTGAAGTGTGCTTCTTTAAGCACCAATTCAGCCTCTTCTTCATCTACGCATCTTAACAGAACACCGGCCAAGCTCCTTTTGTAAAGTACTCCACCTAAAATGGTGTATCTCTGGGAGACCCTTCTTATGGCTTTCTTCTCTTCGGCAGTTGATCCCGGTGGATATGTCTGATCCTGACAGTAATTCACAATCTCATGATACCATGGTTTCTCACCCTCTTCTAATTCCTCCAACTCAATCAGAGATACTTCCTCCTTTTGCTCAATGTACTCTTTCCTTTCAAACTCTTCTTTAACCTTCAAGAATCGTGCATCTTCTACTGCCGGAATGGTACGTCGGCGGACATAGATCGTCCTAACTTGTCTGCCTAGCGGTTCAGATAGTGAAGATGCCAGGGAAGCGAGAGCATCGGCAAGAATATTTTGAGCACGAGGGACATGAATGAATTCGAGTTTGGAGAATAGCTTGATGTAACAGGTGGTGAGTTCTTGATATGGTACGAGCACAGGATGAGATGTGCGGTCTTTGGCGAGCACTTGGCGGACAAGGAACTGACTATCACCGACCACCCTTAGTTTAGTGACACCATAAAAGTGAGCGGCCTCCGGTCCGGCCGGCAAGGCTTCATACTCGGTTATATTGTTTGTTGCTGGAAAATGGAGCTGAAAAGCCTATGGAATGGTGACACCTTCGGGTGACAGAAGAACAATCCCTATCCCTCTACCCTTGGGAGTTTAATGCCCCGTCAAAATATAAAGTCCATTGATTGGAAGATCGAATGGACATCAATTCTTCATCGGGAAAATCCGATTGGATAGGGTCAAAGATTGGGATAGGATGATGGGCAAGATGTTCAGCGATCGCGTAGCCCTTGATTGCCTTCTGTTGGATGTAGGTGATGTCAAATTGGGAGAGAAAGCTTTGCCAGCGTGCCAAACGGTCAGTTAGGACAGATTCTTCAAGAAGAAATTTGATGGGATTCATGCGAGCAATGAGATTAACCTCGTGGGCCAGAAAGTAGTGTTTAAGCTTCTGGACCACCCAAACCAGGCGGCACGGGTTTTCTCCATGGTTGTATACTTCGTTCACAAGGATCAAAGATTTTGGACGGATAGTATGTTGCTCGCTCTTTCCCTTCATCATCTATTTGTGCCAATACTACTCCCGGGGATCCTTCCAAGGCGAGATGTATAAGATCAAGGGTCTCACGGGAACAGGAGGTTGGAGCACAGGTGGGCTTGACAAATATTTCTTTAAACCATCGAATGCCTCTTGACATCTCGAATCCCATCTAAATTCGGCCTTCGCCTTGGTTATCTCATAGAACGGTTTGCACCTTTGGGAGTCTTTGTGAGATAAACCGGCGAACAAACTGTAACCTACCAATCAACCCTCTCAGCTCTTTTAGGTTCTTTGGTGGAGGCATGTCAATAATGGCTTTGGCCTTGTTGGGATCGATTTCGATGCCTCTTTTACTGACAATGAACCCAAGTAACCTTCCAGATGATACTCCAAACACACACTTCTTGGGGTTCATTTTGAGCTTGTATTCCCTGGCTCGTTGCAAAACCCTTTTCAAAACCTTAGCATGCTCATCTTGGGTTCGAGATTTGACCACTAAATCATTCACATACACCTCTACAAATTTATGCATCATATCATGAAATATTGCCACCATGGCCCTTTGATAAGTTGCTCCGGCATTCTTTAATCCGAAGGGCATGACGACGTGGCAATAGGTTCCCCAAGGTGTAGTGAACGAGGTCTTCTCTTGATCCTCTTCTGCTAACCGGATTTGATTATACCCCGAGTATCTATCCATGAATGATAGGGTTTCGTATCCAGCTGTGTTGTCAACAAGAACATCGATATGAGGAAGGGGGAAATCATCCTTTGGAAACGCTCGGTTTAAGTCCCTGAAGTCAATGTAAATCCGAACCTTTCCATCCTTCTTCATGACTGGGACTATATTTGCCACCCATTGCGGATAGAGGACCACTCTAATGAATTTTGCTTGGTGTAACTTATCGACCTCTTCCTTCATCTTTAATGCTATGTTTGGGTGGAATCTCCTTAACTTTTGCTTGACCGGGGTAGCCTCAGGTTTTAAAGTCAGTCGATGCTCTACCAATGATTTATCTAACCCCGGCATATCTTCGTATGTCCAAGCGAACGTGTCTTTGTATTCTTGTAACACCCCCATTAGATTCTGCTCTTCTAAAGGGGCGAGGTTGGCACTGATGAGGATATTCTTAGGATCTTCCGGTGTTCCAAGATTAAGTTCCTTAGTCGGTTCATCCACCGTGGCTGATGGTTCTTCGAATCTTCTCAAACCGGACGCATAAGCATCAGCCAAATCCTCCTCTTCATCCTCAGTATCAGGATCTTTTTCCGATACAACCTCGTAGACCCCTAAAGTCGGATCAATATTGTCTCTCTCCTCATATCGAATTTCTCCTATCTAGATTGCATTTTCTAGATACTCCGGTAGCTTGGCACATTCTAAGTCTTTTTGAGCAAACTGATGCAGATATCTTCCTGGAACTCTCCTACCTCTGATTTTTGTTTTGCTTTTACTGGAAACTAAACCTAAAGAAGAAGAAGGTAAATAAGGAGAGGAAGAGGAGGTGGATGGAGTGGAATTTATTGATGAAGGGAAAAGGAGATCGATTAGAGACCGGGTGGCCTCCTGATTCGGGTCATCCTTCAGAGCGAGTTGGGATGTTTCTTCGAGCGAAATTTGAGTTGAGAAGAGGACATTTTTTTTTGATCTTTTTGAGAAGTACTAAACATGAATACAGAGGGGGTTTGGTTGGTTGTAGTTTCCAACGCGGGGTGAGAGATTGCGAGAGAGGGGAACAAATCAAGCAAAGATGGGTATCCGTCTTTGTTATCTGGTGGATCTGATGGTGAACTCATTGGAAACGGGTTTAAAGAGGCGACATGGGGTGAATGCCCTGAATTCTGACTGCCAGAAGGCTCGTTGCGGAATGATTCATCACTTGACCCTTCTTCAGAAAATAACCATGACACATCGAGATATGGCTCATCCTCCAGGTTGTCCACCTTCTTCCTCTTTGCTTGTTCTTGCGGTTGCTCTTCAATCATTTGTATTGTTTCTCTCTTGTCGAAGAACTTGTGTAAACACCCCCGGAAGTATTTTTGGCCCGTCTTTTGGCCATTATCACATGTCCCATCGTATCCTATCCCGTTCCTTGATGTTGTCTTTACTAGCTGGATGGGTTCTGTGATGCCCTGCAGTTCTCTCCCCAGCCCTCGACCTTCCTGATATCCCAGATTCTCCATCATACGCCACCCAAGGGTTTTGGCGTCATCCTTCTTCTTTCTCCAAACTTGCCTGTGCTGCCTTCCATCCCTTGGCAGATCAAGGATTGTGAAGACCGGTTGATTTGGCAAGCCAGGAGGGAGAGTAACCAGGCAATCCACGGGCATACTTACCACCTTGACGACTTGTCCCTTGAAGGGAAACTTAATGCATTGGTGGTTGGTCGAAGCTACGGCCTCCAATGCCTCAAGGTAAGGCCTTCCCAAGGTAGCTTTGTAAGTTGGGTCCATATCCAAGATGTGGAAGTTGACAGTAACAACCCGGGGTCCGAGTTTGACTTCAAGTGTGACCATGCCATGGGCGGGCCTCTTGGAATTGTCATATGTTGTTACAGTGATTTGTGATGGCCGAATATCCTCTTCTGGAATTCCACACAACTGTAGCGATTCTGGTGGCAAGACATTGATGGATGCACCGGTATCGACTAGACAAGACTCAACATCTGTTTTGTTAATACTGACAGTGATACAAAGTGCATATTTTCTCGCTTCTGGTTCGGCCAATTCTTCTTTGGTGAAAGTGAGAGCGGGGTGTTCACTTTTTGGGGTCAAGACCGATGCAATCTTCTCGGGGGGGAGGGTTTCATTGACCATCACTCTTTGTAGATATTGTTGAAGAACTTCCTGATGAACTTTGGACTTTTTAATCAGCTCCAGAATGGAAATCCGCGCAGGAGTTTTGTCAAGGTGCTTCAGCAAATCATAGGATGTCCCTGGTACTGGTTCTTCTGGGTGCTCTTCTTCTTCTTCTTGTGACCGTCCTAGTTGACCGGTCTGGGGAAAAATTCTTTGAAACATGCGCCCGCTTCTAAGCACCGTGGCGAGCTAAGGGGCTATGGTCGATATAGCGTAGGTAGACTGAGGACTAGGTCGAATGATGGGCGGCCTAGGTAGGGGTGTAGTGATGATAGTTCGGGTTGTAGGGATGCGGGTAGGTTGTGGTGGCATGGTTGTATGAGGCGGTATGATGATGGGTCCTAATGGCGATGGTATTTGCAGAGGCTCGACCGGGCGGATCAAGGTCCTACCCGGTTGGAGTTGTACGGCTGGTGGCGTTATGGTTGGCTGTGATAGGATGCGGATAATCGGTGGTTGGCTTCTTCTGGCGGGGATAACTCGTGGTATGGAGTGAACGGTTCGGTTATTGTGGTTTGGAGGGTTAATGTTCATGAAGGAAGCTGGTCCCTCAATTTGCCAATTCTGGCCTCTATTGCGGGGTTCATCGGTGGAGGTTAGAATAGGGTTAACCCTCTGGTTTTCTGGTGCTGTTGCGGGTGCGTGCGCGGGTAGCGGGTTCTGAATAATCCCTAGACCGGATTCTTGTTGTTGTTGTCGGACTGGTGCCTGCTGCTGCTGCTGAGGCTGGTTCTTTACCGCCTTGATGTACTCGCCCATTTGACCCCAGTCAATACTTTCCTACTCGTGGAGATCATGGATATAATCTTTAAACTGAAAGCAATTCTCCACTGTATGCCCGGGTATACGTGGTACAAACAATACTTGTCTGTGTTGGCATTTTGCGGCCACTCCAGCTTTTCTCTCGGCAATGAAATCTGCCCTGCCGCCATAAGAGCATTAAAAATGTCTGTGAGAGAGTACGGTAAAGGCGGGTAGTGGTTTCTTCTAGGACCTGGTCTTCATGGCACGTAGGCGGCAGGGGGAGGTGCCTGGTTATAGGTGGTCGGTTGGCGGGGTGGTTGAGGTGCAAAGTTTTGTACGGCCAGTTGTCGGGGTTGCTGGGGGACTGGTGTTTGCACTGGTTGTTGGTGATACTGGTTTGGTGTTTGGTGGCGAAAAGGTTGGGGCTGAATTTGAGGGCGAGGTGCCGGCTGGGTTTGGTGGGGATTTCTGTACTAGGGGTTTCTGTACTGCTGTTGGTGATTGTTGGGCGGGTTCCTATGATATTGACATGTTCATTAGTTACCACGCCTTCGGTCACAGGCCCAGCGGTGGTGGTGGTTGTCTTTTTGGTGGTTCGGTGCCTAGGGTCGAAGAGGTTCATGATGGGAGAATCTCGGAGTTGGGTTTGGATGGACCGTGCTCTCTCATAGAGTTCACTCATCGTGATAGGGTGATGTAATGCCAATACATTTTTAAGAGCCGGAGTGGCGTTGGTGACGATCATCTTGACTTGTTCTGATTCTGACAGTGCATTTGTCAATCTTTCTGCCATTGCCCTCCATCTATCAGCATATCTTATAAAGTCCTCATCGTTCCTCATTTTTTCGGCCATAAGATCTGTGATCGAATAGGTAGGATCGACTCGATCTTGGTATCTTTGCAAGAACTTTGCTTTGACGGTATCAAAGTTGCTAGCTTCCAAGGGGTCAAGTGAATAAAACCATTCCAACGCAGAGCCCTCTAGTGATCTCCTAAATAGGTATGCAAGGGCCTTCGGATCGTTTTGCCACATGACAGACTCATAGAGTAAGTCTTTGATGTGGATGAAAGGGTTACCATTTCCATTATATCGGCGGTAAATGGGCATTTCAGAAGGAGGAAGATGGAACATGGGGAGAGAGGGAAGGGATATTTCGGGGAGAGCTCGCGTGTCGATCAATCGCTTGAGCTCCCGATATTGTTCATCCATCCTATTGATTTTGTTAAGCACAGTTTGATCAACGGAGGATTCTCGGACGAGAGGAGGGGGGAGGACAAAAGCTTGATTTCCCGGCATGGCCATCGGATAGGCTGAAGCGGCCGGGCAAGGAGGGTATATCGGGTGGTGCACTTGAGGACGTGCTTGATTGAAATGTGAGGAAGAATAGACCGGTGGCCTAAGTGGTGTGGTGTTGTTTGGGTCCGGGTTGTTCAAGATGGCCACAGGATGGGGTGAGTTCGGAATCAATGGGCCGTTGTGAGAATGGCCCGGTACTGGTGCGCCGGGTTGGTCAGTTGCTAACTGGGGGGTAGAACTATGGTGACCACCCTCTGCATGGGTGTGACTGATAGGAGATTTCACTTTCAGGATGGCCTCAATGGCTTGTAATTGAATTGGGTCGGCATGAGCGAATGCCTCCCACAGAGCATCTGGGCGGGGTCGAGGTGAACTGGCTTCAGGGAGCATATCGGGTTCATTAACGGCACATACGGCATCCGGCTGGAGGTAGGATTGGTCATACTCCAACTGCAACGGTTCATACCCTTGGTCCGTCATCCCGATGACTCGCCCTGATCTCAAGTTCATAAATAGAAGGGAAATGTGACGAAAAACACAAGAATCCTTTTTTTTTAGTTTTATAATTTTTCTCCTTTTTTTGGCTTTTGATTTTTGTTTGAACAAACAGGTTATCAAGCAAATTAACCTCAAACAAAGATTTCTTTTGGGTTTTTGTTAAGTGTTTTCAAAATTTTTTGGTTTTTGGTTTTCAATTTTGATTTGCAAACAAGTGACGGCACAGACTTAGAATGATTACCGCAATTTTTTTTGTGTTTCAACCTTGAATTAGTGGCTTGTTAAGAGAAATAATGTCCACTCAAATAAATGGGTAGGACCCGATGCTCTCACAACGCCGAGCACTCTAAGGTTGTCACTCTTTTCACAACGATAGGTAGTAGGTACTCCGGGTTTTGGGATAAAATGGTACAACCAGCCCGATCAGTGAAGAGGGAATCCTTCACATCTGGGGACTTACGGAGGCCTTGATGGAAGCTACCCGGTTCTTCCGAGAGGGAATCCCCGGAGGAGGAGTTGGCAACCACCAAGAGGGGTGTTTTGGGTGTGTAGGGCTTTGAGAGGAGAGAGCCTCCCTTCTCGGATGTCCTAAGGAGACGGGCGAACCCGAAACTCCAATGCAAACTAAATGCAAGTGAAATGTCAAGGAATAAGAAGCGACCAAGAAGAAAATAAAAGCATACAATAATTAATGAGATGTTGTAGGAAGCAAGTAAACAAGACAATGATATGATATAAAATAAAATGAAAAGGAACACTTAACCTTGACTACAAATGCTTAGCAAATTTACTAGAACGGAATTAGACATGGAAGGAAATAGGCAAGCATATTTGTTAAGGCATGAAATAGGATGATCTTCAAGATACTAAATTGAGATAAGATGATAAACAAAGCTAAAAATCAGATTGCCATGCTTTTAAAAAAAGATAAAGGGAGGTCAAGTAAACTTGAAGAAAAGTAGATGATACTTCAAGGAAAGTAGTAAGCAACGTAAACACGCAACAATGTAAGGAAATGGAAATGACTCACGTGGAAATGAAAGTAAACACGCAACATGCTTTTCAAATGAAATAAAATGGCTTGTGGGGGTGAGAATGTCTTAGAAATGTGGTGTTGGATGAGCTCTAGGGTGGCACGAAGTTGGTACCTCCTCCAAGCTCCAAATGGAGCTCTATTTATAGCCCAAAAGATGGTACTTTGGCCATTTTCAAAAAAAAGTGCCACGCGGCATGGCGCCCTATATATGGGGCACCAGCATCATTAGGTCTGTCAGGTCGACAAGACGAGTCACTGTGAGGGGTCAAATCAGCCTGTCAAATCGATTTGATATGGTGCCAGGCGCCCTGTATACAGGGCGCCTGGTGCCCTATATACAGGGCGCCAGGTACCCTATACACGGGGTGTTTGGCTCGGCTGATTGCTCTATTGACCTCCCTTCGGAACGTACCAGAAACTTGATTCGTCTGGAAAACACGATCCGCTTTAAATATTCTCCATGAAAACAAGAATTTAAACTCTCCAACTGGGCCAAAAGTGCGTGTCTACAGTTACAGAATTAAGGAACACAGGGTCTTCTTGATACAGTAAGGATCTAGAGATTTTATCACTTGGTCCATCCTGGTTTGCATCTTCATTATCCGGGTATATTCGCAATGGGTTTAGATTTCGGACAAGGAATTCGGATTCAACCAAGGCCACTCAACTATGTGGGGTCATTGTAACTGCAGAACTTCCATCTGGTTGTGATGGATATTATGAACGAATTTTAGATATAATAGAGGTATCGTTTGATAGGAATAGTCGTTTAGTATTGTTCGAATGTCAATGGTGGGATGTGTACAATAAGGACAGAGGATTTAAGATTAATGAGTATGGATTTATTTCATTGAATACACAAAGGCAATTAGGGACAGATGAACCATTTGCACTTGCAAATCAAGTCGAACAAGTTTTTTATGTGGAAGACAATATGAGTAAGGGATGGATGATACCAGTGAAGTCACTTCCACGTAACTATTATAACTTATCGGAAGGAAGCGATGATGAAGTAGAACCATATCAAGATGAACTTGTGAGCGTACCCGTCGCATTTGGTGTAGCCGATGAAGATGTACAACTACAAACAACCTATCAGATAGAAGTAGAAATGTGATTGTCCGAAGACCCCGAAGCCGGTTTGCCCGATGGAAGCCGGATTCCAGCTTGGATCAGGCAAACCGGCCGGTTAGCTTGGAAAAATGCATAACACCCCACCCCGAGGCCGGTTTGCCCGATCGAAGCCGGATTCCGGCTTGGATCGGGCATACCTGTCGGTTAGCTTGGAAAAATGCATAACACCCCACCCCGAGGCTGGTTTGCCAGATCGAAGCAGGAATCCGGCTTGGATCGGGCAAACCGGCCGGTTAGCTTGGAAAAATGCATAACACCCCACCCCGAGGCCGGTTTGCCCGATCGAAGCCGGATTCCGGCTTGGATCGGGCAAACCGGCCGGTTAGCTTGGAAAAATGCATAACACCCCACCCCGAGGCTGGTTTGCCCGATCGAAGCCGGATTCCGGCTTGGATCGGGCAAACCGGCCGGTTAGCTTGGAAAAATGCATAACACCCCACCCCGAGGCCGGTTTGCCCGATCGAAGCCGGATTCCGGCTTGGATCGGGCAAACCGGCCGGTTAGCTTGGAAAAATGCATAACACCCCACCCCGAGGCCGGTTTGCCCTGATCGAAGCCGAATTCCGGCTTGGATAGGGCAAACCGGCCGGTTAGCTTGGAAAAATGCATAACACCCCATCCGATTAAATTTTAAAGATTATATTACAGATGAAGAAATTTAGGAAGAGTCGACGTACATCGAGGAGTGGGACAGCCGGTGGATCCACCGATCAGGCCGGCCATTCTCAGGGCCCATCTCAGCCTACCCAGGATGCGATGCCATCAGGTGGACCATCCCGGGCGGTTGACACTCGCCCTACTATGGCGATGCCCCCTACAGACTGTCCATCTTCTTCCGCCTCCGGTAAATATCAATTTTTTATATTTTGTAGATTTATAAATAACAATTTTTAAATGTGTTTAAAATTTTGGCATGCGGCTACAGTTGCTAGACGTGGGAGAGGTCCTGCAAATGCGTATAATGTGCGGACATTAGCGCCTGGGGAGACCTTGAATGTCCGGGTCATTGGAGGATCGGGTGTAGGCTCGAATGGCCAGGAGTTCACCTCATATCTTGGAGTTTGCAATAGTGTACATTGTAATTTATGGCAACAGGATTACATGACCCTTCCAGATGACAAGAAGGAGGCGATATTTAGAGACCTCGAGGTAAATAAAAGTACTTCAGCTTATTTGTTTTTTTTCACTTGAAAAGTACTAATCTATATACTCTTCCTGTAGCAACATTTTACATTTGAGCGGTCTTCATCCATAGATGCGGAAATTTTAAGGCATATGGGAGAGATGCATATAAAACAAAGGGGTCATCTTAAGAAGAAGGTAAAAATTTCATATTTATTTTTTTAGTAAACGATTATGTACTATAACTAATACAATTTTGGCGTACAGTATTTTACAGGACGCTCACTGGAGGAGGCACTTGTCGTTGTGCCTCCACAATGCGATCCGGACCAGTGGCGTCGTATGTGTGAGATATGGCATAGGGACGACAATAAGGTAAATAATTTATTTAATTTAAAAGTAATCCATATTTGATAACTCATTTTATTAGCTTGTCTTAACAAAACTAATGTGTTATGAACTTGTTTGTAGGCACTTAGCTAAAGGAATAAAACAAACAGGACTAATTTGAGCATGCCTTATAGGCGAGGTAGAACCAACATTCATCAGCTGCAGATAGATTTTGTAAGTTTATAATTTTTTTTCTTATTCACTATTGTATATCTCGATAATAGTACTAATGTGTTCATAATGTTTTCTTTTAACAGACAAACAAAGAAGGGCGTCGTCCTACCCGTCCAGGGGTCTTCGAGATGACCCAAACGAAAGAGGCGGAGGATGGATCCCTCGTATGGTGCAACGAGGAAAGTCGTCAAGTTATGGTACGCAATATGTTTATTTGTATCAACATTAGACAATTTTTATTTCATATAACAACTGACTTTATATTTACATTATGTAGGATGAGATGTGCCAGTTGATGAATGCCCCCCCCCCCAGTCAGAGGAATCAGATGCTCGGAATTCCGAACATCCATTCTCTCCTGAGGATGCATTCATCACCGTGTTCGGCAGAGACAGGCCGGGACGGATCCGATGTGGGGGGAGAGGACATACCCGCAACACCTGGTATGGTGTATGCAGTGGAGGTGCGAGTACCTCTGCGGGTCCGGGCTACCAAGATTTGGTGGACAAAGTCGATGCTCAAGCTACACAAATCGAGAAACAAAACTCGATGATCGACTCGCTCCAACAACAACTGGACGCCCAACGTCAATAGTTCCAAGAGTCGATGACACGGCTAACACAAGAAATGTTAGCTCAATTAAACAGTAGGCTCCCACCTGCAGATCCATCTAGTTCGAGGCCATCCCAATGCCGTACAGGCGCACGGGGAGACGAGGAGGAGGATGACGACGACGATGACGAGGAAGCAAACGATGAAGAGCGCTCATTTGGGGAGGATGAGTGAGAGAGTTGTTTACTCTCTATTTTCTATTTTCTGATTTTGTATTTGAGGCACTTGTTGTATATATAATACATTTTATAAATATGAAATTTTCTTATCGAAGAATGTGTTTCTTGTGTATGAATGAATGTAATGACTTTAAGATTGTATATTCACGTATGTATGTGTTACTACGTGATTACAATATTGTGCAAAAAATTATTTTTTTTTAAAAAACTGTAATTTAATAGCGACGGCTCCCTTAAGCCGTCGCTAAAGTACGTTTAAGTGACGGCTGTTCATGTAATAGCGACGGCTCCAAGCCGTCCCAAAACCAGAAAATGCACCCCCGCGGCCGCCGGCGGGGCCAAAAAAAGTTTTTAGCGACGGCTCCATAAGCCGTCGCTAAAAGATACTTTAAGCGACGACTGTGTATGTAATAGCGACGGCTCCAAGTCGTCGCAAAACCAGAAAATGCACCCCGTCGGGACCGAAAAATGGGTTTTAGCGACGGCTACTAGCCGTCGCTTATAATTACTGTCCTTTACTAGCGACGGCTTCATTTAGCCGTCGCAAAAAAGATTTAGAGCGACGGCTTCTGCGCCGTCGCAAAACCAGAAAACCGCTCCCCGGCGGTGCAAAAATAGGAGTTTTGGCGACGGTGAGAAGCCGTCGCTAATGTCATTTACGGGTTGAAGTTTATTTGCGACGGCTAGGAGCGGTCGCTAAAAACTTTATGAGGGACGGTTATAGCCGTCTCTACTAACTTAATTGCGACGGCGTTAGTCGTCGCTAATATTGCTAAAAACGACGGCTTGTTGTTAGCCGTCGCAATTAAAATTGGCGACGGACTTATTTGCGACAGCATGGTGACGGCTGAACAGCCGTCGCGATTGGCCTCTGGCGATGGCTCTTGTATTTTTGGCGACGGCGGTCAGCCGTCGCTAATGAGCTTCTTTCCTGTAGTGATATCAACTAATTAGATAGGAGCTAAAATTGTTTATATAAATTTACTGTTGGTTTCACTGCGTGTTTATGTGTCAGAAGTTACGGTTAGAACCGCGCATGCTTGTAATTGAAAGAATACTTTTAGCCAGTGTCAAATTAGTTAGATTTCATGCATTGTTAACAATTGATCTTAGCTTCTCATGTTATATCATTTAAGACAACATCATGTTGGCTATGATTATATTCCCAAATGTATACGTATGAGTTGTGATGGCATTAATTAATTACCGAATACGTCGGCAACGTCTTTCAAATGTTCCGAGGGATTTCCGTCGAAGTGTCACAGTCGGCGTTAATGGGATGATTGCAACTAAACGTTGGCTTTTAATATTAATCCACTTCTTTTCTCCTTTGCAATTACGTCGGTGTCTCCTTTTCTTTCATTCTTTTTCTTTTTGTTCGGGGTCATGACGCAACTGTCGCTAACTTGGGTATTTTGGTTGGCAAAAGAGGTCTCGGGCTCAAATCCTCCCCACAGGAGGAAAGTCTCGTCCGGAGACGAGACGTCACACGAAAGGTAAGCGGAGTGAAGGGGCGGGAGTGGATCGGTTGGATTTAAATTGACTCAAGTCTAGAGGAGTTGGGACTCATGTCGGCTGGGAGATCAGAATAAAAAAATAATTTAAAAGCAACCATCAGATTAGGGTCGTAAGATCGGGATCAAGTTGGTCAACCTAAAAATTGACCGATCGATTGAGCTGGGCCGACTCGACAGCGACACGTGAACCATGGCCACACCCGAGGCGCTATGCCAGTGTCACTGATGGCGTGTTCCTGTCCTCCACTTATTTTTTAATTAATTTTATGATAAAAAATATATTAGTAAAAAATTATAAAAATTTTAAATTTGAACTAATAAATTATGATGTTTCTCTGAACTACCTCAACTTTTAAAAAATGACAATGTGGTGTTTGGTTAAATTTTTAAATCAAAATAAACTTTGAAAATATCAAAGAGCAAGAAATTCACATACAAGAAAAGATCACAGAAAGCCCAGTGCTTGGTCTTCGGCTTTAGACCCTTTTTTCTTGTCTTCTTGTATCGCTATTCACCTTGCTCTTGAGCTTCACCTCCATGAAGAATTGCTTACGATCACCACCGGAATTATAGACCATATATATTTGCTTCTTTTCCTAATTTATATCGTCTTTCACGGAGATCACTAATAAAACTTGGCGTGGCCGTCAGGGACATCGTCTCCGTTTTCTAACCGTTTTTGCATGAAGCCTCACGACCTCTGTAGGGATGATATGCCGCCTTTGTACGTAGCTATTTTGGGAAGAGAGCGGATCCCCTCAGGTGCCCACCTGAGGGGATCCTCTCAGCCCTCTCACAAAGAGGGTGACATGATCGGGACAAGACAGTGATCTGACAGACGTCAGATCACTGTCACCTCAGCCCCTTGTGAGAGGGACTGAGGGGATCCCCTCAGGTGGGCACCTGAGGGGATCCGCCCTCTTTTGGGAAGATCTCTCGGTTCTCTATTCTTTGCATCAGCTTCTACGACGACAGGGATGCCTATGAATCTGTGTCAAATACGTTAGAGGGATCACTGAATTTGTGATTCGTTTGGTTGACTGGCTGGCTGTAAAATAAGTTTTTTGGAACATAATTTTGGGGAGACACAAAAACCTCTTGTCATTTGGATGATAAGATAAGCCTGTAGAGGTGGTAATGGGCCGGCTCCACGGTCATCACTATGTGAGCGAGAGGTTTTGTCTCGCGAGTCTTCAACGGCCGACAAACAAGTCAAGATGAGTTAAATAGGTTTCACCTTTTACCACGTGACTTCATTAAAAACATTATTTTTATTTATCAAAACTTTTTTTAATAAGTTAAAAACTAATTTTCACTATTTTGGCAACCGTTCTCAGGTTTGCCTAATTTTAATAACATGTGTATTTTCAATTTTAATTATTTTTATTTTTATTTTTTGGATAGTAATTCTATAAAATTGTAATTTAAAATGTCATATTGTATGATATTCTAAGATGAATAGGATAGTTAGTAGCTATAAAAAATAATTTAGTCAACTTATTAATTTATATATAAAGTTGAAATAAGAAACATAGTATTTGACTATTAAAATAAGTTTAGTTATTAACCATACTAACTACTCTAAAAAATAAATGTTATATAAAATACAAAATTATAATATTTTTTAAATTTTTTGTATTTGATACAACTTTATAATCATGAGGTTTAATTTGTAAAATAACATAAAAATATTTTTTTAAAGGCAAACTATTCAAAATGATTTCAAGAAAGTTATTCCAAGCATACCAAATAAGATACTTAGATTTTATTTTCCATGAAAAACTAAATTCATGTAAACTACTTTCATCATTTTTTTTTCTTTACAAGTTACAACCAAATGGACCATAAGTAGTGCTGTTACTAAGAGGTTCTTCAATGAAACAAGGAAGACCTGACAAAAATGGAGCTCAATATCTCTTTTGTTTTTATAGTCTCATGTTTGACTAGATAAAACTTTTATAAATGTAATTTAGAGTAGTTGCCAAACAACTTTTCAGATATATCTTTGTTACACTTTTTAAAAGTTAAAATAAAAAATATTATAAGGCAACCAAACACCCCACACGTGTTTTACGTGGCAACTTCCTATTCCTATTTGATTAAATATCAAACTTCCTACCGTTTTAAAAATGTTATTTTCAAGGCTTTACACTAATGGGGTGTTTAATTACATGATAATGAAAGTTTTTGTTTTAATTTTTAAAAATTGTAAGAAAACTTGTTAAAAGAGGTGTTTGGAAACCATGACAATTTTATGTTTTGAAAGTGATTTTCTTCTTAAACAAAAAAAGAGTCTCACCTCTTTCTTTTTTCTTGTGGTCCCCCACTTTGTTTGGTCATGTGTGGTAGTATTCTTTTTTGTAATCACATCCCTCCAAACATGATAATTTTATGTCATGAGTTAGTTCACTTTTTATTTTAATACAATTTTTTATCACGAAAGTGTACAAAAAATTATCATGCAACCAAACACCTCATAAGACATTCCGAAAAAAACAACTTCACACATCCAAATATTTGTGACGAATGTAATCAGACATCTTTTTCAAGTTCAATTAAAGAAAATCGGATGTGATCGAGTTTAGCGAAAAAATGTTTCGGTTCAAAATGTTCGCCTTCAAATGAGCGGCCCTATAAAAGCCAAGACACTCATTTTCTCGCGCACTTGCATAGTTCTTACATCAGTAAAACATCTCTTGTGAATGAAAAGGTGGAACGACGATAGTAGAGAATAGAGTGGATGGCAGACATCACTTGGATGATACGGTTCAGTGGCCCGGTATTCCATGTTGTACGCAGCCATATAAAAATGTCCCTAGTTTTTGCCCTTTGAGTCCGCATCATTTTAAAATATATATATTTTCTCTTTCCTCACGGCACCACAATGCTCTTCATGACCTTGCCCGGTTGGAAACAACGCTCTATGCCCAATGCTCTTCACCTCCAGCCATATCCTACTCTTCTCATCAATCTTGTGAACCTTAAATCTACTCGTCACTAGGCCTCCATGGGAATCAATGCCCTCTGGGTCAAGTGACTAATTATAAACATCAACTTTATACGACCATTTTAGAAACAATCTTATGTTGCTCATTGTTCATTTGGTTGTAAGTAAAAGAACAATCGATGAAAATGATTTTTATGTATTTAGTTGAAGGTAAAATGTTTTCAAGTTGTTTAGAATTTAATTTCTTAATCCGAAGTTATTTTAAATCTTACGGTCGCTTGATTTTATAGTCTATAAATGTTTTGAATTTGCTACAAATAAGTTTATAGTATACATTATCAGTTGTATATATATTTAAGAATAGTTGGTATATCAATAGATATTATAATTACTTTTTTGAGCAACGTTAATTCATGTTCTTCTTTGATATTGTAAATAAATTTAATTAATAAACAGAGTTATGCATTCAGAGTTTTGAATCACTAGATTTTTAAAGTTTTATCATTCGGTTCACTTGAGCCTTGTCACCATCGTCCACCGGTTGCAAAGATGCATCTTTGCTATGGAACAACGAAGGTGTTTCCCTCCTAGAAAATGGCATCTAGAGGAATATGAAGAATGCCAAAATCAAGATGTTAGAGTGGTTAATGAAGCACAATTTCGGTCGACTCACAATTTCAATGTAACCTAACAATATGGCGGATGGACTTTTCATGAAAACTATATCATACGGTTCATTTTGTGTGGATCCAAATGGGTTCTTACTTTTGCAACTTTTCCCAATTCATAAGCAACAATTCTTAGTTTGCACTGTTTGATCCTACCTACAAATTGACTGTCGAAACCTGATATGTTCCCATCTTATAAAAAGTAAAATAAATAAGACGTGTGGAAAGGTATGGGGTATTATAAGGTGTGAGTTTGGGTACGTAAGTGCCTTATATGTCATTATGTATTTATGGGGGTATAGTATAGTATATTTTTAATTAAAATTGAGATGTAAGCTTACAGGTGTGTTCTTATGATTAAAGTTAGACCTTACTTCAATGATCCTAATTCAATATTAATTACATTGAGTGGCAACTTGGCAACTTTTGGTTAAGTTACTTGACAATGCATTGTGTGAAATGATATTTACAACAAAACAAAGAAAACAATGTGTTTGTTTTCATCTTCTTATTCTTTCTTTGTTCTTTCTTCCCATCTTGATGAAGGCTAGGTGTTATCGTGTTCTTATATTCTAAGACCCGACTGGTGCTATTTGTCACGACCCGGAATTTAAATAACATAACCTCAAAATATGCAGCGGAAATACATAACGTCGTGACAATGGGATGCAACCCAACACTTAGATTCCATAACCCAAACTTAAATATTTTCATAAGATCAATCAAAACAAGATAATAGAACCATACTACTAAGTCTCACAACACTCTTGCTCAAAAACAATCAAGATCATCTACCTAAGTAGAGAGTACCAAGAATCTCCAAGTGCAAATGACTCTGACTCCTCTGGTTCCACCTGAATTTCATCTTCAAGCTCCTAAATCTTCAAAAAAACCTGCTGAAAAATTTATCCCACAACGGGGTGAGTCCGGGGACTCCGTAGGATTTACACCCATTTCTCGCCAATCGGATACTAACATATAAACATGCAATGATAGATAACATATCTAAATTGAGATATAATACAAATGATAATAACATGTCTTCTATATTTATCCATAACCCACAACCAAACCATGATTATCTTTAAAGGAAAAGATTATGCCAATGCTACTCAATTCTAGACCAATGCACACAAGACCATACAAGTTAGACAAATATCATCTAAATGACCTCAAGACTTAACTTAACATGACCAAATTAAAACAAGACAAATCTGATTTTTCTAACATGACATGGTTTAATCTCCATACATGACACACAAGTAACATATTTCATATCTTTTCCAAAACACAAAGCCAAAGAGCAAGGAATTGGTCATCTTGCTTCACATGTACAAATACTTTTACCAGCTCTAATATATATAGCAGTAACATATAATAAGCTTGCCCAAAGTGCACCTTGGCAGTGGTGACACTAAGGGAAAACCGCGGTAATCCGGGATCTGTGGGAGGGCCGGATTCATCTAAGTTACCTGCTGCCCACGGGACAATTTACTAACATAGGCTGGTGAAGCCTTCATAGCACGTCATATAAAGAGTTCATAACATAATTTCAAATCATGACATACTTGACCATACCATGCATACATGACATAACCATCCAATTTCATAGCCCTTCATGCAAGACATAACATCCACAACGAACTTGACAAGACATATGATAACCCGACATAATTGAACTTGTTCTCAATGACAACTAGTACTAATCATGACCAAATTGACATGACTAACTATGCATAGCATAGCCCATGATCTGAAATCAAATTAAACATATTTTTCCATAACTAGACAAGACTTGTACTAATCGACTTGGTTGACATATTCTAAATCAAACATATATGAAACTTGACCATATGAACATAATCATATCATGCAAGACAGAATACATAATATGAGACCAGACTAATCAAAATTTACATGATCCTCACACATGCAATGACAAATCAAACTAGACATACTTAATTACATATACAAGAGAATTAATCAAAATCAAGTTTGGCATAAACAAAACAAGCTAAGTTATGATGTCAACACCCATAATCTGACCTAAAAAGGTTCCAAAAAAGTGAAATTTGATGACTTATGATTTCTCCAAACCTCCACTTAGCCATATTTCAATTCTAGGTCCATTCTAGCACATAATCATATACATAAATAACATATAGTCAAATCTCATGAAAAATATTTCTACCCATCCAGAATCATGCCAAACATGTTTCATAATATTCAAAATATCATTTTCAAGATTCTGGTTTCAAGGATTTTGATAAAAATCACTGATCTTGAGTCAAAAGTCTAAACTAGTTAAATCAAGGTCCATAAGTTAAATCATGCATATTTTCTAATCAAAATGGAGTCAAATACATAGACAAGCTTGAAAAACCTACCTGGAAGCTCCTGTGAATTTTTTGGATTTTTTTGGATTCTTCCACTATTTTTCTGAGCTATTCTCTGATTTCCGAAAATATAAATCACTAAAATCTGGAAAATGCTGAACCGGCAGCTCGACCTGGCTGAACCGGCTTCTGAACCGGGCGGGCGAAGGAGCTAGGCCGGTGGCTCACAGCATCGGCTGGGTGGCCGCTGGCGCGTCCGCACACACCACGGCACTCGTGTGCGGTGCTTGCGGAAGGTGGTCGCGGAGAAGAGGTGGCCAGCGGCAAGGGGCGGCAGCCGATGGAGCTCACGGCGGCACTTGACGTCGACGGGGTAGACGACGCAGGCGGAGCTGGCGGCGGATGGCGGGGCTGATGCGGCAGCAGCCGCGGCGGCTGGCAGGGCGACGTGGTGACGCCGCGGGCGCTCGGGTGAGGCTGCAAGCGGCGTGGGGCATGGCGGTGGGGCTGAGCATGGCGTGGCCGGGCGGTGCTGCAGATGGGGCGGCGCGGACGGGAGGTTGGCGACGGTGCAGGCCGGCAAGGCGACGGCGGCGCGCGGGTGCGCGCTGCGGCTGGCCGCGAAGGCATAGGCGGCCGGGCTACGGGGCGGGCAGGGCAACGCGCTTGGGGGGGTTGCAATGACGACGGCGGGGGATGGGGCTCCCAGCGGCCAGAGCAAGCTGGAAGGCGACCAGGGGGGGCGGTCGGTGGCCGCAACCGCCACTGCGGCTGGGTGCGGAACGGTGCATGGCGGTGGCTGCCGTGCTGGGCAGCGCGCAGGCGCAGGCAGGGTGGTGGGCTGGCGGCGGGTTGCGCATGCGTTGGCGCGGGAAGACGATGGCGATGCGGTCCGGCGGCTGGAAGGAAGGAGAGGGAGAGAGAGAGAGAGATCCAGCGGGGGGGAGGGGGTTGCGTAACCGGCGAGAAGAGAGGGCAGGGCGGGGCGAGCGTAACCGACGAGAGAGAGAGAGAGAGGGGGCGGGG
Source organism: Cryptocoryne crispatula var. balansae (assembly GCA_036172225.1). Taxonomy (NCBI): domain Eukaryota; kingdom Viridiplantae; phylum Streptophyta; class Magnoliopsida; order Alismatales; family Araceae; genus Cryptocoryne; species Cryptocoryne crispatula. Next base: position 30,415,775 of record CM069930.1, on the reverse strand, counting down.
TGGGGCTAGTAACCGACGAGAGAGAGAGAGGGCAGGGCGGGGCGGTTACATTTTTTTTTTTTTAAAAAGCCAGATATTACACTATTGGTTGGATCCGGTCATGGCTAGCTTCGGAAGACTTAAAGATTTGTACTCCTTTCGTTCATTCATGTTGCGTAGTGTGACCAATCTTCTTGTTGAAAATAGCTTGATAGGAGTTAAGCCAAATTGAGAGAAATGTAGGGACATTTGCCCACTTAATCCTGATGATTTCACCTTGTTGATCTCTTGGTTCACAGGATTCTTGTCATTATCAGATTGAGTTGTCCTTGGGCTTATCGATGGATGCGCTTCTCAAATTGAGGGTGAATTGGTAAGGTATAGGTTATGCATGTTGATACTGTTGAAACTCAAGCAGAATAGATGTACAACTCTGATGAACAGAGTCAAGCCCCAGATGTCGACCTTTGAACGAAGATAGAAGAAGGAATAATAACACCATAGGAAGAGATTTACATGGTTCGGTAAGGCAATGTGCCTTCCTATGTCCATGGGTGACAACAATTGAAAGCTTCACTAAACTAGAGAAAAATACAATAGACTAACACTCTCCACAAGATCTCGAATAAAACAAGGACCTTTTTGTTAACACCCTATGTATGGATCTTGCTGGAGATTTCTCTCTTGAATGGGTGTGTTGTACGAGGAAGAGGCCTCCTCTATTTATAGAGGCTTTGGACGACATCCTACTCCACATCATCCATGAGATATGCATCAAAGTTACCACGTATAGCATGTCTCCTCTCGAGCCATTATCTTGCATGTATATCCATATTTTGTGTGTTGATATTGATAGAAATGTATGCCCTACAAGCCAATCATATATGATATGATTCGACATTTTTAGAAATATCTCATTCATTTAATTATGTAAATCTTCATTATAAGCTCTTATTAGATACGAATATCATAATGAAGTTCTTGATCAAATACAATGATGATTAAATCATGATGAGTTCATGATAATGAGATTGATCATCTAGAGATAATTTATCTAAATGTTCGTAGTCATAGGATACTCGAGACGGGACATCAAGGATCCGGATAGACTAGTGTATGCGATATCTTCTCATGTGATGAGGATGACCGATCTCATTGGTCATTAGTGTGGAGACACTGAGATACACATACAGGTGCTCATTAGTTGAATGAGTTCACTGAATTGACCGAATTAGAAACCTTAAATTGTATCTTACCGAACTGTCAATTAGGGTTTTTCTATCATCACGGTTGCATAGTTGGACCTTTGACCTGAGTCACCAAAGATACCTTGTTGGGTGGAACTTGTGCTTTGACCATTGACTTATGGATCACCATTTAGATGGTCCAGTATAGCGATGAATCGGGTACAAGGAAAACTCGATAGAGGTAATTGAGTAGATAACAAGGGATCGTCTACTCTCGGTAAGTGAGAGTGAATGTCCTATGAGATAGTACTCTAAATCCCTGGCTAGGGTAGATACGATAATTGGAAAAAGAGTTTTCTAATTGATCCAATTCCGAGTATAGGATCTTATAGAGTCGGTACACTAAGGAGTTGAGAATCGATGCCGTACTCCTTTCTGACCAGGACATTGGATGGATGAGGATTTATATCCATGCGGTAACTGATGATGGAAAGGCTCTATGGAGATGAGATTCTCCCCATAGCCATTTGGGATCATGGGATGTGGCTTGTACCCTTCATGATCGGTAGGCCAATTAATCTGTTATTAGATAAAGGCTTTAATTAAATTAAATAGAATTGTTCTATTTTATTTAGGCCTCAACGAAATAGGCTATTGGGCCTAATGGGTCACACACAAAAGGACTTATCCACAAGTACAGGGGCAAGGGCGTAATTTATGGAGTTTTGGATTTTTTTGAAAAATTCCATAATTGTCTATAAATACTAATGGTTTTAGCCAAACCACATCAAGACAAGGGTGAAAACCACATCCCTAGCCTCCTCCCTACCTCCTCCTCTCTCTAGAAGATGTCCATGGTCGATGGAGCTCTGTTCGGGAAGAGTTCTAGAGGCCGGCGTGAAGGGAGAACCTATTGTGGATGAAGTTCATGTGGATACTGCTGGAGACCAAACACCTGAACTGTTTAAATATATTGAGAATCTCATATCCTTTCTCCCCATGGGATTATATGAATCCTTATCAGGTATATTCGAACCCAATTTGATCGATTTTTGATTTTCATCATTCGGTTCTGATTAAGACATATTCTAAAGGACCCATAGGATTCGTCATTTTTGCTGCACCAAATTTTTATGGACGATTCCTTACAGTGGTATTAGATCCAGGTTCAAGTCTCGGTTGAAATCGATGTCGAATCGACATTATTTCATGTAGTTTGTGTTCCCGAATCTGTGCAAACGTCTGTTTTAACGAGGCCACCATAATCTGTGTGTGACTCAGATAAAAGATTGATTGGCTTCGGTAGAATCTCGTGATATAGGGCTTTCCAATGCCACAAACCGTTAGAAATTTCTACTTCATTATTTCAAAGATGATGTCCCTCGGTATGGATACATGTACTTTATGAAGTACAAATCTAAGACATTTGAGAAATTATCTGAGATTAAGAATGAAGTAGAGATATTAATGGAAAGAGTATTAGAACTCTTTGATGAGATCAAGGAGGGGAATACTTAAGTACATAATTCACATATAATTGAAGAATAATAGAATCTAATTGACACCTCTTTGCACATTTTAGCTTAATTGAGTAGCTAAAATGAGATGTCATATTATGTAGGACATAATATGAACAATGACATGCTTTGCAAAATTCCTCTTTGTCTATTTTTGGTTAAGTACTCATTATAACCACTTGATCTTAAATAGGTACCTTCTAAGTCTATTCTGATTATTCCATATAGGATATGGAAAAGGGGTTAAAATTTGACCTTAAACAAGTTAAGGTTTCAGAATGCCCGACCTGGTGAAGAAGCTTAACTATAAAAAGTTGGAATATAAGACTATGAAGTGTTGGCTTTTGGGATATCCTAAAGAAAACTTCTGGATATTAATATACCACTCTTATGTATAAGTGTATGTACATAATTGACACCTCTTTACACATTTTAGCTTAATTAATGGAAAGAGTATTAGAACTCTTTGATGAGATGAAGGAGGGGAATACTTAAGTACATAATTCACATATAATTGAAGAATAATAGAATTTAATTGACACCTCTTTACACATTTTAGCTTAATTGAATAGCTAAAATGAGATGTCATATTATGTCGGACATAATATGAACAATGACAAGCTTTGCAAAATTCCTCTTTGACAAGCCCTATATCATGCAATTTTATCTTATCTCATAGACAAGATGCATTGTTTGCCTTAAACTAAATGTTAGTTTTTATGAGACATAAATTACAGAGACAACATGGATAGATGGATATGAGATCCATCATGGCTCATAGTGATGAGCTAACTAAGGGCAAGTTAGAACAACAATACATCTTAATTACTTCTTATTGGTGAGACCAATAGAAAGAAATAAAATTATTAGATAGAAATAGGAGATAGTTAATAGTAAAAGAAAGTGGTCAAGATAATAAAGTCAGAATAAGACAAAATTCTTACACAATCATGATGATGGTAAGTGGAAGAGGAAGTACAAAGTGTATTCTATATAATGCAAAGGTGGAGCTTTAGAAGCTTCATGCATCCAAGTCATTGACACTTACTTGTTTTAAATATACACTTAATAGTATTAAATACTATATGTGTATATCATAATATTAGATACTATGGATGCATCTAATGGTATGAGATACCAGATATGGATCTTATATTTACAAGAAGTTGTAGATGATGACAAGTAAATGAAGGCTTAATAAAGAAGATGTTGACTTACATATGAAATGGTGCAAAAGTTGCCCCATTATTAGTGGGAGGTAATTATTTAATAGCCTTATGAAGATGTCTTAATAATTAAGATTGCTATTATATCCTTCTACAAGAACATTATATGATTTCCTGCTTGAAAAAATGCTGATTCATTCTACGCTATGGAATTGATAGATGTTTTAATAGATTGAATGGCAAAGTGTTTGCCAGTGGTAACTTAATGAATTGTTTAATCATATTTGATATGTTAGCTCTCATGTTATGTGTGAATACTCCTTTTAAGAGGAAATGGGTTGATTTAGATCAATCTACACTTTAGCTTTATGTAGACATGGATAATGAGTTAATGAGTTGTTAGAACTCGTACATCTAGATGTATGCTAGCCCATATCTAGTAAAGCTAAAGAAGAATATTGCTACTTCATTATTTCAAAGATGATGTCTCTAGGTATGGATACATGTACTTTATGAAGTACAAATCTAAGACCTTTGAGAAATTATTTGAGATTAAGATTGAAGTAGAGATACTAATGGAAAGAGTATTAGAACTCTTTGATGAGATCAAGGAGGGAAATACTTAAATACATAATTCACATTTAAATGAAAGATAATAGAATCTAATGGACACCTCTTTATACATTTTAGCTTAATTGAGTAGCTAAAATGAGAAGCCATATTATGTAAGACATAATATGAACAGTGACAAGCTTTGCAAAATTTCTCTTTGTCTAATTTTGGCTAAGTACTCATTATAACCAGTTGATCTTAAGAGGTACCTTCTAAGTCTGTTCTGATTATTCCATATAGGATATGAAACGAGGTTAAAACTTGACCTTAAGCAAGTTAAGGTTTCAGAATGTCAGACCTGGTGAAGAAGTATAACTCTAACAAGTTGGAATATAAGACTATGAAGTGTTGGCTTGTGAGATATCCTAAGGAAACTTCTGGATATTAATATACCACCCTTATGAACAAGGTTATGTGTTGCTCAGCTCATATATTTCTAAAGAAAAGGTTCTTCCTTAAGAAAGATAGTGGGAGCAAGGTATATATGGAAGATGTTCTAGTCCCACAATCCAATGACACTTCTATTAAGGTGCTAGTTAATAATTACACATGGATAGTTCATAGGTCTTTACTTGTGTCCATTAAAGGTAAGAGATACATGAGACATTTCTAATGAATGATATGAGGCATAAAAAAATAAGGATATTGATCCTAGGATCTATAAAGAACCAATATGAGATATTGATTCATTAATGGGAAGAGACAATAAAATCTGATTTAAACTTTATATATTCTAATCAAGTTTAAAACTTGATAGATCCACCTATGGGTATAGTATCCATAAAGAATAAATGGATCACTAAAGAATAGATTGGAGTGGATTAGAAGGTAGTTACCTTCAAAGGTGAGAATAGTTGAAAAGGATATCATCGAAGTCAAATGGTTGACTATGATGAGATCTTTTACCTATTCCATGGATTATTCCATTCGGATTTTGATTGTTACACACTATGGTTATAAGATAAGCTAATTAGATGTTAAGATAGTGTTACTTTAAGATATTTTGAGGAGCAAGTGCATATGATACATGTAAGGAATCAATACATGATAGTGGAAAAATTTTTGATTCCATAAAACCATGATCTTTGCCTTGATCGAGGCCGAACGAGTAAAACCGGGAACCGAATATGAAGTAGAACGAGAGTACCTCATGGGATTTCTCAAATCCCTCACCATGGATGAAGAGAGGACATTTCTCCTTGCTGAAAACCGTTCAAGTGTCCGGTCTCTAGCGGTATCCACACGATCTGCTTCAATAGTCGAGTTCTCTCTTCCTTCGGGCCTCCAGAAACCTCCCAGATCCAAGCTTGACCATGGGAGATCGCCTTCTAGAGGAGAGAGGAGGGAGAGAGGAGGCTTGGGACATGCTCCAGCCCTATGGCTTGTTAGGGTATGGCTTCATAAGCCATTTATATATAGAAGATGGAATTTTTCACAAAAACCCAAAACTTCTATAAAATTGTGTCCATACCCTCATCTTATTGACCAGATCTATTGTGTGTGACCCACTAGGCCCAATAGTCAATTTGGTTGAAGCCTTAATTAATTTAAAAGAACAATTCCTTTAAATTAAATCAAAACTGTTATCCGATAACAGTTTTTACGGCTTTCTGATCATAAAGGGTACAAGCCACATCGTATGATCCCAAATGACTTTGGGGAGTTAAATAACATCCATTGAGCCTTTCCATCATCAATTACCACATGGATTTAAATCCTCGTTCATACAATGTCCCGGTCAGTCAGGGGTTCGGCACTGACTGTCAACCCCTAAGTATTCCAACTCTATGAAATCTTGTACTCAGGAATGGATCAACTGGAAAACTCGTTTTCCAATTATCCTATCTACCTTGGCCAAGGATTTAGAGTACTATCCATAGGACATTCTCTCTCTCCTACCGAGAGTGAACGATCCCCTATTGTCTGCTCAATTGCCTCCACCAGGTTTCCCATATACCCAATCCATTAACTATATAGGACCACAATACTAAGTGATCCATCAGTCAATAGTCAAAGTACATAGTACGCCTGGCAAGACATCTTTGGCGACTCAGGTCAAAGATCCAACCGTCCCACTGTCTTTCTAAAGGAGGGACTCTTCCTCTAGAAATATGGAGAGATGAGCAACTCATACCCTTCTCCCTAAGGGAGGCATTAATATCCTTAAGTTTCCTTAGGATATCTCACAAGCCAACACTATGTAGTCTTATATTCCAACTTGTTAGGGTTATACTTCTTTACCAAGCCAGACATTCTGAAACCTTAACTTGCTTAAGGTCAAGCTTTAATCCCTTTCCATATCTAATATGGAATAATTGGAATAGACTTGAAAGGTACCGATTTAAGATCAAATATCTATATTGAGTGCTAACCCTAAACAGACAAAGAAGAATTTTGCAAAGGTTGTCAATGTCCATATTATGTCCTACACAATATGGCTTCTCATTTTAGCTACTCAATTAAGCTAAAATGTATAAGAGGTGTCCATCAAAATTAGATTATACTATTCTTACTTTATGTGTGAATTATTACTTAAGTATTCCCTCTTTGATCTCATCAAAGAGTTCTAATACTCTTTTCATTGATATTTCCTCTTCATTATTAATCTCAAATAATTTCTCAAAGGTTTTGGATTTGTACTTCATAAAGTACATATGTCCATACCTAGAGAAGTCATCTTTGAAAATTAATGAAGTTGAAATATTATCCTCTAACATTAATAGATATGGGCTAACATGCATCTAGATGCATGAGTTCTATAAACTCTTTAGCCCTCTCTCCATGTCTAACAAATGAAGAGTTGGTCATTTTGCTTAATAAGATAAGACTTACATATAGTTAATGATTCCAAATCATTTACCTATATGTATCTATCCGAATAGTACTCCTTAAGTCTTTTCTTATAAATATGACAGTACTACTAAACAATAGATTGATCAATATCAATCTACTTCACCTAATGAGGATTATTCACACATATTATAAGAGCATACATATCTGATATAAATAAACTCTTTATTATGCTCCTATTGGTAAACACTTTACCAGTTATCATCTTCATACCATAGAATAAATCTCTATTTATTCAACTAGGAAATGAAAACCATAATCTTTTAGAAGGATAATTAAGAAAACTCTAGAAGCCTATAGAAAATTTGTATCTCCCACTAGTAATGATGCAACATTTTGTACCATTTCATATGTAGGATAACAATCTTCTTTAAGTCTTCATTTACTTGCTATTATCTACAACTCTTTGTAGATATATGATGCATCTCTGGTATCTCATACTATTATATACACCCCTAGTATCTTATACTAGAATACACATACATAGTATCTTATACTATCAAATGTGTATATAAGACAAGTAAATATAATGACATAGTTACATGGAGCTTCTCAAGTTCCACCTTTGCATTATGTGCAATACACTTTGCACTTCTTCTTCTACTTACCATCATCATGATAGTAGAGGAATGCTATGTCAAATTTGGGTTATAATATCTTGACTCACTTCTTTGACTTTTAACTATCATCATCTATCTCTATCTAATGATCTTACTTCTTTCTATTGGTCTTACCAATAAGAAGTATTCAAGATGTATTATTCTTCTTTGCCTTTAATTAGCTCATCACCATGAGCCATGATGGATATCAAATCCATCTATCCATGTTGCCATTACTAATTTTATCTGATAGAGGCTAACATCTGATATAAGGTAATTAATACTTCTTTTCAATGAAATAAGATCTTATCTTCTCTCACTTCATTAGATAGTGTAGGAGATACTTACTTCTCAAGTAGGATAGTCAATAGGTCAACTATGAGAACTATTATCTTAGTTCTAAACCGATATAAGAAGTGTGAGCCATTAAAATACTTAGCATCTAGCATGCTAGATTAATGGTGGTTTATAATATTCTACAACAGAGATATAATTATATTAACATTACAGACATTCATTAAAATTAAGATATGGTCTTTCATCCTAATTTATACTCACACTAATTTTCGACGAATTTGCATAACCCTCATTATGCAAAGACGGGATATCACGATAACATCCTAGTGGGGACCAAGACCCTACTAACTTTATGGTGATAACCTTGTGGGAAACACAACAAGTCATCCCATACTTAATAGGTAGGTAACTTTTACCAATTGCAACTCATGCAATTCTTAGTCATTCAGCCTCTAGAGTTATAACCTTGTGGGAAACACAACAAGCTATATACTCTAGTTAGGTCAAATCCGCTTGTTACGTTATGAGAATGGATTCTTAACATAGCCCTTGTGGGAAACACAACAAGGCCATGCAATGGTCCACCCCAAAGTTCGGCAAATGCCTTAGCCATGATCACCAATCCCTTGCTGAATAGGCCTTGTGGGAAACACAACAAACCCATCCAATCTAAGATTGGCTCATCAAGATCATAACAACGGAAGGCTACGTGAGTCATTCTTAATGTCTCACGTTTATCGACCTAATTAGAACGAGGAGGGATTTTATTTTAGTCTCATCAACATAGATGCTACATATAAATATTAATATACCTTTGGAATATCATATATTTAAGGTATAAATTGTAGCACACACCACATATCAAATATGCATTAAAACATAGGTGATCATGGACTTATCCCTAAGCATACACCTAAGGCACCCCTATAGGTGCAATTTCTTGCTTCATAAGCTTGAGTTGGCATGCTCCCACTTCAGAAGGGTGCTTCTCCAAGTGGTCCTGCTCTCCATTCTACCACGAGCCGGCTTCTAACCATTACAAGCAGCTAAAGGGTACATATAGGGGTGTTCATGTAAAACTGGTAAACCGGTAAACCGAACCGAACCGAACCGAACCGTTCGGTTCGGTTCGGTTTGATAGCCTATGCATTCGGTTTTTTGAACCGAACCGAACCGATAATTTCTTATCGGTTCGGTTCGGTTCGGCACCTCCCCAAACCGAACCGAACCGGTAAACCGTTTGACCCGGTTTGATAAAGTTTGACCCACTTTATTTATATATTATATTACATTTTAATACATATTATATCAATTTTAAATATATATTAGTATAAATTTAAGTTAATTAGTATAAAGATAAAATTATATATTATAAATAAAGTATTAATCTTTATATTAATCTTAAATAATTATTATAATACATATTTTATTTTATTTCTATTTTTATTTATTTAAATATACATTAAACCGATGAACCGAACCGAACCGAACCGAACCGAACCGAACCGAACCACAATCGGTTCAGGGCTCACAGAATCGGTTCGGTTTGGTTCGGTTTGCCTTATCGGTTCGGTTTCGGTTTGGAAAAAAATGGGCCAAACCGAACCGAACCGAACCGTTTACACCCCTAGGTACATAGACCCACAAATGTACAACTCATAATAAGAAACCTTGGTTTCATCCAAGGGGAGTACACAAATGGGGGGAGGTAGAATGTACAATCAGATTGTATAGAGAGAGAGGAGGCACACGCAGGCCCCATTTAATAGCATAACCAACTTAATTAACCAAGCAATCAAAAGCAAAGCATATTTAAGTCCATGATCACCTCCATACACACACCAACATTCATCACATGAACATAGAGCGCATACATGATAATTATATGAGATATATCATATATACCATCATAAAATTATATACTGTAATTTTGAAATTCCAAATTTCATGCTTGTCGAATTTTCATAAAATAAATAACATGAAATGCACATATAAACAATTTACATGCATAAGACAAGCAATATAAAATATTCAGATGATTCATGCTTTTACAAAAATTACTCAGAGCATTAAATTAATGTCCAAATCATAATTCTTCAAAATCACATTTTTCAGAATTTATTTGAACACTAATTTAATCAATAAAGATTTTAAAACAATTTTAAAATTATTTATAAAGTGATTCTATGGCAACCAAAGTCCAAAACTATTTAACAAGTTCATAAAAATTTTACAAACCTATTAAATAATTTCTCAGAACTTACATAATCATTAATTTCATTAATTTTGATCTTAAAACAATTTTAAAATCAAAATAGTAGAATTCAATGACAAAATAGTAAAACTCTATTTAATAAGTCATTAAACACTGTCATGTATTGATTCCTTACAGCCATAGGACATTCTCTCTCTCCTACCGAGAGTGAACGATCCCCTATTGTCCTGCTCAATTGCCTCCACCAGGTTTCCCATATACCCAATCCATTAACTATATAGGACCACAATACTAAGTGATCCATCAGTCAATAGTCAAAGTACATAGTACGCCTGGCAAGACATCTTTGGCGACTCAGGTCAAAGATCCAACCGTGCTATTGAGATGTAAGAATAACCTGATAGACAGTTCGGTAAGATACCGATCAGGTTTTCCTAAATTGGTCAGTTCAGTGAACTCATTCCACCAATGAGCACCTGTGTGTGTATCTCAGTGTCCCCACATTGATGACCAATGAGATTGGTCATTCTCATCATATGAGAAGACATCACACACACTAGTCTATCCGGATTCTTGATGTTCTGTCTCAAGGATCCTATGACTAGGAACATTTAGATCACATACCTCTAGATGATCAATCTCATTATCATGATCTCATCATGATTCAATCATCATTGTATGTGATTAAGGACTTCATTACGATATACGCTTCTAATAAAAGCTAGTAACGAAGTTTTGCCTATTTAATTGAATGAGATATTCCTTGAAATGTCGAATCATATCATATATGATTGGCTTGTAGGGCATATATTTCTATCAATACAACTATAGGGAATCAAGTCCAAATAACATCCAAGAAGAGTGTGATTTAAGTTCATTTATGGACTGAAGTAAAACTTCCCATAGATTGTATATAAGGTTTAATGAGATTAAATCTTATAAATTCGTTAAAAATGAAGAGGAGTCTTGTGTATTCAAGAAGATAAATGGGAGTGCTATTACTTTCTTGAAATTTTATGTTAATGACATTCTTCTCGTTAAGAATGAAGTAGGTGTGTTATCATAAGTGAGCTTAGCTATCATCCTCCAAACATATTTTGAGTTTTGAGATCTATTGAGATAGATCTAAAAGTAATACTCAGTTAATGTACGTAGTCACCATAGTCAAAGGGTTTGACATGATAAACTCCAAGATAGGTTTATTACCTATGTGGTGTGGAGTTGATTTCTCTAAAATGATTTCTTTGAAAACTTCTTGAGAGATAACGAGATCACATTAAAAGAGCCCTTATGCCTTTGTCATAGGGTCTATCATTAATTGATGCTACGTACATGATGTGATAAATGCTCTAAGTATTATGAGCATTCATCAAGAAGATCCAGGTGAGAGTCACTGGATAGTTTAGAGATATATCATTTGGTACTTGAGAAGTACTGAGAATGTATCTCTATACACTAGAGGATAAGACTTGAAGTCTTGTAGTTTTACAAACACAAGCTTCTAATCAAATAAGTTTGATATTAAGTCAGAATAATGGTGGTGCAGTGAGCTGAAAGAGTTCTATACGATAGAACACTGTAAATTCTACAACATATGTAAACAAGTTTACATAGTGGTTGCACACTACATGAAAAGTAGTCTAGATGAAGATTCTCATCTAAGATATGGGATTGTTCCAATTTTCTTTGAAAGTGTACATTGCTTTGAGAAAACAATGGGGTAGAGCCGATGTCTCATTAGAAGTTTAGAACTTCTGTGGTGATACCATACAATCAGAGAGATTGCAGCTTATAGAGATATAATTAAAGATAGAGTATCTACCGCTAATGACATTGCAGATCCACTAACTGAAGCAGTTACTCAAAGAGTGTTTGAGCTTCGCCTCGAGCTGATACAGATCAGTCAGATGGGTGATTAGCTTTAGTGCAAGTGGGAGATTGATAGAAATATATGCCCTACAGGGCAATCATATATGATATGATTTGACATTTTTAGAAATATCTCATTCAATTAATTAGGCAAATCTTCATTATAAGCTCTTATTAGATGCAAATATCATAATGAAGTCCTTGATAAAATACAATGATGATTAAATCATGAAAAGATCATGATAATGAGATTGATCATCTAGAGGTAATTGATCTAAATGTTCCTAGTCATAGGATACTCGAGACGGGACATCAAGGATCCAGATAGACTAGTGTATGCGATATCTTCTCATGTGATGAGGATGACCGATCTCATTGGTCATTAATTTGGAGACACTGAGATACACATACAGGTGCTCATTATTTGAATGAGTTCACTGAACTGACCGAATTAGAAACCTTAAATTGTATCTTATCGAATTGTCAATTAGGGTTTTTCTATCATCACGGTTGCATAGTTGGACCTTTGACCTGAGTCACCAAAGATACCTTGTTGGGTGGAACTTGTGCTTTGACCATTGACTTATGGATCACCGTTTAGATGGTCCAGTATAGCGATGGATCGGGTACAAGAAAAACTCGATAGAGGCAATTGAGCAGATAACAAGGGATCGTCTACTCTCGGTAAGTGAGAGTGAATGTCCTATGGGATAGTACTCTAAATCCCTGGCCAGGGTAGATAGGATAATTGGAAAAAGAGTTTTCCAATTGATCCAATTCCGAGTATAGGATCTTATATAGTCGGTACACTAAGGAGTTTAGAATCGATGCCGTACTCCTTTCCGATCGAGACATTGGATAGATGAGGGTTTATATCCATGCGGTAACTGATGATGGAAAGCCTCTATGGAGATGAGATTATCCCCATAGCCATTTGGGATCATGCGATGTGGCTTGTACCCTTCATGATCGGTAGGCCAATTAATCTGTTAATAGATAACAGATTTAATTAAATTAAATAGAATTGTACTATTTTATTTAGGCCTCAACGATATAGGCTATTGGGCCTAGTGGGTCACACACAAAAGGACTTATTCACAAGTATAGGGGCAAGGGCGTAATTTATGGAGTTTTGGATTTTTTTGAAAAATTCTATAATTGTCTATAAATACTAATGGTTTCAACCAAACCCCATCAAGACAAGGGTAAAAACCACATCCCTAGCTTCCTCCCTACCTCTTTCTCTCTCTAGAAGGTGTCCATGGTCGATGGAGCTCCATTCGTGTGGATATTGCTGGAGACAGGACACTTTAACAGTTTGAAGAGCTTGAGAAGCTCATCTCCTTTCTCTCCATGGGATTATTTGAATCCCTATCTGGTATATTCGAACCAGATTTGATCGGTTTTTGGTTTTCGATGTTCGGTTCCGATTGAGACAAATTCTTATGGGATTATAAGAATCGTTGCTTCCGCTGCACCAAATTTTTATGGACGATTTCTTATAGATATTCCTACAATAGGCACGTAATTAATGAGGGACACTCTTCTGTCTCCATGCAGAGTTTTGCATGGCTCGGATGCTACGTAGAGACTTGTATGTTCACGTCTCTAAACATGGATGTGATCCTTGGCTAAAGACGAGATGCATATAACAAATTATACTCTTGGCTTATCTTCACAAACCATGCACTCTGTGTCAAGCTTCACATAGTCGTTGTATCCACCAGTGCCCTATCAGGCACAACTTACATCTTCTATAAGCCAATCAAGTCTAGACAATGCCTGAATTGCTATGTTAAAATAGGCTTTATCAACATGTTTGTGGGATCCTCCATTGTATGCACCTTTTTCATATTAATAACTCCTAACGAAATCACATCATGAACAAAATGATACCTAACATCAATATGTTTGGTCCTCTCATGATACATCTGATTTTTGGTCAAATGTATAGCACTTTGACTGTCATTGTATAGTGGAGTTGCATCATGTACTTGACCCAAGTCATCAACCAAATCGCTCAGCCACAAAGCTTCTTTTACTCCCTTTGCTATTGCCATATGCTCTATTTCTGCCGTTGATAATGCAATGGTAGACTGCAAGATAGCTTTTCAACTAATAGCACAACTAGAGAAAGTAAATACATAACCTATCAAGGATCTCCTCTTGATCCGTTCACCAGCATAATTAGAATCCATGTAACCGACGAGTTGACTAGCATCCATTCCCTTTTTGAATATAAGGCTCACATTTGAGGCACCTTTTAGATAATAAAATATCTACTTTACAGCTGTAGACACGCAATTTTGGCCTAGCCGGAGAGTTTAAATTCTTGTTTTCGTAAAGAATATTTAAAGCAAATCATGTTTTCCGGACGAATCAAGTTTTTGGCACATTCTGAAGGGGATCGATAAAACAATCGACCGGGCCGAACACCCTGTATATAGGGCACCTGGCGCCCTGTATATAGGGCACCTGGCGCCCTATAAACAGGGTACCAGGTGCCCTATATATAGGGCACCAGGCGCCCTATATACAGGGCACCAGGCGCCCTATATACAGGGTGCCTGGCACCAATCCAAATCGATTCGACCAGCTGATTTGACCCCCCGCAGTGACTCGTCTTGTCATTCTGACGGAACTCATGATGCTGGCACCCTATATATAGGGTGCTATGCCGCGTGGCACTGCTTTTCCAAAATGGTCAAAGTGTCCTCTTTTGAGCTATAAATAGACCCCCATTTGGGACTGAAAGGGGGTTCCAAGTCCGTACCACCTTAGAGCCTATCCAAGACTACGTTTTCAAGCCACTTTCACCTCCTATAACCTTTCAAACCAATCCAAAATCGTCTACCAAACACCGAAAAAACCTTCTGTTTCTGTCATCTAGAAACATGTTTTTTCTCCGACTTTGAGAGCTTCTATCCGTCTCTCCTCTTGCATCCAACCTCCAAACCACCCTTCATTAGCTTCATTTGCATATTGTCTACAAGGAGGAGCCCCTACTTCGTCCCGCAAGCCGCCCAGCACTCCGGAGCGGCGTCGCGAAGAGGGGAAGAAAATCTGTTCGAGCCAGACTTAGTGCCCCATATACAGGGCGCTTTGACCTTGGTCAATGCACTCTATAAGGGGGGCACCTGCAGCTAGCACCCTATATATAGGGCACCAGCAGGGGCAAAAGCTTATTTTGCAATTTTCGGAGTCTGATCGCCTGTTTAATCGAGCTTTTGTCTTCCGTTTTCATCTTAGAACTGTTCATCATGTTATTTGGCATGCATTAGATCATTTTGCACCTCATATATGTTTAAAAACCTACCAAAAATAGGGGTTGGGATTCTGTCCCGATCCGGTTAGTTCATTCCCTTTTGCACGATTCAGAGTCTTTATCAAGCATGATGCTATACTCACGCCAGAGGTAATGATCTTCATTTGTTTTTTCTTCATGTTTTATGCAGGACATTCTTTGGTAAACTGACCGGAGTGAAGCTTCAATCCGATCGTAGGTGAAAGAACTCTCTAAAGCTCTTCCCTTTCGGCCGGCCGAGAGAGGAGAAGTTAGAACCTAACAATCTCCCCCTTTTTTACATCCTCAAAGGTACGACGGTCAAACTCTTTCTTCTTCTAGTTCATTTGCTTCATACTTAATCACACTTTGGAGTCTTCGGCTCCTGGCGACCACACACTCATCATCACACCTTCCAATCCAAACAGACACACCACCCTTCTTTCTTCTCTCTCCACCATGAACTGAACCGGCTCATCCGGGTGCCTACACTTTTTGGCGACCACGGTGGGACAACTCTTGCTTAAGTGAGTTCTTTTCACCTCTTTAAAAGAATGTCCAACATGCTCATCCTTACTTTGGCTCTTTCTTGAGTTATTACATCTTCTTAGCATTCCTATTCACTTGCTTGCTTGTTTACTTGCCTCACTTGAGCATTACTTAGTTTCTTCCGGTTTACTTGCTTTCCATGGGTCCTCTTTTAGAAGAAAAGCTCAATCTAATTTTTAGGCTTGCTTTATCGACTTACTTTGACTTTGCACCTTAAAGATTATCTTGCCAAGCATCTTTGCTTATTTTCTTTTAAAAAAGTCTAATTTCTCCTCTAAAGCATCTTTAGTTGAATTAGTACTTGCTTTCACCCTTGTTTGACTTTACATCATTGCCTTGTTTACTTGCTTTCCAATACTCTCTTGATCGTTGCATGTTTTTACTTTCTTCTTGTTTGCTTCTCACTCCTTGATATCTCACTTGCATTTAGTTTGCATTGGGGTTCTTTCGACTCCTTTAGGTCATCCGAGAAGGGAGGCTCTCTCCTCCCAAAGCCCTACACACCCAAACACCCCTCTTGGTGGTTGCCAACTCCTCCTCTGGGGATTCCCTCTCTGAAAGACCGGGTAGCTTCCATCAAGACCTCCGTAAGTCTCCAGACGTGAAGGATTCCCTCTTCGCTGATCGGGCTGGTTGTACCATTTTATCCCAAAACCCGGAGCACCTATTACCTATCGTTGTGAAAAGAGTGACAACCCTTGATCACTCGGCGTTGTGAGAGCATAGGGTCCTACCCATTTATTTGAGTGGACATTATTTCTCTTAACAAGCCACTAATTTAAGGTTGAAACACAAAAATTTGCGGTAATCATTTGAAGTCTATGCCATCACTTGTTTGCAAATCAAAATTGAAAACCAAAACCAAAAATTTGAAAACACTTAACAAAAAAACAAAAGAAATCTTTGCTTGAGGTTAATTTGCTTGATAACTTGTTTGTTCAAACAAAAATCAAAAACCGAAAAAGAGGGAAAATTTTAAAACTTAAAAAAAAGATTCTTGTGCTTTTCATCATCTTTCTTTTGTGTTTATGAACTTGAGATCAGGACGAGTCATCGGGATGACGGACCAAGGATACGAGCCGTTGCAGTTGGAGTATGACCAATCCTACCTCCACCTAGATGCCGTATGTGCCGTTAACGAACCCGAAATGCTCCCTGAAACCAGTTCACCCCGACCCCACCCGGATTCTCTATGGGAGGCATTCGCTCATACCGACCCAACTCAACTAAAAGCCATTGAGGCCATCTTGAAGGGAAAATCTCCTGCCAATCACACCCATGCCAAGGGTGGCCACCACACTTCTACCCCCCAATTAGCAACTGACCATCCCGGTGCACCAGTACCGGGCCATTCTCACAATGGACCCTTGATTCCAAACTCACCCCATCCGGTGGCCATCTTGAACCACCCGGACCCAAACAACACCACACCACTTAGGCCACTGCTCTATTCTTCCGCACATTTCAATCAAGCATGTCCTCAAGTGCACCACCCGATATACCCTCCTTGCCCGGCCGTTTCAACCTATCCAATGGGCATGCCGGCAAATCAAGCATCTGTCCTCCTCCCTCCTCTTGTCCGAGAATCCTCCGTTGATCAAACTGTGCTTAACAAAATCAATAGGATGGATGAACAATATCGGGAGCTCAAGCGATTGATCGACACACGAGCTCTCCCCGAGATATCCCTTCCCTCTCTCCCTGTATTCCATCTTCCTCCTACTGACATGCCCATTTATCGCCGATATAACGGAAATGGGAATCCTTTCATTCACATCAAAGATGTTTTTTATGAGTCTGTCATGTGGCAAAATGATCTGAAGGCCCTTGCAAACATATTAAGGAGATCATTAGAGGGCTCCGCGTTGGAATGGTTCTATTCACTTGACCCTTTGGAAGCCAGCAACTTTGATACCGTCAAAGCAAATTTCTTGCAAAGATACCAAGATCGAGTCGGTCCTACCTATTCGATCACAGATCTTATGGCAGAAAAGATGAGAAATGATGAGGATTTTATAAGATATGCTGATAGATGGAGGGCAATGGCAAAAAGGCTGACGAATGCACTGTCAGAATTAGAATAAGTCAAGATGATCATCACTAACGCCACTCCGGCTCTGAAAAACGTATTGGCATTACATTACCTTGTCACCATGAGCGAACTCTATGAGAGAGCACGGTACATCCAAACCCAACTCCGAGACTCTCCCATCATGAACCTCTTCGACCCTAGGCCCCGAATCACCAAAAAGACAACCACCACCACCACTGGGCCCGTGACTGAAGGCGTGGTAACCAATGAACAGGTCAATATCATAGGAAACCCGCCCAATAACCACCAACATCAGTACAGAAACCCCCAGTATAGAAATCCCCGCCAAACCCAACCGGCACCTCGCCCTCAGATTCAGCCCCAACCTTTCCGCCACCAAACACCAAACCAGTATCCCCAACAACCAATGTAGACGCCAGTCCCCCAGCAACCCCGGCAATTGGCCGTATAAACCTTTGCACCTCAACCACCCCGCCAACCAACCACCCATAACCAGGCACCTCCCCCCGCCACCTACGTGCCACGAAGAGCAGGGCCTAAAAGAAACCATTACCCGCCATTACCGTACTCTCTCACAGACATTTTTAATGCTCTTATGGCGGCAGGGCAGATTTCATTGCCAAGAGAAAAGCTGGAGTGGCCACAAAATGCCAACACAGACAAATATTGTTTATACCACAGATACTCGGGGCATACAGTGGAGAGTTGCTTTCAATTTAAAGATTATATCCATGACCTCCATGAGCAGGGAAGTATTGACTGGGGTCAAATGGGCGAGTACATCAAGGCAGTAAAGAGCCAGCCTCAGCAGCAACAGTAGGCACCAGTCCAACAACAACAACAGGAATCCGGTCTGGGGATCATTCAGAACCCGCTACCCGCGTACGCACCCGCGACAGCACCAGAAAATCAGAGGGTTAATCCTATTCTAACCTCCACCGATGAACCCCGCGATAGAGGCCAAAACTGGCAAATCGAGGGACCAGCTTCCTTCATGAACATTAACGTCCCAAACCACATTAACCGAACCATTCACTCCATACCACGAGCTATACCTACCATAAGAAGCCAACCACCAATCATCTGCACTCTATCACGGCCAATCGTAACGCCACCAGCCGTACAACTTCAACCGGGTAGGACCTTGATCCGCCCGGTCGAGCCACCGCAAATACCATCGCCATTAGGACCCATCATCGTACCACCTCATACAACCATGCCACCACAACCTACCCGCATCCCTACAACCTGGACTGTCATCACTATGCCCTTACCTAGGCCTCCCATCATCCGACCTAACCCTCCATCCGCCTCCGCTACACCAACCATAGCCCCTCAGCTCGCCATGGTGCTTAGAAGCGGGCACATGTTTCCAAGAATTTTCCCCCATACCGGTCAACCAGGACGATCACAAGAAGAAGAAGAAGAACACCCAGAAGAACCAGTGCCAGAGACATCTTATGATTTGCTGAAGCACCTTGACAAAACCCCTGCACGGATTTCCATTCTAGAGCTGATCAAAAGATCCAAAGTTCATCAGGAAGTTCTTCAACAATATCTACAAAGAGTAATGGTTAATGAAACCCTTCCCCCTGAGAAGATTGCATCGGTCTTGACCCCGAAAGGTGAACACCCCGCCCTCACTTTCACCAAAGAGGAGTTGGCCGAACCAGAAGTAAGAAAATATGCACTTTGTATCATTGTCAATATTAACGAAACAAATGTCGAATCTTGTCTAGTTGATACCGGTGCTTCCATCAATGTCCTGCCACCAGTAACGCTACAATTGTGTGGAATCCCAGAAGAGGATATTCGGCCATCACAAATCACCATAACGGCATATGACAATTCCAAGAGGCCCGCCCATGGCATGGTTACATTTGAAGTCAAACTCGGACCCCGGGTTGTTACTGTCGACTTCCACATCTTGGATATGGACCCAACTTACAAAGCTATCTTGGGAAGGCCTTACCTTGAGGCATTAGAGGCCGTAGCTTCAACCAATCACCAATGCATTAAATTTCCCTTCAAGGGACAAGTCGTCAAGGTGGTAAGTATGCCTGTGGATTGCCTGGTTACTCTCCCTCTTGGTTTGCCAAATCAACCGGTCTTCACAATCTTAGATCTGCCGAGGGATTGAAGGAAGCCCAGGCAAGTTTGGAGAAGGAAGAAGGATGACACCAAAACCCTTGGGTGGCGTATCATGGAAAATACGGGATATCAAGAAGGCCGAGGGCTGGGGAGAGAACAACAGGGTATCATAGAACCCATCCAGCTGGTAAAGACAACATCAAGGAACGGGATAGGGTACGATGGGACATGTGATAATGGCCAAAAGATCGGTCAAAAATACTTCCAGGGGTGTTTGCACAAGTTCTTCGACAAGAGAGAAACAATACAGATGATTGAAGAACAAGAACCGCAAGAACAAGCAAAAAGGAAGAAAGTAGACAGCCTAGAGGATGAGCCGTATCTCGACGTATCATGGTTATTCTCTGAAGAAGGGTCAAGTGAAGAATTATTCCACAACAAGCCTTCTGGCAGTCAGAATCAGGGGCATTCACCCTATGTCATCTCCTCGGATCTAACAGACTCATTTCCGACAAATCCACTGTCAGATTCACCAGGTAACAAAGATGGATGCTCTCTTTACCCATCTTTGCTTGATTTTTTCCCTTCTCTGTCAATAACCCAACCCACATCGGAAACCACAACCAACCAAACTCATTATGTGTTTATGTTTAGTACTTCTCAAAAAGTTCAAAAAAAAATGCCCTATTCTCAACCCAAGTTTCGTTCGAAGAAACATCCCAACTCGCTCCGAAGGATGATCCAAACCAGGAGGCCACCCGGTCTTTAATTAATCTCCTTTGCCCTTCATCAATAAATTCCACTCCCTCCACCTCCTCTTCCTCTCCTTATTTACCTTCTTCTCCTTTAGGTTTAGTTTCCAATAAAAGCAAAACAAAAATCAGAGGTAGGAGAGTTCCAGGAAGATACCTGCATCGGTTAGCTCAAAAAAGCTTAGAATGTGCCAAGGTACCGGAGTATCTAGAAAATGCAATCCAGATGGGTGAAATTCGATATGAGGAGAAAGACAATATCGATCCAACTTTAGGGGTCTACGAGGTTGTATCGGAAAAGGATCCTGATACTGAGGATGAAGAGGAGGATTTGGCTGATGCTTACGCATCCGGTTTAAAAATATTCGAAGAACCATCAGCCATGGTGGATGAACCAACCAAGGAACTTAATCTTGGAACATCGGAAGATCCTAAGAATATCCTCATCAGTGCCAACCTCGCCCCTTTAGAAGAACAGAATCTAATGGGGGTGTTACAAGAATACAAAGACATGTTCGCTTGGACATACGAAGATATGCCGGGGTTAGATAAGTCATTGGTAGAGCATTGACTGACTTTAAAACCTAAAGCTACCCCGGTCAAGCAGAAGTTAAGGAGATTCCACCCAGACATAGCATTAAAGATGAAGGAAGAGGTCGATAAGTTACACCAAGTGAAATTCATTAGAGTTGTCCTCTATCCACAATGAGTGGCAAATATAGTCCCAGTCATGAAGAAGGATGGAAAGGTTCGAATTTGCATTGACTTCAGGGACTTAAACCGAGCGTGTTCGAAAGATGATTTCCCCCTTCCTCATATCGATGTTCTTGTTGATAACACAGCTGGATATGAAACCCTATCATTCATGGATGGATACTCAGGGTATAATCAAATCCGGTTGGCAGAAGAAGATCAAGAGAAAACCTCATTCACTACACCTTGGGGAACTTATTGCTACGTCGTCATGCCCTTCGGATTAAAGAATGCCGGAGAAATTTATCAAAGGGCCATGGTGGCGATATTTCATGATATGATGCATAAATTTGTAGAGGTGTATGTGGATGATCTAGTGGTCAAATCTCGAACCCGAAATGAGCATGCTGAGGTGTTGAAAAGGGTTTTGCAACGAGCCAGGGAATATAAGCTCAAAATGAACCCCAAGAAGTGTGTGTTTGGAGTATCATCTGGAAAGTTACTTGGGTTCATCGTCAGCAAAAGAGGCATCAAAATCGATCCCAACAAGGCTAAAGCCATTATTGACATGCCTCCACCAAAGAACCTAAAAGAGCTGAGAGGGTTGATTGGTAGGCTATAGTTTGTTTGCCGGTTTATATCACAACACTCCCAAAGATGCAAACCGTTCTATGAGTTAACCATGGTGAAGGCCGAATTTAGATGGGATTCGAGATGTCAAGAGGCACTCGATGGTTTAAAGAAATATTTGTCAAGCACACCTGTGCTCAAACCTCCGGTTCCCGGCAAACCCTTGATCTTATACATCTCAGTTTTGGAAGGATCTCTGGGAGCAGTATTGGCACAATTAGATGATGAAGGGAAAAAGCGAGCAGCATACTATCTGTCCAAAATCTTTGATCCTTGTGAGCAGAAGTATACAACCATGGAAAAAACCTATGCCGCCCTGGTTTGGGTGGTCCAGAAGCATAAACACTACTTTCTGGCCTACGAGGTTAATCTCATTGCTCGCATGAATCCCATCAAATTTCTTCTTGAAAAATCTGTCCTGACTGACCGTTTGGCACGCTGGCAGAGCTTTCTCTCCCAATTTGACATCACCTACACCCAACAGAAGGCAATCAAGGGCTATGCAATTGCTGGACACCTTGTCCATCATCCTATCCCAATCTTTGACCCTATCCAATCAGAATTTCCCGATGAAGAATTGATGTCCATTCGATCTTCCAATCTATGGACTTTATATTTTGACGGGGCATTAAACTCCCAGGGTAGAGGGATAGGTATTGTTCTTCTATCACCCGAAGGTGTCACCATTTCATAGGCTTTTTAGCTCCATTTTCCAGCAACAAAGAATATAGCTGAGTATGAAGCCTTATTGGCCGGACTGGAGGCCGCTCACTTCTATGGTGTCACTAAACTAAGGGTGATCGGTGATAGCCAGTTGATTCTCTGCCAAGTGCTTACCGAATACCGCACATCTCATCCCGGGCTCAGACAATACCAAGAACTCACCACTTGTTACATCAAGCTATTCTCCAAACTCGAATTCATTCATGTTCCTCGTGCTTAAATTATTCTTGCCGATGCTATCGCTTCTCTGGCATCTTCACTATCTGTCCTGCTAGGCAGACAGGTTAGGACGATCTATGTCCGCCGACGTACCATTCTGGCAGTAGAAGATGCACGATTCTTGAAGGTTAAAGAAGAGTTTGAAAGGAAAGAGTACATTGAGCAAAATGAGGAAGTATCTTTGGTTGAGTTGGAAGAATTAGAAGAGGGTGAGAAACCTTGGTATCATGAGATTGCAAATTACTGTCAGGATCATACATATCCACCAGGATCAACTGCCGAAGAGAAGAAAGCCATAAGAAGAGTCTCCCAGAGATACACCATCTTAGGTGGAGTACTTTATAAAAGGAGCTTGGCCGGTGTTCTATTAAGATGCGTGGATGAAGAAGAGGCTGAATTGGTGCTTAAGGAAGCACACTCCGGAGGGTGTGGAGGCCATGTAAATGCTCAAGCCCTCGCCAAGAAGATCATCAGGCAAGGGTATTACTGGCCTACTCTAGAAGAAGATTGCTCGATCTTTGTCCAGCACTGTCACCAATGTCAACTTCACGCTGACAAGATTCACTCTCTCGCATCTTCCCTTCACCCGATTCACGCCCCATGGCCCTTCGCTATGTGGGCTTTTGATGTTATCGGACCCCTTGGTGACCCAAACTCCACAAACAAAACCAAATCCTTCATCCTAACAGCAACAGAGTACTTCACCAAGTGGGCGGAAGCGGAAGCATACGTGGAAATCAAGGCATCAACAGTCTACACCTTCATCAAACGCAACAACATTGCCAGGTTCGGGATCCCAGGCGACATCATCACCGACAATGGACTGCAATTCATCTCCCAGGAGCTGCGTGACCTTTGCAACAAGTATTGCATCAGGTTGCATCATTCATCTTCATATTATCCTCAAGGCAATGGTCAAGCAGAAGCCACCAATAAAACCCTGATAAAAATCATTAAAGAGACTTGTATGTCTAGCAAGTTCGCGGATTAGCCAGATAAGTTAGTTGATGCTCTATGGGCCTACCGCACCTCTATTCGAACCCAACGGGTCAAACTCCCTATGCCTTGGCATTTGGGATGGAGGCGGTAGTCCCATATGAAGTACTCGTTCCTTCCCTCCGAGTCCAGATCGATCGAGACATCTCGATAGATGAACGCCGAGATTCCCTTCTTGCGCAACTCGAACTCTTGGATGAAAGGAGGCTGGCCGCTGCCGAACATGCTAGATCTTATCAGAATAGACTTAAAAGATTTTATCAGAAGAGGGTGGTGGAGAGAAAATTTGAAATCGGTGAGGTTGTGCTTAAAAGAATATTCATTAAGCCGGGCAGTCCCCGCTTTAAACTTCAACCTAATTGGGAGGGTCCGTATGTGATTTCAGCTATTTATCCCGGTAATTCATACAAGCTGACTAATGCAGAAGGAGAAGAACTAGCTCATCCCTGGAATGGTGTATACCTCAAAAAGTATTTCCCTTAAAACAAAAATCACAAAAAATCTATAAAATCCAAAGGTGTGAAGAATAATGATAACATCTAACGCTTGCTTGCTCGGTGCACCAACTTGTCACTTAGGGAAATGAGGATAGGCATCATAACGCACACGCTACACGCCTAGTTTTGAAATCCGATGATTGGAAGTCAGAGAGAAAGCTAGGCAACGCTTGGCAAAAGAAGGTCAACCCTATCCCATTCTCTTCTCATTTCGGTCCAGAATAGATGGAAGGGGTTAGAATGAGGAGTATCGAAAGTGCCCATTGCCTTAGTTGGAAAATGCCTCTGAAGGTCTGACTTCTTAAAAAAGAAGAAAAGGTGCCAAAAGATGGGCAATGACCCCTCAGGTCGGCAAAAGAATAGACCTGTCTGAACGTGTACCGACAAAAGCCCCAAAAAAAAGGCTCCAAAAGATGGGCAATGAACCCCTCAGGTCAAAATCAAGCAAAAGGAAAAGACCTATCCGAATGAGGGCCATCAGAAGAAAAGAGCTAGAAGGAAGGACCCGAGGATGTCAAATCCCAAACAGGCAACGCGGGCACCAGTAGAGAAACAGATTCGACACCCCTGAATCTTAGTAAGGACTTACCATCAATCCTCTTCCCTCTTTAACCTTGCGGGTAAGGTTGACCGACTAGACCCAAGAAGAGCCATAGCCTATCAAAGACGGAAGGTCATAAGATTTTAGACTAGGCACTTTCTTACACGTGATGCCTACTCTTAACCCTTAGGTAACAATGAGAGGCACC
The DNA here is from genome assembly GCA_036172225.1 of Cryptocoryne crispatula var. balansae. Taxonomy (NCBI): domain Eukaryota; kingdom Viridiplantae; phylum Streptophyta; class Magnoliopsida; order Alismatales; family Araceae; genus Cryptocoryne; species Cryptocoryne crispatula. Next base: position 30,390,249 of record CM069930.1, on the reverse strand, counting down.
TACGGCAAGCAAAGCGAAAGATGAGATGATCGTGCCCTTCACATCAAACAAAAAAATCGAATACTTTAAAAAGCACCAAACAAATCCATAAAATCAAAAATCCTAAAAAGTAAAAAAACACCAAAAAAATAATAAAAGTTCCAAAACATCTAAAAACATTATAAAACTATCAAAACCCAAATAAATAAAAAAAAATCCCAAAACATCTAAAAATTTGCTTCCTAATTGACTAGTTGCCTTTTGCATTCATATTTAATTTCAGTCTTGCTTGTTTCCTTTTGTGCATACTTATAGTTATCTGTTATTCTGCCTTGATAAGGCCTATGTCCTTTGACAAAAGATCAAGGCAGTTTCGCCCTCTTCTTGCAAGGAACTAAGCCTAAATAAAGTTCTAATCGCCTTTTGAGTGAACGCAGAGAGTCAGAAAGAGAAACAAACAACTATCACTATGAAAAAGAAAGGTACATCAAAGATAGGAAGGGGCCATCACATCACAAATCGCCGCCTCCCTCTGCTGGAGCCTAATCACCCGAAGGTGGCATGGCGTGTCTCTCCTCACCTCTCCTCCTATGGCTACTAGTCTGAGAGGAACCCGAGTTAGTAGGTCCCCTCAGCGTGGTCCCATGGGAGTCAGAGCGGTGGGAATGGCTCCGAGACCAAGTCTGGAGCATCTGCATCATCATCATCTGACGGTGCTCTGCCTCCAGTCAGAGAAGTTCCCTAGAGTGCTCAAGACGTAGGTGGAGGATCTGCTCGGACTCGGGTCATGACAGCTCAACCACGCGAGCCTCCAGTCTCCCGACCTACAAAATGACAAAGAGATGTATCAGCTACAAAAAAGCAGTTTAAGGAAAAGAATCAAACTTGTACCTCCTGTGTCAGCTCCTCTATCCTCTGAGCAGTCTGCAGAACAAAAAAAAAGAAGCATCAGTCCATGAATTCCCAGTTTAAAATATTAATAAAGACTCCGCACCTCGGAAGAAGAAGGATCAGGATCTGGAACACCTACGAGGGGCTCGAGCTCGAGCTCCCTCTGTAGCTCCATCACCTACCGGAAGAATGTCAGGAAAGAAAGAAAACTACGATGAACAAAGTAGAAGAACAGGTACCTTATCCTGAAGGCCCGTGGGATCACTGACGGTAGGTGGAGCACCCCCCGCAGAAAGATAGGAGATCCTTTCCCAAAGATCTTTGTTCTGCAAAAAAGAAAGAATGTTAGAATCAAGCAAAGTGAAACAGAAGGAAGTCACAGAAATTCACCTCGGTAGTAAGGGTCTGCACCCGCTCCTTCAGCTGGGCAATCTGCAAGTAAAGAAGAAAGATTAGCAAGGCAAATAAAGGAAGAAGACAACATAAGAAAGAAATAATGATCACCACAAGGAGAAAGCCCGTCTCTGAAGAACTGCTCCCAGGATCGGTAGGTATGAAGGGAGGTGGATCGACCGGCAAGTGGTGAGGAGGGAGCTTAGGACCCATAGGCTCGCCAAAGTCAAATGGCTCGAAAGGGGCCTCTGGAGGCTCGTCGAAGACCGTCGGCTTAGGGACAGCTGGGTGGGAACCCAACTCCAGCTCGGCCACGCACTTGTGGAGCCGTGAAATCTGAAAAGAAGCAAGGGAAACAGTCAACAACGTTCAAGATATTAAAGAAAGGCAAGAAACATTACCTCATCATCACGCCCACGCAGCTGTCGGCGTGCACCTCGGTAGCGACGTCGCTGAAAGAAAGAGAAAAGAAGGATAAGTTAACAAGCAATTGGAAAGGTACAAAGTAAAAAAAATATCTGTCGCTCCAGCTCAGCCTCCAAAGATGCTGTCCCTGCCCTCAAGCGAGACAGCTCCTCCTGAATACTTTGAGAGCAGCATACAGTTAGATACCAAGCAAAGGAAGAGCAGTAACAGAAACAACAAGTGCATACCTCTCCACCCTCGATGAAAAGGTGGGCAAACGTTGCCGTGCAGCGATGCAGATAGTCACCGTTGTCAGAAGCACTGGAAGTCACTAGGGTGCCACCCCTCTTCCAGATCCGAACAGAAAACTGGCCTCCCTTTTTCCAGTCGATCTCTTGGATCAGGCCGCGGGGCGAGGGTAAGGGGGGAGGTCCACCCACTCTTGCTGAAGCCCCAGTGAGCGCATCATGAGATGCACCCACAGTGGCTCCATCTCGTTCAAGCAAATCAGAAAGGTGTCACGGGCAAAAACTGGACGACCCTCCGATACCCACGGCTGCCGATCCAGATGCAGGTCTGAATATGGGTGCCACACCACCTGGAAAAGCAAGGCAGGATAGTGAATAAGAAGAATCAAGAGGCTGAAAAGGAAAAGTGGTAGAATACCTCGTGGTGGGGGAAGCAGAGCAGCTACCTCCTTAGGTTTCCCACCTCGTAAGGGTGGGAAGAGGCGGATCGACTGGCAACCCAGCTGCCAATGAGGGGATACTCGGGGTCAGCCTTCAGCAGGGCACGACCCAATGGAATGTGATAGTAACTCCATACCTATCAATAAAGCTCAGTTAGTCATCAAAAGACAAGGCAGAATTAATAATGAACAAAGGAACAAGGCATACATGAAGGAATGGAGTAAAGCCGGCTATTGAAACCGGACTGCTCTCCATCGCCAACGAGGAGAACAGATGTGCCAACATAGCGGCACCCCATGCATACTCACCAACCTTCGACAGGTCGGCAAGAAATGGGAGAAACCGCAGGTGCACCCTATCCGTCTTCGAGGCCAGCAGAAGACGGGTAAGAAAGAAGAGGAGGAACCGGCAGAGATCTTGATCGGCCTGGACGGTGCCCTCCTCACCAACCAAGTAACGCTCCACGCGTTTCGTCAACGCGTCGAGGACATCCGCCACCAGATCGTCCTTCCCCACACTAGCATTGCCCAGACCGAGCAAGTTCCCGACGTCCGTGTGCTTCATAACGCGCAGTCCGCCGGGGCAGTGTGGGATCGGATGACCCAGGAAGTCCCGGACCATAGCCGAGTAGTCGCGATAGGTCTTGCTGGTAACGGCGTGACTGTGAATGCGAAGACCCGTGATCCGGGAGACATCCTCCAGGGTGGGAACCATATGCCCCCAGGGGAAGAGGAAGGAATGGGTGGTAGAATCCCATCTCTCTCTCAAAGCCTGGATCAAGGGGAGGTCTTCCCAGAAGGCAGAACAGCGAAGCAACGGGCCGAAACCCATCGCATCCAGTCGTGCCTTATGGAAATCCTTCAACCCCTTGTAGGCATGGAAGACCATCTCCCAGGATATTCGGGATTTGATCTTCCCCTGCACAAACAAATGATCATGTTAGGAGCAACAATTGAAGAATAATCCAAAAAGGAGAAGTCAAGATTCGGTTACCGAGACGGTCGGAGGAGGATGGAGGGAAGGCAGCTCCGACGGGCCAAGGTCGGCCGAACTAGAAGCCCCGGCGGAAGAGGAAGCGCTGGTGGAAGAAGAGGCTCCGGTGGCACCGGAGGCACCGCCACGCTCGACACGGGACCTCTTCGTCATCTGCATCATTTCAAAGTGTCAAAACGGGCCAGAAACAGCAAAATGCGGAAGACCCTGGTGACCAGGTGCCCCATTTATGGGGCGCCTGGACCCAGTGCCCCCTTGATAGGGTGCCTGGTGCCCCCTTGATGGGGCACCAGGCAGAGCCTAGCACCCCATCAAGGGGGCGCTAGGGGGCTTGGCCCTCTTCTCTCTTCCCGTTCCGATCCAGAACGACTCCGGATCGGTTCGGTCTCTTCTGCAAAAAAGAAAATAACAGAATAAACTACGAGTTTGCAGTTGGGAGAAACTTACTATGGAATATGCATGACACACTGCACACTCCAGAAAGATCCCGCGCAGTAGAAAAGCTGGAAAAGTTAATGGTGAAATGAAGAAAAGGTGCAGGGGTGAAAATATAAAGTGCCATGGTCAAAATTTTCAAAATTTTTAAAATTGCATAGAACGTGTTTACAAGCGATATTCTTCATGAAAAACACAAATTTGTCAGCAAACATTGATATTTAATTCCTTTTTGCATATTTTTGCTGATTGCTAACACTGACATGACACAGACACAACTGGAAAAAGAACTACACTGAGCAAGTCCTAGACCTACACTGATCAAGTCCTAAACACAACAAAATAAAACAAACATACAACTGGACACAATTGAAAGCAGATACAAGTCATCCACCACGCAGCTTCCTCAGCTTCGCCACATATCGACTCTTCCAAACCTTGTCTTCTTCCATGTAGGCACTCGGCGAGAAACTCTTGCAAATTCCCCAAATGGCGAGAATGCTCTGGCATTCTTCATCGTCAGCCGCCGTGCCCATTTGACGATCCTTGACGGACGGAATGTGGGAGAGATGAGGAACCTTGAGCCGTGGTTGGCCCAACTGCAGAAGACACCGATGTGGGTTGTAGATGATGAAGGAGGTGCCAGTGATCAACCGAAGATCCACCCCAGGAGTGGTAGAGGCACGAACATTCTGTCGCATAACAGCCGCGGTAGGACGGACAAATCCGCCGTAGCTCATGGCAGAGAAGTACGCACGCCAGTCAGCATGGGTCTTCACCGAAGAACATTTGTTGATCACCTTGTAGTCCATGCAGAGACGGCTAGTAAGAGGCTGGAGGGGGCTTCGAGCAAAAAGCTGAGAAGCCATGGCTGGTCCGTAGCACACGTCGAACTTGAAGTGCCAGTCAGCCCAGCATATGAACAGAAGGATACTGCCGAACATGGGGCTACCAACACTAGCGGAGGTCATGCCGTCATAGAGATAGCTCAACACCGAGTGGGCTATGCACTCATTAGACCAGATGCCCTGGATACAAGGAAGGCAAGTGGGATCGAGCTACCCATCCTCAAATGGGTAAAGGAGTACTGAGGCAAGGCAGGCGGCAACACCTTTGGCACCTGGCAACAGTAGATCTTCATTGTCACCGGCACCTTGAATCACGCCAATGGACCAATCTGCCAGTGCCTCAGTGTAAATACACCCGCCTACCATGATGGATCGAGCCTCTCCGGTGGTCATAAAGCCACGAAGGAAGTCCAAACCGGTGACCAGCCCAACAGGAACAAACATGGCTTGGCCATACCCAGGCATTGCACAGAGCCCCAGGAATAGTTCCACCTCTTCCAAGAGGACGGTACATTCGAAGGTGTCAAAAATAAAGGTGTGTGTATCGGGATGCCACATCTCGAGAAGCGTACCGGCCAGAGAAAAGTCCCATAAATATTTGAGAAGGTGATTGGCGTGGACTAGGATGCCGGAGAAGCCCCACCCGCTCAGAATAGACCGCACATGGATGTTGATGGCGGCCATCAGTCGAGCAATCCACAGCACCTGTCCGTAACGATGAGCGCCGGGGAAGTTTGGAAGGTCCTGCAAAATAATCACGTGATCAGAGAAGAGGGTTTCAGAACAAAACAAAAGGGTGCCTAATAAACTCACTACCACTCCCATGGACACTCGGTTCCGGATATGGCACGGGACCTCAGAAAAACTTTTCATCTCGATTGGACAAGTCAGACGGTAAGAGGAGGAAGCCATCAGAACCAAGGAAGACGAAGAACACTGTAGCTGGTGTGGGGGAGAAGAAGGGGGGTCCCCCCTTCTTATAGGGATCAAAAGGCCTCCTCGAGAAGGAGCAAGCTTAAAGTCCATGTAGGTGCCCCACTTATAAGGCGCCTGGCGCCCTATAAATAGGGCACCAGGCACCCTATAAATAGGATGCCTGGTGCCCTATAAACAGGGCACCTGGCGCCCTGTAATTAGGGCAACAGGAACCCTACAAATAGGGCACCAGGCGCCCTATAAACAGGGCGCCTGGAGCCTTACATGGGCCATTTATCTAGCATAGTCTCGCATATATATCGTTGAAGACCTCGGGTCTAAAAGGGCTGAGTCAGAGAACCCCTTCAACAAAATCGATGAAGGATTCAGTCACTTTTTAGGCCCGCGGATAAGCCAAAGTCAAATAAACGGGGATGACGGTGTCTTCACGGATGTCTTGACCTGTTGCGTTTGAGCTATATCCTCAACTATTTTCCTATATTTATTTGTATTTCTTTAAACCCAGCACGCATCATGCATCGTCACGCATCATCTCATGCATCATCATACTCATCCCGACCTTTCCGTTACAATCTTTCTATGGCTCTTAGAGGAGGCTTTGGTCTGCCCGGAAGATTCGATTTTAACTGTGTTTAAATGATAATTTCATCAAAATAAGAAGATATTCCATTCAAACCACACCGGTATTCCTGAGTAAAACCTGATGAATTTGAAGAACCCAACCTTGGTTGATTACTGGTTTCATCTTTACTTTTTTGCAATTTACTTTCTACCGAGTCCAGCACACCATGCAGTTCGGGTCCTGGCTGGTGACAATTCTCCCCTACGTGGGATTTTAGTTATAGTTATTCCATACAATCAATCAACCGAAGGGAAGGTTCCGATAAGACAAAAGGCAACCTCGGAGTCCCGTAAAGTTTCATTCCACTCAACTAGGCTAAGGAAGGTGTGTCTAAATCTACACCTTAGCGTCACCTTTTCAGTCCATTACCACTTCATTCCGCTACACCTCACTACGTTTCACTACATTCGCCTACGCTACATTCGTGTCATTCCCCTACAAGCCGACGCCAAGGCGAGGCAAGCTGTAGACACGCAATTTTGGCCTAGCCGGAGAGTTTAAATTCTTGTTTTCGTGAAGAATATTTAAAGCAAATCATGTTTTCCGGACGGATCAAGTTTTTGGCACATTCCGAAGGGGATTGATAGAATAATCTACCGGGCCAAACACCCTGTATATAGGGTGCCTGGCACCAAATCAAATCGATTCGACCGGATGATTTGACCCCCCGCAGTGACTCGTCTTGTCATTCTGACGGACCTCATGATGCTGGCGCCCTATATATAGGGCGCTATGCCGCGTGGCACTGCTTTTCGAAAATGGCCAAAGTGCCCTCTTTTGAGCTATAAATAGACCCCCATTTGGGACTGAAAGGGGGTTCCAAGTCCGTACCACCTTAGAGCCTATCCAAGACTACGTTTTCAAGCCACTTTCACCTCCCATAACCTTTCAAACCAATCCAAAATCGTCCACCAAAAACCCAAAAAACCTTCTGTTTCTGTCATCCAGAAACATGTTTTTTCTCCGACTTTGAGAGCTTCTATCCGTCTCTCATATTGCATCCAGCCTCCAAACCACCCTTCATTAGCTTCATTTGCATATTGTCTACAAGGAGGAGCCCCTACTTCATCCCGAAAGCCGCCCAGCACTCCGGAGCGGCGTCGCGAAGAGGGGAAGAAAATCTGTTCGAGCCAGACTTAGTGCCCCATATACAGGGCACTTTGACCTTGGTCAACGCACCCTATAAGGGGGGCACCTGCAGCTAGCACCCTATATATAGGGTACCAGCAGGGGCAGAAGCTTATTTTGCAATTTTCGGAGTCCGATCACCCGTTTAATCGAGTTTTTGTCTTCCGTTTTCATCTTAGAACTGTTCATCATATTATTTGGCATGCATTTGATCATTTTGCTCCTCATATATGTTTAGAAACCTACCAAAAATAGGGGTTGGGATTCTGTCCCGATCCGGTTAGTTCATTCCCTTTTGCATGATTCAGAGTCTTTATCAAGCATGATACTATACTCACGCCAGAGCTAATGATCTTCATTTGTTTTCTTCATGTTTTATGCAGGACATTCTTAGGTAAACCGATCGGAGTGAAGCTTCAATCCGATCGTAGGTGAAAGAACTCTCTAAAGCTCTCCTCTTTCGGCCGGCTGAGAGAGGAGAAGTTAGAACCTAACAATCTCCCCATTTTTTACATCCCCAAAGGTACGACGGTCAAACTCTTTCTTCTTCTAGTTCATTTGCTTCGTACTTAATCACACTTTGGAGTCTTCGGCTCCTGGCGACCACACACTCATCATCACACCTTCCGATCCAAACGGACACGCCACCCTTCTCTCTTCTCTGTCCACCACGAACCGAACCGGCTCATCCGGGTGCCTACACCAGCTTCCTAGTGAACCTTCCTAGATTTCCCATGTACTTGCTGATGTAGACACGCAATTTTGGCCCAGTTGGAGAGTTCAAATTCTTGTTTTCATAAAGAATATTTAAAGCACATCGTGTTTTCCGGACAGATCAAGTTTTGGCACATTCCGAAGGTGGGTCCATCAAGCAACCAGACCAGCCGAATGCCCCAAGAATAGGGCACCTGGCGCCCTGTTTATAGGGCACCAGGCGCCCTATATATAGGGCACCTGGCGCCCTATTTATAGGGCACCAGGCGCCCTATAAACAGGGCACCTGGCGCCCTGTATACAGGGCACCCGGCGCCCGTTTATAGGGCACCAGTGCGCCCTATAAACAGGCGCCCGGAACCAAATCCGATCGATTTGACAAAGCCTCGATTTGACCCCCCGCGGTGACTTGTCTTGTCGATCCGACATATCTCATGATGCTAGCGCCCCATATACGGGGCGCTATGCCACATGGCACCGTTTTCGAAAATGGCCAAAGTGCCCTCTTTTGGGCTATAAATAGAGCCTCATTTGGAGCTTGGAGGAGGTTCCAACTCCGTGCCACCCTAGAGATCATCCAACACTACGATTCCAAGCCACATTCACCCTCCAAAAGCCTCCAAAACCGATCCAAAATCTTCCACCAAAAACCCCAAAACCCTCTGTTTCTGTCACCCGTAAATATGATTTTTCTCCAACTTTGAGAGCTTCTACCCGTCTCTCCTCTTATATCCAGCACCCAAACCCTCTTCCATGGGCTTCATTTGAGTATTGTCTACAAGGAGGAGCCCCTACTTCGTCCGGAAGCCTCCCAAAGACTCCGGAGCAGCGCCGCGAAGAGGAGAAGAAAATCTGTTCGGGCCGTACTTAGTGCCCGTATACGGGGCGCTTTGACTTGGTCAACGCGCCCTATAAAGGGGCACCTTCTCCGGCGCCCTATATACGGGGCACCGGGAAGGACGTGCTTGTTTTCGTTATTTTTAGATTCCGATCGTCCGTTTAATCGAGTTTTGTCTCCCTTTTTCGCTTTTGCACCGATCATCAAGTTATTTAGCACGTCTTAGAGCATCTTTGCATTTCATATACGTTTAAAACCTACCAAAAATAGGGGTTGGGATTTCGTCCCAATCCGGTTAGTCTTTTCCCATTTGCATGTTTGAATCTAAATTCGAGCTCGATGCTATGCTTTCGTTAGAACTAATGAAACCTTCACTTGTCTACATGTTTTCTTATGGACATTCTTAGGTAGATCCGATCGAGGCGGAGCTTCAACCGGATTGAAGGCAAGGGATTCACTAAGCTCTCTTCTTTCGGCCGGCCGAGAGAGGAGAAGTCGGAACTCAACAATCTCCCCGCTTCCGAAGGTACGACGGTCATCTTTCTATTTCATTTTCTTTCATCCCATCATACTTTGGAACCTTTGGTTCCTGGCGACCACACACAAAACACACCACACCACCCACCGACGAACACCGAGGCCGGGCGTGAGGGGGTTCCGGGGGGGAGATCCGCGGATGTCCCGTTCCGGGTGCTTACAGCTGACAACACTAACAACATAAGAAATATTAGGTTGAGTGCATACCATAGCATACAAGATGCTTCTAACTCGAGCAAATCTACTGAAGATAATTTGAAATGGGTTGCCAATGGAGTACTCACTACCTTGTAATGCTTCATACTGAACCTTTCCAGCACCTTCTCTATGTACTTCATCTGTGATAAGTACAATTGCCTAGTGCCACAATCCCTGTGTATCTCCATACCCAATATTTTCCTTGCTGCATCGAGATCCTTTATCTCAAACTCGCCTTGCAACTAAGACTTCAAAAAATTGATATCTGACATGTATTTTAGCACCAATTAACATGTCATCTATATACAACAAAAGATAAATAAAAGATTCATCTGAAAGCTTCTTATGATACACAGCTATCATAATTACTTTGCAAGTAATTCTGACTGAGCATAAATGTATCAAACCTTTTGTACCGCTGTCTTGGTTATTGTTTTAAACCATATAAAGACTTTTTAAGCAAGCATACATGATCTTCATTACCATAAACTACAAATCCCTTAGGCTGATGCATGTAGATTTCCTCCTCTAGCTCATTGTGTAAGAATGCCATCTTTACATCTAGTTGCTCCAACTCCAAGTTGAGCATAGCAACGATAGCAAGCAATGCACGAATTGAAGAATGCTTTACAACTAGAGAGAATACCTTAGTGAAGTCTATACCTTGCCTCTATGTAAAACCTTTCGCCACGAGTCGTGCCTTGTATCTAGCATATTCTACTCCTGGGATTGCTTCCTTTTTCTTGAAGACCCACTTGCAACCAACAATCCTCTATGCCTTGTATCTGACCTGTTGGTATTTTGACAAGCTTCCATGTGTCATTCTTCCGGAGGGACTCAATCTCCTCTTCCATGGCTAATTACCACTGAGGAGAATCGGTTGATGCAATTGCCTCTTGATAAGAATTGGGCTCATCCTCATCAATCTCCCCTGCAATAGACAAAGCAAAAGCTACCATGTCATAGTTACAATAGTTGCTAGGTGGTTTGATCACCCTACACACTCTATTTACTACAATACTATGCACCTTGAGGAGTTTGTGATTGTGCTATAATTCTTTCTAGTATATCAATTGTTCTATCTAGACTCTCAGTTGTCTCCTCTTACACTGCATCTTCTCTTAGGAGCTTCACCTTTAGCTCCCCTTGCTTGCTCTTATCATGATCTCCATCAATGGTTGACTTTTCTCTTGATTTAAACATCGTAGACTCGTCAAAGGTCACATCTCTCTTTGTCAGGAACCCAAGTGAATGAGGGTCGACACACCATAATCGATATCTTTTCACACCCTATGCATATCCTACGAAGATGCACTTCTTGGCCCTTGGCTCCAACTTGTCTTCTATGAAATGCGCATAGGCAATACAACTAAAAATTCTGAAGTTAGAATAATCAGCTAGAGATCTAGATTATACCTCTTCAGGAGTTTTAAATTCAATAGCTATAGATGGTGATCTGTTTACAAGCTAACAAGCAATATTGACAACTTCTGCCCTGAACTTCTTTGATAAGTTAGCTTGAGAAAGCATACATCATGCTCTCTTCAAATAATGGTCTTATTTGGAATTTAAAACTTTTATTCCATTGACAACATCCCTTTATGATCATTAAAATCGAGTTGAACCACCCTTTTGGATGAGTCAAGGAGCTTACTGGAAATCAAGTTAAATTCGTGTTTGTTGAATGAGTGCTCATTCTAACTTTTGTGTTACTCTTGGTGGTCTCTGCACCAAGGTCGTGCCGCCAGGTTGTGTGTCAGATTATGCTTTTCTCAGCATCTCCTCTATTTAAACATTTTTTACAAGATTCTGTGGACGTCTAATGAAGATATCTTCAACATAAATAATATTCCTCTCTGAGTTTTCTTTTCAGTACAACAAACTTCATTTAATTATGATTCCCCTTTTGTCCGTAGCACCCCTCAAAACTCAAACGCACAATGATATCCCCACGCAGCCCCGATCAAGACCAATGGAGTGCATGCCCAGCCATTTGGCCACATCCCTGATCCAATTCATGACCTCTCTTTCTTTTCTCCTCCTCCATATCATTTGGATAAGTTTATGAAAGCTTCATGATAAATATTAGCACCCTCAATTGATGGCAATCCAACTTGTTATCTTATACATCAAATCTTTCCATTTTTAGACCAGTTCTCTTTCCTCTTTGAGAGAAGACAAATGTTGAGCATAAGAAAAGTGATCCATGGTTTTCAATCCCTCTAGATTAGTTCGGTAAGTGTCTAGAAGCTTCATGATAAAAATTAGCACTATCAAATGGAGGAAATCCAACCTATGGTTGGATATATCAAAACTTGCTATTTTTTTGACTTGTTTCTCACCCTCTATAAAGGGAGAATCATTTGAACAACCTAAGAAAATAATCCTTATCCTCTATATTCCTCTTCTCATACTCCAGCTTCCCTAGGCTCATCCCAACTTTCCAAATTGTCCTCTCTTTATCCCGGTGCCTGGAGATCATCCCGAAGTGAATGAAAAGCCAATCTATGCTCTAACATGTTGCTTTGCTGATCATTGACTTAAAAAGATTTCCCTGAGTCTTTTTCGGCTAGTCTTCCTTCATATTAAGTGTTCTTTGTTGAGTTGTATTTCATCTCCAACAAACAGAGATTAATTCTAACATCACCTTGGCTCGTGGCGGCTTCCACACCGGCACTGCACTGATAGATCTAGAGTGCACCCTTTCTCTGCTATCATTTTCTCAGTCAATTTTCTTAGAATTCTAGGTGGATTAAGCCTATACCATATTCACAAAAATTTTAACCCAGTGAGTTATCCTTTATTTCCAAAATAATCATTCAATTTCAACATTTGTGGTGCCCATGGCATGTCTTGCATCAACATCGCACTGGTAGTTTTTGGATCTTCAACTTCCAATAGCAGAATTACCAGATAAATTGGTACCTCTTTGAAAAGATTCAAACAAACTTATCTTCATATTAAACCATCCTTGGTTAGTTTACTTTATTTTAAAACAAACGGTAGTTTATTCTGACTATTGAACTATCTGTGGTTGTCTTTTCAACAAGGTCGCGTAATCTGGTCTTGCTTTCAGATTTTATCCACTTCAAAAATCCTACATGTATGCACGGTAATTTCCTATGGAAGTTATCAACAGAAGGTCCCTTCTTCTCCAAGTTCTATGTTCACATAAGTAAATGGCACTCAATTCCAACATTAGTGCTGCCAGTTACAGTCTTTACATTAGAGTTGTGTCAGCCTACATAGAATCTATCCAACCCAGTTGCCATTTTGTCTGGGTTGTGTTATCTTTAATCGTTCATAATATCTTTGCTAATTCTTCATTCATATCATTTAGGTAATATTTTAGCATCATTTTTATTTGATTTTTCATCATCTTATATATTATAAAAACCAAAAGGAATGGGTTAGGGCTAACTCCAAATCTAGTGAGTTTTTTTCCAATTGCCATTTTGATGTTAGTCTTTACAGTTACTATACTTCACTCATTTCTAATCTTTATTTCACTTGTTTTCTTATCTTCTTGTTTTCTAGTTGCATAGGTACATCAAGCAAGCGGTTGAGGACTCTCCTTCATCAGCCGGTCAACGAAGAAGAAGGTTGAACTCAAGCACATCGTTCTCCCACGCCAAGGTACACGGTCACTTTCTTTTTATTACCATTACATAAAGCGGAGCCCATGGCTCCTGACGACCACATATTTTAATTCCTTTATGCATTGAGTTTCTCTTCATTCCATCCTCATTCTCCTCCCACACGACCCGAACTATCTCGCCGGTGCTTGAGCAATTTCAAGAGACGAAAGTTTAGGGATCAATGTGAGTGTGGAACCGAGTTGAGAGCTTTACTACTTTACTTCTATTCCTTTTTCATTTCCTCTTGAGGTTCTGATCCGTATATGACAAACCCATTTCTAGAGTTGACAGTTGGCAAAAAAAACCCATGGCAGCTGATGGGGGAGCACCCCCCCACTCTCCCTTATGGGCATTTTGTAGCCCCCAAGGGGCAACCATCTTCCTCACCCCTCCCAACCCATTCACCCACTCTCACTCACTCACCCTCTTACTCTTTCAACTTTTACTCTCTCACTCTCACCCACACACTTACTCTTTCATCTCTCTTTCTATTTTAAGTTGGTGTTAATTATCTTAGTTCTTTTTCTAATATTAATTTTTAAGTGTTCTTGTCTCTTTAGTTTCATTTTTAAATTTTATTATTTGAATTTAAATATCTTATCAAAGCCGTGATACTTTTCACTCGACCTAAGATGACCAAGCTTGGCTCCATTGTACCATGGTGTTAAAGGAGTAAAGAAAAGTGAAGTGTAAATATTGTGATAAAATTATATACAGTGGAACTTACCGATTGAAGCATTATCTTGCCGATATTAAGGAAGATGTTATACCATGCACACGTACTCTACCTGAGGTACGTGCATAATATAGAATTCATCTACAAAATTTTGAAAGGTCAAAAGGAGCTTTAGAGAAACATAAGAACACCGTTTGTGAAGAACTTGCAGAACTAGAAAGACATTTGTTATATACATATGGCACCAAACAAGAGTAGGGAATGAAGAAGATAGAGGCAGAGGCAGAGGTAGCACCACTTGCAACATTTTTGATGTACGAAGAATGAATCCGGAGATGCCCCCTACACAATAGTAGCACTTCATTGAAGAGAAGCATTATATCACGCAACATAAGATGTTGATCACAAAGCAAAGCAACGTGGGTACAGAGGAGTAGGGCTTGAACTATCACTGGGTTTTTGATGTCTATCATACCACGAAGAGGGTTATGTAATAAGCTAACAATATTTTGATATTTTTACTAATTTCACATGTGATAGTTACAGTAGATTGTTGTCATCTTATATTAGGATGATCATATGAGGTAGTGATGAATATGATTAGTTTGTATATATGTTCAATGTCTTGTACTCTTTCACGATGTCATGAGCATAGTACGTACAATATGTAGAATCATAATATAATATTACTTTGAGTGAAAGTTGGATAAATTCTTTTTTATTCATATTTCTTAATTTTTTAGAAATTTTAGTTATTTTTTCTATTTTTCTGTTATTTTACTTATTTAAAAATTTTAAAAACAAAAATGTCTCGATCTAGTAGTTTGCGACCGATTCATGATCTGGCCCGATTGACCAATTTGAGGGCCGACTGACCCCTAGCTGACCCTGACCCTCTATTCCTTGGTATATCTTATCCGCTGCTAGTCATTTTGATGGACCGTAGGGGTTCTTAGGAGCTATCGGTAGGGGGGCATGTCGGGCACGAATACTCATTACAAGGTTATGCACTGGACTGTCACCTGATTATGTTGTGCCTATTCTTCCCGGGTGTTTCATTTCTTCATCTAAAATTAAGTCAATTAAAATCTTTTTGGAAGACACAATAGAGCACATATATTCTTCTACTCTCGAACTTTCTTATATCTTATTTGAAGTAAAATTGGATCCCAATGTCTTTTGGAGCAACTTGTTATCAGGAGAGAGAGAGAGAGAGAGAGAGAGAGAGAGAGAGAGAGAGAGAGAGAGAGAGAGACGTTGCAAAAATAAAAAATTAAAATTAAAACAAAGAAATTAGACGTAACATGATGAACACTATTTTCTTGATTATACCAGATATATAATTTTATATTAATCAACATGATGATTTGGCTATATCAAGTCAAGAAAATAAAATATATTAAAAATAAGGCAACTACACATATTAAAATAATTGACGAAGTAATAACATTAAATAACTGATAAAATCATTTTATAATTTTAAACTCTAGAAATTTATAAATATATATATATATTGGAGGGAATATTTTATATCATTTGATGACCACCATACAATATTAGATCAAAACCAAACAGACACACGTTTATCTCAAAATACTTGTTTAAAATGCTGTTATTATGAACTTGTATGTTGTTGTCATTTTAATTATGCATCCAACATTTATGTTATTAATGAAATTGATATATTTTAATCATAAAACTTTGATATAAAATTATTACAATTGACATTACTTGTATTGAAATATTAAATTTTTTTGGTTATTTCATTGATTACAAATTCTTTACCACATATATAATTTTTTTTGTCTTTGTCCATGAGCAATTAATAAGCACATGCAAGCCAACTAAGATGCAAGCAATTGTAGTTGTCAATATAAATAAACACTAAAAAATAGTCACAAACATATATCTATATATATATACAAATCAATGTAAAATGGTTGGTTGTTTAAAATTTTGTGAAAACTAAAAGAAACAATACACGAAAGACTTATCTAGAATGGTGGATCTAGAAACATCAACAGGAAGAGATAGCACATAAAATAAAGAAAAAATACTATGGTGCAACCCAACCTCAAAAGATTTAATGGGTAGAAATAAATATTATAAGTAATTGATCCGAACATTTATTTACTGTATTCATCTCCTTGATGCTACTATTTATTCAGAAATAAGAAGTATGAAGAATTTTTACTCCTAACCAATCATAAACCCAATAGACAAGATGGTAACTTGTTCTCACCCTTAAAAAATTATTTTATATTGTGGAGTTGGTGTCACAACTATGAAAAGTGAGTTATCTCCACAGAAAATGATGTTATTGGCAATAGATACAGCAACGGCATCATAAAGCCCTCCCTAATAAGTGTATTGGTGATGGTTGGAGATAGGCCATCGCCATTGAACAAGTATTGATGACAACTAGTAAAAAACCTTTGAAATTCACAAGTACTAGTGGCAATTAGATAAAATTTGCCATCAATACACTTATCAAGAATAGCAGAGGTTGTCACCATAATAGTAAGAAAAATTGGAATGAAAATTGCAGCCGGAGGTTTAGGTCATTAGCGATGACTTCTAAAAGCCATCGTGAATGAATATACTAGCAATGGCTTAAGCCATTGCTACTAACAAAAACTCAACCTTTTATGGGTTGAAAGACATTGGCAATGGCCAAAGCCAATGCCAATGACATTAAATGGACCATTGAAGCCATAACCAATGTCCTCACTTCTTTTAACATGCTTGCCACCCTTTTCCCCTTCTACCTTCATGCTCTCTCCCTCTCTTGTGAAATGTCCTTTGTCACTCCCTCTTTCACTGCCATTGCCACTAGTATCGTTGCTTGTTGTTGTCCACCATCATCATTGTCACCTGTTGTCCCATGCCAAGCATTGCCACCGACTAAAACTCCAATTTTTTCTCTCTATAGTGAGATCATCATTGGTGCCATCGTTGCTGTTGCCAGCAGCTGCCATCACCTTCCTCATGCCGAAAGTTCTTCTTTAGGTTTCTACAAAATCTAATTAGTTCATTTATGATTTTTCAAAGTATGTTTTCTATATATTTAGTTGGTTTAGGGTTTGTTTTTATATGTTTTAAAGTTAATTATGTCAAATTGTTGGTTTAGGGTTTATATGAACATCATGTTAATGTGATTTAATTATGTTGTTTGTAAATGATTAATTCTGTAAGACTTGTTTAAATGTTAATTTGGTTTAGAGTTTGTAAATTTTGTTTAGGGTTTCTTTCTGTACATTTTTAACTTAATTTTGTCAAATTGTTGCTTTAGAATTTACATAAAGATGTTGTTCTTGTAATTTGATTATGTTGTTTATAAATGTTTAATTTCTTAAGACTTGTTTAAATGTTAATTTTGTTTAGGGTTTGTTTGTGTATGTTTTAAATTAATTTGGTCAAATTGTTGGTTTAGGCTTTATATGAATACAATATTAATGTAATTTGTTTGTAAATGTTTGATTTCATAAAACTTATTTAAATGCTAATTTTGTTTAATTAAATTATTGGTTTGTATTAAGATTTTTATCTATAAGATGACAATGGAATTTTAGATTTAATAATTTAGGAACTAATTGTATGTTTTAGTAATCGTAAATTCACTTTAAGTGATATATAAATTTAAAACTTTTAGTGTTCACTTTCAATCCAATTCAAACTAAAACCCCAGAATGAATAATTTTGGATTGGTCTGTAAGACCTTTCAAATGGGTTCATAAAGGTGTTTTAAACCAAACCAAATTGAAGAACTAAATATACTGGATTGGTTAGGCTTCTAAGCCCTTTCAAACCAAACCATCATTTCAATTCTATGACTTTCCAAAGCAAGTTTGGTTTCTATGGACTTTCAACTCTAAATCATTTCAAAACTGATTTTGTTTGTTTGCTAAATTCTTTCAAACCAGTTTGCTTTGATTTCGGACGCATTCCAAACTAAACCAAACTGATAGCTAGTTTGGTTTGGTTTATAAGCTTGTTCAAAGCAAACTAAATTAGTAAACTGAGTAAAAGAAGTATTTAGATTTCTAAGGCCTTTCAAACAAAATTGATCGATTATTCATTTGATTATATCTTTATTTTACTTTTTTAAGGAGTTTTAAACAAGATCCTTGTTCAATACTTGCTTCATTTGAAAAGATTCTTGACAAAATTAATTATATATTTCATATTTTACTTTTCAATATAATTGTTTAATTTTGGATATATTTCTATCTATAATTTAAAAAACATTTATTTAGACAAGTAACTTAGGTAATGTAAAAAATTGTCCTCTAAAATTTGGTGCAGCAAAAGTGAAGATTCATATAGGTTCATGTTGATCTTGTCTTGATTGGAATCAAATAATAAAAATTAAATATTTATTTAAACATATTCGAATATATCCGTTAGTGATTCATCTAATCCCTTGGAGAGAAGAATGAAGAACTTCTCAAGCTCTTCAAATCATTTAAGTGCTTAGTCTCTAACAATATCCATACGAACTTCATCTGTAGATGAGTTCTCCTACATGTCAGACCTTACTACTTTTCTCGAACGGCTCTTACCCATGGACAAAAGTGCTCCATAGAGAGAGAGACAAAGAGAGAGAGAGAGGGTTTGGCCACAATATTGGCTTCCTTGGCTTGATAGGGTTTGGCCAAATTCACTTAAATTTATAAATAAATTAAATTTTTTATAAAAACTCAAAATCTCTATAAATTATGCCTATGCCCCTATACTTACAGACTAGTCCTTATGTGTGTAACCCATAAGGTCTAATAGTTTATTTGTTTGAGGCTTTATTAAAATAGAACATTGTTATTTAATTAAATTAAATCCATGATCCGATGATAAATTTAGCAGCCTATCGATCATGAAGAGTACATGTCACATCCCATAATTTTAAACAACTTTAAAGATAATTTTATATCAATTAAGTCATTCTATCATTAGTTATCGCATGGATATAAACCCTTGTCTATTCAATATTCTAGTCAGATAGGAGTATAACATCGACTATCAACTCTTTACTTTACTAACTCTACATGATCATATACTTAGTACTAGATCAATTGAAAAACACTATTTCTAATCATTGTATCTACCATGGCCATATATTTAAAGTACTATTCCATAGAACATTCACTCTCACTTATTGAGAGTGTATAATTCTTTGTTATTCACTCAATTGCCTCTATCATGTTTCTCTTATACCCAATCCATCACAGTTCTAGATCATTGAATCAATGAACTAAAAGTTAATGGTCAAAGTACCTAATAAGGCATGTTTGACAACTCATGTCAAAGATCTAACCACACAACTTGATGATAGAATATACTAAATGACAATTTGGCAAGATACCATTTATGATTTTTAATTCGGTCAATTTAATGAACACATTGAACTAATTCAGTCATCCTCATCATATGAGAAGACCTCACGTACACTAGTCTATTTAAATTCTTGATGTCTCGTCTCAAGGATCTTATGACTAGGAATAATTATATCACCTATCACTAAATGATTGATCACATTATCATGATCTCATCATGATTTAAACAACAATGCATGTGATCAAGGACTTCATTATAATGTACATATCTATTAAAAGCTAGCAATGAATGTTTACCTATTTAAATGAATGAAATATTTCTAAAAATATTTTTAAAATATTGAATAATATCATATATGCTTGCTTTGTAGGGAATACATTTTTATAAATTTCTCACTTGCACTAAAACTAATCACCTATCTAGTTGAACTCTATCAACTAGATGTGATGCTCGAACAACCTTTGAGTTACAACTTCAATTAGTGGATCTACAATGTTCTTAGCAAAAAATACTCTATTTTTTAATTATTATATCTTTATGAGTTACAATGTCTCTAATTTTATCATATCATCATAAAATTTTTAAACTTATGATTAGACAACAACTCTACCCATTATTTTTTTTAAAACAACGGTAAACTTTTATAGATAGTTGGGACAATGTCATATCTTTGATGAGCATCTTCATTTAGACTTCTTCTCAAACAATTTGCAACTATTATGTATTCTACTTTACATTAGTTGTAGAATTTATAGTGTTTTCTTGCATAGAACTCTTCTAGTTCACTACACCACCATTTTGTTCACTTGCTATTAAATTTATCCAACTAGAAGCTTGTGTTTGTAAAACTACAAAGCTTTAATTCCTATCCACTATTATATAAAGATACATTCTTAGTGCTTCTCAAGTACTTAATGATACATCTCTTAACTATACCATGACTTTCCTGGAACCACTTGATGAATGCTCTTAAATCCTAAAATATTATTCACATGAAGCCATGTATAGCATCACATACAAGATAGACCCTATGACTAAAGCATAAGGGCTCTACTCATGTGGTCTCTCTCTTTTCAAGTGAGGTAAACTCCATATCTCATAGGTAGGAAACCTATCTTAAAGTTTTTCATGTTAAACCCTTTGACTATGGTGTCTATGTACATTAACTAGGTCAAGTCAAACATCCTTTCAGGTCTATCTCTATAGATCTTCATACCTAATTAATGTTTGGAGAATAAATTTAATAGGTAGGGTCATTGATGATAATATTCTTACATTATTCTTAATAAGTAGTTTGCCATTCACATAAAATGTCAAGAAAGTAATAGCACTATCACTTATCTTATTGTACACACATATCACCTCTTCATTCTTCGAGAAGTTATATGATTTAATCTCATTAAATTCTATATACCATCTATTAAAAATTTTATTTTAGTCTATTAATGGACCTTAACAACATATACACTTCATTTGGACATTAATGGGACTTGATTCCCTTGTGTTGTATTATATACACGTATTCCTAAAAATCACCATTGAGAAATACTATCTTAATATCCAATTGACATATGTTATATTCATAGTATTTAATTATTAAATAGTACCTTAATAGAAGTGTCATTAGTTTGTGGAATAAGAACATTTTCTATATATACCTTGCTTCGACTGTCTTCCATCATAAGGAACTCTTCTTCTAGAAATACAGTAAGTTGAGTATCATATACCCTTACCCAAAAGGGTGGTACAATTAATATCTTTAAGTTTCATTATGATATCTCACAAGTCAACACTTCAAAGTCTTATATTTCAACTTGTTAGGGTTGTACTTCACCTAGTCAAACATTTGAAACCTTAACTTGCTTAAGGCCAGGCTTTTAACCCATTTCCAAATCTCATGTGGAATAGTTAGAATTGACTTAGAGAAAAATAGTTTAAGATAAAGTGGTTATATTGAGTACTTAACCCTAAATATAAAAATAAGAATTTTTAAAGGTTGTCATTGTTTGTATTATGTCTCACACAATATAGTTTTTCATTTTAGCTACTCAATAAGCCAAGAGTTGTAAAGAGGTATCCATTAAAATTAAATTATATTTTTCTTCAAATTATGTGTGAGTTATGTACTTAAGTATTCTCCACCTTGATCTTATTAAAGAGTTCTAATGCTCTTTCCATCAATATCTTTATTGCATTTTTCTTCAATAATTTCTCAAAGGTCTAATCTTTGTACATCATTAAGCACATATATCTATACATAGAGACATCATCTTTAAAAATAATGAAGTACAACTATTCTTTTTATGCTTAATAGATATGGGCTGACATGCACTTAAATGTATGAGTTCTAATAGTTGATTTGCCCATTCTCCATGTCTACATTAAACTAAAATAGATTGATCTATATCAACTCATTTTCTCATAAGACGAGTTTACATATCTAAGATGAATAAGCAATTTATTAAGCTCCCACTAACAAATACTTTGCCATTCAGTGGCATAGAACAATTACTATTTTCATAAGTTATAATAAATTATCATTTAATTAAACAAGAAATATAGATAATACTTTTATATAATGGTATAATAGCAATCTTAATGATTAAGATATCTTCAGAAGGTTATTTAAGATTTGTAACTCCTACTAGTATTGATGTAAAATTTGTACTATTTTCATATCCAGGTCAACAACTTTTTCATTAAGCATTTATTTATTTGTCATCATCTATAACTTTTTGTAGATAAGATAAATATCCCATATCTCATACCAAGTGATGCATCTATAATATCTTATAGATTATATGCACATCTAGTATCTTTTAAAAGGTATGCATATCCATTATCTAATACCATAAGATATATGTTTAGTATCTAATACTATGATATGCACAAATATAGTATCTAATATTATTAAGTGTATATATGCAACAAGTAAATCAATGGCTTAGATGAATGAAGCTTCTTTAGCTCCACTTTTGCTTTGTATGCAATACACTTTGCACTTCCTCTTCTATTTGCCATCATCAAGGTAGTTGAAGAATTTTTTGCATTAGTTAGGTTTTATTTTCTTTACCACCTTTTCTGACTTTTAACTATGTCCTTCTATTTTCATCTAATGATCTTACTTCTTTTCATTAGTATTACCAACAAGAAATATTGATGATGTATTTTTGTTCTAACTTGTCCTAAATTATCTCATCACTATGAGACATAATGTATCTCATATCTATCTATCCATGTTGCCTCTACAATTTATATCTTATAGGGTCTAACATCTAGTATAAGGCAAACAATGCATCTTCTATACATGATATTATGAGATAAGATCTTATCTTCTCTCACATAATTTTGATAATATAGAAGATATCTACTTCTCAAGTAGGATAGTTATTTGGTCAACCATAAGAACAATTCTCTTGGTTCTAAACTAGTACCGGTATAAGAAGTGTGAGCCATTAAGCTACTTGCCATCTAGTTTGTCTTACTAGGTGATTTATTATCTCATTTTACAATGAAGATATAATTTCATTAATATAACAATAAAAACATTCATTTGAAATAAGATATGATTCCGCATCTTAATTTAAACTCCTACTAATTTTTGGATGAACTTGCACAACCCTTATTATGTAAAGACGGGATATCTTGATGAAATCTTAGTGGAGACTAAGAACCTATTAACCTTTAGGTGACAATATTTTGAGAAACACAACAAGTTATCCCATACTTATATGTAGGCAACTTTTGCCAATTGCAACTCTTTCAACTCTTTGTCATTCAACCTCTAGAGTTATAACCTTATGAGAAACACAACAAGTTATATATTTAAGTTAGATCAAATATGATTGTTAGATTATGAGAATGAATTCTTAAAACAACTATTGTGGAAAACACAACAAGGCCTTGAAAATGGTCCACCCTAGAGTTCGGCAAATGCCTTTGCCATGATTACTAATCCCTTGTTGAATGAGTTTTGTGAGATACACAACAAACACATCCAATGTAAGATTGACTCATCAAGACCATAACAATGGAAGGTTATGTAAATCATTTTTAATGTCTCACATTTATCAACCAAATTAAAGTAATGAGAAATTTTATTTTAGTCTTATCAATAATATGTGTAATTATAATGTATATCTTAGGAATATCATATATCTATAGTAAACCTGTAGCACACATCTGCATATCATATTATACAAGCAATTAAATGGATTATTATGGATGTAACCCTAAACATACAATATTGGAGCTAGAATAGTGTACAACTAAAAGAGTTAGCATCTTATGCCAATGTAGGTGTGTTTCCACCTCTAAAAGAATGCTTCTCCAAGTGGTCCCAATCTCTCCTCCTCCACAAACTAGCTACTTTTCATAACAAGCGGCTTAGAAAACCCACAAAGGTACACAATTTAAAAAGAAAACTTGGTTTTAACTAAGGGAAGTACATTAATGGAGGGGGTAGAATATACAATTAGAATTAAGTAGAGAGGAGAGGATACATGCAGATCCTATTAAATAATAATAATAATAATAATAATAATAATAATAATAATAATAATAATAATAATAATAATAATAATAATCACCATCACATAATAATCACATTTAAGTCCATGATCTCCATACATTCGAACAATCAAACATTACATTTACATTGGGCGAATGCATAATATTTATATAATATAAAATTTACACTATAAAAATATAATTAGTAAATTTTAAGTTCCAAATTTTATGCTTGACATAATTTTTTATGAAATAAATAACATAAATAAAGCATATAAACATTTTACATGAATCAAACAAGCATATCTAAACTATTAAAAAATTATCTATTCCCAACATTGTGCAAAGTCATAAATTATTATTATAATCATTATGAAAATTTCATTTTACAAAGTTAATTAAGACACTAATTTCATAAGTTAAGTCTTCAAAAAAAATTTTAAAAACTCCTATGGATAAATCTATGACAATAAGATTTAAAATCATCTAACAAGTCATTAAACACTTTAAAACTTGTCAAATAATCTTATAGAATTTTTAAATTTTTTTAAGATTTTTTATTTTTAATGGGATTTTTTTAAAATTTTAAATTATTTAAAAATATTAAACAGATAAAAAGGTTGGCACACAATGTTGTGCAAGCCGGTGCATAGCACCACCCCGATGTGCATCCCCATCTACATCGGCCACCATGTAACCCTACACCGCCTTCATGTGTGTCCACAACTGCAATGACTAGAATCCACCAGCTATAGATGTTATTGGGTTCAACTAGGACCTAGTTCTTTCATCATCACCACCTGATAAGAGTGCTATGGATTAGGTTTGAAGCTACAACTTTCAGGGTCCATATCTCCTTATTTAGAACTTGGAAATTTCACCAAAAATATGCGTTAGAATCCACATCACAAGTTAATTGGACTTATTCCCTTGGAATCTCATCAAACCAAACCAACATTTCAATTATATGGCTTTTCAAAATAGGTTTGGTTTCTATGGTCCTTAAATTCTAAGACAATTCATGACTGATTAGATTCATTTTCAAAACATTTTCAAACTACTTTGCTTTGATTTCAAAGGCATTTGAAAGCAAACCAAACCAGCTTTGATATGGCTTGGTTTATAAGCCCATTCAAAGCAAACTAAATTGGTAAACTGAATAAATAAATCGTTTTAATTTCTAAGGCCTTTCAAACCAAACTGATCAAGTATTTATATGATCATATTATTCTTTTTCTTTCTTTAAGAAGGTTTAAATGAGATCCTTGTTCTAGTCTCGATTTATCTGGGGAAGGTTCAGTTAAAATTAGTTGTGCATTTAATATTTCATTTTTGCATATAATTGTTCAATTTTTCATAATTTTTATCTATAATTAAGAAAACTATTAGTTTAGATAAGTAACTTAGATAATGTAAGAAATCATTTTGTAGAATTTGGTGTAGCAAAAATGACGATTCTTATAGGTTTATATTGATCTGGTCTTTATTGGAACCGAACAACAAAAATCGATTACTGATTAAAACAAGTTCGATTATACCTGCAAGGGATTTATCTAATCTCTTGGATAGAAAAATAAATAACTTCTCAAGCTCTTCAAACTATTCAAGTGCCTAGTCTCTAGTGGTAACCACATGAACTTCATCCTTATACAGGTTCTCCTACATGTCAGACTTCCGACTCACCCTAGATGGCTCTCTACCAAGAAAAAAAGTGCTTCAAAGATAGTCGGGGATGCATGATAAGGCTGACCATGAAATTAGCTTTCTTGGCTTGATAAGGTTTAGCCAAATTCACTTATATTTATAAATAAGCTTCTGCGTGTAAACCACTAGGCCCAATAGCATATTTGGTTGATGCTTAATTAAAATAGAACAATTCTATTTAATTAAGTTGAATCTATTATTCAATAACATATTTAATGACTTGCTGATCATGAATGGTATGGGTCACATCTCATGATCTTAAATGACTATGGTAATAATTTTATCTTCATTAAGCCTTTCTATCATTAGTAATTGTGTTTATATAAACTCTAATCTATTAAATATCCCAATTGGATATTAGTACGGCATCGACTGTCAACACCTTAATATAGTGACTCTATGTTATCTTGTACTCAATATTAGATCGTTGGAAAACATTTTTTCCAATTATCCTATCACAATGACTAGGGATTTATAGTACTATCTCATAGGACATTCACTCTCACTTACCAAGAGTTGGACGATCCCTTGTTGTCTGTTCAATTGCCTCCATGGGGTTTCCCTTGTACCCAATCCATCACTATAGAAAGTCGATTGAATTGATATTATATATGACAATGATCAAAGCATAAGATCCATCCAACAAGACATCTTTGGTGACTTAGACCAAAGTTCTAACTATGCAATCATGATGATAAGAAACCCTACACGATAGTTCGGTATGATACCATTTAGGGAATCTAATTTATTTTGGTTAGTGAACTCATTCGACTAATGAACACTTATATGTATATCTTAGTGTCTCCACTATAATGATTATGAGATTGATCTTCCTTATCACATTAGAAGACATCACATATACTAGTCTATTTGGATCCTTGATATTTCATCTAAAGGATCTTATGATTAGGAACATTTTGGTCATATACATTTAGACGATTGATCTCTAATTATCATGATCTTATCATGATTCAATTAATATTACATGTGATCAAAGACTTCATTATAATGTATGCATCTATTAAAAGCTAGTAATCAAGGTTTTCCTACTTAATTGATTGAGATATTTCTAGAAATGTCAAATTATATCATATATGATTAACTTGTAGAGTATACATTTCTATTATATAGGTCTTGGATAGATAACCCTAATAGATTAGATCCTAGGCATATTCAAGAAATAGAAGAACATTTAGATTATGTTTCTAATGAATAAAGGATCTGATTTATACATGGCTAGAATGATAATTTAATTCAATGTTCTTCTAAAAGATGTTGTAAAACTATTATTTTTAAGGGAGATGTGGTTAAAGAACAATTAATATTTTATGGCATATGGTTAAATTATTGAACACATATAAGTCATAGTGAAATTGAATTTGATATAATAAAATAAGATAGTGTTCAATTAAATGAATCATATGATAAAAAATTTAATGATGAAGTGGTGCAAATGTACGAAGATATTAAGAAAAGCCAATCCACCATTATTCATAATGAGGATAAACCAAATGAAGATACTCAAAAATATTATTGCTTATTGAAAGATGCTGAAACACCTTCATATGAAGGTTGCAAAGATATATCTAAGTTAAAATTTATTTTAAAGATGATTTAGTTAAAGTCAAAAAATGGTTCCACTGAAAAATGCATAAATACCCTACTATCTTTATTTAAATACGTATTATCTAAAGATACAAGTGTTCTTGACACTTTGTATGAACTTAAAAAAATATTAAAAACTTATGACTTAGTTATCAGAAAATAGATAATTGTAAGAATGATTGTTTTCTTTTTTGGAAGGAGAATGTAGATAAAATTGTATATCTATAATGTGAGACTTAAAGATATAAATATGATCATAAACATAAGAGTAAAACGGAAGTACAAAAGGTAATACATTAGTTTCTAATAAAAGATAGGTTGCAGCATTTGTTTATATCAATGAATACTACTAAGTGGATGACATGGCATAGTGAGCCACATTCTTATCAAACGAGTGGTGAAATGTGCCATCTTACCAATTATCTCTCTTGGAAAAGAGTTGATGACAACATTCTTATCAGTCAAGTGGTGAATGTTGGAGAAACATAACATTCAACTTGGGTTGGCCACATATAGCTTTAACCCCTTTAGTACCATGTCATCACAGTATAGTGTGTTACTTGTCATTATAGTGATTTATAATTTATCACTATGGATATGTATGAAAATAGCATACAAGAGGATTTCGTGTTTAGTACTAGGTCCAAGAGCTTCGAAAAATGATATTGATGTATACTTGTAATTGTTGGTGGATGAGATAAAGTACTTATGGAATATCAGATTGGAGATGTATGATGCTTCAAAGAAGAAGAACTTTTTCATGAGAGTCATATTGCTAAACAGTATAAATGTTTTTCCTAGATATACAAATATTTCTGGATGGAGTACTAAAATAATTAGCATGTCCACTTTGTAATGAGAAAACACAACTTGTTTGACTAGTTCATAGTCAAAAATAATGCTACATAGGACGACAATATCCATTCCTACCGATAGCATATTGTTGGAGAAAGAACCAGTATAAGTGTTTGTTTGAAAGTTGATGGTGTAAGAAAAGAACACCAAAGATGCTAATAGAAAATGAGATATAGAGACAACAATAGGTGATGTAAGCAATAATATTTGGGAAATTGTTTAAGAAAGAATCAAAGAACTTGAGAAAGAAAAAAAGTATTTTCTCTAAGCAACTCCCATACTAGGCTTCTTTAATTATTCTCCATCATTTGGATGACATACACATCGAGAGGAATGTGTGTGACAATATTTTTAACATGATCAACTTATCATTAAATGATAAAGACAATTTAAACACAAAAAAAGAGATTTAGTAGATTTAAAAATTATAGACATGCCAATTTGGCCTAATTTGGAGCTTAAAACTTTTATTCTATTGGTAACATCCTTTTTAGACCATTAAAATCAAGTTGAACCACCCTGGTCGAATTCAGGTTTGCTGAGTGAGGACCATACTTCTTGTCCTTCTGTGATCATCATCATGTCATTGTATATTTTTTGATCACCATTAGAGTTTTTCGATTGCCATCGGGTCATCTCATCCAGTACAGAGGGGGCCCAGGGCATACCAGATTTGTCCTATCATTTCCTGACCAATCTGTTGTCAAGAAACCCCACTCGGCATCTCCGGGTCACTTGGTCATTAATTTTGGTCTTTTTAGATCTTTTTGAGTTTTAACGGTTCCACCCATCGTTTCTAGTTGTCAACCCAAGTCCTACAGGTTGCCACTAGCTTTTTCAATTATTTTGAGTTCTTCGGGTCATCCCCAGCTCTTCTGAAAATCTCTCTAAGTTTTTCGATTTCCTTACGTTGTTTCCGATCATCAACCTGAGTTGTATGACTGGTCGTCGACTTTCTCAGTTATTCAAAGTTCTTTGGGTCATCCTCGGCTCTTATGAGCACGTTTTTGAGGTTTTTAGGTTCCTCCCATCGTTTCCAGTTGTCAACCTGAGTTGTATGAGTTGTTGCTAACTTTTTGAGTCATTCTGAAGTTTTCTGAGTTATCATCAGCATTTTTAAGTTTTGAACCACCGTCGGGGCCTTTGGCACCACTAGAAGCATAAATTTGAAGTTATAGTCCCGTACCGAAGTCTTAGGATATGTACCAGCTGGTTTACCAATTTGGCAAGTTGTGTTTGTGAGTCCTCTTCCATACGAACAAATGGGAGTCGAAACGGACGTCCTATTCGCAAGTTATGACTTGCGAAGCAGGCACGCGCAAAAGAAATAACTGAATGTGCCTCTGAACCGGGGGCACGGTCTGCATGTCGACCTCCCCAAGTTATCTTTTCATCATCCCAATGACTAGAAATCATCCCAAAGTGAGAGAGAAACCGATATATGCTCCATTATGCTGCTTGGCTGATCATTCACTTTCACATATTTCCTTGAGCATTTCTAGCCAGACCTCCTTCAGAAGAAGTGTTCCTTGTCAAGTTTTCTTTTGTCTTCAACAAATGGGAATCAATTCTGACATCTCCTCTGCTCATGGTGGTTGTTTAGGTCAATCTAAACTTGTTCCAATTGTTTTATCCTAAGTGGCCATAAAATCCAAGGAAAGAGTAGAACCCAAAAGGTGGTCATTCAAGCCAATCCAAACTAATTTCTTGTTTGGATTGGCCTAAATAGCCACTAAAAGTAATACAAGAATTTAAACCGAAATGGTGGCCACTTTGGACAATCTAGGCTAGAAGCCATAAAACCTAAAAAAAGAATTAAAACCCAAATCACAGTTAGTTAAGCCAATCCAAACTGGTTTAAATTGACCTAAAAAATAAAAACAAAACAAGAAAAAAAGTTAGAACCCAACCATCTTCTAGTTTGGATTGGCCTAAGTGGCCAAAGAACAAAAAAAAAAGAAAAGAAAAAGAGTTAGAACCCAATCAAGAAAAGGCTATTTCTTATTTTCTCAATCTTTCATCATCTACTTCGACTTGGTCTCCAATATCACCATCACTTT
This sequence comes from Cryptocoryne crispatula var. balansae, assembly GCA_036172225.1. Taxonomy (NCBI): domain Eukaryota; kingdom Viridiplantae; phylum Streptophyta; class Magnoliopsida; order Alismatales; family Araceae; genus Cryptocoryne; species Cryptocoryne crispatula. The sequence continues at coordinate 30,360,265 of CM069930.1, read as the reverse complement.
CTTGGGTCCATAGGAATCAAGAAAAATTACAATAATATTGGAGGTCAAGCAAAGGGAGATGACGGTGATCTAGAAAAGAAGTAATCCTTATCTGGTAACTGGTTTGGCCTAGAAGACCTTAAATTGGCGAATCATGCCTAATGAACCTTAATTAAATCTTATACTATAACGTATTGTTAGATATATTTTATTATGTGATAGGTAAATGGAATTAATAAGAGTCAAAGGACATCTCGAGGATCTTAGTCTTGTGCCACTTGATTGGTTGCATCTTAGTGTAGTGTCGATTGGTCGAGTCCACCTCAGCCAACAAATTCTCAGCCTACTTCATCCACGATACCTCAACCAAGTGCTTCTTAGCCTACTACATCTCTGGCACCCCAGCATTCTAGCAGCCAACCTTCACATGTCTCGAGAATATTTTTGCCACAATGTCAAACACCAATATATATACATATTACTAATGTGTTTACTCTTTGTGTTTAATCCGTTACATCTACTATGCCAAGTCATATATTGTTATGACATTAGCACCTAGACAGACAATGCTAGTCAATTTGATTCGTGCGTTAGCTATTGTGCCTAGAGAGCTAGATTTTACAACTTATCTCGGACTTTGCAACATACTGCACTATAATTTATGACAATAAAATTATATCACTCTATGTACCATGAAAAAGGAAGCTATTTCAAGATCTAGAGATAAATACATTATTCCTTTTTTCTGGATACTAAGTATGCTCAATAGTTTTTTTTTAAATGTAGTGATTAAAAATATGGTCATTATATAGCAACATTTTTGGTTTTAGCAGAATGCATATAATGATGCACAAATATTAAAACATATTATTTGTCTATGCAAGGAACAAATATGACCCCTTACAATATAGTAGTAAAAGAACTAAGAGTCAATTTTTCAAAGGTTGATTTTTGTGTTGTTTTCTTTAAAAAAATTTTGGGTAATTTTGCAATTGAATTGTATGTATGAAGTGGGTGGTTGCAGCGGGAACTCCCTCTAGGGGTGTGCATGGTTCGGTTTGGTCCGGTTTGGACCATTTTTTTCCAAACCGAGCCAAACCAATTCAACCCTTCAAACCGAACCAAACCAAACCGATTTCAATTAAGTTTGGTTTGGTTCGGTTTGGTTTAAACCGAAAATATATAAAAAATATTAATTAATTATTTTTTACATATATATAATGGTTTTTAAGTTAAAAACAATTAAAATAAATATTATTTTATTATAAAATTATAAAAAACATTTTTTATAATATTATAACAAATTTTCTATAAATTTTTAATTAAATTAGTTTAAATAGTTTGATTTGGTTCAAACCGATTTTGAAGACTTTCAAACCGAACATGGTTCAAACCAAACCGAACCGAACCGAACAGGTTGGTTTGGTTTGGTTTTTCGATTTGAACCGTTTAATGCTCACCCCTAACTCCCTCCTCCTCCCAAAAGGAGGTGATCTGCTCTCAATGTGTAATGAAGGCAATGTAACAAAGCAATACAACAATCAACGAGATATGTTCTATGTTAGTCCAACATAATATTTGAGGGCAATGAGAACAAACAATCACATTCAGATAATATATCTATTTTTATCAAATAGTCTTTTTCACTTAGGGGTCTCATTCATAAATTGTAGCCTCTTATATTTATTCAACAATATTTAGTCATCAATACTCATCATCAATGTTTATCTAACCCTGAAAAATAAAAGCTAAAACATTATATTCTAGACACTCATATATATATATACACACTCCAATTTTTTAATTGAAAGAATCAAATCTAAATTACGTTTTCGGATGCAATAAATATCTAGTGTGCAATAATACTAATGTTGTTAAATGTGATATGATGCACTAATGTTCTACAAGATAATCAAGATTCATACTTGCTCATTAACAAAAAATATAATAAAATTATTTAGCTTATTATTTTTATTTTTATCAATTATTACTAATAGTTATTGCATACTCAATATTTTTTAGGATGTTTGTCGGAAGAGGCAAATCATTGGGTGCTTTCTTAAAATCAAAGGTCTCACATGTTTGACTTATGAGTGTGAGATGGCAATAAGATAAAAAATGTCTTCACTTTAATAACTTGTTAATGTATTTTTTTAATTTTAATGAATTTCATTGTAGGCACTCAGTGACAAAAATAAAGTAAGAGAGCTCACCTTTATATGTCTTATTGAATAAGAATGACTAGCATTCATCAATTGCAAAGTGATTTTGTAAATATATTTTTTTGTAATTAATTTATTATTTAGCTAACATCTCTTAGACTAAGCTCAAATTCATAATTGTTGGTATCAAAAAAGGTCATACTTTTACATGTCTAGAGATCATCTAGATGTCTCAGACTACCTATTTAATATTATCTAATTTTGCATCTTTAATCAAAATCTTGATAGTATAACTTTTTAAGGATAATATGACATAGTTGATATTTGTTGATGCTGGAATATCATTTCCATTTACTGTCGGCAATGCATTTATCAGCATCATGAGTAGAGATGACTAGGCCATGTTCAATGTGCAGAGCAAGGACAAACTCAAATCATCTAGTACAATGAAATCAATGGAGGCACTTTTTCAAGTTCTATGGCTCGTGAATTGCTGGATAAGGTAGATAGGCTAGAAAAGCATACCAAAATGATTCCATAGTATAAATCTCAAGTTGCCACTCTGTAGCAATAACTATTGAATCAACAAAAGTCATTTGATATGTTCTAATGGCTAACTTAACAACTTGAGTTAGCCCAATTATCGAGACCAACTGATCCATTGACATTGGCACCACCGATGAGATAGAGAGGAAGACGATGATGAGGATGAGGAGTTGTATGTAGAGGAGGAGTCTTTTGGTAAAGATGGGTGACATGCATGTTTCTTCATGGTGTGTATATGAACTTGATTGGAATTACTTCCATTTGTAAGAATATTATAATTTTTTTGAATGAGTCATTGTGACCTTATTTGAACTATTTATATACATGATATTTGATGAAAGTGAAAATTTATTAATTTCAATTTGATTTTATGAATGGCTGAATGTATCGAATGTGCATGATGAATTATATTGTGCATGATCAAATCTAATAAATGAAATGTTGTTGTTGGTTATTGTGGACCCATTTTAAAATGTGAACCTACAAGCGTTGGAGTACAAATTCATGAATTCATGAGTTTTTCATTTCCAAAATTTAAAACAATTTTTTATTTTTAGTATTATTAAGCAAGGATAAACATCCTTAGGTTTTTTTCTCCTGTTTTGATGCTGGCTTCTTAGTCATTGTAACTATTATAAGTGGTAACGACTCATAGACCTCACCTAGGCATATTGACGATGGCTATGGGCCATCGCAAAACTAGAGAAAAAACTTGTGGGGGGGGTTTGATCTGTTTCAGCATCGATTTCAATATTTTTGGTGGTAGCTTTAGTCATCCCTAATAATTAATGGTGATGACTTGTTTATCCATTGCTTATAGTTTATTAGTAACGACTTCTTGGCCATTGTTTATACATTTAGTTGGTATAGCAACTGAAGCTATCACTTATAGGTTTAGTAATGATAGCTATTAGTTGAGACATTGCCAATATTATTGGTGACAAATTTTCTTATGATAGTCAACCAACAACGTTAAAACTGTCATCAATACCCTCTTGTGGTTACTTTTGTCGTAGTGACAATGACTTTCATTTGTCGCCATTAACTCTTTTTGTGTAGTGTATCTTTTAAATATATATGTGATATACACAATTAATGCAATTAATAATGAAATCAACTTATAATCTAGATGTTTTCTATGTTATATATGAATTTAGGATAATATGAGTCATGTGACATGTTTCAAGGTCTAATCCACCAAGTGATCAATATTACTAGGTGAAAAATCCAATTTGAAAGTTATCTTTAACATTTATAAAGTATAATTAAGTGCTTAGTAGTTATATTATGATTATTTTCTTTTTTTGGTTTAATAAATTTAAAAGTTTTATAGAATATGAGAGATTGTTAAATGTTTTAAATCCTCCCCATGGTAGATGTATGTGAGAGGGGAGTTGGGAACCTTCTAGGTGCAGTGGGGCTGCACAGGGGTCTGTAGTCAACTCGTATTTATTTATCTTAGTCCTAGAAAAAATAACTAAAGATATACAAGAGAGTTTATTTTGGTGTACGATGTTCGCAGACAATATTGTGTTTAATTAATGAGCCTCAAGATGGTATCAGAAAACTTAAACGTTGGAGAAGAGTTAGAAGCCAAGGGGTTCAAAATTAGTAGGATAAGATGGAGTATATGCATTTTAGATTTAGTGAAACCCCAAGAGTTGAAGAAGCAAAAGTAACCTTCGATTGAAAGATCCTTGCACCGAGTACCCAATTTAAATACTTGGGTTCAATCTTACACAGAGACATGGAATGTGGCGAGGATGTCAACCATAGGATTAAAGTGAGATGGCTGAAATGAAGGCAACCAAAAGGAATACTTTGCGAAAGTAAAATCTCTCAAAAATTGAAAGAAAAATTCTATTGTATGATTGTAAGACCTGTAATATTGTATGACAGTGAGTGTTGGGAAATAAAGAAGAAGCATACTATTAAATTGAGTGTAGCTAAAATGTAAATGTTATGGTGGATGTGTGGCCATACACTGATAGACAGAATTCATAATGAGTGCATTAGGGACAAAGTGAGAGTTGCAGGAATTGAGGATGTGGTAAAAGAGGGAAGACTTCATTGATTTGGGCATATCAAATGGCATCTTTTTGAAGCACCTGTCAGACAAGTTGAGGCTATGGTGTTGTCAACATAGAAGAGACGAAGAGGTAAACCAAAATTAACTTGACGTAAATGTATCCAATATGACTTGGATGATTTAGGTATAAGAGAGAAAATAGCAAAAGACTGTGCAAAAATGAGAAAGATGAATCTACGTAGCCGACTCTAATTATTTGAACTTAATGACATGTTTGGTTAGAGTTTCAAAATTAATACTATATCAATATTAATATTGATATTTTTAGAAGTTAGAGTATCAATGTCAAAATTGATAAAAATTGACACTTATATTTCATAATGTGCTTTCTTTTCACTACCAATTTCAAAATTGATATTGTTAGTCAAACACCTCTTAATAATTATTGTGAATATCAATATTAAAATTGATAGTGACAGAGGTGTCTAATAATGTTACCAAACCACGTCTAAGGTTTTGAGTTTGAGTTTGAGGTAGACGTATGTGTGAGATGGTAGAGGGTTGGATGCAGGATGGGAGATGAATACCCATTCAGTGCGTATATACGCAGAGAAGATTGTATCCATGCCTATTTTCTCTTTTTATTTCCTTTTATAAATAAGTCATTTTATGACTTTTATAGACACAATACAGAACAAATTCCCACATTCTCAAACTCTTCTAGTCTCTTATTTTCTATTATTCTGCATTTGAACTAAAATACGTTCACAACACTTTTCAACACGATGTGCTAATAGAGATTAAGCAGAGAGTTGCCTGAGTCAACATACTTTGAAGAGCTTGTCAACGAGGTACATCGGTTGATAACAGAACTCTACACTTTAACCGGTTATATTTTGCAACCTAACTCTGAGTCAAGTTATATTTTTATTTCATTTAATTTTTATTTTTAGTTATCATTGTGATATCATAATTTTATAAAAGAGCAACCCAAAACTTCTTTGGCGCAGTTTATTGCCACTGGCTGTCATTATCACGACCCGGATTTTTAACATGCACAGCGGAAGATAATCCGGCGACGTAACGGGGAAAGATATCAGTTCGGAACCAAATAAGACTAAAAATCATAATCCAAATTCATAATTCCAACTTTACAACTTAATAACATAATAATCAAACATCTATCAATCAAAATAAATACTAACATTTAACAATTGAATCACTAGCTCCTCGAATTCCACAACACCACTACGCTTCTGCTGCACTAAACCTGCACTCCTGAAAATATTAACAACGGAAGGGGTGAGTCACCACAGACTCAGTAGGACTTACACCCGAACTACCCCACTATAATAATGATTCTAGTGATATACAATACATATTAGACTAAAAAAATCATATTATAATACATAAAGCTTAAACTAATTATATATCTTTCATTAAATGATTACAAAGTCATTCAACTACCCCATATGATAACCAGACTCTATATGCATTAAAACCGACATAACCTACACATTAGACTACTCTAGGTATGCCCAGAACATATAGACCTGACATAAAACCAAGGACATATCTAAAACACTAGCATCTATGTCAAAATACACAACTAGACACCTGCCTGAGTAAATATCATGCTCCATCTGATAAATGTAGTCACATCACAAAACTAGCACCAGATTTACCATATAGTAGGAAGTAACATATAGTAAGCTAAATCCCATTGTACCCCATAGGCAGGGGAGTACTTAGGATAAACCGCGGTATCCAAGATCGACGGATGCTCCGGACTGTTCTAATTCATCTGCTGCCCACATGACCGAATTATAGTCTGGTGAAGTACATTACCATCACAATGCAGCTCACTGCACTAACCACATTCTACACCATGCAAGCATATAATTAACTCAGACAGTAAACATGAACATTTAATTGGCAATCAAACATGAAATACATAGATGAACACACATGGTTCTATGCACCACATATTTGCATACCACACCACAATCTAGCACAAACTAATGCATATACATGGGATCATGCAATTTACAACCTAAACATGACAATTACATGCTTAAACAGAACTATCTATCACATAAAGGAAAAATAAACTAAATTCTATCAACATTATGCCTAAACCCTACATCGGCTTTTTATCAAATCGGGATATACATGATTAAGGTTAATCGCGATGCAAACAAACTAAACTAGCTAAATTTAAACATACACAACCTATCATGATGCCTAAAATACATGAATAACCGAATTACTCTAAACATGCACGATTTAAACAAATTAATCTAACTCTAACTAAACATGCAAATAAATCAAAAACAGCCCATTATTTCTAGCCTATTAATCATGATGATCTAATCATAATTTTTACGATTTAAATAAATATATAGAGTGCTAAGGATAGCCGAGACGCGTACCATTACGGCAACGACAAACGGCGCACGGAATTCCAACGGAACGATCCGGGTGACGAGCGTGTTGCCGCGGTCACGACGGCACTGGAAAATCGATCCGGATGGATGTCTTGACAAAGCTGCTGGAACAAGGAGGATTAATGATCTAATTAAGAAGAAATATGGTGAAATAGGAGATAGGCGATAGAAGAGAGGATACGAGAGAGAGAGAGGGCGCGTGAGAGCGAGAAATAGGGGAGAGAGAAGGATACCGGCGGGGAGGGAGGCTGCGCACGGTGTGGGTGCGGCCGTGGGTGTGCGCTTGCATAGCCGGGTCAACGGACGGCGCTGCTGCAGGCGGGCGACTGAAGGCGGCGAGGGCTCGGCGTTTGGCGGAGGGCGGCTGGCGGGCAAGGCGTCAACCGGGGGGGCGATGGCTGGCTGGCGCAGGGGTGCGATGCTGGGGCGGCCGGTGAGGCTGCGGTTGCGCACGCGACGAGGCGCGTGGTCGCGCGGCTGGCGGAGCTGACGTCGCGGAGCCGTGGGCGCGGCGCTCTCGCGGAGGGAAGCGGTGGGGGGGGATCAAAGTGGCGGGGTGATGGGCGCGGCACTGGCAGCCCACGAGGTCAACCGGGGCAGGGCGGAGAAGACGGTGGGCGGGCGGCGGCGCGCGCGCGCGCACGCGCGCGGGGAGGGCCGGCCAACGGGGGGGAAGAGATGCGCACAGCGGCGCCTTCGCACGGCGAGGCTGCGGGCGGTTGCGTGTGGCGAGCGCAGCCGAGGGGGAGGCGGGGCGACTGTTGCGTGGGTGGCAAGCGGCGCAGGCCACGGGCGGGCGCGGTGGTCCACGGGGGAGACGGCGCGCGTGCAGTGGCCGCGGCGGCGGCGAGATCAACGGGTGGGGGGAGGGAAACGTCGCGCGGCGACGGAGAAGGAGAAGGAAAATAGGGCGTTTTCGAGAGTGGGGAAAACGGCGGACCGGGGTTTGATGGGGAAGGAGTAACCGAAGGAGAAATTTATGGGAGGAATAAGGAATAATAGTAATAATAAATATAATAACTAATATTATTTTTTTTAAAAAAATGGTAACGTTACAATCTACCCTCCTAACAAAAATTTTCGTCCTCGAAAATTCAATTGGACTCACCGAACAATTGCATCCTTCAATCTATCTAACTATCTAACAAACTAACACACTAACTAACAATTACTTCATTAATCTACCCACTTATTATCTATCCATCTATATCATTCTAATCTATCTAATATCAATCTTCAATACTATCTAAGATTCTCAATCTAATAGGTAATCTAATTATCTATATATCATCTATGCCATCCAACCAAATAACGTCTGAGTGTTAACTCTAATGATCCTTAATCCAAAGTATCAATATACCAAATCTTTTTTTTGTCAATATGATATGGATCAAATATCTTTCACAAAAATATTCACTAATCCAATAGTCCCCACATGATATGAACTTAATGATCATGTCTAAGTTTGATAAGCTTGATCATCAACTATCTAAAATTTCAAGTATTCAAAATCTGAAATTTTAACATCATAACATACCAAATGCCATAAATGACTCAATATAATCATCTAATTGATGATCTAATCACAATCTAAATATCAAATTTAATTGATCAATATATTATCTAAAGATCATCACTCCGAATGACTTGATCCAAAAAAAATCTAAATGTATATCATCATAGGATTATAGGTATTGATCTTATCCACAAATAAAGATAGAAAATTCCTTAACTATTTCTCTATCTAAAGACCATGTCTAAAAAATTTTGGTCTATCAATTCTTCTACTCTAACTAATAACAATTCATAATTCAATCCATCATATATGCAAAGTCTACTCCCTAGCTAGATTTATAAATCACAATTTGAAGAGAGATTGAGCCATCAAACGGATAAGACAAATTCAGATCGGATAGAAAGAATAATACTAGAGTTCTAGATCAATAGATAATGGAGGATAATCTGGATGATATGATCATGATATAAATCAGATTGCCAAAAATATAACTAATAATAGGAATGTCTAAATAATTGCCTTATCTCTAAGATTACTATCTAATCTTCTAAACATCTCATCTTCAATATCAAAAGATTACAACCTTATGATAATATCTATATCATCCTAAATCTATTCCAAAATTCAAATTGATAATTCATTCTCTATATCTGATATCTTCTCACATTTCTCATACAAAGGTACAACAGTTTTATTCAATTCAAAATAGTTTAATATTAATGACAGGTTTCCATTCAATCTCAAAGCAAAACTTCACAAAATAATGATGCCTTAAGATGAAATATATCTCAAGCTTATTGTAATCCACTTATCCAATCAATGTAATTATTCTTAACCTCTATATCATTCATACACATATGATCTCAAATATACGCACCTCATACCATCTATATGATATAAGTTCACAAGATTATCAAATCTATAACTTCCAACAAAATAATCCTAATGAGTCAACTACTCCTAACATTATTAATATCACAAAAACAATAATCAACCTCTTATTATCACTTTCATTCAAACTTTAATCAATCATATCAATCACATTTATCTATTTGTCTAAAGTACTTGCTATCAAATTATCATCCAAGAAATTTATCTCTAAATTCCATCATTTGAATAATATCTAATTGTAATCACATATAATTAGCGAATGATTCTCATTCTCAATGAGTTCTTAAGTCTCTTGTTCTCTCTCATACTTTCCAAATATATATGAATCTCTACCTCTCTTGCAAGATATGTTCTCATTTCTTCCTTAAAATAAATTTCTAATTTCATATTCTAATCATTTCCAAATAACTAGAAAGATTCACATCTTATCTCATTCCAATCTAAAAGATCACATCTAATGAACTAAGGCTCAAACTCCACATGTAATCAACCTATGCTTAGTCAACATATAACCAAAATCATCCACAATCAAGATTTGACTAAATTGACTAGACAAGATATGGAGAGATAAAATAAGTTCAAAATTGGATAATAAAGATCAAAAGATTATGATCGGGGAGAGTATATTAATACAATCAAATAGTAGATAGCACCATAATAGCACTTACTATAATACAACTCACACTATCTCTAATTCTCAAATTCATAATATATCAACTAAATATCTCTCCTCAAAACTTGAACTTGATCTAAATTCTATCCTTGATAGCACAAAAAAAACCACTTATTCATAACATACTAAAATTATATTGATCTTACTCTAAAACTTCATATTCATAATCTCATTCTTATATCACCTTCCTTTTCATTTAAAACCATATACTCAAATAATAATTCAATCATCATTTCATTTCATGTCTAGGATAGGCCCAATGCCAAATTCTAACTAACCTATCTCATCCTATCCTTATACCACCCTTAAGTATCCTTCCAATCATCTCATAATTAAATCAGATTTAATCTCAAAATGAATCATTCTAATTATTTCACATATGTCACTCAACTAAATCCTTCAAAAGATTAACCAATCTATCTAAATTACTAAAAGTACTAAATCTGAAATTTTCCTCATCAAACCATAAACCAACATGACAACAATCAACCATCACCTATCAAACATTTGATAATCCAATGTGTATATCTTGATGATGTCTTAAGATTAGTGAAAATAATTCTTCATCAAACAAATCCACAATATCCACCCAATCTGAAAATTGGTCATTGCATTTTTAATTATTCAATCCAAAACACTAATGACCCAAAATACCATCCAATGTTAAAATCCAACAAATCTAAAGTGATAGTCTTATCCTATAAACAAAAATCCAAACTCCAAGATCCACTAAATCTGAAAATTAAATCATCATAAAATGATACATGTAATTATCCCATGTAGAACTCTAATAATCTGATATCAAATTTCCATGTCATAAAATTCTTAATCTAATAGACAACATAATTTATTCTATCTGCCTAAGATCATTTTCTTCCAAATATCAATTCCATCTAATACAAACCGATATCATAAACCCGGGCATGTCAATATAGACATTCAGGCCGAGTTAATGCTCTGATACCAAGCTGTCACGACCCGGATTTTTAACATGCACAGCGGAAGATAATCCGGCGACGTAACGGGGAAAGATATCAGTTCGGAACCAAATAAGACTAAAAATCATAATCCAAATTCATAATTCCAACTTTACAACTTAATAACATAATAATCAAACATCTATCAATCAAAATAAATACTAACATTTAACAATTGAATCACTAGCTCCTCGAATTCCACAACACCACTACGTTTCTGCTGCGCTAAACCTGCACTCCTGAAAATATTAACAACGGAAGGGGTGAGTCACCACAGACTCAGTAGGACTTACACCCGAACTACCCCAACTATAATAATGATTCTAGTGATATACAATACATATTAAGCAAAAAAAAATCAGATTATAATACATAGTGCTTAAACTAATTATATATCCTTCATTAAATGATTACAAAGTCATTCAACTACCCCATATGATAACCAGACTCTATATGCATTAAAACCGACATAACCTACACATTAGACTGCTCTAGGTATGCCCAGAACACATAGATCTGACATAAAACCAAGGACATATCTAAAATACTAGCATCTATGTCAAAATACACAACTAGACACCTGTCTGAGTAAATATCATGCTCCATCTGATAAATGTAGTCACATCACAAAACTAGCACCAGATTTACCATATAGTAGGAAGTAACATATAGTAAGCTAAATCCCATAGTACCCCATAGGCAGGGGAGTACTTAGGATAAACCGCGGTATCCGGGATCGACGGATGCTCCGGACTGTTCTAATTCATCTACTGCCCACATGACCGAATTATAGTCTGGTGAAGTACATTTCCATCACAATGCAGCTCACTGCACTAACCACATTCTACACCATGCAAGCATATAATTAACTCAGACAGTAAACATGAACATTTAATTGGCAATCAAACATGAAATACATAGATGAACACACATGGTTCTATGCACCACATATTTGCATATCAAACCACAATCTAGCACAAACTAATGCATATACATGGAATCATGCAATTTACAACCTAAACATGACAATTACATGCTTAAACAGAACTATCTATCACATAAAGGAAAAATAAACTAAATTCTATCAACATTATGCCTAAACCCTACATCGACTTTTTATCAAATCGGGATATACATGATTAAGGTTAATCGCGATGCAAACAAACTAAACTAGCTAAATTTAAACATACACAACCTATCATGATGCCTAAAATACATGAATAACCGAATTACTCTAAACATGCACGATTTAAACAAATTAATCTAACTCTAACTAAACATGCAAATAAATCAAAAACAGCCCATTATTTCTAGCCTATTAATCATGATGATCTAATCATAATTTTTACAATTTAAATAAATATATAGAGTGCTAAGGATAGCCGAGACGCCTACCATTACGGCGACGACGAACGGCGCACGGAATTCCAACGGAACGATCCGGGTGATGAGCGTGTTGGGTCACGACGGCACTGGAAAATCGATCCGGATGGATGTCTTGACAAAGCTGCTGGAACAAGGAGGATTAATGATCTAATTAAGAAGAAATATGGTGAAATAGGAGATAGGCGATAGGAGAGAGGATACGAGAGAGAGAGAGGGCGTGTGAGAGCGAGAGATAGGGGAGAGAGAAGGATACCGGCGGGTAGGGCGGCTGCGCACGGTGTGGGTACGGCCGCGGGTGTGCGATTGCACAGCCGGGTCAACGGACGGCGCTGCTGCAGGCGGGCGACTGAAGGCGGCGAGGGCTCGGCGTTTGGCAGAGGGCGGCTGGCGAGCAAGGCGTCAACCGGGGGGCGATGGGCGGGCGGCGCGGGGGGTGCGATGCTGGGGCGGCCGGTGAGGCTGCGGTTGCGCACGCGACGAGGCACGTGGTCACACGGCTGGCGGAGCTGACGTCGCGGTGCCATGGGCGCGGCACTCTCACGGAGGGAAGCGGTGGGGGGGATCAAAGGGGCGGGGTGAGGGGCGCGGCACCGGCAGCCCACGAGGTCAACCGGGGCGGGGCGGAGAAGACGGTGGGCGGGCGGCGCGCGCCGCCGCACGCGCGCGGGTAGGGCCGGCCAACGGAGGGGGGGGAAGAGATGCGCGCGGCGGCGCGCTCGCATGGCGAGGCTGCGGGCGGTTGCGCGCGGCGAGCGCAGCCGAGGGGGAGGCGGGGCGACTGTTGCATGGGTGGCAGGCGGCGCAGGCCACGGGAGGGCGCGGTGGTCCACGGGGGAGACGGCGGGCGTGCAGTGGCCGCGGCGGCGGCGAGATCAACCGGGGGGGAGGGAAACGTCGCGCGGCGACGGAGAAGGAGAAGGAAAATAGGGCGTTTCCGAGAGGGGGGAAAACGGCGGACCGGGGTTTGATGGGGAAGGAGTAACCGAAGGAGAAATTTATGGGAGGAATAGGGAATAATAGTAATAATAAATATAATAACTAATATTTTTTTTTTAAAAAAAATGGTAACGTTACACTCATGCTTACCGGTGGACACAAAACATTTAGGGTGTTTGGTTGCATGATAATTGAGGTTTTTATTTTAATTTTTAAAAATTGTAAGAAAACTTGTTAAAAGAGGTGTTTGACAACCATGCCAATTTTATGTTTTGAAAGTGATTTTCTTCTTAAACAAAAAAAGAGGGTCTCACCTTTTTCTTTTTTCTCGTGGTCCCCCACTTTATTTGGTCATGTGCGGTGGTTACTCTTTTTTGTAATCACATCCCTCCAAACATGATAATTTTATGTCATGAGTTGGTTTACTTTTTATTTTAATACAATTTTTTATCATGAGAGTGTACAAAAAATTATCATGCAACCAAACATCCCATAAGGACATGTTTGATACGAGGGTAACTCGGGAATAAATTAAATTTATCTCCAAAATTTAAGGAATAAACATTATTTGGTTGTCCGTTATATTGTAGTCAACGAAAAATATTATCAATTGTGACCTAGAATTGGTGATTTTGGCATCAATTAGCATAGGCGTACGCCGTTTCCTAATCCAAGGCACTGTTGCGGCATACATTTTCTTAACAGATTATAAGGCTACGAGACATTGTCGCATGTAAAAGAGAGATATTTTTTAATAAATATTTATAATATAACATAATTTTTTAAAATATAAATATTTAGAGATAGTAAAATCTTGTAGTCAATATACTATTAAATATAATTTGTCCTTAAATTTTATTTCATATAATTTTATAATTTAATTTATTTTAGTCATATTATCAAATAGACTAAATAAGTATTTTATTAAATAATTGTTTTATATTTAATTATTACATTTTTTTAGAATTCAAGTTAGTAAATATCAACATCTTATTTTGTCAACTAAAATAATATTTTAGTAAAACATATATTTAAAAATATTATAATACACAAACGTAATTTATATAACGAAAGAATGAGAAATAATTTTCAGAGCGACCAAACGACGACATCTAGATTTCAAATTATAGACAATCTTTTTTTTTATCACATGGCCACGTTGGCCGGTTACCCCTGCCCTCCCGCAAACTCGACGAGAGGGTGTGTCAACCGAGCTACGCTCAACCGGCTCAAATTATAGACAATCATATCCAATATAATAAATTTTAATAATTTAGCTTTACGTAGTTCCAAACGGACCGTAAAATAGGCCAAAACTTTAGCCCACACGGACTCTTGAACTATGTCACATAAATATATCACAACAGTCCACCTCTACGGCCCGCCGCCTGCCTAACTTGGGACCTGATGATTAATGGTCTAGACATGACAATGTAGTGGTGGACGGATTTTTTTCAGATCGATTCGCTGTGGCGGATGGGATCGGCGGAACTACGGTGAAAATATTTTGGAAGCGATCAAGTTTTCATGAAAGAGGATATACAAATTTTCAATTTAGAAAACTTAAAATGATTTTTTAAATATGTTTTGAAATATTTGGTTGTAAAATATCTTCAAATTTATCTAATATCAATTTTTTTTTAAAATATTTTAGATCTTATGTGATCACAACAATTTATCGTCTATAAGAACATAAAAATTTTTAAAATTATTTTATATTTTATTATATATTTTTTGTATCAATGATCATAATTATTTATATATCTGAATATGATCTAAAAGTTAAAATTGTTAAAACTTTATTTGAAATCTCATGTTCTTAAAAATAAGTGCATCCATCTAGAGCACTTAAGAACTTGAATAAATAAAATTATTTAATATTTTAAAATTTATCTGATATCAAATTTTTTTAAAAAGTATTTTAGATCTCATGATTTCAACAATTTATCGTCTATAAAAACATAAAAAATTTTAAATTATTTTATTTTTATTATAGAATTTTTTATATTAATGATCATAATTATTTACATGTCTGAATATGATCTAAAAATTAAAATTCTTAAAATTTTATTTGAAATCTCACGTTTTTAAAATTAAGTGCATCCGTCTAGAGCACTTAAAAACTTGAATACATAAAATTTATAAAATAACTAAAAAATAATTTCATCAAAACATGCCTGATATATAAACAAAAAGCAACAAAAAATTATGCAAAAGCACCATCGTCGCCATCAAGCCCGTAACACCTTGGCGTTACGGTATTCGGAAAATGGCATTCACTGGGTTTGTGGGGATGCCAAAATCGGTGTTTCGAAGAGTCACAACAATAAATTTTAGTTGACTTAAATATTACAGGTAATCAAATAAGGTAGAAATGATGTTCAGGAGAAAACTTGATCCCGACGTCGAGTTTTACTGGGATCCAAATGGATGCTAAGCTTGCTGGGTTCGAGTGCTGGAGGAGGAACGATATTTGGAAGAGGAAGGAAGGAGACAAGGCTGGCTGCCGGAGCCCGGTAGGGGAGATATTGACGCGGCTCAGTCCGAGAGGCGTGGTCGTGAAACTCCCCCGCGACCATGTCTTCAAATTGAGACGCGACAATACCTCCTCACATCAGCACTGTCGTCGAAGAAACCTTTCGTCGCCTTTAATTTCTGCAGGCTCTTCCTTCTTGATGCTGGATTAGCTTCTATATTGGATGAAACGGAGATAGTAATAAGGTTGTAGCATAGATTTGGGAAAGAGAGAGCTGGGCATATAATGGGGCATATATAGCCACGGAGAGCCCAGGATGAAAGATGGTCAAACATTCAGTGCATCTAGAGAGCACACGAAGAAGAGAGAGAGAACAAGATACGGATAGACGCGAGCACACACGCGGAGAGCGAGCGCGAGAGAGCGAGCGCAAGAGAGCGAGGGACTCGTGGAGGCGTTCTTCTTCCAAAAAGCTTACTTCCAGGCGGAGTTGCAGCTTGTCGGAACCATGCTTCTTCGTCTCTCCCCGACGGCTAAAACTGAACCTCTCTTTCCCAAGGCGTGCCATCTGCCACCAGCTCAAGGAGAAGCCGTCGATAAAGAAAGATAGTCTAATGGTCTGTAGGGGTTAACGCCTTGGAGCATCACACAATCGAGCAGCATTTAATACGGTCATCGTCGTCTAGCCCTATCCTTTATTCTTTCTAGAGAGCGGATCCCCTCAGGTGCCCACCTGAGGGGATCCCCTCCGCCCCCTCACAAAGAGGGTGACATGACCAGGACAAGACAGTGATCTGACAGACGTCAGATCACTGTCACCTCAGCCCCTTGTGAGAGGGGCTGAGGGGATCCCCTCAGGTGGGCACCTGAGGGGATCCGCCCTCTTCTTTCTATGGTGCCCCTCCTCAGAGTACCGGACTAGACCTCCACAGCCCTAAATACATGGCCCGAGACAGCCACGCGCGAGTTTTTTTTTGAACTAACACAATTTTTTTTTAAACTAACACGGTAAAACTTTATTTTGTAAATCTAACAGACTTTGGTTAAACTCGAGTTTGACCGACTAATGACGGCGAAACAGGATTAGTTTAAAGTCGAGTTTCGGAAGGTCGACTTTAAAGTCGAGTTTTCAAAACTCGACTTTCCCACACACTTTAAACTCGACTTTTTTCACTCCCGTTCTTCGTTCATAGCCGGGTTTGGTTTAAAGTCGAGTTATTACAACTCGACTTTAGCAAGTCGAGTTGTAATAACTCGACTTTAGTTTAGTTAATACGTAATTTACCAAGACGTTTACTGTTTTCGGTCAAAGTCGAGTTTTCAAAACTCGACTTTGACCAAAGTGTGTTAGATTTACAAAACAAAGTTTTACCGTGTTAGTTTTAAAAAAAAAGTGTGTAAGATGAAAAAAAAACTCAGCACGCGCTCGATTTTCAAAAAAAAAATAAAAAGAGATAGCCATGCGCTCGAAGCTTGATCATCAGTAAGGACATATATCCATGCATATAGTTGGGTTTGAAGTCTCTGTTTGTATGGGTACGTTTCAAGATTCTCGAGTACACGAAGGTGAGGCAGAGCCCCGTGATGCAAGTGCCATTCAGCACATATTCCACGAGTACCCTTCTTGTCAAGTCCGTGTGCTGTTTGCGGATGGCTTCTCTGTAGTGCCGGTTCCGGGAATCAGATCATCCTAATTAAATATTATCCTCATATAACAAAATAGCGTAGTTCGAAATACATGCGCACCACTGGCTCCATCGCTGATTCTCAAAATCGACTACGAATCCTGTTGCTGCTTGTGCCACATGAAATTAGATTACCTCATATGCCGAAAGGAGGGAATAATCTTAGTCTCCAAACAGAAACAACCACAATTCTAGTCACTTACGCCCTGTTTGGTAACACTATTAAGTACCTCTATCACTATCAATTTTAAAATTGATATTGATAGGAACTATTAAGAGGTGTTTGGTTAATTATATCAATTTTAAATTTTGTAGTGCAAACAAAGCATATTATGTAATACAAGTGTCCACTTGTATTACTTTTGATATTGATACCCCAACATTTGAAAATATTAATATCAATATTGATATAGTACCAAAAATGAAACTCTAACCAAACAGGGCATTAAGTGACGTTACAGGATGATCCGGCATGAATATTGAACCAGACTTCATAACGAATTACACTATCGTTCATAACGGGTTATATTCTGATGCAACGGTTCAATTTACTTCGTAATAGGTTACATTGTGATTTGTAACGAGATAGCTTGTGCTTTGTAATGATTCATCTGTTACAAATCACAGTGTAATTTGTTGTGAACTATAGTATAACCATTACGAATTGAATGAACCCGTTACGAAGCACAATGTAACCCATTACAAAATACAATGCAACTCGTTATGAATTGAATTGAACTATTACAAATAACAATGTAACTCAATTCAATAATGGCTCATGCCAGTTCAACCTGAACCGTCACTTGAGTGACTGTGAGTTGTGGTTGTTTCTAATTGAAGACTAAGACCATTTCCTGCTTTGGGCATCTGAGGTGATCCAAACTCATGCCACATGGTTCAGCCCATCCCACTATGTTTCATCCTTCCGTTAAACTTGGATCTGATCATGAACACTTGTTAACTCAATCTTCATTTTAAATTAGAGTTCTTTTAATTAGATTTGTAAATGGATTCGAAAGATCTTATAAATCAGTCCAGACAGACTTGTACATTCATCATCCAATCATATATATATTCATAATATGGTTGTTAATAATGTCAAAATCCATTTTGGATTGGAGTTCCTTTATTAACCTCCCTAAACGTGCTTGATTAAAAAATAGACTGTTATTATCAAAATTCATGTTTACATATGGATTATACAAAAACTTGTACATTCTTGGTCCAACTATATATTCATAATTTGATCTATATATTCATTCAATAGAAAAAATCATCACGGACTATTGTATCTATTCACAAATACATGTTAGCCTCAAACTATGCTTATATATGTAAAGCTAAAAAGCATACAATACCTAATATCCGTAAATCAACATTTAATCACCACAAACCATCATACATACAAACTCATATGCAAAACTATACATAAATGATAACAATTTTCATATCTATATATCCACAAATCTCATGCTAAATTGTGGTCAACAATTGTACACAAATTAAGATATATATCAATCATCCTCTCCCAAGATGCCTCATCCCCATCGTACTTGTCCTTATTGTCATCATATCTATCATCTTTTTTCTATCTTAGAGGTGACATCTAGCTCGATAGATCAACTGATGAGAAGAGTTTGTGATCAATCATGGCTAATGTCATGCCCCAGATTTTTAACAAGCATAGTGGAATAATCAAATGACGTGACCGGGGAAATTAACCCCTAAAATACATTGGTTTGAAAAAAAAATTGAAGACAAACTAGGTCCCAATTTATAAATTACACATTTCAAATAAATACATTGCTATGCTACAATCTAAACAAAGATAAATACCATCTAGACACAATGATCATTTAATTGCTTCTTTAAAATCGATCATCACGCTTCTACGACACTAAACTTAATTACCTAAAAATTGATAAGAGGATTGAAATGAGTACGATAACTCAGTAGACACCCCATCATCCGCTAAATCGGATAGCCAAAAAGCCTTATATGTTAATTAAATAGGTACCCCAACCTATAACCAATTATATGTAAATATAGACTAGTTAATACATTAAATATTTGACTTAATCCATATGTTTTACACCCCAACCAGCACCTATAATCACACCAACACTACGTGAAAACTGGCCTGTACTTACGTGACCCCCTCCCATAGGTAAGAATTTAGTAGGTAAATATAACTTATACCTACGTACTATACCTACTAATTAAGCACCCGTAGGTAAATATGCTAACACCTACAGACTACCTACAATTGACATCCTGTAGGTAAATGATATAACTAATAAACAAATCTCATCCATTCATTTGAAATACATAGACGGTTGTGATCAACTCACACATTAACTATACCCTAAAAAATTTAGTAAAATATGATATATTAAATATATTAATATCAATGAAAAAATAATATGTTAAAAATATAAAAATAATAAAATAAATTTATAAATATTATATTTATATATTAAAATATTTTATTATAAATAATAATATAATAAACATATTAATATTAAAGAAAACATAATATATTTAATAAAAATATAAAAAATAGTAAAATAAAATGTATAAATAATATATCAATATAAATACTGTTTTTTATAAATAATATAATAAATGCATTAATATTAATAGAAACATGTATTTTAAATAAAATATAAAAATAGTAAAATAAATTTATGAATATTTTATCAGTATAAAATAATATTTTAATATAAATAATAATACAATATATTAAAATGTATAAAATTATAAAATAATTATCTAAATATGAAACTAACATAATAAAATAAATAGTTGAAAATAATATAATAATATATTATTAAAATATATAAATATTAAAAATTAATATCAAGGAAGGCCGGGTCGGGGGTCAACCTGGGGTCGGTCGGCCCAAAACTGACATAGTCGGACAGGGTCGCCACCCTTGGTCGGATGGCGTCGGACGAGGTTGAATTTATTTTTTTATCATAAAAATATTAAAAATATATAAAATTACATAAAATAACTGATATATCTTGGTATAGCTTCCTCTGTTGTATAGCTTCCTCTAACCCTAATTATAACAAGTAATTCTCTAACCCTATCAATATAACTGATCTATCTTGGTATAGCTTCCTCTGTTGTTAGAATATTTTTGCTTACTCATTTATAGGTGAATGAATTTGTAGGCTAGGACAGACTAGTATATTATCTGCATATGTGAATGAGGATGACTACTAAGAAAGATGTTAGATAGTATGCTTTACATCCGTGTGTAGATATGAGTTCCAAAGATAGAGATTGAGTTAATGGAGCTATGTGCAACTAGAAGGATGACATGATATCTTACAAGAACATATGTTTATGCTCTTGAATGGTATCAATTGTAATCGGTGGAAAGTCAAATACCCCCTATTTGTTAAAGACAATCATATGAAGAAAATGCAAGATGTTATTAGAAGTTATATAATATGGTTGAGGGATTATGTAAGTCATCTTTACATGCAAAGTTACATCACACAAGTTATCATTTTGCATACTTATGTTTTTTGTATTTTTATGCCACAGGTTATCTTCAAGACAGATGGATTACATTCCTATGCATGAGGAGCCATGAAAAATGTAATTCATCAATACTCTGGTTGTAGTTGAACATGAAAACTTTTAAATATTGTGCATTTTTGGTGTATAATACTGGTGTAGATGTGTTACTTTAACATGTTGTAAAACTTTTTCGTTTTCATTTTAGCAACTCAATAATATGTGCAAAATTGTTTAAAATTTCTTAAACAGAACTTGAAATCTGAGTACATGAATGGAACAATGTGTATGGAATAGGTTGTATAGAACATGTGTATGGAACAATGTGTCAAGAGGTGTAACATGAATGGGTGTATGGAACAATGTGTAGATGAAACAGTGTATGGAACATGTTGTATGAAACATGATGTATGGAACAATGTGGACCAATGTATGAAACAAAGTTGTATGGAACATGGAACATATTGTATGAAACAAAGTGATTGAATGGAACATGAATCAGTTTATGTAATGATGTGTATATGTGGTTGTATGGAAGAGTGCGGTTGTAGAACAATGTGTAGATGAGTGGTTGAAGAACTTGTATGAATACCTATGGTTTCTGGCCGTAGGTAAATGTAAAACGCTGCCAAAGATCTGTCTATTTTTTACCACTACTTTTACCTATGGGAGGAACCATAGGTATGTCCGTTTGTATCAGTTTTCTTTACCAACGCTTGCCAAGCAGGTAAGCAGGTTTTACCAATGGGTGTATGGATCGTAAGTATACATAGGGACTATACCTACGGGTGTTTGTTGACCCGTATGTATAGTACATTGTGGGAACCTCGGGAATCGTTTTCGATTATCTGAAAATGTGTTTAAAAGATTTGTTTTTTTTGAATGTTGAAAATATCATACTTGAATTTTCTAGTAAAATAGGTGATAGACCATAAAAACTACTAGATAGTCCAGGTGATATTAGAAGAGTATAGAACCGAGGTTCGGGTTCTGTAAACATATTTTTTGACCTCTCTCCATCGGATGGTGCGAATATCCGATGTTCATTTACATCGAGCAAACACTCGAACACCCTTGATTAACTGCCATAGCGATCTTGTTTGACGAGAGCGTGCACATCCACAGCGTGTAAAGAACACAAGGGCCCCGTCTTTCGTGCCCGATGAGATGCAAACAAGCTTGATTAGATTTTGTTTGAAGTTGTTTTATGTTTCATTTATGAATTGATTTGGATGTGGTTTGAAATGTTGATTTCGCATTTCCATTTAACTTGGATTTAAATGTTATTTGTTTCTGAGCTTGTTTGAATTGTTTGATTTGTTTTACTTCAATTGGTTGAAGTTTATTTTATTTTTTGTTTGAACTTGATATTTTAGATGTGTTGATCAATTTGACTTGTTTAAGTTTAGTTGACATGTGTTGAGTCATTTTCATGTGATTTTCTTATGTCGGTTGGTGTTTTAATACCAATTCGGGTGTGTTCAGTATGTTTTAAATGTTTTGAAGTTTGGTTCAAATTGATTAAACTTGAATTTCAGATTGTTAATGATATGAATTTGGCATGTTTTAAGATGAATTTCATATACATTAATGTTTTCTAGATGTGTTCATTTCAATTGGTTTGATTATTTGATTTGCACTTGTTTAGGAAATTGAATTCCAATGGATTAAGTGTATTGAATCAATTCTTCCAGATTGTATTAAATATGATTTTTGTTGAATGTTAAAGCTTTAATGATCTGTTTTAAGCATGTTTCAATGTTGGTTGGAATGTATTTTCAGATTTAGTTAAGTTAACTTCAGATTTGGTTAACTCTTGTTCGGTTTGCATCACATCCGGTCTGTCGGGCTAGTGTCGATACCCAGTCATATGTAATCAACTCGGTACTTGAAATGTTCATTGAATATTCATGTTCAGCTGGTGTACATCAGATGTGGCAGTTCATATGCCATGAATAACGTTGTCAATGGTGCAAATGTGTGAATGTCCTTCCCTTGGTGTAAAATACCACTTGATTGGGAAAATTTTGGCAGCATGCCGCCTTATTTTCCAATCGGTGTAGAATTTTACCTGTCCTACAAGGCATAGTCATTTGAGTTTCCAAGTAGTGGGAAGGGTCCGTCTGCATTGGGAAGCGTGTCGCATGCCTACGCCCGGGTCAACGTTCCAGTGCATGCCGGATGAGCCGCCCAATGAAGCGTCCAGTTGTGGACTAACTCCTTATTTAATTTTGGCATTTTGCCTTCAGATTTAATTAAGGTTTATTTTAATTGTCCAAGGCCCAATGGGCCAGCTTCATCAGCACAATGGGCTGGTCTTCATGTCTCATGGCCTCGAGAAGGCCGGCTTCATGCCATGTCGGCCCGGTTGGCCCAATTCAAGCTTCATGTCTCCATGGCCCGGTTGGCCTGTTTTACACCTTGTTTGGACCAGAGTCGAGAGCCACCTTCTCAAGCCCTTGACCCATCATGTGGGCCAAGGGGGATCAGGCTGTCACCCCCAACCTGGTCCTTACAAGGACCTGTTGTAGCCTCGGTTTGTTGCACTTGTTCGCAGCACCTGTTTTGATCTCCAAGGGCCGTAATGGCCTGCTTTGACAATCATAGAATTTGATTTCTAGTGTTTGCCTTCTTGCTGTAGCAAGTGGGCAACGGAAGCCTCGTAGGGCCTGGAATGGATCCGTGGGGGTGCTACTTGGAAGAGTTGGAAAGGGGACTCCACAAGGGGCAGGTTTAAGGCAAGTTTGGAAGGGGTTATTAGGTGCTGCACAAAGGGCATGTTGAAAAGGATTTCAATGCCTCAAAGGGGCTGTTTGGTATTGAAATAAGGAAGGCCACACAAATGGGCTGTCTTGGTTGAAGTTGAGAATCCGCCTGAGAGAGACTTGGCCCATCGTACGGATTCCAAGAATTCCCAGGACATCACCCTCTCCTCCAGCCAAAATGAGGGATCAAGAGCCCGCCCGGGGGAGACTTGGCCCATCTTGTGGATGCAAGAATGCCCAGGACATCACTCCATCCTCCTCAATGGGTAAGGGATCTGCGTAGAGAATAGGGCTGATTGGGTGCTGTTTTAGATGGCCATCAGAGAGGTTAAGTAGGTGCTGGTTTCCAAGCCATCAGAGGGGCCTGATTTGGGTGTTTTCTGAAGTTCGTCCACTTGGGCAGCAAGGATGGTTGAACATAGCCTGATTAGGAGCATGTTCAGGAGCCTAATTGGGTGTGTTGCACATAGGGCAAACTAGGTGACCATCAAAGGGGCCTGACATGAGTGCTCACAACGGGGGCAGAACTTGGGCCAGAAAGGGGGGCCTGTTTTGCATGCCATTCGGGGCCTGATTGGGAAAGGCAGGGGTGCATGTCCAAGTGACCATCAGTGGGATCAAATCAAGCATGATAGTAGAAGGTTTGGAGGCCAACATGGAGGGACAAAAGGGTGCACAAAGGGGCTGGCTCAGAGGCCTGTTTTAAGGGGCAGCAAGGGGCTGTTTTTTGTGATGGCCAAATAGAGGGGGTACACTTGGGGCTTTCTGTAGACAAACGTGAAGGGCACTCAAAGGGGGATGAATGGGAATTACTCAGAGGGTATGCCACCAAGGAGAGGGGTAGAGAAGAGAAGGGGAAGAGTTGAATTAAAAGGCTACATTGGAACACACTTTTTCAACTCACCGGTTTTTTCTTCTCTCTTGCACTGCAGGTGGTGTTGAAGATGATGGGCTGAAGGTGCCACCAAACCCTTATTCTCTTGCTTTTGGATGAGAAAAGGGGGTCTTCTCCTTGCTGATTTTGATGGATGGAGCAAAGGAATGAACAGAGCTTGCTGCACTTGCTGAAGTTGTCACACCAATCAGGTGGGCTGGTTGCACCTGCTGCTGGCGCGCCTGCTGGAGGGAGGCCTTTTCTCCTTCTTCTTATTCACTTGGAACACAACCAGGGGGCTGGAGAGGTTGCTGACTTGCTGATGATGACGTCTAAGCAAGGAGAAGCTGTCTTGGAGCAGAGAAGAGGGAGGAGAGGCAGGGCTTCCGCAGGGTGATCAGCTTGTCCTGCACATGGCCAGCTGAGGAGGCTTTTATAGGGACTGAGGGGCGCCATCTCCAGGAGGAGATAAGGCTGGAGGTTGTTGAGAGGAGATAAGGATAACTTAAGGGAGGTTGGAGATGATAAGGATAACCCATAGTTGGTTATTGAGGATGATTATGCGCCAACTAGAAAGAGAGGGAGAGAAGGGTGCGCACCATCTCCTCCTTTCAAGGAGGTGTGCGCACATGACAAGTGGAGAGAGGGCTGGTTCGACCAAGGCTTGGATGAGGATAAGCTTGGTTAGTTGTAGGATTAGTTAGGATGAAGATAAACCAAGGGAGAGATAGGGATAAGCCATGGGAGGTGGTTGAGGGAAGTGGTTGAGTGGGACCCACTAGCCAAGGAAGGAGGAGGTGGGTGCGCCTCCCTCCCCTATTTTCTAGGGCTTTTTGCGCACATATCATATGAGGGAGGATGGAATTCGACCATGATAGGTTGGGTTAGCCCATCTTGGGTTAGTTTTAACCCTGGTTTAATCAAAGTGCTCCCGATCCAACGGCTAGCATTAACTCCGACCAAAACCAATTAAATAAATCCCAAATTGACTTAAAAAAATTCCAGATCATGCCCTGATGGCCATTGATCTTATGCTCCATCCTGATGTGTGGTTGAGATCACTTGAATTGCAACGGATCTCCTGATTTAGCTAGTTTCTCTGATCGGTGCGATCTCGGCCGCTTCTGTAATGCCGTGAAACCGTAATTGAATGCAATTGCCTTCTCCCATTGGCCAAATTTATTTTTCATGCATCAATATTCATGAGATCAAAGTTTTGGGTCATGAAAATTGAAATTTTCAGCCCATGGGTCGATCCGAGCTAATCGGACCATTATGCCCCCGGTGCGAGAACATACGTCTTTCCGTCCGAATTTGCTCTTTCTTGCATATCTCTTCATCCGGGGGTCGGATTTTTGATCCGTTTCGAGCATTGCCTAGCTCTATCCAATCTTGACAATGTGGTAAAGTTGGAATGCCATGTTAGATTCCCAATTTGTCCCAAAGTGTCAGGGGCAAAATGGTTATTTCGGCCTTCCGGTGTCCGTTTTTCATGTTTTGGGCACCGTTGCGAAGCTCTTGACCGGGGCTATGAAATGAGCACATTATCTTGGCCATCTGTAGCATGTAAGGCCATGCCAAGGCATTTCCAAAGCCTGTTTACATCATCTATTCACGAATTTTTTGAATCTGGGTCAGATTTTCTGCACCGGCTTCGGTATTGCTGAAACTTGTATCAAGCAAGCTAAGCGGAAAAATTTGATGCCAACATACATGTACTATACCTACGGGACCTACCGTAGGTAAAACATTTACCGACATGTCCTAGCCCGACGCGACTTCCTACGGGGGGTCCCGTAGGTAAATTGAAATACCTACGGGAAAATAAGCTTTACCTACGTTTTTCTCGCGTAGGTAAAGGACGAATTTGGCGTAGTGCAACTAGCACCTATATGCACCATAACATGACCGAAAAGGATGGTATGAACATATACATAGACACCTACTATATGCTCTATAAGATAATATACTATAAATGGGACATTTCATACATACACTTTGCAACTTCACATGGAAAAGACAAAATAAAAATACATCGCTAGACCACCTATACCATACCATGCAATAATATACCTATCCTCTAATAAGGATCACATTCACACAGATGCACCTATCCTCTATTCATTTTCTTATTGTCAAGGAATACATCGTCTTGCCACCTCAACCAGCTACCACCAGATCTATCATATATAGAAGTACCATATAATTAATCAAAATCCCATATTGCACCTAGGCAGTGGTAGCACTTAGGATGCCCGTGGGATCTGGGATCGAAGGATGCACCATACCATCAGTGGGGTAGAACAAGGCTTGATTGATAGAAGGATTGAGGGCCTAATTTGATGGCCATAAGGATGCACAATGTGGTCAATGAAGGGGACAACAATTGCTATTTTGGATGACTAGACATGGGGGTGTTCAGGTAGCCAACAATGGGGATTAATAGAGAGACACACATGGGGCCATATGGATAGCCAAATGAATATCTCATGGGGCTATGTCTTCCAACATTGTGAATGACCAAAGAAAAGGCTGAGGAGAAGAGAAAGAAGATGGGAGGAAAAGAAATGAAGTAAAACTTTTTTTTCTACTCACCTTGTCTCTTTTCTTTTCCTTGTGTAGAGTGGCTGCTGGAAGAGGATCAGGCTAATCCCTCTTCTTGTCTTTCTTTCCTTGGCATGCAGGTGCTGGAGGAAGAAGATGGAGCTGCTATTGCTGCTGGAGGCCTCACAGAGGATGGAGAAGCCTACTGTTATTGAAGAAGAGGCTGGTGCAAATCTTGTTGGAGGTTTGTGCAGGAAGGAGAATAGGTCCCCTCCTCTTCTTGTCATCCTTATTATTCTTGTCCTCCTTGTGCAGGTGCAGCTGCTTGTTGATGAAGATGGTACACCAGAGAGAGAAGGAAGAGAGTTGAGGTTCAATCAGAGCAGGTGAGGGGAGAGAGAGGTAGGACAGGCGCATAGGTGGGTGCTGGCTAGCATCAACCAAGGCTAGATGCCAGGTCTTTATATAGAAGAATTAGGTGCCATCTGCAGATGAGGATAAGGCTGAGGTGTTGAGAGTCCTAGTGCCCAAAGAGTTCTACTTCAGTAGGAGTCCTTGTGCAAGAAGATGTCTTACAAGCTAGGTGTGTATAAGTTAAGAAGATGGCGCACTTGCCCCCACTTTGTAGGGTATCTTGCACACAAACGAGCCATGGAAAGACTCATGTTCGGCTAGATGATGGCCATATGATGACTAGGATAGAGTTGAAGAAGATAAGGATAATTCAAATAGGAGATAAGGTGGTTGGGAGATAAGATTTATCTTTAGGAAAATAGTGATAAAATGAGATATTCTTCAACGTAAGATGTTGATAATTTGAGATCGGGTGAGGTGTTGGTGCACCCAATCCTACATTCTAGAAGCTTGTGTGAACAAGACTGGAGGGAGGGGGCTAGATTTGGCTAGATGAGGCATGGGTTAGCCCATCTTGGGTTAACCTTAACACAGGTTTGATCAAAGTGCTCTTGATCTAATGGATACCGTATATTCTGATGGGAATTAATTAAATAAAGCTAGAATTGACTCATAAAAATCTAGAATTTACTTTGCTAGCCATTGATCTTGTGATCCATCAAGATATGTGACTGAGATCTCCTGAATTGCATTGGATCTTTGATTTTATCGATTTTCCTGATCTGTGTGATCTCAATCGTTGATACTATTAGAAACTGCAATTGAGTGCAATTAAATTATTCTATGTGTCCAATTTCAGTTCCAATGTCTCAATATTACTGAGACTATAGTCATGAACCATAAATTAAAATCTTCAGCCTGTAGGCTGATCTGAATATTATTTAGACCATCATGCCCCTGGTGTGATTTGATACAAAGTTTGGCCAGATTTGATATTCCTTGAATAATTTTTCATCCGGTGGTTAAATTTTCTATCTGTTTTGAGCATTATCTAGCTTTGTATGATACTGACAATATGATGAAGTTGTATTTTCTTGATAGAGACTTGACTTGTCCTTAAATGTCGGAGGAAAAATGGTCATTTTGGCCTTTCAATGTCTAATTTCTATGTTTTGGTCACCGTTGTGAAGCTCTCAAATGGGACTATGCAATGAACTTGCTATCTTGGCCATTTGTAGCATATCATGCTATGCCGAGGTATTTTACAAAGCTTGTTTATATCATATGGTCTTTATTTTACTAGATCTAAGTCGAGTTTTTGAACCGGCTTTGACATTGCTCAAATCTATATCAAGCAAGGTAAATGAAAAGTTTTGGTGCCAACAAATGCCCTCCATGGGCGGTGTCTTGGAGATGGGAGTTGAGGAGGGACCACCTGCAGACATGCCAAATTTTCCTAGTTCAGAGCATAAAACTCATATTTTATAGGGTAACATGTGTGATTGATTTTAGAATGATGCCAAGTCCTTTTAATGTTGATTTGGAGCTTTGCCGAATGAAATTTGACATTTTTTGAAGTTTTCTGCCCAAAGCCGTAATTTCTGAGCGAAAGCGACACGTAAATCGTGTAAACACAGAAATTGGCTGAATGACCAATGCCTAATGATCATACATTGAAGGTTATGGTCATATTCACACTCCAGACAAGTTTTGTTTCATACCGTGTCTTTCTGGTTGGCCGTCGGAGTCATTCTGACTAGTATCCGATCTTCTATTTACTGGCCTAACCTCCAGATAAATTTCTGAAGCTTTGGAAAGTTTTATGTCTAATACATTACGTATAAATTTTTTTCGGCCTGTTATCTTTCCAACACAACAAACGGCGTTGAATTCCAAATTCGGGAGTGACCACAATGGCATCCGGAAGAAAGACGCGCAGAATCAGTCCCATGCGCCCCCACCTTGAGGCACATGGCCATGTGCCCCCGATCGGGGGCACAAGGGAACCGATTTTTGATCAGGACTCTATCGATCAAATTTTTCGACCAGATCGGACCATTTTTTTAGGAAGGATGAGATGCGCTCCAAGGTGGGGTGCATGCGCCCTGGGCTAGGGCGCAAATTCCCTAGTTTTTAGCACGGATGAGACCAGTTTTCTCCTATAAATAGACTCCGATTCTGGTCATTCGAGAGGCTGGTTCATGACCCCCCGGGCATCTCAAAACATCTAAGCTTCCTCCTGCATCAATTTTGTGATTTTAGAGAGAGAATTTTGAGTTTTTAGAGAGAGAAGTCGGTTCAGGAGAGAAGAAGGCTGGTCTGCAGGTGATCTGTCAGGTCTCTCTTCATCGGCTTCTACAGCAGCATGTGGACGTATGCTGCCCAAGATCTCAACATCAAAGTTCTTCCACTTCGAGTCTTATTCTGTTTACAATCAACAGCACGTGATTCCAAGGTCAGGGCTGGTCGTGGCAAGCACTGAAGCAAAGTCACACCTGGCAGATCTTGGACTGCTGCTCGGCTTTTCTAACAACCCAGATTTGGCCATATCTCTCTCTATTCTTATAAGAATATTTTTGTCCTTCTTCTTATCTCTTTGTGTCATGATTCTCCATTCTCCTATTATTTTTTTATATTTTTTGCATTATTTTTATTCTGTTAATCTGAAAAATAAAAAAGGGGTTAGAGGTAACTCGAATCTGGCCAGTTTCTATTTAGTTGTGTATTTTATGTCATTTTATTTACATATACTCCACTTTATTTAGTTCTAATTGTCTTTTTCATTTGTTTGTTTGTCTAGTTGCACAGGAAATCAAGCACCCACGCATTGAGGTCTCTTTTTCATCGGCCGGCCAAAGAAGGAGAAGGTTTGACCCACACTCTTCCTACTAAGGTACACGGTCATTTTTATTTCATAAATCGGAACCCGTGGTTCCTGGAGACCACATATGTCTTAATTTATTTTTTCTCATTCTCCTCCCACATGACCCAAACCATCTCTTTGGTGATCGAGCGACGCCAAGGGATGAAAGTTCGGGGATCAATGTGAGTGTGGGACCTAGGATGAGTTGCTTTCCGTGTTTTCTTCCTTTCTTTCTCATCCCCTCTTGAGGTGACGATCCAGATTCATGAACTACCTTGAAAATAAGAGACCCGTTGTGTATTTTTAGAGTTGACATGTGGCGAGCAAGGTGGGACAAGCAATGTCTTTAACTGTGGGTGCTTAGTGTTTCTTTGCAACTAGTTCTAGTTATAGACCGGTTCCCGCGTGAGCCTTTACTTGTTTCCACCTTTCTTAATTTCATGCCATCTCAAAATTTCTGATTTCACCCATATTTCATCATATCTGAAGTACCAAGTACCTCAATTAATTTTGGTCATTTTATTTCAGCCGGTTCCCATGTGAACCCACCTTTGCTTTTAAAACCAGTTCCCGCGCGAACCAACTCTCTTCTACAAACCGGTTCCCATGTGAACCAACATTTATTTTAAGTCATTCAAATCAGATTTTCCTCTTTTTTTTCTACAAGTTATCACCCTCAAATTTGTCACCGCATGACCCTCTTTTATTTCTAGTTGCCATTTAAACCAGTTCCCGCGTGAACCAATCTCTTTCTTTACTTCAGTTCCCATGTGAACCAAACCCTTTTCTTCAAATCTATCCCCACTTAAATTAGATCATTATTCATATTTAATTGGCTCCACGTGGCCTTCTTTCAATCATTCAAACCGGTTTCCACGTGAACCACCCCTTTGCTACCCAAAATCGGTTCCTGCGTGAACCACCTTCACTTTTATCCCGGTTTCCACGTGAACCAACATATTCTTACATCTGTCCCCGCGTGGACCACCCCTTTTACTTGGCTATCAGATCTGAACCCTCTTCTTTCCATTACTTTTCACTATCTCCATTTGGTTCCCGTGTGAAATAAGGTCTAAATTCTAGTTTCTAGTTGCTTGTCTAGTTTCTAGTTACTTTCCATGTGTCATTGCTTGTTTATTTAAGTTTATGTGTTGCTTATTACTTGCTTTATTACTTGATTGTATTCTCTACTCCTTCTCTATACCTCCTTCTTTTACACATTTTTTCTTTTGAGGCAGGAGCTCATTCTCCCATTTACCCCTCCCATCCAAAACACCCTCTTAGTGGATTCTGACATCTCTTCAGAGATATTCCTTCCTAGTTGACTTGGTTGGCTTTCATCAAGGCCTCCATAATTCCTCATATGTGGAGTATTCCTCTTCACGATCGGGTTGGTTGTACCACTCCCCAAAACCCGAAGCATCCTATGTTACCTACACGTGGTGAGATTGTGTGAAACCTAGGTCATTGGAGATTGGAGTTAGGATCCTAACCCATTTGTTGAGAGAAAAATTCTTAACAAATCCATAAACATAAGGTTTAATCAAAATCATTGCTTAATCTTGTTTTCAAGTCTTTGCATCACTTGTTTGTCAAACAAAAAATTCAAGACTCTACCATTCTTTGCAAGATACTAAAAACTAGAAAAAAAAATTTGTTTGTTTTGCCAACTCGTTTGTTTTACCCTCTCCTTGAAGTTGAAGGGTGACAATGCAAATAAGGTCTAGAAGGAACGATGGAATGGTAGAACACGCTAAACATCGAGAGCATGAGATGGGTCACCAACCAATTCCGTCAAACGGTCATATTAATCTCTTGTTTGAGTCAGAAGCGCAAGAGGTCCCTCAACCATCTGCTCCCCGTGATGTTGAACAACTCTTTAGGGAGTTGTTTCTTTATACTGACCCAGAAACCTATTCCCATGTACAATCCATGGTGAAGGGCAAAATTGTCTATGATCAGGTTGAAGCCAACCAAGTTGCTTCATCTCCTTGTCCTATGGTTCGACCACCACTAATTCAATCATCCTTTGTTCAACCACCTAGTGTTCAGCAATCTGTGATTCAACCACCACTAGCACAACCATCTGTGGTTCAACCATCATTTGTCCAGTCACCTTATTTCAACCATGTTGCTCCCTTGGCCCACCAAGTCATGGGACAATCTTCAAAGAATTTGCCAAATCATGCTCCTCAATTCCAGAATCACACATCTAACCACATACCCCCACCAGTAAACCAAGAACCTGCTTTCACCCAAGCAATCATGGATCAGCTCACCCAAATGAATGAATGTTATGAAGAGCTGAGATGTCGCTTGGACTCCAAGTCAATTCTTGAGATCTTTAATCCTCCTTTGCTAGTTCTTCACCTGCCACCTTCCGAACTACCAGTTTATCGCCACTACAATGGTACTGGAAATCCTTTTCTCCACCTAAAAGATTTTATCTACTTATCCTCATTCTAGAAAAATGATCGTAGAGTTCTTACTTTCTTGTTCCGTTGATCACTAGAAGGGTCTGCATTGGAATGGTTCTACTCGCTTGACCCCTTTGAGGTAAAAGATTTTGATATCGTCAAGACCAAATTTTTACAAAGGTACAGAGACCGGGTGGCACCATCATGCTCCATTATAGATTTGATTGCTGAGAAGATGAAGTCTGAAGAAGACTTCATAAAGTTTGTTGATTGCTGGAGGGTAATGATAGAGAAACTAATAGATGTTATTTCTGAAGGGGAACAAGTGAAGATGCTCATTGGAAACACTACACCTGCCCTGAGGAATGCCTTGATTATGCGCCGTCCTACCACCGTGAATGAACTTTATGACAGTGCCTGATACTTGCAAGCCCACTTCAAAGATGCCACAATGATAAATTCATTTGATCCCAAACCTAGGAACATCAGGAAGACCCCCTCTACACCAACTAGGCCTACAACCGAGGGAGTAGTCAACAATGAAGCTATACACATTGTGTGGAACCAAGGAGGGAACCGTCAAAATCAATTTAGGAACCCATCGCAAAACCTTTCTTACGCCCCCCCTCAACAACAGGTTAGGCCACAACAACCACGACAATCACAGCAACCCCCTCAGCTAGTAGTGCAACCCCAGCAACCTCGTCAACCTACCTACAACAGGGCACTGCCACCACCCAATGAGGCACCACGAAGAAGAGGTCCTAGGAGAGAGAATTACCGACAACTCCCTTACTCCTTGACAGACATATTCAATGTACTTATGGCAGAGAAACAATTGGAATTGCCCAAAGAAAGAGAGGTTTGGCTAGCAAATGTAGAAATGTCTCGATACTGTACTTACCACCAGTATCCTGGTCACACCGTAGAAGTCTATTTTCAATTCAAAGATTACATCCACAATCTTAATGACTAAGGCAGCATTGATTGGACTCAAATGGGGGAATGCATACAGGCAATGAAGGCTAGAGAGCAGCAACGACAGCGTCCAATGGTTCAGCCTCAACAACAACATGGCTTGGGGATTGTTCAGAATCCGCTCCCATTACATGCTCCCGCTTCGGTCGACACCAGCACATCCAAACCCAGGAATTGGTCTAGTACACTCCATTGTCCAGGAAGACGCCAGCCGTGCTTAAGGTTGGCAACTAGAAAACGATGATGCAACCATGTTAGTCAACCCAGCTAGGCCTCCTGCTAGGAACCCCACTAGACAGATAATCCGTGCACCATCTACTCCACAACCACCACCAAGCTCAATAACCCAACCACTAGCTGCCACTTCTTTTCATTGACTCATCATTAGGCCAACCCCCTCTTTGCCTACACCTCCCTCAACCATTGCTATACACCGGCCCTTGCTCATCCGGCCACCACAATCACCACCAAACTTGAGCCTCCAACCTATAATCTCTGTCACCCAAAAACCCAAACCTATCACACCACCAACCCCACAACCTACCACATCAACCACTCCTTCACCCTGGCCTCTTCTTATCAGGACGCCACCATCACCATCACTACCATCTCCAAATCCTACCCGTCTACCAAAAACCCAATCATCCCAGAACCACCAATCCCATTGCCTACCATACCTACACCTACACCACCTGTTCCACCACAGCCCGCCCTAGTTAACCCATCACCTCTACCAGACTGCCAAATAGGCCCGGTGCTTCAGAGTGGGAGGATGTTCCAGAGCTCTTTCCCCAAGCCGGGACTCAACCGCAGGATCCAGTGGAGAAGGAACAAGTGGAAGAACCCTTGCCAGGCATGACATATGATTTATTGAAACATTTGGATAAGACACCGGCTCGCATCTCCATACTTGAGTTGATTAAAAGATCAAAGGTTCACTAGGAGATTTTACAACAGTATTTGCAAAGGGTCATGGTGAATGAAGATCTCCCACCTGAGAAGATTACTACAGTGTTAGACCCTAGAAGTGAGCACCCAACACTAACTTTCTCTCAGGAGGAATTAACAGATCCAGAGGTCAGGAGATACCCCTTACTTGTGGCTGTTATCATCTGCAATATTGAAGTAAAATCATGTTTGGTTGACACTGGAGCTTCCATTAATGTTATGCAACCAGAAACTTTGCAGTTGTACGGCATTTCTGAACAAGAAATCAAGCTATCTTGTGCCATGGTGACAGCCTATGACAACTCCAAGAAGTCTGCACGTGAGGTGTGTAAGGAATCGTACATAAAAATATGGTGCAGCGAAAGGGACGATTCCTATGGGTTTCTTTAGACTCCGTCTCAATCAAAACCGAACGACGAAAACCGAAAACCGATCAAATCAGGTTCGAATATACCTGATAGGGAGTCATATAATCCCACGGAGAGAAAGCAGATGAGCTTCTCAAGCTCTTCAAACCGTTCAAGCGTCCGGTCTCCAGCAGTATCCACACGAACTTCATCCACAACAGGTTCTCCCTTCGTGCCGGCCTCGAGAACTCTTCCCGAACGGAGCTCTATCAACCATGGACACCTTATAAAGAGAGGAGGAGGTAGGGAGGAGGCTAAGGACGTGGTTTTCCCCTTGGCTCGATGGGGTTTGGCTGAAACCATTAATATTTATAGAGAATTATGGAATTTTTCATAAAAACCCAAAATCTTTATAAATTACACCCTTGCCCCTGTACTTGTGGATAAGTCCTTTTGTGTGTGACCCACTAGGCCCAATAGCCTATTTGGTCGAGGCCTAAATAAAATAGAACAATTCTATTTAATTTAATTAAATCCGTTATCCGATAACAGATTAATCAGCCTACCGATCATGACGGGTACAAACCACATCCCATGATCCCAAATGGCTATGGGGATAATCTCATCTTCATTGAGCCTTTCCATCATCAGTTACCACATGGATATCAACCCTCATCCATCCAATGTCCCGGTCGGATGGAGTACGGCATCGACTGTCAACTCCTTAGTGTACCGACTCTATAGGATCTTGTACTCGGAATTTGATCAATTGGAAAACTCCTTTTCCAATTATCCTATCTACCCTGGCCAGGGATTTAGAGTACTATCCCATAGGACATTCACTCTCACTTACCGAGAGTGGACGATCCCTTGTTGTCCGCTCAATTGCCTCCATCGGATTTTTCTTGTACCTGATCCATTGTTATTCTGGACCATCTAAATAGTGATCCATAAGTCAATGGTCAAAGCAGAAGTTCCACCCAACAAGGCATCTTTGGCGACTCAGGTCAAAGGTCCAAGCATGCAACAGTGATGATAGAAAACCCTGATAGATAGTTCGGTAAGATACCATTCAGGGTTTCTAATTCGGTCAGTTCAGTGAACTCATTCAACTAATGATCACCTGTATGTGTATCTCAGTGTCTCCACACTAATGGCCAATGAGATCGGTCGTCCTCATCACATAAGAAGACATCACATACACTAGTCTATCCGGATCCTTGATGTCCCGTCTCAAGTATCCTATGGCTAGGAACATTTAGATCAAATACCTCTAGATGATCAATCTCATTATCATGATCTCATCGTGATTTAATCATCATTGCATTTGATCAAGGACTTCATTATGATATTCGCATCTAATAAGAGCTTATAATGAAGATTTGCCTAATTAATCGAATGAGATATTTCTAGAAATGTCGAATCATATCATATATGATTGGCTTGTAGAGCATACATTTCTATCAATCTCCCACTTGCACTAAAGCCAATCACCCATCTGACTGATCTGTATCAGCTCAAGGTGAATCTCAAACACTCTTTGAGTAACTGCTTCAATTAGTGGATTTGCAATGTTATTAGTGGTAGATACTCTATCATTAATTATATCTCTATAAGCTGCAATCTCTCTGATTGTATGGTATCGCCACAAAAGTTCTAAACTTCTGATGAGACATTGGCTCTACCCCTTTGTTTTCTCAAAACAATGATACACTTTCAGAGAAAATTGGGACAATCCCATATCAAATATGTAGATGAAAAACTTCATCTAGACTACTTCTCAAGTAGTGTGCAACCACTATGTAAACTTGTTTACATATGTTGTAAAATTTACAGTGTTCTATCACATAGAACTCTTTCAGCTCACTGCACCACCATTATTCTATCTTAATATCAAACTTATTTGATTAGAAACTTGTGTTTGTAAAACTACAAGACTTCAAGTCTTATCCTCCAGTGTATAGAGATATGTTCTCAGTGCTTCTCAAGTACCAAATGATATATCTCTAAACTATCCAGTGACTCTCACTTGGATCTTCTTGATGAATGCTCATAACACTTAGAGCATTTATCACAACATGTACGTAGCATCACATAAATGATGGACCCTATGACTAAGGCATAAGGGCTCTATTCATGCGATCTCTTTATCTCTCAAGAAGTCTACAAAGACAACACTTTAGAGAGATCAACTCCACACCTCATAGGTAAGAAACCTATCTTAGAGTTTATTATGTCAAACCCTTTGACTATGGTGACTACGTACATTAACTGGGCATTGATTTTAGAACTATCTCCATAGATCCCAAAACCCAAATTGTGTTTGGAGGATCAATTTGATAGCTAGGTTCACTTATGATAACACACCTACTTCATTCTCAATGAGTAGTATGTCATCAACATAAAATGTCAAGAAGGTAATAGCACTCCCACTTATCTTGTTGAATACACAAGGCTCCTCTTCGTTATTAACGAAGTTATAAGATTTAATCTCATTAAACCTTATATATAATCTATGGGAAGTTTTACTTCAGTCCATAAATGAACTTAATACACACTCTTCTTGGATGTTATTGGGACTTGATTCTCTATAGTTGTATCATATACACCTATTCCTCAAAATACCTTAGAGGAACACTATCTTAACATCTAATTAGCTTATCTCATAATCATAGAGTGTAACAATTAAAATCCAAATGGATTAATCCGTGGAATAGGTAAAAGATCTCATCTTAGTCAACTATTTGACTTAGATGATATTCTTTTCATCTATTCTCACCTTTGAAGGTCTCTACCTTCTAATCCACTGCAATCTATTCTTTAATGATCCATTTATTCCTTATGAATACTATATCCTTAGGTGGATCTATCAAGTTCTAAACTTGATTAGAATAGATAAAGTTTATATCGGATTTTATTGTCTCTCCCATTAATGAATCAATATCTCATTTTGTTTTTTGTTTTTTTGTTTTTTTCTTTTTTTATAGATCCTAGGATCAATATCCTCATTATCTTATGCCTCATTTCATCTATCAGAGATATGTCTCACATATCTCTTAGGTTGAACGGACACAAGAATAGATCTATAAGTTACCAATGTGTAATTATTAATTAGTACCTTAATAAAAGTGTTATTAGGTTATGGGACTGGAACATCTTCCATATATATCTTTCTCCCACTATCTTTCATAAGAAGGAACTTTTCCTTTAGAAACATAGTAAGCTGAGCAATACATACCCTTATACATAAGGGTTGTATATTTAATATCCAAAAGTTTCCTTTGGATATCCCACAAGCAACACTTCATAGTCTTGTATTCCAACTTGTTAGAGTTATACTTCTTCACCAGGTCGAACATTCCGAAATCTTAACTTGCTTAAGGTCAAGTTTTAACCCCTATTTTCATATCCTATATGGAATAATCAGAATAGACTTAGAAGGTACCTATTAAGATCAAGTGGTTATAACGAGTACTTAACCAAAATTAGACAAAGAGGAAATTTGCAAAGCTTGTCATTGTTCATATTATGTCCTACATAATATGGCTTTTCATTTTATCTACTCAATTAAGCTAAAATGTGTAAAGATGCCCATTAGATTATATTATCCTTCAATTATATGTGAATTATGTACTTAAGTATTCCTCTCTTTGATCTCATCAAAAAGTTCTAATACTTGTTCCATTAGTATCTCTACTTCATTCTTAATCTCAGATAATTTCTCAAAAGTCTTACATTTGTACTTCATAAAGTACATGTATCCATACCTAGAGACATCATCTTTGAAATAATGAAGTAGAAATATTCTTCTTTAGCCTTACTAGATATGGGCTAACATACATCTAGATGTATGAGTTCTAATAACTCATTAACCCATTCTCCATGTCTATATAAAGCTAAAGTGTAGATTGATCTAAATCAACCCATTTCCTCTTAAAAGGAATATTCACACATAACATGAGAGCTAACATATCAAATATGATTAAACAATTCATTAAGCTCCCACTGGCAAACACTTTGCCATTCAATCTATTAGAACATCTATCAATTCCATAGCTTAGAATAAATCAACATTTATTCAAGTAGGAAATCATATAATGCTCTTGTAGAAGGATATAATAACAATATTAATTATTAAGACATTTCCATATGGCTATTAAAGAATTGCACCTCCCACTAATAATGATGCAACTTTTGCACCATTTTATATGTAGGTCAACATCTTCTTTATTAAGCCTTCATTTACTTGTCATCATCTACAACTCCTTGTAGATATAAGATGCATATCTGGTATCTCATACCATTAGATGCATCCATAGTATCTAATATTATGATATACACATATAGTATTTAATACTAT
This sequence comes from Cryptocoryne crispatula var. balansae, assembly GCA_036172225.1. NCBI lineage: Eukaryota > Viridiplantae > Streptophyta > Magnoliopsida > Alismatales > Araceae > Cryptocoryne > Cryptocoryne crispatula. Next base: position 30,320,581 of record CM069930.1, on the reverse strand, counting down.
TAAGTGTATATTTAAAACAAGTAAATGTCAATGACTTGGATACATGAAGCTTCTCACCTTTGCATTATGTACAATACACTTTGTACTTCCTCTTCCACTTACCATCATCATGATAGTGGAATAATTTTCTCTTATTATGGCTTTATTATCTTGACCACCTTCTTTTACTATTAACTCTCTCATATTTCTATCTAATGATTTTACTTCTTACTATTGGTCTCACCAACAAGAAGTAATAAAGATGTATTGTTGTTCTAACTTTCCCTTTAGTTAGCTCATCAATATGAGCCATGATGGATCTCATATCCATCTATCCATGTTGTCTCTACAATTTATATCTCATAGAGACTAACATCTAGTTTATGGTAAACAATGCATCTTGTCTATAAAATAAGATCTTATCTTTCTTCCACATCATTAGATAATTTAGGAGACACCTACTTCTCAAGTTGGATAGTTAATTGGTTAACTATGAGAACAATTCTCTTAGTTTTAAACCGGTCTAAGAAGTGTGAGACATTAAGCTATTTGACATCTAGTATGCCATACTAAAGGTAGTTTATTATCATTTTCTACAACTGAGATATAATTTTATCAAAATAATAACATTACAAACATTCATTAAAATTAAGATATGGTCTTTCATCCTAATTTATGCTCCCACTAATTTTCGACGAATTTGCATAACCCTCATTATACAAAGACGGGATATCACAATGAAATCCTAGTGGGGACTAAGACCCTATTAACCTTATGGTGATGACCTTGTGGTAGCACAACAAATCACCCCATACTTAATAGGTAGGCAACTATTGCCAGTTGCAGCTCTTGCAACTCTTAGTCATTTAGTCTCTAGAGTTATGACCTTGTGGTAGCACAACAAGTCATATACTCTAGTTAGGTCAAACACGCTTGTTACGTTATGAGAATGGATTCTTCACACAGCCCTTGTGGTAGCACAACAAAGCCATACAAATGGTCCACCCCAAGGTTCGGCAAAAGCCTTAGCCATGATCACCAATCCCTTAATGAATGAGTCTTGTGGTAGCACAACAAACCCATCCAAACTAAGATTTGCTCATCAAGACCATAACAACGGAAGGCTACGTGAGTCATTCTTAATGTCACACGTTTATCAACCTAATTATGACAAGGAGGGATTTTATTTTAGTCTCATCAATAATATGTGCTAAGTATATATAATACCTTTGAAATATCATATATCTAAGGTATAAAAGATAGCACACATCCACATATCAAATATGCATAAAAATAGGTGATAATGGACTTAACCCTAAGTATGCACCTAAGGAACCCCTATAGGTACAAATCCTTGCTTCAAATGCTTGAGTTGGCATGCTCCCACTTTATAAGGGTGCTTCTCCAAGTGGTCCCGCTCTCCAACCTTCCACGAACCGGCTTCTAACTCTTACAAGCGACTTAAGGGTACGCAGACTCACAAATGTACATAACTTAATAAGAAACCTTAGTTTTAACCAAGGAGAGTACATTAATGGAGGGAGGTAGATTGTACAATCAGATTGTATAGAGAGAGGAGGCACACACATGCCTCATTTAATAACATAACCAACATAATTAAAAGCAATCACAAGCCAAGCACAATTAAGTCCATGATCACCTCCATACACACACTAACATTCATCACATGAACATAAAGTGCATACATGATAATTATATGAGATATATCATATATATCAGCATAAATAAATATATTTTATTTAGAAATTCTCAATTTCATGCATGTCGAATTTTCATGAAATAAATAACATGAAAATAACATGACAACAACATATAAACAATTTATATGAAATGAACATACAAAACTAAACTATTTAGAACATTCATGCATTCCCAATACTGTGCAAGGTCAGAAATTAATGTCCCAATTTATATTCTATAAAATCTCATTTTACAGAATTAATTAAGACACTAATTATATAAGTTAAACCTTTAAAACAATTTTAAAGTTTAACCATGAGTGAATCTATGTAAATAGAAGTAAACATCATCTAACATGTCATTAAACACTTTAAAACATGTTAAATAATATTGTAGAATTCTTTAGATTTTTTTTGGAATTGTATGGCAAATTTTCAGATTTTCTATGATTCTAAACAATTTAAAATCATTTAAAAAGTGTATGGCGCAAAGTGCCGCACGCGCCAGCGCACTCTAGAGTGCGCCGATGGCGCTGGCGCGTTGCGCCCCCACCGCTGTCGCGGCGTCTGCGCCACCGGTGCACATGCACGGCGCGCGCGCGAGCCCCTGGTCAAACTGGGGTTTGACCCGGATCCGGATCCGGATCCGGGTCCGTTTCGGACTCTTCTTCTCCGCCCGATAAGACGGCAGCGGTGCACTGTTCATCCGGAATAAGTATTTCCATAAAATCAAGTCTTTATCTCCCTATCCCGGACTTCGAAAAATCAGAAAAAATATGTGTTGGAATCCTCATCGAATAAGGAATCTAAAACAGTCTGCCTCATATCCAGGAAAAATTCTAATAGACCGCAAAATGAGGAGGAAGAGACGGCGGTCACTGAGATTCCATAGCAGAAATCTCCATTTTGCAACGAGGATAACTCCTTATCCCGGAAACAAAATATTCTCAAAAAAATACAATTTAGAATCCTCATAAAATGAAGTTTCTAAATATGTATATATATGTTCAGAGAAAAATTTTATAGCAATGAGAAATCAAGAAGAAACAGGTCGGCGCCGCCAGACTCCGCAGAACCCTAGAACGCCGGAAAAATTTCAAATTCTCTTCCTCCGCCGCTGTTAAAAGTTGGATATCAAAGGAAAAGGTTAGGTAATCATATTACCCATCTCCTAATCCTTTTACAAGCTTCAATTTATTCTGTGGACGGAGATTTTACAAAATCCCCAAATCCGGGTGTCAGTTCGGGCATGACAGAAACACCAACTTTTGAGACTTCTCCCGAACACTACAGAGATCCAAACTTCAAATGGTTTGTGGCGTTGGAAAGCCCTATATCACGAGATTCCGGATCCAACCAATCTTTTATCTGAGTCATACACAGAATATGGTGGCCTCGTCAAAACAGACTTTTGCACAGATTCGGGAACACATAAATAACATGAAATAATATCGATTCGAAGTCGATTTCGACTGAGACTTGAACCGGGCTCTGATACCACTGTAAGGAATCATCCATAAAAATATGGTGCAGCAAAAGCAACGATTCCTATGGGTTCCTTTAGAATCTGTCTCAATTAGAACTGAACGACGAAAACCGAAAACTGATCAAATTGGGTTTGAATATACTTGATAGGGATTCATATAATCCCATGGAGAGGAAGGAGATGAGCTTATTAAGCTCTTCAAACCGTTCAAGCGTCCGGTCTCTAGCAGTATCCACACGAACTTCATCCACAACAGGTTCTCCCTTCACGCCGGCCTCGAGAACTCTTCCCGAACGGAGCTCCATCGACCATGGACACCCTCTAGAGAGAGGAGGAGGTAGGGAGGAGGATAAGAATGTGGTTTTCACCCTTGGCTCGATGGGGTTTGGCTGAAACCATCAGTATTTATAGAGAATTATGGAATTTTTCATAAAAACCCAAAATCTCTATAAATTATGCCCTTGCCCATGTACTTGTGGATAAGTCCTTTTGTGTGTGACCCACTAGGCCCAATAGCATATTTGGTTGATGCCTAAAGAAAATAGAACAATTCTATTTAATTTAATTAAATCCGTTATCCGATAACAGATTAATCGGCCTACCGATCATGAGGGTACAAGCCACATCCCATGATCCCAAATGGCTATGGGGATAATCTTATCTTCATTGAGCCTTTCCATCATCAGTTACCACATGGATATAAACCCTCATCCATCCAATGTCCCGGTCGGAAAGAGTACGGCATCGACTGTCAACTCCTTAGTGTACCGACTCTATAGGATCCTGTACTCGGAATTGGATCAATTGGAAAACTCCTTTTCCAATTATCCTATCTACCCTGGCCAAGGATTTAGAGTACTATCCCATAGGACATTCACTCTCACTTACCGAGAGTGGACCATCCCTTGTTGTCCGCTCAATTGCCTCCATCGGATTTTCCTTGTACCCGATCCATTGCTATACTGGACCATCTAAATAGTGATCCATAAGTCAATGGTCAAAGCACAAGTTCCACCCAACAAGGTTCCACCCAACAAGGCATCTTTGGCGACTCAGGTCAAAGGTCCAAGCATGCAACCGTGATGATAGAAAACCCTGATAGACAGTTCGGTAAGATACCATTCAGGGTTTCTAATTCGGTCAATTTAGTGAACTCATTCAACTAATGAGCACCTGTACGTGTATCTCAGTGTCTCCACACTAATGACCAATGAGATCGGTCGTCCTCATCACATAAGAAGACATCACATACACTAGTCTATCCGGATCCTTGATGTCCCATCTCAAGTATCCTATGACTAGGAACATTTAGATCAAATACCTCTAGATGATCAATCTCATTATCATGATCTCATTATGATTTAATCATCATTGCATTTGATCAAGGACTTCATTATGATATTCGCATCTAATAAGAGCTTCTAATGAAGATTTGCCTAATTAATCAAATTAGATATTTCTAGAAATGTCGAATCATATCATATATGATTGGCTTGTAGAGCATACATTTATATCAAGGTGGTCACTCTAGAGGTTAAAATTGGACCATGTTCGATCACAACTGATTTTCATGTTCTGGAACTAGATCCAACTTTTTGGACTATACTTGGGAGGCCGTACTTGGAAGCAATAGGAGTTGTGGCTTCAACAAACCATTAGTGCATAACATTTTCCTTTAAAGGAAAAGTGGTCAAGGTAACCAGCATGCCCATAAAGAATGAGCTAAACGATGCTTTTTCGTCCTTAGGACTATCAATACAACCGTAGATCTCAGTGGGAGAATTGCCAAAAGTTAGATGCATAACCGCTTCTCTACCATACATAGTGGGATGGCGGATGATGATGAAATTGGGCTATCAGCCTGGAAAAGGTTTGGGCAAGGATCTTCAAGTGATCACTCAGCCGATTGAATCTATGAAAAGGTCACGTAGGCAGGGGTTGGGATACGAAGAGGATTCCATCCCAAGGAGGGTCTTCTAGCCAGGATATGCCATGGGACTCCACATATTCTTTATCAAAGGGGAGACCATGATGATGGCGAAAGATGACAAGGGTTCCATTATAGCTGTCAAAAGAAGGAATGCTCCAAATGAAGAAAAGGACTTGGAAGATCTATGCTTATCTTTGACTCGTTTGTTCTCAAGTAGGGAAGAGCACCAAGAACCACTCAAGGGCAGACCAATATTAGATCATCCGGTTGAGCAAGCTACCAATCAAGTCAAAACCATTCTAAGAGGCCCAAATACAACAATCTCATGTTTAAACCTCGTGCCATTGTTTTTAGATGTATTGGATGGGCTTCCAAGCCCACTCTCTTCCACCAAACTGACAACTCACTTTCAACCTTTTATTTTCACTAGGCCTGCTTGCCTATTTACTTCCCTCATCAACTTTAGAACTGAGGGTTCTTTCAAGCATGGGCTCACATGCCCATCCATTTCTAAAATTGAGTCCACGTACTCGTTTACTTTTTCATCTGTTTTGGACCCATGTATCCACTTTCTATTACCGTTGGACCCACGAGTCCCTTTTTCTTCTTTATACTTAATTTTTTTTTCTGTTAATTCCGTCAGCTTCTAACAAGTCTCAAGTTATTCTAGCTCAGTCTGTCTTCTTACTTGAAAATCCCAAAAAAAAATAACGTCTTCTCTGAAACTCACATTTCCATCAAGGAGACATCTCTACTCTTCCCAGTGGGTGCTCCCAATCAGGGATTCCTCTCTTCTGAATCATTGATCGATTTACTTGATCCTCCCTCCACTGTAAATACCACCTTTTCAGCTTTGTCTTCAGTAGGTCAGGTTAGGTTAGGCAATAGGAAAGTCAGAGATAAATGAGTTCCAAGTAGATATCTGCAACAATTGGCATAGAAATGTGTAGAGTGTGCAAGGCTGCCAAACTTTTTGGAGAATACCATCCAGCTGGATGAAATCCGATATGAGGATGAGCATAACATAGATCATACTTTAGGAGTATATGAGGTGGTATCAGAGAAGGATCCTGAATCTAAGGATGAAATCGTGGACTTGCTTGATGCGTATGCATCTGTACTTAGAAGATTTGAAGAACCATTAGCCATAGGGAATGAACCAACCAAGGAACTGAATTTAGGAACCCTAGATGATCCTAAGACTATCCTCATCAATGCAAACCTTACTCTCTTAGAAGAACAACGTTTGATCAATGTTTTGGAAGAATATAAGGGCACGCTCGCATGGACATATGAAGATATGCCGGGATTAGATAATGCATTGGTTGAACATAGATTAACTTTGAAACCTAGAACTACTCTTGTTAAACAAAAGCTCAAGAGATTTCACCCTGATAATGCACTCAAAATGAAAGAAGAGATCGACAAACTACACAAAGCAAAATTTATTAAAGTCATCCTATATCCACAATGGGTGACTAACATAGTCCCTGTTATGAAGAAGGATGGACGGGTTCGGATTTGCATAGACTTCAGGGACTTGAACCGAGAGTGTCCTAAGGATGATTTTACTTTGTCTCATATCAATATTTTGGTTGATAACACAGTTGGATTTGAAATGCTTTCATTCATGGATGGTTATTTTGGATATAATTAGATCCGATTAGCCAAGGAGGACCAAGAGAAAACCTTGTTCACTACACCTTGGGGAACATATTGCTATGTTGTCATGCCCTTCGGGGTTAAAGAATGCTGGTGCTACATATCAAAGGGCTATGATGACTATCTTTCATGACATGATGCACACCCTTGTAAAGGTGTATGTGAATGATTTGGTTATCAAGTCCAAGAGTCGGGAAGATCATTCCGAAGTGCTAAGGAAAGTTTTGCAACGAGCTAGAGAATACAAGTTGAAAATGAACCCTAAGAAGTGTACATTTGGAGTTTCATTAGGAAAGCTATTAGGGTTCATAGTAAGCAAAAGGGGCATAGAGATCGACCCAAACAAGGCCAAAGCAATTATTGCTATGACTCACCCAAAGAATATGAAAGAGCTTTGAGGATTGATTGGGAGGCTACAATTTGTCCGCCGGTTTATCTCACAACATTCCCAAAGGTGTAAACCTTTTTATTAGTTAACAAGGCAGGGGCTGAGTTTAAATGAGATTCGAAGTGCCAGGAGACGTTTGATGGGTTGAAAACATACTTGGCAAGTCCCCCTATACTTAGACCACCAATTCCTAACAAGCCCTTGGTTCTCTACATTTTGGATCTTGAGAACTCTCTTGGAGCAATCCTTGCACAAGTTGGTGAAGAAGGGAAAGAGCGAGCTACTTACTACTTGTCTAAGATGTTTGATGCTTGTGAGCTGAAGTACACTATGGTAGAAAAGACCTGTGCTACTCTTGTATGGGTGGTTCAGAAACTCAAGCACTATTTTCTTGCTCACCAAGTCAAGCTCATTGTTTGTATCAATCCTATCAAGTTTCTATTAGAAAAGACAGTTTTGACTGATCGGTTAGGGTGATGGTAGAGTTTCTTGTCCCAATTTGATATCACCTATGTTCCACAGAAGGCAATCAAGAGCTATGCTATTGCTGAACACCCTGCCCATCATCCCATACCCATCTTTGACCCAGTTCGGTTGGAGTTCCTAGATGACGAACTAATGTCGGTCCGATCTTCCAATCTTTAGACATTATATTTTAACTGGGCTCTGAACTCTTATAGTAGAGGGATAGGTATTATTCTTCTATCACCTAAAGGTGTCACCATTCCACAGGCTTTTCAGCTCGACTTCCCAGCAACTAACAACATAGCTGAGTATGAAGCCTTGCTGGCCAACCAGGAGGCTGCTCACTTCTATGGTGCCACTGAACTAAGGGTGATAGGTAATAGTCAATTGATCCTATGCCAAGTCCTATCTAAATATTGAACTTCCCATCCAAACCTCAAACCCTACCAGGAGCTCACCACCTGCTACATCAAGCTATTCTTCAAACTCACCTTTGTCCATGTCCCCCGTGCTCAGAATATCCTCGCTGATGCGTTAGCTTCACTAGCTTCATCTGTATCTGTCCCGCTAGGCAGGCAAGTGTGGACTATCCACATCTGTAAGAGGTCAATTCTAGCACTTGAGGATGGGCATTTTCTGAAGGTTATGGAGAGGTTCAACAATAAGGAATACTTGGAACACAAAGAAGAAATCTTTTTAATTGAGTTGGAAGAATTAGAAAAAGGTGAGAGACCTTGGTATGATGAGATTGTGAGGTATTGCCAAGATCAGTCATACCCGCCTGGATCAACCACCAAGGAAAAGAAGGCAATCAGAAGAGTATCCCAGAGGTATACAATCTTAGGAGGAGTGCTCAACAAGATAAGTTTAAGTGGAATCTTACTCAGGTATCTTGATGAATAAGAAGTCGAGTTGGTGCTGAAGGAAGCACATTCTAGAGTTTGTGGGGGTCATGTGAATGCCCAAGCTCTTCCTAAGAAAATCATCCAACAAGGGTATTATTGGCCAACTCTAGAATAAGACTGCTCAATCTTTATTCAGCACTGTCATTCATGTCAACTCCATGCCGACAAGATTTACTCTCCCGCATCTTCTCTTCATCCAATTCATGTCTCATGGCCTTTCGCCATGTGGGCTTTTGATATCATTGGCCCCTTGAGTGACCTCAACTCCTAAATGCACTCAAAATCATTCTTTCTGATAGCGACGGAGTACTTCGCAAAGTGGGCTGAAGTGAAAGCATTCGTGGAGATTAAAGCATCAATAGTTTGCTCCTTCATCAAGCTCAACATCATGGCAAGGTTCGGGATCCCCAGCGACATCGTCACTGATAATAGGCCATAATTTCTCTCTCAAGATCTGTATGATCTTTGCAACAGGTATCTCATTTCATTGCATCATTCATCACCATACTATCCTCAAGACAATGGTCAAGCAGAAGCCACTAATATGACCTTAATCAAGATCATCAAGAAATCTTGTAAGTCTAGCAAGTTTGCCAACTGGCCTGATAAGCTTGTAGATGCCCTATGGGATTATCGTACTTCTGTAAGGACTCCCACTAAACAAACCCCATATGCTTTGGTATATGGGATGGAAGCAGTGGTCCCCTACGAAGTATTACTTACATCTTTCCAAGTTCAACTCGACAGGGATATTCCTGTTGGTGAGAGACGAGAATCTCTCCTTGCACAGCTTGAACTCTTGAATGAAATAAGTCTACCTACCACCGAACATGCCCGAACCTACCAAAATAGACTTAAAAGGTTTTATCAAAAGAGGGTGGTTGAGAGAAAATTCAAGGTCGGTGAGATGGTCATTAAAAGAATTTTCGTTAAGCCGGGGGGTCCTTGCTCCAAATTACAACCTAATTGGGAAGGGGCTTTTGTAATCACTGAAAAGTATCCAGGCAATGCATATGAATTAACTAATGCAGATGGAGAAAAATTGAATCATCCTTGGAATGGAGTTTATCTTAAAAAGTACTTTTTATAAAAAAATAGAGAAGCCACTAGTATAATCTCAAGTCATCGATCCTAGGCTGTTTGTGAGAAGTCAAGGGTAGGTACCATCCTACACACACAACACCTCCCGATCCTAGAATCCAGACAACCTGACACTTGCAAAAGGCAAGGAAAAAATCTAGAAATGGAAGGAGTACCCTTACCCTATTCTTTTCTACTCGGTCCAAGTAGGGAGAGAAGATTAAAGAGGGGTAGTATTGACAACTCTCGCCACCCTAGTAGGAGGCCATCTCGGAGGGTGCAAAAAGGGTGCCAAAAGATGGACAATGAACCCCTTAGGTTAGAAAAATAAAAATGATCAATCTGTCTGAATGAGTACCCAAAATAATAGTCAAGGCAAAAGGCACTAAAAGATGGGCAATGTCTCCACAGGTCAAAAACTTGTCCAAATATGTGCCACATAGAAAAGAGCAAAAAAATAGGAAAGACCCAAAGAGGCCGAACCCCAACGGGCAATTTGAGAGTGAGTAGAGAAATCCCTCTCAACATCTTCAAACCCTATCAAGGACTTTCTCTATTCTCTTCCTCCTTAAACCCCTAGGGTAGGGTAAATCGACCGAATCTAGGTGGAACCCAAGCCGATCAGAGGAAGAAGTTTAGAAGGATTCTAGGTAGGGAACTTTATTTTGCACATGGTATCTACCACTTGAGTCTTGACAAACCCCAAAGACCGATGAACTATCTCAAATGCTAATATTTTCTCCACAAAAATGCATATTTCAAAAAAAAAAATATTTTAAAAATTTTTAAAAAGTTGAATATTTCAACAATTCAATTTTTTTGAATATTAAAAAAATCCAAAAAAAAATAATATTTCTAAGAAAACCCAAAGAATGCATCTTTTTTAGTTTAGTCGTGATCATTGCCTTAGTTGTATCCATGTTTATTTTTATGTCATGCATATTTCTATTGCTACATTGTATATTCATTTTTGGCTTTAATTACCTTGTTAAGAAGTCTCTTCCCTTTGACCTAAGTCAAAGTTGACCATAATAGGCGAAGGGATGAGTCATGGTGAAGATCTAATCCTCTTTTATCAAGTGTTTCAGGGACTTCAATGTAGGAGGAAAAGATTCTCACCACGGCAGGTAAGTTTTTTCAACCCTTACCATCATTGTTGTTTCAGTCATTCATTTTATTCTACCTTGTTAAGAAGGTTTCTCCCTTTGACTCAAAATCAAGGTAAACGATAAATAGGCAAAGGGATGAGTAATGATGAAAACTTAATCATTTTTATTAAGTATTCACAGGAGCTGAAGAAGCAAAAGAGAAGGGCCATCATGTATATTTTCTATTTTGCAAAAAAAAAATGGCCTAAGGCACATGTGCCCTCATCTGGGGGCACATGGCCAGGTGCCCTACCCCTCGAGCACATGGGCACGTGCCCCCGATCGGGGCCACATGGACAAAAAAAAATTCAAAAAATTTAGAAAAATCTCAAGAAATTAGAAATTGTCCAGAATGTTGAAAATAACATTTTTACTAAAGGAACCATCACCAAAAACATTGATTTAACGTTCAAATGATGGTTATATTAGTAACCCTTCAGTTGTCCATTTTTGGGAAAATATGCTTCATATGACAATTTCGTCTGTTGGGTACTAATCAGAAATGTGCAGACAACTTTTTTAAGTCCCAACAAGTGAATTGGTGAGATCGATGTTCCCGAAGGAATGTCATGCCAACCTTGCAGCGAAAAGAGAGGAAGCGCCACCCAACTGAATATTATCGTGGTGTTGTATTCCGTCAAAAGGCAAGACAAAGATGGACCAGTGATGTTGATGAATCAGGCAATCGATGCAAGTTGATAGACTATGCCTAAAGACTTCACTCAGATTCACATCATCACTAGCATTCCATTTTGCACTTCACATTGCTCCTAACATCTGTCACTTAGTTATCTTAGGTTCATTTAATATGTATTATATGCATTGATGTTGAAGACCTTGAGGGTGAAGATGACTGGGTCTGAGATCCCCTTCAACAAAATCTACGATGGCTTGGTCATTTCTTCACACTCATGGATAAGCTAAAATTAAACATTGGAGGGACGATGGTTCCTAATCAAGTGTCTTGACCACCAATAGACAATCTATGTCTTCAACTATTTTCTACATAAATTTCTATGTTTTCATATCCATCTCTTTTTCATTCTTCATCATTACCAATGTTGTCCCAACATGTTTTACAATGTTATCCCACCGTGTCTTTTATTTTATCCCACCATGTCTTTTATTTTATCTCACCATGTTTTATTCCACCATGTCTTTTATTTTATCCCACCATGTTTTATTCTTTCCTTTATTTTATCCCACCGTGTCTTTTATGTTATCCCACCGTGTCATGTTTGTCATGCCATTGTTTCTTCTCTTCCATCATTCTATGTTAGTCCCACCGTTATATATCAATCCCACTATGACTTAAGTCTGTTTTGTCATTTTCCAAATACTCAATTTTTTCCAGTGTAATTCATAGTTTTCACGATACCCGAGTAATTTTGTTATGCTTAAACGAATCCTTTTAGAACTTGAGGTTATTCCACTTAGAATTAAATTGAGTATTTTGGTGAAACTTAAATGAACTTGAGATTCCAAATATGATGGATCGGTATTCTTTTCATTTTAAAATCAAATTTCTCTTTTAAACTTTAGCCCATTACAATACAAGAACACTGCAAAGTTCGGGTTGCTGACTGATGATGAACCTATGAATTCGAGGACTCTTCACTGCGCTGAGGGTTGGCTACATCCTTTATCCTTTTATTTTTCATCTCTCGTGCCAATGGCATGACATTTACAAATCAATTATATGAGATTTTGATGGAACATGAAAGTGATCTAGAATACTTAGTGAGGTTCATATTGTTGGATCGGGTAGATAAGCGTGTCTATATCTACACCTTGATGCCACCTTTTTAGTCCATCACCATTCCATTCCTCTACATTTATCTATGGTCACTTGCATTCCACTACAGTTCACTCCAAATCACTCCGCTTCATTACATACCATTCCCTTACAAAGCCGACATCAAGGCGAGGCAAGTTGTAGACATGCCAAATTTGCCTAATTCAGAGCATAAAACTCATGTTTTATAGGGTAACATGTGTAATTTATCTTAGAATGATGTCGGGTCCTTTTAATGTTGATTTGGAGCTTTGCCGAACGAAATCAAACGTTTTCTAGAGTTTTCCACACAAAGCCGTAATTTTCAAGCGAAAGCCACACGTAAATCGTGTAAACACGGAAATTGGCTAAATGACCAATGCCTAATGATCATACATTGAAGGTTATGGTTAGATTCACACTCTGTACAAGTTTTGTTTCGTGTCGTGTCTTTCCGATTGGCCGTTGGAGTCATTCTGACCAGTATCGGATCTTTTGTTCACTAGCTTAACTTCTGGATAAATTTTTGAAGTTTTGGGAAGTGTGATGTTTAATCTATTGCTATAGAAAGCTTCTTCGGCCTGTTATCTTTCCAACGCAACAAACAGCGTCAAATTATAAGTTTGGGAGTGATCACAACGGCTTCCAGATGAAAGACACGCAGAATAGGTCCCATGCCCCCTGGTCCTTGGGCACATGTGCCCTGGATCCAGGGCACGTGGCCATGCGCCCTCACCTTGAGGCACGTGGCCATGTGCCCCCAATCAGGGGCACGAGGGAACCGATTTTCGATCAAGACTCTACTGGATAGAATTTTTTGACTGGATCGTACCCTTTTTTAGGAAGGAAGAGATGTGCCCCAAGGTGGGGCGCATGCGCCTAGGACCAAGGCACATGCGCCCTGGGCTAGGGCACAAATTCCCTACTTTTTAGCACGGATGAGACCAGTTTTCTCCTATAAATAGACTCCAATTTTGGTCTTTCTAGAGGCTGGTTCATGACCCCCCAGGCATCTCAAGATGTACAAGCTCCCTCCTGCATCGATTTTGTGATTTTTAGAGAGAGAATTTTGAGTTTGTAGAGAGAGAGAAGTCGGTTCAGGAGAGAAGAAGGCTGGTCTGCGGGTAATCTGTCAGGTGTCTCTTCTTCAGCTTCTACAGAAGCATGTGGACGTATGCTGCCCAAGATATCAACATCAAAGTTCTTCCACTTCGAGTCTTCTTATGTTTACAATCAACAACACGTGATTCCAAGGTTAGGGCTGGTCGTGGCAAGCGCTGAAGCAAAGTCATGCCTGGCAGATCCTGGACTGCTGCTCGACTTTTTTGACAACCCAGATTTTGCCATATCTCTCTCTATTCTTATTAGTCTGTTCTTCTTCTTATCTCTTCTTTTCGTGATTCTCCATCCTTCTATTATTTTTTTACACTTTTTTGCATTATTTTTAGTTTATTAATCTGAAAAATAAGAAAGGGGTCAGAGATAACCCGAATCCTGTCAATTTTTATTCAGTTGTGTGTTATGTCATTTTATTTTCATATACTCTGCATTGTTTAGTTCTAATTGTCTTTTTCATTTGTTTGTTTTTCTAGTTACATAGGAAATCAAGCACCCAAGCGTTGAGGACTCTTCTTCATCGGCCAGCCGAAGAAGGAGAAGGTTTGACCCACACTCTTTTTGCTAAGGTACACATGGTCATTTTTATTTCATAAATCGGAACCCGTGGTTCCTGGAGACCACATATGTCTTAATTTCCTTTTTCTCATCCTCCTCCCACATGACCCAAACCGTCTCTTTGGTGATCGAGTGACGCTAAGGGATGAAAGTTCGGGGATCAATGTGAGTGTGGGACCTAAGATGAGTTGCTTTCCGTGTTTTCTTCCTTTCTTTCTCATCTTCTCTTGAGGTGACGATCCGGATTCACGGACTACCCTGAAATGGAGAGTCCCATTGTGTATTTTCGGAGTCGACACCAACCATGTAAGTTGGTGTTCAACCTTTGTTTCTCTATACCTAGCAATTCATTGACTGCTTCTGCTCTATAAGCATCCTCAGGACTGACAAGGGCTTGGGTCATTGTACATGACCAGCCTTGGCTTATTTTTGTTTGGTTGCCTATCTCCCATTCAACAGGTTTTAATCTTTCTACTCGGTGCATTAGATGATTTGAGCTCTCTAAATGAGCCACTCTTTTGTTTTATTTTTTTCTTCCTACTGTTCTAACTATCTCTTGCAAGAATTTCACCCAAACCTGCCCCCTTGATGTTTTACCTACATGCCTCTAAAAAGATTTTCATGTAGCGAGGTCACCTAAATTTGCCTAGAGCACCTTTTATGTTTTCACAATAGTTAGGTTTTTTCTTCTCTCTCTCTCTCTCTCTCTCTTGTGTAGGAAATTAAGGCTTCCCTCAAGCCATATGTAGGAGAATGAACTTGGACAATATTAGTGATAACTCGACATGAGGATCCAACTAGAATAGTAAAACCAATCAAGGGGCTTCAACTAGGTGAGTGTAAAAACCAACACAAAGCAGGTTCCTTAAAAAGGATAAGACCAATACAAGTGTGAAATGTAGCTTGGCATGAGAGACTAATCTTGAAACTAACATGAAGGAGTTTCAAATGGAAAACCAGCACAAAGGGGTTTGAAATAAAAAACCAATGTAAAGGATTCTTCAAAAGGATAAGACCAATCCAAGTGTAAAAAATATCTTGGTATGAGAGACTAATCCTAAAACCAACTCAAAGCTGGTTTCAATAAAGCTAAAACCAATCCAAGTGTGGAATGCAACTTGGCATGCGAGTCAAATTTTAAAACTGGCATAGAGGGAGTTTCAACTAAGATAAGACCAATCAAAGTGTGAAATGCAACCTGGCATGAGGGTTAGATTTCTAAAACTAACACAAAAGGAGTTTCAATAAAGGTAAGATCAATCCAAATGCAAGATGCAACCTGGCATGATGGTCAGATTCTGAAATTGGCACAAAGGGAGTTTCAACTAAGATAAGACCATTCCAAGTGTGAAACACAACTTGACATGAGGGTTGGAGTTTTGAAACTAACACAAAGGGAGTTTCAATAAAGGTAAGACCAATCCAAGTGCAAGAGGCAACTTGGCATGAAGTCTAATAAAAATTGTGAAACTAATCACAAAGCGATTTCAAATCTTGCCTACAGGGCAAAATTAGGGGACCACAAAGGAGTCAACAAGGATCCTTAAAGAGCTGGCCTTCTTTGAAAGGTTTGAACAAAGGGAAAATTCAAGTCCTTAAAGGGATGGGCAGGGGATGCTATGTAAAGCTAAAGTGGCATTCGTAAAAGCCTTTGTTTGGAGTTGCAATAGTGAATGGTCAAGGTAGCAAGTTGTGTAGAATACCAAGATCAGAGTGATCAGGTTAGTGAGGGTCTTAGGCCATCCAGCCCAAAATAGTAAAGAATGTGAATGTGTTGAAGATTGTCTGGATTGATAGTCTAGATGATGATGTGTGTCTTTTTGTGTCATCAAGATTGGAGTGATTAGGACAACATCGAGGCTAGTAGACCAACTAGACCATAATGGTTAGGATGATATGGATTTGAATACTGTAATAAGCTTTAAAACGATGCAGACTAGAAGGGTCATGATGGTATGGGCTTTTAGGGGCCATGTGGGCTGAATAGCCAAGGCTAGAGGATGTTTTTCTGTTGGTCATGTGGACTAAATAGCCAAGACCAGAGAAAGTTTTTTTCTTTCGTAAACCATTAGAATTAGAATGATCAAAATGGTGGGATTTCCACAATCAATAGAGACTAAAATGACAGGGATGTGTGAAAGCAAAATCGGGTTTTACTTTTTATACCTTGCAAAGTGGGTGGTGTCTTCCTCGTCGCCTCAGGTATGATTTCCTTAGCATATTTCTACTGAAGATGAGCCTATGGGAGCCTTTTTTTCATTGGTAGTTTGGACCTCCTCCTTAATAAAATTAGAGGAATGAACCCACTCACCTTGTTAGGTTGGGGCTTCGCCCTAGTTGATTGATTTTTTTTGTTCTTTCATCAACTTGACTACTCTTTTGTAGAGTTTTTACCTAGGTTGA
This sequence comes from Cryptocoryne crispatula var. balansae, assembly GCA_036172225.1. NCBI lineage: Eukaryota > Viridiplantae > Streptophyta > Magnoliopsida > Alismatales > Araceae > Cryptocoryne > Cryptocoryne crispatula. Next base: position 30,303,987 of record CM069930.1, on the reverse strand, counting down.
CCCCTTTTCAATTTTTCCTGTGCATTTCATTGTGAGGTTTTTGGACAACATGGTTATCTAATTTTGCCCAAGGCACCTTTGCAAATTTTCACCTTGATTGGATGTTTTGATATTTTTATCCTTGGTTGCCCATGGTGTTTGGTCAACCAAGTCCATCATGCATCTATATTTTTAGCCCATTATTATTATTATTATTATTATTATTTTAGAGAAGTGAGAAAAGACTCAGCTTCTATTGCTAGTGGTGTCTGCGTGGAACTCATGGTCAGGACCATAGTATCTCTTGAGATGCTTGTTGTTGAGCAGCAAGAAAAGAGTTTCCCTCTTGCTGTCCACTACCACATAAGCTCAACCTTTGAAGACCCAGTCAACTATATGAGCCTAACCAGTTTGGGAAAAACTTGTTCTTGGAATGGCCAGCCAGGGCATCCTTCTGCTTGACCATCACAAGGTCACCTCTTTAAAATGTCCCATCTTTAACTAGCTTGTCATAAGCTCAAGTTATCCTAGACTGATAAATCTTGAGTTGCTGGTAATTCTTGAGTCTATTACCCTTTAGCTTCTCAAGCTCCATGAACCTCCTATGCACTTCATCGAGTTTATCAGTTGGGAGGTGGCCAACTTTATCTCAATTGGAACAATGACCTCGCTCCCATATATGGGGGAGAATAGAGAGCAACCCGTGGGGGCCTTGTACACTATGTTGTACACCCAGAGCACTTCTTGCAATTTCACATCCCAATTTCCTTTTTTACTTTTGACCACCTTCACCAGAAGTTTGCAGAGGGTCATGTTGAAAACTTCTACTAGGCCATTAGCCTAAGGGTTGTAGATAGTTGACATCCTCTAGTCAATATGGAACATAGTCTTCATCTTGTAAATCATTTAATTTGTGAACAGAGCTCCATTGTCTGACATGATCTAGCTAGGGACACCATATTTGTAGATGATGTTTTGCTAAACAAAGTAGAAAACCATCTCACTTGTGACTTCCCTAGTGTCTATCACCTCAGCTCATTTAAAGAAATAATCCATGGTGGCAAAGATGAAACTGGATCCTTGGGAAGATGGCTTGAATGGTCCAACAATGTCCATTCCCCATTCGGAAAAGGGCCAGGTAGGGGTAGTTGGATGCAACTTCATGTGTAGGTGGCGAAGAATGGTCATGAAAGCTTGGCACTCATGGTAACTCTTGGCAAACTCGTCACAAATAGTGAACATTGTTGACCAATACTAACCCTTCAAATTTATTGCAATCTTTATTTTAGGTATGGATTGGTTAGCACCACAGAACCTACTGTGGACCTCTCTCATAATCTGGATAGCTTCCCTCTTGGATATGCACCTGGCAAGGATAACCCATTCATTTTATAGCATAAGTCGGTATTACTCCTCGCAAATGAGCTAGTAAGAAGTTGCCCTTTGAGCCAACTGTACATGTTGAGTGTGGTCTTCAGGGAGAGTCCCATTCTTGAAGTTAATAATGAGTTGTTTCCAATTGACAATCTCAGGTTCACCTTCATTATCTTCAACAGCATTGGCCTCCAATAGGGCAAAGCCATCTACACATCTACTTTTGTTTAGGAGTCATTGGTGCTTGACAACAATTTCCAGCTTCCCATCTAGTAGAAGATTGATTGTAGAGGCGAGCTTGGCCAATGCATCAACCTAAGAATTATGCCCTCTCCTACTATGTTTGATGTCAAAATAGTAGAATTTCTTTGACAAATCAACAATTGTCATGTGGTATGCAACCAACTCTAGCTTATGAACTTTAAAGATGCCCATCTCTTGTACTACCAACATGGAATCTCTGAACACCTCGTTGTACTGAATTCCTATGTCAAGGGCAATTTCAAAACTGATGAAGAGTGCTTCATACTCGGCCTCATTGTTTTTGTAGATTCCTGAGAAGGAACATGACTTATGGAGCACACCTCCGTCAGGACTAAGGAGCACAATGCCCACACCTGCTCGAGGCCTACTTTCCCTGTCGATCTTCTTTCAACACTGGCAGCACCATGTTGGTGCCAAAATTTTTCATTCAACTCACTTAATAGAGATTTAAGTAGTGTTGAAGCTAGTCCAAAATTTTAAACTAGTATATTAAGGACCAGATGATATAAATTGGTTTTAGAAATGCCTCGGCATGACTAGATAAGCTACAAATGGCTAAGATAATGTGCTCATTGCATAGCCCTAGTAGAGAGCTTTGCAACTATGCCCAAAACATGGAAAACAAACATTGAAAACCAAAATGACCATTTTATCCTTGACACTTTGGGACAAGTTGAGCTCTATCAAGAAAATCCAACTTCACCATATTGTTAGTATCAGATAGAGTTGGACAATGCTAAAATGGATTGAAAATCTGACTACCAGTTGGAAAGTTATTCAAGGAATATCAAATCAGGCCAAAATCAGTATTAAATCACACCAAGGGCATGATGGTCCAAATAATTTTTAGATCACCCAATAAGATGAAAAATTCAATTTTCCAGTCAATGTATATATTCTCATGAATACTAATGCATTGGAATTGAAATTTAAATTTAGCCAATGAAAGAATTCAATTGCACTCAATTACAATTTCTCTCATTATCGATGGCTGAGATCGCATCGATCGGAGAAATCGATAAAATCAGAAGATTTGATTTAATTCAAGGCATCATGGCTACAAATCTTGTTGTTGCACAAGGTCAATGGTCATTAGAGCTTATTCCATATTTTTATGAATTAATATCAGGTGTGTTTAATTAATTTTTGACTAGAAATAATGATAGTCATCGAATCGGGAGCATTTAGATGGACAAACCAGATTGATCTTCATCTCCTTGTAACTAGAACCTGATATCTGGCCAAACCACGTTCATATCACCTGATTTTGGCAAATTTCAGCCTTCCTATAGTTCATTTTTGGTTGGAATTTTTTTGGTAAAAGACTTATGTATGAGATATAGAACTCTTATCTTCTTATCCTATCTTCAACTTATCATTATCTCCTTGGAAATTATCTTCATATTAATCAAACATTATCCTTCATACCACATATTATCTCATCAGATGGCCATCATCTGGTTGAAGATCAGCCCTTTTCCAGCTGCCATGTGTGCAAGATGCCCTACACTCTAAGAGCTGGTGCGCCAGCTGCTCATCTCTCACACACATCAGATGATTGAGTCTTATTTTCCAATTAGGAGTCTTGTTGAAGTAGAACTCTTTGGCCATTAGTATTCTCAACACCTCAACCTTATCCCCATCTGCATATGGTGCCCCATTTTTTTATAAAATGGCCTGCTATCTGGCCTTGGCCGAAGCTAGCCATCTACATATGTGCGCCAGCTTTGCTCCAGCCCACTCCTCTATTTGGTGTACCATCAGCCTTGCTCCAAATCTTATTCCTCTTACTTGGACATCTGTAACACCAAGTCAGCAAGCTCTCCTTCCCATATTTGGTGTGCCAAGTGAAGAATAAGAAGAGGAGCTTTCTTCTGCAGGTGTGCTAGCAGCAAGTGCAGCCAGCCTACCTGATCTTTACACCAATTCCAGCAAGAGCAGCAGGCCCTCTTCATTCTTTGTGCGGCCTTCAACACCAACAGCAGCTCCATCTTCCTTCTCCAGCACCTGCACACCAAGGAGTAGAAGAAGAAGAAGAAGGAGAATAAGGGCACACAGCCCTTCCATCTTCAGCACAAGGAAGAACAAGAAAGAAAAGGTAAGTGAAGGTGTTCTCTATGTATCCTTTCATTACTCTTCTTCTCCACTTATTTCTCTAGCCTTTACTTTGGACATTCAAAAGACCCCATTTCAGCTATCAACAAGCACATGTTCGACCCTTCCCCATGATGGTCGCATAGGCCATCAGAAATCAGCACCTTGGGCATCCCTTGCTGTCACAATTCAGGCCCCCTGCTGTCTATGTGCACACAGCCTCTATATGGCCAGAAAACAGCCCCCTTGAGCACCCCCATTTGGCCTCTACAAAAGCATTCCTTTCTGTCCTCATAAACCAGCCCTTGCTACCCCTAGTCAGGCCCTCTTGAGCCCTTTAATCAGACCCGGTGTCCCTTAATCAGGTCCCCATTAGATCACCTGATCAGGCCCCCTTTGTGTGCCCCATATTAAGCCCCCTCTGAGCATCTCAATCAGGCCCCCTGAGTGCCCTTAATTCCATTCATGATTAGGCCCCATGTGTGCCTTAACATGCCCCCTAATCAGGCCCCTTGTGTGCCCATAAACCTGTTCCTTAGCCAGGCTTCCTTGGACAGCCCCTTGGCTTCTCCATTTGGCCATCCAATTGGCCCCAATTTTTCCCACCTGTGCAGCAGCCGAATAGCAGCCCCATCAGCCCATGTTTGGCTCATCAGAACTCCCCTTAAACTGCTCTCTATGTGTCCCTCTATTGGTTTTCTAGGACAGCATCAAGTTGATCACAAAATAGCACCAAAAACAGGTCATCCTTCCAGCTCTCTACAAGGAGGTGAGCACCATCTTTTGCTGCAGCAAGTAAAGCAAAATGACTAAGCTGTATAAGTTAGCCATAAGATCTAAGCCTAAAAACACTTAGCCAAATCTGAACAAACTTAATCAAATTTGAACATTTGAATCGAAATACATAACATAAGTAAAAGTTAACTTCACAAGGAAGACAAGTGTAACATGCTAAGAACACCTTAAAACACTTATAAGTTATTTCAAAACATGAAAATTCAAATCACTTAACAATCTGAACTTAAACTTAACCAAATTAAGTTGAAGTTCAAAACACTTAAAATATACCGAACACACTTAAATCGGTATCAAAACACCAACCAACAAGAAAAAAAAGACTTAACACATGTTAACTAGACTTAAATGAATCAAATTGCTTAAAACATCTTAAGTTCATCAACACTTCAACAATCTCATCAACAACTTCAATCGAAACTGAATCAAAATTTAACTAAGTTAGAATCAAGTCATTCAACATGAACAACAAAAACCAACACTTAAAAATCAACTCTTCAAACCTAATCTCAAACTAACTCTGAACAAACCAATATTTCAACAAGCTTTCAACATACTTAAAAAAAAACATAACCAAAATTGTTTGGATCTCATTGGGCCCGAAGGGCTAGCACCCTTTGTGTTCTTTACATGTTGTGGATGTGCATGTTCTTAGCAAAAAGATCGCTATGATAGTTCATTAAGGATATTCGAGTAGTTGCTTGATGTCAAACTCCCTTGACCTTTAATAATATTTTGAGGTACATACTTGATGTCAAACTCCATGAGAATGAGGGCCCACTTTACCAACCATCCAGTAAGGACAAGCTGCTTCAACACATACTTGAGAGAATCAAACTTAGATATCAAGCTGACCTGATGTGCAAGGAGATAATGCCAGAGTTTCTTAACTGCAAAGACTAAAGGAAGGCACATCTTCTTCAGGGGAGAATACTTGTGTTCAGGGCTCACCAATCTTCTGCTAAGGTAGTAAAGTGGCTGCTCCTTCCCCTCATCATCAAACTGGGTGAGCATTTCCCTCAAAGAGGCATCAAGTGCTGTGATATAAGGAATTAAAGGATGACCTTTGATAGATGCCCCCACCCATCCACCCATCAAAGGCAGTTTGACAACTATCATCCCAAATGAAAGGAGTGCCCTTCTTGGACAACTTGGAGAAGGGCTAGCATCATCTAGAGAGCTTGGTGATAAAGCACCGCATAGAAGTAATCTTGCCTTGAAGAGACCTCTACTCCTGTTTATTCTAAGGTAAAGGCAAATCTCTAATAGCTTTGATTTTATCAGGGTTGATCTTGATACCCTGATACCTAACAATGAACCTAGAAACTTACCACTGGAGACTCTGAAAGCACACTTAATTGGGTTCATTTTTAATTTGTTAAGGCGAAGTCAATCAAAGACTATTTTCAAGTGACCAAGATGGCCAGCTCACCTTCTGATGTTTTGATGACAAGGTCATTGACAAAGCACTCAAACATATCATGTAGCATCTCGTCAAAGATATTGGTCATGGCTCATTGGCATGTTACCCTTGCATTCTTCAAACCGAATGGCATCCGTTTGTAGTTAAAGATACCCTTAGGTGTATGGAACGCCATTGTCGACTCCAAAAATGGGTTAGTGTTGGCACCTCAGAAAAGTCAAATAAGAAGAAAGAAATGTGATCGCCTAGAGCTTTGGGCACCAAAATTGGATAAATGAGAATGCAGAGTACTTGAGAGATGTTACCATGTTTACCTTAGCATGGGAGATGTGAATGCGGGTTTAACCTTTCTCTTCTTTGGTTGGTTGATGAAGAAGAGTCTTTAACCACCACTTACTCAATGTACCTGTGAAACTAGCAGACAAGTAGACAAGAAAATAAGTGAAACAAATATTAGAACTAAGTGAAGTATAGTCAATGTAAAGAAGCGAACGTAAAAGGTGCAATCAGAGTAGAACTTGCCAATTTCGGGGTCAGCCCTAACCCCTTTATTTTAGTTTTTTTGAATTAAATATGATAATTCAAATAAATAAAAGTGATGCTGAAATATGATTTTAAAAGATATAATAATAAAAAAATTTAAGAAAATAAATGTGATTGAAGATAACTTGATCAGTGTAAATTGACAACCATGTTGGATAGATTTAGTGTTTGCTAGCATGACTTTGATGCCGAAGCCACCACCAATAGTGCAAAATTCAAAACAGACTCCCATGATTTTAAAAGAAAGATAACTTACCTAAGATGATTTTATATTAAGAGAAGATGGCCTAGATACACTGGGAAAAGACTAAAACTATCTGAGAACTCTAATGATAGAAAGTGCAAACCTGAGGATTGCTTGCGTGATGCTGATGCAGAGTGTTACGAGCACCACAAATGTTGGAATTGACTAGTTCTTATTGTAAATAAAATATAACTTATCATGGAACAATTTATATGACAACTTTATGATCTGATTCTATTGGGAAGTAAGCAAAATTTGATTGAGAATGAGATGCCAGAGAAATGTAGACTCTAGATGCGTATGCGCAACACCAGTGTAGTAACCTTCATGAACCAAGGAGATGTCAAATTGAGCTCCATTTGTTAGAGATAAAGGTGACTTGATAAGGAAAACTTCTTATAAAGGAGACTTAGCTGGAATATGCTCATGGTAGTCTATAGAAGCCGAAGAACAGCGAAGAGAACTATGGAGCGTAGATTAGACTTTTCTCTCTCTTTGGACCAACTTTCTTGCACTGGGACAAAGAGAAATAATGACTTGGGGAGGCTAGAACAATGCTAGAGTGGCTGGAAGATGAGAAGAGTAGGCTGGAGGATGGGGATTCTTTTCTTTTATGTTGTTCAAATGAGTCTACCTTTATAGAGGATGTGAAGCAAGTAAAAAATAGCAAGTTTTGATAATCCTAACCATACGTTAGATTGCCACCAATTGATGGTGCTAATATTTAGCATGAAGCTTTCAAACACTTACTCAAATGATTTAGTCAGAGAATAAACCATGGATCACCTTCCCTATGCTCAAAATATGTATCCACTTAAAGAGGGAAAAGATTTGATCTAAAAATAGCAAGTTTTGATGTATAAGATAATAAGTTGGATTGCCATAATTTGATGGTATTAATTTTTATCATGAAGGTTCCAAAAACTTATCCAAATGATTTGGAAGAGGAAAAAGGAAAGGGAGGTCGTGAATTGGGTAAGGGATGTGGCCAAAGGGCTGGGCATGCACTCCATTGGTCTTGATCGGGGGTGCGTGCATACAGAATGGCATGACTAAATTCCAAGGGGCACTGCAGACAGACGGGAGATCGATATTAAATGTCGTTTGTTAAAAATAAAATATGATAAGCTGAGGAACATTAAGAAAGCATAAATCATTTAACTGTTTTATATTGCTTGTCTTATACTTGTAAATTGTTGATATATGCTTTTCATATTATTTGTTTCAAAAAAATTTGACAAGCCTAAATATGTTGTGATCTATGAATGTGATCTATGAATTACAAGCCTAAAAATTTTACTATAAATTAGGAATTTCAAAATTATAGTATGTAATTTTATGATGTTTTATATGATATATCTCATATAATTATCATGTATGTGATCTATGTTCATGTGATGAATGTTAGTGTGTGTATGGAGGTGATCATGGACTTAAATGTGCTTGGCTTATGATTGATTGGCTAATTATGTTGATTATGTTATTAAATGATGCATTTGTGTGCCTCCTCTCTCTCTCTACAATCTGATTGTAAATTCAATCTCCCCCAGGTTTTTACTCCCCTTCGTTAAAACCAAGCTTTCCTAAAAGATATGTACATTTTCAGGTTTGTATACCCTTAAACCACTTGTAATAGTTAGAAGCTAGTTTGTGGAAAATTAGACAATGGGACCAATTGGAGAAGCACCATTCTAAAGTGGGAGCATGTCAACTCAAGTTTATGAAGCAAGGAATTGCACCTATAGGTGTGCCTTAGGTGTATACTTAGGGTTAAGTCCATGATCACATTTGTTTTAATGCATATTTGATATGTGGATGTGTGCTACTTCTTTTACCTTAAATATATAGTATTCCAAAGGTATATTAATATTTACATGTATCACGGATAGAAATGTATGCCCTACAAGCCAATCATATATGATATGATTCGACATTTCTAGGAATATCTCATTCAATTAAATAGGCAAAACTTCGTTACTAGCTTTTATTAGAAGCGTATATCGTAATGAAGTCCTTAATCACATGCAATGATGATTGAATCATGATGAGATCATGATAATGAGATCAATCATCTAGAGGTATGTGATCTAAATGTTCCTAGTCATAGGATCCTTGAGACGGGATATCAAGAATCCGGATAGACTAGTGTGTGTGATGTCTTCTCATATGATGAGAATGACCGATCTCATCAGTCATCAGTGTGGGGACACTGAGATACACACATAAGTGCTCATTAGTAGAATGAGTTCACTGAACTGACCAATTTAGAAAAACTGATCGGTATCTTACCGAACTGTCTATCAGGTTATTCTTACATCTCAATAGCACGGTTGGATCTTTGACCTGAGTCACCAAAGATGTCTTGCCAGGCGTACTATGTACTTTGACTATTGACTGATGGATCACTTAGTATTGTGGTCCTATATAGTTAATGGATTGGGTAAATGGGAAACCCGGTGGAGGCGATTGAGCGGACAATAGGGGATCGTTCACTCTCGGTAGGAGAGAGAGAATGTTCTATGAGATAGTACTCTAAATCCTTGGCCAAGGTAGATAGGATAATTGGAAAAGGAGTTTTCCAGTTGATCCATTCCTGAGTACAAGATTTCATAGAGTTGGAATACTCAGGGGTTGACAGTAAGTGCCGAACCCCTGACCGGCCGGGACATTGTATGAATAAGGATTTAAATCCGTGTGGTAATTAATGATGGAAAGGCTCAATGGATGTTATTTAACACCCCATAGTCATTTGGGATCGTAGGATGTGGCTTGTACCCTTTATGATCAGAAAGCCGTAAAAACTGTTATCGGATAACGGTTTTGATTTAATTTATAGGAATTGTTATTTTAAATTAATTAAGGCTTCAAAAATTAAGACTTTGGTTGCCATTAAAAATTAAGACTTTGGTTGCCATAGAATCTTTATTGACTAAATTAGTGTTCAAATAAATTCTAAAAAATGTGATTTTAAAGAATTATGATTTGGACATTAATTTAATGCTCTAAAAATTTTTAGGAAAAGCATGAATTATCTGAATATTTTTTATTGCTTGTCTTATGCATGTAAATTGTTTATATGTGCATTTTATGTTATTTATTTTATGAAAATTCGACAAGCATGAAATTGGAATTTCAAAATTAAAATATATAATTTTATGATGGTATATATGATATATCTCATATAATTATCACGTATGCGCTCTATGTTCATGTGATGAATGTTGGTGTGTGTATGGAGGTGATCATGGACTTAAATATGCTTTGCTTTTGATTGCTTGGTTAATTAAGTTGGTTATGTTATTAAATGGGGCCTGCGTGTGCCTCCTCTCTCTCTATACAATTTGATTGTACATTCTACCTCCCCCCATTGGTGTACTCCCCTTGGTTAAAACCAAGGTTTCTTATTATGAGTTGTACATTTGTGGGTCTGTGTACCCTTTAGCTGCTTGTAATGGTTAGAAGCCGGCTTGTGGTAGAATGGAGAGTGTGACCACTTGGAGAAGCACGCTTCTGGAGTGGGAGTATGCCAACTCAAGCTTCTGAAGCAAGGAATTGCACCTATAGGGGTGCCTTAGGTGTATGCTTAGGGTTAAGTCCATGATCAGTTATGTTTTAATGCATATTTGATATGTGGTGTGTGCTACAAATTATACCTTAAATATATGATATTCCAAAGGTATATTAATATTTATATGTAGCACCTATGTTGATGAGACTAAAATAAAATACCTCCTTGTTTTAATTAGGTCGATAAATGTGAAACATTAAGAATGACTCACGTAGCCTTCCGTTGTTATGGTCTTGATGAGCCAATCTTAGATTGGATGGGTTTGTTGTGCTACCACAAGGCTCATTCAGCAAGGGATTGGAGATCATGGCTAAGGCATTAGCCGACCTTTGGGGTGGACCATTTGCATGGTTTTGTTGTGCTACCACAAGGGCTGTGTGAAGAATCCATTCTCATAACGTAACAAGCGGGTTTGACCTAACTAGAGTATATGGTTTGTTGTGCTACCACAAGATCATAACTCTAGAGGCTAAATGACTAAGAGTTGCAAGAGTTGCAACTGGCAATAGTTGCCTACCTATTAAGTATGGGATGATTTGTTGTGCTACCACAAGTTCATCACCATAAAGTTAGTAGGGTCTTGGTCCCCACTAGGATGTTATCGTGATATCCCGTCTTTGCATAATGAGGGTTATGCAAATTCGTTGAAAGTTAGTGGGAGTATAAATTAGGATGAAAGACCATATCTTAATTTTAATGAATGTCTGTAATGTTGATATAATTATATCTCTATTGTAGAAAATTATAAACCACCATTAATCTAGCATACTAGATGCTAAGTATTTTAATGGCTCACACTTCTTATATTGGTTTAGAACTAAGAGAATAGTTCTCATAGTTGACCTATAGACTATCCTACTTGAGAAGTAAGTATCTCCTACACTATCTAATGAAGTGAGAGAAGATAATATCTTATCTCATTAAAATAATGTATTGATTGCCTTCTATCAGATGTTAGCCTTTATCAGATAAAATTAGTAGTGGCAACATGGATAGATAGATTTGATATCCATCATTGCTCATGGTGATGAGCTAATTAAAGGCAACGAAGAATAATACATCTTGAATACTTCTTATTGGTGAGACTAATAGAAAGAAGTAAGATCATTAGATAGAGATAGATGGTAATAGTTAAAAGTCAAAGAAGTGAGTCAAAATATTATAACCCAAATTTGACATAGCATTCTTCTACTATCACGATGATGGTAAGTAGAAGAACAAGTGCAAAGCGTATTGCACATAATGCAAAGGTGGAGCTTGAGAAGCTCCATGTATCTATGTCATTAATATTTACTTGTCTTATATACACATTTGATAGTATAAGATACTATGTATGTGTATTCTAGTATAAGATACTAGGAATGCATATAATAGTATGAGATACCAGATATGCATCATATGTCTACAATGAGTTGTAGATAATAGCAAGTAAATGAAGGCTTAAAGAAGATTGTTGACCTACATATGAAATGGTGCAAAATGTTGCATCATTACTAGTGGGAGATACAAATTTTCTATAGCCTTCTAGAGTTGCCTTAATTATCCTTCTAAAAGAATATTGTTTTCATTTCCTAGTTGAATAAATGGAGATTTATTCCATGGTATGAAAATGATAACTGATAAAGTGTTTACCAGTGGGAGCATAATAAAGAGTTTATTCATATCAGATATGTATGCTCTTATAATATGTGTGAATAATCCTCATTAGGTAAAGTAGATTGATATTGATCAATATATTGTTTAGTAGTATGGTCATATTTATAAGAGAAGACTTAAGGAGTACTATTCGGATAGTAACATATAGGTAAATGATTTAGAATCATTAACTATATGTAAGTCTTATCTTATTAAGCAAAATGACCAACTCTTCATTTGTTAGACATGGAGAGAGGGCTAATGAGTTTATAGAACTCATGCATCTAGATGCATGTTAGCCCATATCTATTAAAGATAAAGGATAATATTTCAACTTCATTAATTTTCAAAGATGACTTCTCTAGGTATAAACATATGTACTTTATGAAGTACAAATCCAAAACCTTTGGGAAATTATTTGAGATTAAGAATGAAGAGAAAATATTAATGAAAAGAGTATTAGAACTCTTTGATGAGATCGAAGAGGGGATACTTAAGTACTAATTCACACATAAATGAAGGATAGTAGAATCTAATTTTGATGGACACCTCTTATACATTTTAGCTTAATTAGATTAATTAAGTAGCTAAAATGAGAAGCCATATTGTGTAGGACATAATGTGGATAATGACAACCTTTGCAAAATTATTCTTTTTCTATTTAGGGGTTAGCACTCAAAATAGGCACTTGATATTAAATCGGTACCTTCCAAATATATTCCAGTTATTCCATATCAGATATGGAAAGGGATTAAAGCTTGACCTTAAGCAAGTTAAGGTTTCAGAATGTCTGACTTGGTAAAGAAGTATAACCCTATCAAGTTGGAATATAAGACTATAAAGTGTTGGCTTGTGGGATATCCTAAGGAAACTTAAGGATATTAATGCCTCCCTTAGGGAGAAGGGTATGAGTTGCTCATCTCTCCATATTTCTAGAGGCAGAGTTCCTCCTTTAGAAAGATAGTGGGAGCAAGGTATAAATGGAAGGTGTTCCAGTCCCACAATCCATGGACACTTTTATTAAGGTACTAGCTTATATTTACACAAGGAAAAATCATAGATCTTTTCTTTTGTCCAATCAACCTAAGAGATATGTGAGACATATCTTTGATGGAAGAAATGAGACATAAGATAAAAGGATAATGATTCTAAGATCTATATTGAAGCAATATGAGATATTGATTCAAAATGGGAAGAAACAATAATATCCGATATAAACTCTATCTATTTTAATCAAGTTCAGAACATGATTGATCCACCTAAGGATTTAGTATCTATAGGGTATAAATGGATCACTGAAGAATAGATTGAAGTATATTAGAAGGTAAGGACCTTCAAAGTAAGGATAGTTAAAAGAGATATCATTTATGTCAAATAGTCGACTATGATAAGACCTTTTACCTATGCCATGAAATTAATCCATTCGGATTTTTATTGTTACACACTATGACTATAGGATATGTCAAATGGATGTTAAGATAGTGTTTATCTATGTTATTTTGAGAAACAGGTATATATGATACAACCTTTGGGAATCAAGTTCCAAACCATCCAAATAATGTGTGCATAAGGTCCATTTATGGACTCAAGTAAAACTTCTCATAGATGGTAGATAAGATTTAATGAGATTAAATCTTATGACTTCATTGAGAATGAATATATGCCTTGTGTTTTAATATAAGATAAGTGGGAGTGCTATTATCTTCTTGACATGATATATGTATGACATACTGCTCATTAAGAATGAAGTAAGTATGTTATCATAAGTGAGCCTAGTTATCAATTAATCCTCCAAACTTAATATGGGTTTTAAGATCTATGAAGATAGATCTAAAAGGTTTCTTGGCCTTACCCAATTCGTGTGCGTAGTTACCATAGTCAAATAGTTTGACATGGCAAACTCCAAGATAGGTTTCTTACCTATGTAGTGTGGAGTTGATATCTTTAAAGATATGTCTTTGTAGACTTCTTAAGAGATAAAGAGATCACATTAGTATAGCCCTTATGCTTTTGCAATAGGACCTATCACATTTGTGATGCTACGCACATGACTTCATGCTCTAAGTGTTATTAGCATTCATCAAGTAAATCCTTGTGAGAGTCACAGGATAATTTAGAGATGTGTCCTTGAGTACTTGAGAAGCACTAAGGATATATCTCTAATGTATGGAGGATAAGACTTGAAGTCTTGTAGTTTAATGAACACAAGCTTCTAATCAGATAAGTCTAATAATAAGACAAGCTAATGGTGGTGCAGTAAGCTGGAAGAGTTCCATGCAAGAGAACACTGCTAATTCTACAACTAATCTAAAGTAGATTGAATAATGACTGTATATTACTTGAGAAGCTGACTAGATGAAGATGTTCATCTGTTTATGGGATTGTCCCAACCTTCTGTGAAAGTTTATCATTGTTTTAGGAAAACAATGAGGTAGAGCCAAAGTCTCATTAGAAGTTTCAAACTTCTATGGCAATACCATAGAATCAAAGAGAATGCAGTTGATAGAGATATAATTAAAGATAGAGTATCTTCCGTTAATAACATTACATGTCTACTAACTGAAGCAGTTACTCAAAGAGTGTTTGAGCTACACCTTGAGCTGATAGAGATCAGCCAGATGGGTGATTGGCTTTAGTGCAAGTGAGAGATTGATAGAAATGTATGCGCTACAAGCCAATCATATATGATATGATTCAACATTTCTAGGAATATCTCATTCAATTAAATAGGCAAAACTTCGTTACTAGCTTTTATTAGAAGCGTATATCGTAATGAAGTCTTTAATCGAATGCAATGATGATTGAATCATGATGAGATCATGATAATGAGATCAATCATCTAGAGGCATGTGATCTAAATGTTCCTAGTCATAGGATCCTTGAGACGGGACATCACAAATCCGGATAGACTAGTGTGTGTGATGTCTTCTCATATGATGAGAATGACCGATCTCATCAGTCATCAGTGTGGGGACATAGAGATACACACATAGGTGCTCATTAGTAGAATGAGTTCACTGAACTGACCAATTTAGAAAACCTGATCGGTATCTCACCCTGTCTATCAGGTTATTCTTACATCTCAATAGCACGGTTGGATCTTTGACCTGAGTCGCCAAAGATGTCTTTCCAGGCGTACTATGTACTTTGACTATTGACTGATGGATCACTTAGAATTGTGGTCCTATATAGTTAATGGATTGGGTATATGGGAAACCCGATGGAGGCAATTGAGCGGACAATAGGGGATCGTTCACTCTCTATAGGAGAGAGAGAATGTCCTATGAGATAGTACTCTAAATCCTTGGCCAAGGTAGATAGAATAATTGGAAAAGGAGTTTTCCAATTGATCCATTCCTGAGTACAAGATTTCATAGAGTTGTAATACTCGGGGGTTGACAGTCAGTGCCAAACCCCTGACCGACCGGGACATTGTATGAACGAGGATTTAATTCCGTATGGTAATTGATGATGGAAAGGCTCAATGGATGTTATTTAACTCCCCAAAGTCATTTGGGATCATAGGATGTGGCTTGTACCCTTTTTGATCAGAAAGCCGTAAAAACTGTTATCGGATAACGGTTTTGATTTAATTTAAAGGAATTGTTCTTTTAAATTAATTAAGGCTTCAACCAAATTGACTATTTGGCCTAGTGGGTCACACACAATAGATCTGGTCAATAAGATGAGGGCATGGACGCAATTTTATAGAAGTTTTGGGTTTTTATGAAAAATTCCATCTTCTATATATAAATGGCTTATGAAGCCAAACCCTAACAAGCCATAGGGATGGAGCACGTCCCAAGCCTCCTCTCTTCCTCCTCTCTCCTGTATAAGGTGATCTCCCATGGTCAAGCTTGGATCTGGAAGGTTTCTAGAGGCCTGAAGGAAGGGAGAACTCGTCTATTGAAGCAGATCGTGTGGATACCGCTAGAGAACGGACACTTGAACGGTTTTCAGCAAGGAGGAATGTCCTCTCTTCATCCATGGTGAGGGATTTTAGAAATCTCATGAGGTACTCTCGTTCTACTTCATATTCGGTTCCCGGTTTTACTCGTTCGGCATCGATCAAGGCAAAGATCATGGTTTTATGGAATCAAAATTTTTTCGCTATCATGTATTGATTCCTTACAATCACCTATACTGATGAGACTAAAATAAAAGTCCCTCCTCATTCCAATTAGGTTGATAAATGTAAGATATCAAGAATGACTCACATAGCCTTCCATTGTTACGGTCTTGATGAGCCAATCATAGATTTTGGATGGGTTTGTTGTCCTACCATAATGCCCATTCTGTGAGAGATTGGAGATCATGGCCAAAGCATTAGTCAAACTTTAGGGCAGACTATTTGTATGGCTTTGTTGTGCTACCACAAGGGCTGTATGCAAAATCCATTCTCATAACATAACAAGTAGGTTTGACAGAACTAGAGTATATGGTTTGTTGTGCTACCGCAAGATCATAACTCTAGAGGCTAAATAACTAGAGTTAAAAGAGTTATAATTTAAAATAGTTGCCTACCTATTAAATATGAGATTATTTGTTGTGCTATCACAACATTATCACCATAAAGTTAGTAGGGTGTTAGTCCCCACTAGGGTTTCATTGTGGTATCCCATCTTTGCATAATGAGAGTTACGCAAATTCGTTAAAAATTAGTGGGAGTATAAATTAGAATGAAAGACCATATCTTAAATTTAATGAATGTATATAATGTTAATATAATTATATCTCAATTGTAGAATATAATAATAAACCACCATTAGTCTAGCATGCGAGATGATAACTAGTTTAATGGCTCACACTTCTTACACTAGTTTAGAACTAAGAGAATCGGTCTCCTAGTTGACCAATTAACTATCATACTTTAGAATTAGGTGTCTCCTAAAACTATCTGATGATATGAAAGAATATAGGAATGTTATCTCATAATATAGCATAGAAAAAATGTATTGTTTGACTTATACTAGATGTTAACCTCTATAAGAAAAATATTGCAGTGGCAACATGAAAAGATGGATATGAGATCCATCATGACTCATGGTGATGAGCTAATTAACGAAAATTAAGAATAATACATTTTAAATACTTTTTGTTGGTGAGACCAATAGAAAGAAGTACGATTATTACACAGAAATAAAAAGAGATAGTTAAAAGTCAAAGAAGTAGGTCAAGATATTAAAACCCAAATAATAAATATCATTCTTCTATTATCATAATGATTGTATGTGGAAGAGAAAGGGCAAAATGTATTGCATATAATGCAAAGGTGGAGCTTGAGAAGCTTTATGCATCAATGCCATTAATATTTAATTGTCTTAAATACACACTCAATAGTATTAAATACTATGTATATCATAGTATATGATACTAGGGATGCATATAATAGTATGATATATAGAATATGCATAAAAAATCTACAATGGGTATTAGATAATAGCAAGTAAATGATGGCTTAAAGAAGATTGTTAGACTATATATGAAATGTTTCATCATTACTAGTGGGGAACACAAATTTCAATAGCCTTTAAAAGATGTCTTAATTATCCTTATAAAAGAATACTATTTCTATTTCCTAGTTGAATAAATGATGATTTATTCTAAGGTATGGAAATGATATTAGTTCTATAATAATTGGTAAAATTTTTACTAGTGGGAGCTTAATAAAGAGCTTATTTATATTAGATATGTGTGCTCTTATAATATGTGTGAATAATCCTCATTAGATTAAGTAGATTGATATTGATCAATCTATCCTTTAGTAGTATGGTCATATTAATGAAAAAAGACTTAAGAAGTACCATTTAGATGAAAACATCTAAGTAAATAACTTAGAATCATTAACTATATGTAAGTCTTATCTTATTAAGCAAAATGACCATCTCTCCATTTGTTAGACATGAAGAAAGGGCTAATGAGTTTATAGAACTCATGCATCTAGATGCATGTTAGCCCATATCTATTAAAGTTAAAGGTTAATGTTTCTACTTCATTAATTTTTAAAGATGATGTCTCAAGATATGGACGCATGTACTTTACGAAGTACAAATGAGAAATTGTTTGAGATTAAGAATGAAGTAGAGATATTAATGGAAACAGTATTAGAACTCTTTGATGAGATTAAAGAGGAGAATACTTAAGTACATAATTTACACATAATTGAAGGATACTAAAATCGAATTTTAATGGACACCTCTTACACATTTTTTAATTGAGTAGATAAAATGAGAAGCCATACTGTGTAGGATATAATAGTGAATATTTTATGGGACAGTATCTTAAATCTCTAGCCATATGTGAGAACCTCAATGAAATTGTTTTTCAAAGAAAGAGTGTTTTAAGTTTGAAAAGAGATTTTTTTAATGTTTGAAATATCAATGTCTGAGTTTTCTAGCAAAATAGTGATAGCTTATAAAGATACTAGATAGTTGGGTAGTATGATAAAAGTATAAACAAAGGTTCAGGTTCTGTGAAAATATTTTTGACCACTCTCTATCAGATGGTAAGAATATCCAATGTTTATTTACATCGAGCAACTACTCAAATACCCTTGATTAACTATAATAGCAACATGTTTGTCAAGAAGGTGTACATCAACAACTTGTAAGGAGTACAAAGGGCCCCGGCATTTTGGGTCCGATGAGATGCAAACAAGTTTGGTTATTTGTTTTTAGTTGGTTGAAAGTTTGGTTTGTTTGGAGTTGGTTTGAGTTTAGGTTTGCAATATTGATTTCCAGCTTGAATGTTAAGCGTTGGTATTTTTGTATTCAAGTTGAATTACTTCATTTTGACTTAGTTAAAATTTGAATCGATTTCAATTGATGTTGTTGATGAGATTGTTGAAGTATTGATGAACTTAAGAGGTTTTAAGCAATCTGATTTGTTTAAGTCTGGTTGACATGTGTTAAGTCTTTTTCATGTTCATTGGTGCTTTGATATCAATTTGAGTGTGTTCGGTATATTTTAATTGTTTTGAACTTCAACTCAACTTGGTTAAATTTAAATATAGATTGTTAAGTGATCTGATTTTTTATGTTCTGAAATAAATTTTTAAGTGTTTGAAGTGTTTTTAACATGTTTTGCTTGTCTTCTTTGAGAAGTTCACTTTAACTTAGGTTGAGTATTTTAACTCGGATGTTCAAATTTGTCTAAGTGTTTCATATTTGGTTAAGTGTTTTAGACTTAGATTTTATGTTAAGATTTGACTAAGTCTTCTTTCAAATTTGGTTAAATGTTCTTCAGATCTGTTTAAGGGTATTCAAATTTGATTAAGTGTGTTCATACTTAGTTTTTGTTCAGTCTGCATCCCATCTATTCCACCGGGCTAGCATTGATGCCCGATCACATGCTATCAAGTCAGCACCTGAAGTTCATTTAATTTGTTCATGTCCAAGTACATAGTACATAGGTAGTTCATATGCCTAGTTCAACAGTGTTGGCAGTTCATATGCCATGTTCAACAATGTAGGCGGTTCATATGCCATGTCAAGAAATGTTTAAGTGTAGAAGTCTTCAACCTATTAAGAGATTTCCTTCCCAAGGTGTATAATCCCATGGAATCAAGAAAATTTTAGCAGTATGTTGACTTATTTTCTGATCAGTGTAGAGATGTATCCATCTTATATAGTTAATTCCTTTTTACTTTTCCACATAGTGGAAAGGGTTCATCCTCATAGGAAGCATGTCCCATACATATGCCCAGGTCAGCATACCAGAATCATGTCAAAACTAGCTACCCAATGGAGCATCTAGTTGTGAACTAACTCTTTAACTTAGTTTTCTTCAAGAGTGAGGCAACGTCCAATTCTGGACTAACTCCCCAGACTTAATCTTTTTAGGTGTGAAGCTTGAGGCAGTGCCAAGTGGTGGGCTAACTCCCTACACTTTTTTTTTAAGATTGAAGCTTGAGGTGGCACCCAGTTGTGGGCTAACTTCCCAGACTTAGTTATTTTTTAGTGTGAAGTCTAAGATAGCACCTAGTGGTGGGTTAACTCCTCAAACTTAGTCATTTTTCTTTAAGTTCAAGTTTGAAGTGCCCGGGGCAACATCCAATTGTGGATTAACTCCCAAGACCTAGTCATTTTGTCCAACACCCAATGGGCCAGTTCATGTCTCTTCGGCACAATGGGCTGGTCTTCAAGTCCTTAAAGCCAAAGAGGCTTGTTTTGATCTTCATGGGCCAGAAAGGCCTGTTCTTTGCGCTTCAAAGAGCAGCAAGGCCTGCTTTGCAACATGTAGGCCTTAGTCATTTTTTTTTTGCTATGCTTGCTTCATCAGTAATGGTGCAAACCTCCATGGAAAGGGCTGAGGTAAGACCTATTTTGGTGCTATTTTGTGATTAACCTGATGCTATCCTATGATGCCAACATAGGAGCATACAAGGACTTGTTTAAGAGGTGTTTTTATGGGTCAAACATGGGCTGAAAGGGAGCTTTTGTTTGGCTACTGCACAGGTGGGCAGAATTGGGGCTAATCAGTTAGCCAAATAGAGAAGTCAAGGGGGCAGTTCAGATGAGTCTAATTGAAGGATCAGACAAGGGCTGATCAAGGGCTGAATCAAGGGCACTCAAAGGGGCCTGATTGAGCGATAGAAATGGGGTGTTTCAGGGTCTACTCTGGTGACCATCAGAGGGGTTGAACAAGGACTAGTTTTAAGCCAGCAGAGGGACCTGATTTGAGCATAATTTTAAGGTCTATCCAATTGACCAGCAAGAAGGGTCGAACATGGCCTGATTGGGGACATGTTCAGGAGCCTAATTGGCTGCTAAAAGAGGCATTAAAGGGCCTAGTGTACGTGACAGCATGGGGCTGTTTGGAGATGACCAAACAGGCTAATTTTGGTGGGCAGTAGGAGAGGCATTTGGCTAGCCTAATTGATCACACAAAGGGCAAGAAATGGAGGCCAAATAGAGTAAACATGGGGCAGGTTTTAAAATAAATTAGGGGACAGTTTTGGCTGGCATAGACAGGAGCCTGATCAGGTGCTCTTCAGGGTTATGGCTGAAGGCTTTGTGAATGATCATGGAGGAGGCTGAGGGGAAGAGAAAGAAAAAGGAAAAAAATTAAAAACTACATTCTTACCTCACCTTTTTTTCTGCAGGTTTTTGTTGTAATTTCAATGGGGAGGCTGCACAGGCCTTGCTACTCCTGTTTCTGTAAATGGATGGCCGCACAGGCCTTGATCAGCTGGAGTTGGAAGAAGGAAGCTGGCCTTTTTCTTTTCTTTTCTTCTTGGCGTACAGGAGTTGCAACGGTTGCTATTACTGTTGGAGAAGGAGGGCATCTCCTTTTTATCCAACTTCTTCTTCTTCTTCTTCTTCTTCTTCTTCCATAGTTGGTGCTGAAGGAGGAAGCTTCTGGGGTTGATGGCGTGCAGGTCAGCTGAGGGAAGGGAGGGACAGAGCTGGCACATAGGTGAGTATGTGTAAGGTGCTGCCAAGGCCAGATACCAAGCCTTTAAATCAAAGAATTGGGTGCCATATGCAGTTGAGGATAAGGTCAGGAGGGTGAGTCCTAATGGCAAAAGAAATCTACTTCAGCAAGACACCTGATTGGGAAAGACATCTAGCCAATGGTGAGGTGCGGCTAGAACAAGCAAGGCTGTGCACATGGATGTGGGATGGGATGAGGTTTGGCCAAAGATAAAAATGAAAGCTCAATTATGTGCCATCTGATGAAGAAGATAAGGTTAAAGGATATAAGTTTGTTGGGAGATTACATTTATCTCATGGAAAATGGTGATAAAGTGAGATAATCATCAACATAAAATGAGGATAAGCTGAAGTGTTGGTGCACCCATTCCTAGATTGTAGGTGATCTTGCACACAAACCAGCTAAAAAGAAGCTGATTTTTGGCCAGGTGATGGCCATCTGATGGGCAAGAAAAAAGTTTGAAGTATAACGTTCATTTAAGATGAAGATAATCTTCCAAGGAGATAATATAAGATGAAGATAGGAAGAGAAGGTAAGAGTTCTATCTCATAAAGAAGTCTATACCAAGAAAAATTCCAATCATAAATGGAAGGTGAGAAAGGTTGAATTTCACCAAAATAAGGTGAGGATGAGGGTTGTTTGGCTAGATATCGTGTGCTGGATGCATAGGAGATGAAGATTAAGCCAATCCATCGATCCAAATGCTCCTGATCCGACAGCTATCAATTGAGCATGCCCCCGAACTACGAGCGTGGCCACCGCACCCTCAACCTGAGGGCGCGGTAAGCATGACACCAATTCGGTTTCCACGGGTGTGCACCCTCAAACTGGGGGCATGTCCAATTCTAGAAACTGGATTTCCTCTCCCATTTTGCGACTTTACAAAATTGTTTTTGAAGGTTTCCTTTTCAAAAATCAACCATATTGACCATGCCCCATAGTTAGGGGCATGATCGTTTTGGATACCCTGATTTTTAGAACATTTCGAGAGCATTCCGACCAAAAAATGGCAAGAAAGGCTGAATGCACCCTCAAGGTAGGGGTGCGGTGGCTGCATCCCCAAGGTGGGGGGGGGGATGGTATGTGTTCCCCTAGTTTTGGGGCATGCATCCTACACCCCTGAACTGGGGCACACTCATTCTGTTTTCTTGTTTTGCACTGGTCATGCTTCCTCTATAAATTCCATTGGTAGATGATCCAGGGTTACTCTTCTCATCCTCCAGCCAACCTAGGCTTGTCTCAACCTCCCCAAGTCATTCTCTCTTTGTCTTGGTGCCCATAAATCGTCCCAAAGTGAGAGAGAAGTTAATGTATGCTTTATCATTCTATTTAGATGTTCTTCAACTTCCACATATTTATTTAAGAATTTTTTGACAAGTCCTCCTTCATAAGAACTATTTTTTATCAAGTTATCTTTCATCTGCAATAAATGGTGATCAATTTCTACATTTTCTTGGTTTGTGACAGCTTCTATACTGGCGCTGCACAGATAGATCTAGAGTCTACATTTTTCTACCATGACATTCTCTATCAATTTCAATATAATTCCTAATGGATTCAGATGATACAATCTTCATACAAATTTTTCCTCGATAACTTATCTTTCATTTACAACAAGAAACACCCTATTCAATAAACTTTGGTGCCTATAGCATGTCTTACATCAACATCGCGCTAGCGGTTCCCAGGTCTTCACTTTCTAGCATCAAAGTTATCAGGTAAATTCCAACCCTTTATTAAAGAATTCAAGCAAACTTATCTACATCTTAAATCACCCTTGGTGAGCTATCTTTATTTTGAAACAAACAGTAGTCTCTTTTAAATTTTGTGTTGCTCTTGGCACTCTCTGCACCAAGGTCGCATCACTAGGTTGTATGCTAGATTATGCTTTTCTAGGCATTCTTTCTATTCATAGATGTCTATAGGACTCTAATGACATCTACTGAAGAATTCTTCAATATAAGGAGTCTTCCTCTTTGAGTCCTCTTTATGGTGTGAAAAAATGACACTCAATTTTGATATCGGGATTTTTTATGACAAGCTTTGCACCGAAGTTGTGCCAGACAGAGTTCACCGCACCCGTAAACCAAGGGCACGCCTACCGTACCCTCAAACCCAGGGTGCGCATATTGCACCCCGCCTGTGTGCAGGCCAATCACATCGGTGATATCTCCTCTGTTTTAGACCTAATTTGAGCGGTTCAAGTTTTTACTTCTTTGTCATTCATTTAGCATCATTTTTACATCAATTTTATTTAGTTTTTCAATATCTCATATATCATAAAAAACCCAAAAAAAGAGATTAAGGCTAACCATGAAAAGGGTGAGTTCTATTTTGATTCTGTCTTTTTCGCTCTTTTCTTTAAAGTTACTATACTTCCCATAGTTCTAATTGTTTTTTCATTTGGTTTTTTGTCTTGATTTGCACAGGTACATCAATCTAGCATTAGTTGAGGATTCTTCTTCATCAACTAGCTGACAAAAGAGTAGGTTGAACTCAATACATGTTTCCCTCGGTAAGGAATACATTGTCATCTTTTGCATAATCTATGCTTTATTTAATATAAATTGGATCTCGTGGCTCCTGCTAACCACCTTGTTTAACTTCTACTTCATCCCCTCTCTTATTTCTAGTTCCTTTTAATTTTATTTTTATCATTCTCTCTCTACATGACCCGAACCATCTCTTTGGCACCCAAGTGATGCCGAGGGCTGAAAGTTCAGGGATCATTGTGAATATAGGCTGAGGTGAGAGTTCCTTCTTATCTCAATATTCTAAGGTGCCGACCCAGGACCCAATTTTGGAGTCGATGGCTTCTTGACAACCACGGTGGGACAACCAATGTCTTTAACTGTGTTTTTTTGATGTCTTTATGCAACTAGTTTTTTCTTCCATTTAGTTCCCACACAAGTCAGCCCTTGTTTTACCTTCTCTAAGTTGGTTCCCTCATGCACTTTACTATTTACTCGTACTTTTCATATTAGTCCCCATGGGGATTTCATTTATTTTCTATTCATTTTAGCTAGTTCCCACACGAACCACTTTTAGTTACTAGTTGTTTGCTTTGTTGCTTGGTTGCTTGTGTCTTGCTTGAATATTTCATTCACATGCTTGATTTGCATCAATGATCACTTTCATTTCATTCATGTTATTCAATGCTTGCTTAAGTTGATTACTTCACTTCCTTGTCATCTCTTCACTTGCATTAGTTTTGCATCAGGTACTGAACTTGTTCCAATCCATAGGGCATTCGAGGTGGGAGGTCACTCTCTCAACACACCTTCACCCAACAAATGCTTTCTTGATAGATTCTGATATCTCTTCTAGGATATTCTATCCTAGTTAATTTGATCTATTTTTATTAAGGCCTCTATAAGTCCTCACTCGTGGAGTATTTCTCTCCATACGATTGGGTTGGTTGTACCATTCATCCCAAGTCTCGAAGAACCCAAGTAACCCATCCATGGTGAGTTTGTGGGAACCTTAGGTTATTAGTGATTGAAGTGATAGGCATCATTCCTATGAGTGTTGAGTGAAAAAATTATTAACAATTCATTAATCTAAAGTTTAAACAAAATCATTGCGTAATCATTCAAGAGTTTTTGCATAGCTTGTTTGCCAAATGAAAATTCAAAACAAAAAGTAAAAAATATCTCTCTCTCAAAAAATAAAAAATAAAAATCAAAACTTTACTTTTTAGTAATTACTTACTTGTCCACAATAACCAAAAGCAAAAAGGTCCAGGCTAACACACCATCAAAAGAAAACCAAAGAAAAATAGTTTGTAATCAAAACCTAGTTAAGGCAAAACTAGGCCTATTATTTTCATGCCTATGATGGTGACATTGGGCAATATGTTTGGTAACGTAAATTTCTACATCACCACAGAAGCCAAAGAACAAAAAATGAGGATTCAAGGATGGGCCTATGATCAAAGCATCACATGATACTATTCCTCGAGATCATAATAGTCAAGCCCATCTCTTCTTCAATGATCAATCCTTCTTGAGGGAGTTACATTAAGCCGATCCCAATCTAGTGTTCTATGCCATTCAGACTGTAATGGGTGACAAATGGCTTACCGACCATGGTCTTCAACCGGCATACCCCAAGATAGCCATTCCCACACCAGCCATGATATTTTTGATTTCTCTTATTCTATGATGAGTTTTCCTAGCTCGACCTTGGGTCACCCCAATCCATCTCAACCTCCAGCTTGCACACTGACCCACCTCCCTTCCATCTGGGTGCCACATGCACACCCCCTGGTGTATTCCACTCCACCCATCATATAGGAATCTTCTATTGATCAGGAGACCCTTGAATTTTCCATTTCTAATATCTACATCTCTCCATCACAAACACCAGCCTAGAACTACAACAATGGCTCAGGTGACCCCTTTGCCCATGTTACTGATTTCTTAAGAAAATTGTTTCCATGGAAAAATGATTTTAAGGCCCTTGCTTTTCTTTTAGACAACCCTTAGGTGGTGCAGCTCAAGACTGCCTTCTTTCATTGGGCCCAGTAGAATCTTGGGACTTTGATATTATCAAGGCAAAATGCTTGCAAAGATATGGGCTAGGCTATTCAATAATTGGGGAAGCAAAAGGGGATATGGAATATCCTGATGAATTGAGACTCGTGACTAGAAAAAGCATAGATTCAATCTCTAAGTTGAAAATTGATTTTATATCTATGGGTATTGGGCACCCACCTAGGAACCCTCCCCAACTCCATCCTAGTTGTCATCAATTGGCGATTCCTCAGCCACAATAGATCATGCCAACCATGTCACAACCTCAATTGGTCATGTGTCCCTTGTCCCCAGCATAACCAACTGTGCACAATCAAGCTCCTCTTATCAACTGTGCAAATACCTCATCACCTTAATTGGCTTCGTAGCCATTGACTCAATCAGCCTTGCCAAAGGCCTCTAAGCCAATCATCCAACCCTTGGGTTCTCCATCTATTTTGCCAATGGCACCTTGGCTAACCACTTAGCCCTTGGTTTCTTAGTCCATTTCACCAATTGCCCCTCAGTCAACCACACAAGCTTTGGCCCCTCAACCAACTTCACCAATAGCTCCCCATCCAACCATTCAACCCTCTATTCCTGAATTGAGTAGTATGTCAACACCAATTCAATCACTCTCTCAACATAGGGTTCCTCCTTAGTTAGTCAGGCCACTTATTTCTTCTATTGCTCTTGTCCTAGTAGAGAAATAAGTCATTCCTACCATTCTTGCTCTTGCCACAGCAAATGATTTAGTCACTCCAATCATTCATGCTCTTGCCCCTACAGACAATTCAGTCACTACAATCACTTGTGCTTTTGCCTCGATAAGGAAATCAACTTTTTCTATTATTGCTATTTTGACTAAGGAATCAACTTCTACCCCTCAACATGCCATTACCAAATCTCAAGATCAAAGTAATCATGAACACAATCAATCAGTAGGTTAGGTCAAAATCCAAATTGATGATGATCCTCTCAACTCTCAACCAACTACTATTTTTCTGTGATTCCCCTCTGTCCTAGAACAACTTAAGGAGAAGCCTATTGTTAAAAGTTTAGATGAGGAAATCACAAATGAAGTTGATTGTCAATCCAATGATGGACTAGGTAAAGATTTACAAGGGGTAGCTCAATCAGTGCAATCACTGGAATTAATCCCCAAAGTGAGAACTAATGTTCAAGATTGACCCTTGAACTAAAGACTGAAAAGATAGAATTAGTAAGTGAAATGGGAAATAAATCATTGTCTCAGGACATTCATGATCATGGGCCACAATTGGCCCCTCAATCTTTGGAAGAATTAAGGTCATCACCAAGGCATACACTTAAAAACTAGGCAAGGATTCACCAAGCATTGATCAACCATTACAATCACTAGAATTGATCCCTGAAGTTAGTCAAACTGAATTGACACCTAAACTGAAAAGTAAGGAGACAAAATTGGTCAGTGAAATGCAGGAATGAATCTACAAACCTTTCGAGGGACAAAGGCCTTAGCAAAGGGATATTGGAACCCTCTCCACCTAGGCAGGCAAATTTCTCAGTACCAATTTTAGGGCCATGGCTCTTACTCCATTCTTTTTGTTTGAATTTCACTATTTTGAGCTCAAAGATTGTTTTTTAGTTATTTTGGTGTGTTGAACTTCAAATTTGATTTTCAAGCATTTGATATACAGGAGATTAGATTTTCAACTTTAGAAGGTTGACTTTGGGTTGTTTTATATAATCATTTCATACTGGTAATTCTAATGAGTTTTTATTCTAGACATAGATACCAAATTTTCAAATTTTGTTGTTTGATTTTAAGAATCATTGACATTTAGTTTATGGTTTGAAGAATTTTATTTTTGATTTGAGATTGAGGTCTTCAGTTGAAGAAGTTTGGGATTTTTAAGTACAATATAAAATATTAGTAATAGACTACCAAAAATAGTAAAATTCAAATGAAATCCTAGTAATAGACTAACCTGCTCATTGATTCTTAAAGATGAATGACAATTTCTTGCTTCTTCAAGCTTTGTGAGCTTCCTCCTTTTATTAATCAAACTTCTTCAAGTTTTCTTTCTAAACCATTAGCCCTTTCGGTTTCTTACTGCAACTAGGCCTGTAAACATACAAAGTAGGTAGTGATTACACCATACAAGAGACAAATAAAGTTTACACTACACATATAAGATTCAAGACACAAAAGCTACACCCTTCAAAATGTAAGGAATGACTGTCCTTTTAGGCCATGCGTAGCCAGGGTGGGATATCATAAGATTCTCTTGGTGAGGATTAAAGTTTGGGCCTCTACCCATCCATCATTCTCTAGAACACTTAGATAAACTTAAAACATTTAACATACCCAAATTTTCTTTAGTAGATAACACATATAAGAATTGACATGTAGCTGCTAAAAGAATATATGGACTCCCTAGCCACTAGACCCCTACCCTTGATCCCCGACCAGGTGCCACAGTGTCACACTTTGTCTAACAACCTACATTGCTTTATGTAAAGAAATGGCATACAAACCCATTCCTAGCAATCTATTTTGCAATAAAAATTAATAAATAAAAAATAAACTAGTTCAAAGCAATCACTAGGACAAGAAATTATGTAAAGAAATCTGCAAGAGTTTCATAAAAAAAGTAAGTCGAATAAGAAATGACTAAATAAAAAATCAACTTAGAATATTAGAAGAAAATACCTTTGGAGGTTTGAAAGGCATATTGAATAGTAAGTAGACATCCCAATATACAGGCTATTAGAGGGACCAGCTAATCATTGTTGCTTGC
Organism: Cryptocoryne crispatula var. balansae; assembly: GCA_036172225.1. NCBI lineage: Eukaryota > Viridiplantae > Streptophyta > Magnoliopsida > Alismatales > Araceae > Cryptocoryne > Cryptocoryne crispatula. Next base: position 30,275,336 of record CM069930.1, on the reverse strand, counting down.
CTATGGAACAAAAGACAAAATGAGTTAGAGATGATGAGTTTTTACAAAAGAAGTGAATGTAAAATAAATGTTGTTTTATGGCATTGATCACCCCAATCTTGATTCCTGACCAATCTCCTAGCAATCAAAATCAAGATTGAGACACCACTATCCATGGGGCAGCTCAACCTTATTACAAACAAAACCTACAAATTACAAATAAAACTTGAAATAAAACTAAAAGTAGAAATATTCATATATACATCTGTTATATACACCATTCACAACTTTACTATATATATCATCTTATTTCAGAATGATACAACAATAAAGTTTGTTTCACAAAAAAAAATTTTAAAAAAAGTGTACACAACATAAAATTGAAACATACAAAATAAAAACATGCAGAATTCACCATAACCAAGATATGAGTTTGAAATACCACCACAACCATGATATGAGTTTTAAATAACACCACAACCATCATAAGTTTCAAATATACCACAAGCATCACTCAATTTGAACTCGATAGACTTAGTTGTCAACCATCCACGATCTTGACTAATCATTTATCATCAAAAAAAACTTGCAATCATAAATCAATAAAATAAAAAAACAATTATCTAATCAATCATTGTGAGTAAAAAATACGAATAAAGATAACTTACATAGTCTTTGAACCATATAATATGAGTTCCAATGCCATCATATATTTTTTGCTGATCATCCTTAATGAACAATAGGGCATTTAACTTATGAACTAGAGCAATAGATATTTCATATAATACATCTCTGAGGTATCTTGATATCACCATTTTCTTGGGGTCGTTGCTTATGAACAAACCTTTAGCAACACATTCCCCTTCCATGTCTACCAACTTAACATTGTTTCCTTTTCCCTACAAATAATATAAACAAAAATTAAAGGCAATGAAAGTTTCAGATTAGACTGGTTCAAGTGAATATTCAGATTTCAATCAGCAAGTTTAAAGGCCTAGAAAGCTAGATGATATATGAAACACAATCCACTGTCTCACAAAAAAGATAGGATATATGAAACAACTATAATCAATTCATTGATATGAAGCAACCACAACAAAAATGATGAAATAATGTCTCTATAGATATATATATAATGTTTATCATGTTTTAGGCATCAAATTAAGATAAACAACATCACTTACATTATCTTCGGCTGAACTTGACAATTTGTTGGCCACTGAAGATCGAGGTAAGGACTACACAACAATGAAAAAAAAAATTTATGAGAATGGATTCATATATGCATAGCCAAACATATGTTGTATGATTGAAAATAAAAAATGTATCTCTCTACACAGGAGCCACTTTTGATTCTAAAAGGTGAAGACATGCATGTAAGGTGTTATTTTCAATTTTAGACTTTTCAGCTTTGCCCTCCCCCCATAGTTGATATGGTGATGACCCTATGCCAGTACCTCTAATTCTCCCATGTGTGTCTTCACCAAGAACTTTGGCAAAGGCATCTTCTTTTGTTGCCAATGAACAAGAACTACTTGATGGTTGACATTGTTTGAACACTTGAAGTTTACCCTATAATGACCAAACTGTCATAGTAAATAGATTTGAAACATATACAAAAGGCAAAGGTAGCTAGCCACACAGTCCTCTACAAGGTACTAAAATATATAAGAAGATGTCAGCTATTCGAAGCATGAAGAAATAAATACTTTAGTCGTTAGCTATGATAAATGGACCAAATGAACAAATGCTAGACCTAGGATGAACCAACTACAAGAAGTCATTATGATCTGATATTTCATAATGTACATCCAATTATGACTGAGTAAAAAAGTCATGATCCTATAATTCTAAAATTAACTCTCATTCACCAACATCATATACTATCTAACCATATCATTTAATATAATGACTATTGACTAAGAAATGAGTTGTACCAAAATCATTTATAAAACAAATAATGTAATGTGATGATGAACATAAACCCAAATAACCATTTTGACTTTGCAGAAAAAATTAGATAAATCCAACTGACATACGTTTGATTTAGTAGAAAATCAGATAAACCCAAATGATCATTTTATAATTGATCGAGTGAAATGAAGAAAATATGATATAGATTTAAAGAATCATGACTTTGTTCTTCATAGTAGTATTACTCAAGAGTACGAAACATACAAGATAAAAAAATAGGTTATCTTCAGAAGAAATCTTTAATAGCAATATGATTGCTATTGCACATTCATCGTTGACAACCTTTCCATCTTTTTTGGTATGAGTGATGATGAAGATATATGTTATGTCCATAACTTCACCAATTTTTATCTTCTGAAATTTTAACAATTATGGGTATTTTAAAAATTGACAAGAAACATTTCTAATGCATAAAATAGTCATTATTAACATTTTTTTCTAATATCTGCATAGGATTGAGTTCTAGCATAATGAAAGATCTTTTAAAGGCTCTTATTTTTTTGATTCATCTCACTCTTCCTCTATAAGTAACAAGTCACAAGAGATAGTAATGTAATGCATAAAAGTAGAAAAGAGATGATGAAAATAACAATTTACCTAGAAATTAGTAGAAGTCGAGGCTATCTTTGTTGACTCCCACATTTCAGGAGTAATGTGTATTCATGAGGTGGCTCTTTTCATTTATGAACTTCTTCCTAAGAGAATATTTAAGATATTTCCATTTTTGATTAAGATCTTTTACTATAAACTAATTTTGTAATTCATCTTCATCATCAACGTCATATTTTCTCTACAAAAATTATTAACTCTGTATTCTGGTAGTCATCAACATGTCATAACACATAACTATAAGCTAAAAGATAAGATAATTATTCAATTTACTTTGATAAATGCCCATATGTCATTAATATTTGATCATGGCATCTTATCCCAAGATGCCACATTGATGGGGCATTTCTCACTATTCCTTGCAACTGTCCCCAAAAGTATCCTTAGTGACCTTCCACCTATCCCAACCGGCTATCCAAATTATTCCATTCAATAGTAATCAGTTTGTCATCCTCCAATGCCTGCACATCACGACAATATGTGTGGCCTCGAGTTTTCTTCAGAAGAACAACATCCACAACTAGATTGTCTTCCCTATTCTTGTCCTTTGTTTGAACATCTGCATTGTTATTTCTAGAGGATGTAGAAAAGGGTATGGAAGATGAGGCAGAGAAGAACAATATGTCTCCATCTTAACTATATTTGACTACTTTGACGATAAAAGTGCCAATATTAGATGCATTAAACCAATCTTTTATCATCTACAACTAAAAAGATAAAATACAACCCAATAGATGAATCCAAATAATGAATTATATTTTAAGAAAGATTAAGTTCACAATGTGTACAAAATACGGGTACGAAGAATGAGAAAATGCATGTGGGGCACCCTCTAAGAAAAGGTAAGCATAGTAGAGTGTAAAAAACCCACACTGTCATCCCTTTATGTGGAACCTAAGTCATGCAAATGTCAAGTGTGCAATAAATTAAAACACTAAAAGTAGAAAAAAAGGACAGATAAAGCAAAAAATTCATACCAAGGGTATGTAGAATAGAATGAAGGCCAAACTCTTCTTGCTGACCATTTTACCATCACTCTCATATAAGTCTTTAAAAAATCTAAAAGAAAACATAGTCTTGTTATCACACATATACCAGCAATAAAAGTTAAAGTTACATAAATACATTTTTACCTTTTAATGGTTGGCTCTTGCCTTTGTGGCTCAATATTGTGAAGAGAGTCCAACATGATTGTATATGATCCAAAATCAGAGTCAAAAGAATTTGCCAAGTTACATAAGATTAACAATCTCCAATGTCTCCTATAATAACTTTTTGTTAGTAACTAACAAAAGAAAGAGCCTATCTCTTGTCACTAATTAATATTGACTTACCCATCAACTATGGGGACAATGACATACGTCTTGGAGAAGACTTCTTGATCGCTAAGTGTTTTTATAATCCTATGCCTACCATTAATATACATAGAAAATAGTAAACAATCTAGTATTGTGGTATTTATTTTGTGGGTCAAATGAAGTTGACCCCACAAATGGCTACAAAATTTCAAGGTTAAATAGTTAGATGAATAAGTAAATCGAAAATTGACATCACATAACACAACCCCATAAACCCTATCTTGTGTGACTTGTTCATAACTGTCATTTGTCCAAACAATTAGAAAAACATTATCATGCATGAATAATGTCGGGCATAAGTAAAGAAGCAATTGGAGAAGAAAAGTTGCAACTTTGCCAACTATTGCATAAAACACATAACAAGTTGGTAAAGTTATAAGTCACCAATGATCACTCTATCCATAACAACCTCAAACATGACAAGAAGCACCTATGCATGAAAACAAATAAAAAATATGTAAGATTCCCAAGAAATAATTAATAAAAACTTACATTCATGTAATTGTGCTTGAAACTACTACTCTACAATTTGTAGTTCCATTTCTCAAGCATTCAAATAAATTGACCTTTGGAATCTTCAAAAATGGAAGGTGCTTATGTCTGTCACTTTTCTTGTACAAATAAGTGGGATCTGTTTGCATGGGGAGGTGCTAATTTTTCCCCAGATTAGCTAAAAATATTTTTCCCTTAAATTATTCTAAATATTCATTCATTTGCTTAATATACATGTTTTATTTTTTCATCTTTTTACAGAAATGCCTTCTTTTCCCCTATCTGATTGCAATAGCTTTTAATTACTAACACTAAAAATATACCCACTATTTCTCCTATGCATGATCCCTTTACAGGTAATGTATGTGTCAGTAGTTGAGTTCTGCACTAGTTATTGTAGTTTGTAGGAAATTTTTTGTAACTTTTAGAGTATCAAGTAAGCAAATTAAGAAGCTTTTATGGTGTCTAATGATGAACGCAAATAGCCAGAAACATGGTGTCCTAAATATAGATATTAAAAATGATTAAATAGTGATATATTTTCTACACCTCACCTACACCTACTCACTATTTTTTCTAGTCAATGTTTGAGTTCTCTTCTCTAGGGTTTTCACTACTGGCTTTATAGTAGAGATGCCATTTACAAGGCTAGAAGCTAACCCTCTAGCATCCTCTCTATTTCCAACGCATTCTAAGAACCATGCATCATGCTCAGCTTTCTAATTTTTTATAAATCCAAGTTTTTTGAGAGTAAGCACACCTGGTTCATATTCATTCTAACCATACTTTGTTGCTAAGTTCAACAGGGTATACATATATATATATATGCTAGTCTACTTTAAGAAGTTACATACACCTATAACAGCAATTCTATATAAATGAGTTCCAGACAAGTACATATTATTTACATTGTTATTTCCATGTATAAATAAAGAACATGATGGTAGAAATAAATTGTGTATGACATACTTGTTGAACTATCGAAAAAATCAGAATTCAACTTCTTCAGTGTCTTTGGCATTTTGTAGATGTCATCAATGTGCTTTATTTTCTTTAATTGTGGAGGATTAGATGAATCACCTGGGCCCCACAAACCATTATCCTTTGAGCCCTTTGAGTTGCCATTATCTAACTTAAATAACAAGCTCTTCATAACCTTTTTTCCCTTGTTTGCATAAAACACATCAATCAAATTTGAGTACTCTATAAAGAAAAAATTTTAAATGAAAGGCATGATATAAAATGGCAACTTACATTACACTTCAATTTTATTTATATCTAATCTACAAAAAAAGCATTTCATCTAAATCATTGTCATTCAGGGTTAACGTTGTTTTCTCATGAGGTGTGGATTGTATATCTAGGAATTCAACACTTTCTTTGAAATTATCACTTTAAAAATTGTAAAAATCATGTTGGGCCATCTTAAGAACAAAAAACCTATCATCATTCTTTGGGTTCTTTACATACCAAACTTGTTCTGCTTGTGTTGTCAAGATATAAGGCTCATTTGTTCTTAATTTACATGATAGATTCACCAGTACAAGAGGTCTATCTTGTTTCACCACTCAATGCACATCTACTCAATCACACTTAAGCAACACTATCATCATATAACCATAGTAGTCAACTTTGAAAATCTCATCAATCACACCATATTAGGTAACATTTCTTCTATGTTCAGTGACATTAAAGGTCTACTTGCAGTTAATACAATGCAAGAGCATTGCATAACTCGATGTTGTTCAAGCTTTATTTTGTGAAATCCAAATCTGTTAACTATACATGATTTATACTTCTTAACCACATCAAGCGGTAAATCTTTAACCCAATAGAGAGATAAGATGACATATCTCCTCTAGTCAACTCTTGTAGCTTGTACAATTGAAGAAGTTAAAGAAATTGCATAAATGTTCAAAAAAAATCACCACATCCCATCATAAATATGAGATTTATCAATAATAATTACCTTAACTTTTATCCATTGTATGAATTTATATGTATGAATATGTTCCACCTCGCTTTCATTCAACTTAGGAAACATTTCTTAAATTTAGTGACATGATCTCTACATTGAGCATAATTAGTTTTATAGATATCTTTGTTACACTTTAAAAATATGAAATGAAAATTTAAACTTACTTGGCGTAATGGTTCATAGCTTTATAGTTGAATATGATATATTTATGTATTTTCTCAAACTCATTTTTTTCTAGTTTCTTATTCTTAGCTGCTTCATATGCAAGACAAGTCTCTATGAAAATTTCTTATCATTTCTCTACAACTTTGAACAATATTCTACTTGTCTTCATGGCCTATTTAATCATGTCTCCGCATCATCATTTAAATATCTAGATGAAAATGTAATTGTTTTAGAAATAACATAGCCTTCGACAATTGACCTTTCAACATAGGTCTTATTTCTCACATAAAATTTTAATTTGGCTAGGTACTTGAAAAGTTAGTAACAATCAAGATTGATTTAAATAAATTGACAAATTATATATACAAGTGAACAAAATACCTCTCAAATAGGTATATCTATCTATAATGAATTAATCCAACAATCCTAGCCCCATCTGCTAAATGAATGATCAAGTGTACCATTATAACAAAGAAACATTTAGGAAATATTATCTTTAGATGACATAATGTCCTTGTCATGTCTAAGTCTTGTTGGTAGAAGTCTTCAGCAGAAACAACGTTTGAATAAATGTTTAAGAAGAATTAACAAATGTCACTTAGTAATGAAGAAATATTTTTGTTTGGGATTACTCTAATAACAATTGGAAGTAATTGTTGCATAATGACATGGTAGTCATGAGTCTTCAACCCCCATAACTTCTTATCATTGTTGAGAAATCACTTTGCAATATTTGAGAAGTAGCCATTGGGAACCTCAACAGATTGAAATAAATTGAAGATAGTTTTCTTCTCTTTCTTACTGCATGTGAATTAGGATGGTGGTAGCACTATCTTACTTGGCTCAACTTCTTGTGGTGAAGAGATTATAAAATGCCCATCTTTTGTAAGTCTTGAAAAGCTTTTGCCATCTTTATTCTTCTCTTCAATAAAAAGAAGAGTCCCCACTATACTCTCACATACATTTTTTCTCAATGTGAATCAAATCTAAATTGTGGTGGAGCAACAAGGATTTCCAATATGGAAACTTGAAGAAAATACTCAATTTTCTCCACCCTAGTTACTTGGTCTCATCCTCCTTACTTGTTCTTTTCCTCTTGCCTCTCTTCTTTTGATCTTCTTTTGCAACATGTGAATTAAAATATTCTAGTTGTTACATTATTTCATGTCTAGATAACATCAAAGGCTTGTCACTCCATTCTTCATGACCATCAAATTGTTTATTCATTTTTTGAAATTTAAGTTTGTTTACTAGCCATCTTTGATGACCCTTGTAACACAATTTTCCACTAAACTCTAACTAAGTTGAACATGTGTCATTATTACAAGTAGGACAAGCCAATCGACCTTTTGTACTCCAACCTATCATATATACATATGTTGGAAAATTATTAATAGTTCATAATAATGCCGCACATAAATGGAATTGCTCACATAGCTGCATCATTAGTATCAACACTATGTTAAAGAATCTCAAGTTCTTCTATGAGTGGTTGCAAGAAGACAACAATGTTGTTACCATGACCTTTCAGACCAGAAATGAGAAGGCAAAGAAGAATGTTGGTACCCATCATTAAATCTCAAGGTGGTAAGTTATAAGGTACAAATAACACCAGCCATATACTATGAGTGACATTCATGTTTCCATAAGGGTTGAACCCATCAGTCGCTGTTGACTCCAAAAACGGGTTCCGGATCGGCACCTCAAAATAAGAAGGTTAAAGATAGAATTGGGGAAAAAAGGGGAGTGAATTGAAAACACTCTGAAAGTGGTAAAGTGTCCTCACCTCGATCCCACACTCACATTGATCCCCGAACTTTCATCTCACTGCGTCGCTCGAGCACCGGAGATGGTTCGGGTCATGTGGGAGGAGAGTGAGGAGGAGATAAAATTAAAACATGAAAGATGTGGTCGCCAGGAGCCGCGGGCTCTTCTTTATAGAATAAAAACAAGAGATGAGTTGATTTGACCGTGTACCTTAGCGCGGGAGATCGGGATATGGGTTCAACCTTCTTCTTCCTCGACTGGCCGATGAAGAAGAGTCTCCAACCGATGCTAGCTTGATAAACCTGTGCAACTAGAACAATAAACCAAGTGAAAGAAAATGATTATAACTATGAGAAGTGTAGTAACTGTAGAGAGAATATGAGAAAGAAGCAATTGGAATCGAAATCACCAGATTGGGGCGAGTCCTAACCCCTTTTTTGTATTTTTGATTATGTAAAAATGATGTAAATAAACTAAAAGATGCTTTAAAACAATAAATAAACTGAGTTAAGGGAGTTGAGAAAGCTTATGGAATGTATCGGCTTGAGTTGAAGCCGAGTTGGTTGAAGAAGGCCGGTTCGGGTAGCCTTTGCACCCTTCTGGCGCGACTTTGGTGGATAGGATACTACGGACGACACCGATGTCAGAATCGAGTGCCATTTGTCGGAGTAGACAGAGTACTTAGAGAGGAGGAGTTACTATGTTGATTATTGCTCCAAAATCTTCCTGTAGAAGTCTGTAAAAATTTTGCAAGTGGGCGGATATAGAAAACAGAACCAGGATGCGCGCCCTTGGTGCAGCAATTGCCATGAACGAACGGCTAGTCGGAATTGAGTAATGTCAGTTGGAGATGAAAGAGAAAGACGAGAGAAACAACTTCTATGTTTAAGACTTTTGCAGCAACAGTCCCGAATTTTCTGCAGAAGTCGATGAAGTTGGTTGATGCAGAACGCCCAGATCGAGCCTTCTCCTTCACTTCAGGAACGATCTCTCAATGTCGGATCGCCTTTGGACGTCGGGAAGGCTTTGGAAAAGAGCTTTGACGTCCTCTGGATGAGCTAGGCACAGGGGGTTAACCTTGGGTCATTGAGAATGGCCCTCAATTTATAGGGGAAGGAAGCCGGTGCAAAAAATGGAAACTGGACCGACCGCGCCCCCGCTTTTCAAAGGAGACGAGGGCGCGCAGGGCGCGCCCTCACTTCGAGGGCGCGGTCTACGCGCCCCCCTATTTCAAAGGGAACGGGGGCGCGTTACGCATCTCATTGCTAAAAATTGACGGAATCTTCCATAAATTGCTAAAAATCGACTTGACAAACGTAACGTGCCCCCGAACCGGGGCGCGGTACAAATAATCAAAAATCAGCGCCGGAAACCTTCCAAAAATCAGGTTTAGAAGGTGCTAATCGGGGTAATTTGCGATTTAAGGAAACTGACTGCGCCCCCACTTTTCAAAGGAATCGGGGTCGCGCTGGATGTGCGCCCGGTTTGAGGGCGCACAGGGCTCACCCCCGGGTTGAGGGCGCGCAGAGCATGCCCTCCCCTTTCTAGCGCAGTGGGGCGCGGTACACTCTCTCTCCTGCGCGCGTGTTCCGCGAGCCGTATCTTTCAAACGGGATGTCCGATTCGGCTCCCGTTTGTCACGTTGGAAAGAGAGCCTTCAACCGCACCTCCTCAAGTCAGTAAACCAGCTGGCATGACTCCCGAGATGTTCGTACGGGGCTTTCTACCGGTTTACCCTCTCGCGGAAAGCCAAAACCCGGGGCGAAGATCCGAAAGAGCACGGTTCCGATCGAGAAATATCGGGTCAACTCGGGATGATTTAAAATGATTACCGAACAAGTCTGGTACGACCAAAAAACCCGAAGTCATCGAAAAATTTGAGATTAACCCGGTAAATGTGAACCGAAACTCGGAAAAGCCGGGAAGCCCAAAATTGACTGAAATGGCCATATGACCCCGGTTGATGAAAATATTCTGCTAGAATTGACCCGGATGACCTGGAAAGACCCGGTGATGAACGGAAAGGCCTAACATGTGGTCCGGGATAGCCGTGTCAGCACAGATCGAAAAAGCCGTAACGAAAGCCGTCATTGACCGATGCCTACCGAAATGACTTCTCGGAAACCCTGAAGGTTACGGAACACATGCGGGACTCCCGAGACCTTCAATTATGGACCATTCAAGGTCGGTCATCGAGCAGGCTTCGTGTTTTTACAGTTCATGCACGGCTCTCGCTTGAAGGTTTCGACATCATTCCAGAAATCATTGGTCCATTCTCCACTTGCGAGGGGCTCCACCCATGTCCTTAGCTCATCTCCACGAGGTAATCCGAATCAGATAATGGTCAAATAAAAGATATCGCCTATGGAATAAGAGTCTGGGGCTCCGAATCAGGCCAATTTGGCGTGTCTACAGCTTGCCTCGCCTTGATGTCGACTTTGCAAGGGAATGGCATGTAGCGGAGCGGAGTGAAACGTAGAGAAAGCGTAGCGAAGCGAGGTGGATCATAGTGGAATGTAGTGGAGTGAAATGGTGATGGACTGAAAAGGTGGCATCAAGGTGTAGATATAGACACGCTTAACGATCAGATTCGGCAAGACGAATCTCCTCAAGTCTCCTGGTTAACCTCCATGTTTCATCAAGTCTTCCTATGTTCGATTGGTAAGAGAAGTGCCATTGGCACGAGAGAAGAATAGCCAACACCCAACATGGTGGGGAGTCCCCGAAACATGGGTTCGTAGGTTCATCATCAGCCGGTAACCCGATCTTTTGCGGTGTTCTTGTATTGTGATGGGCTAATTTTTTTTTTAAAAAAAGAGATTTGTTTTTGAAAAAGTAAAAGAATACCAATCGAGCACATTGAGGCTCTTAGATTCATTTAAGTCTTCCAAGAGACAAGATTTGATTCGGAATGGAATGATCTCAGATTCCGAAAGGCAAATGTTTAAGCATAGACCGTGAAGATAGTGACGGTGCAAGTTCTTATCAAAATAGAAGGCCCTTGGCGGGACGAATTGGCTGCCATGGTGGGATGAATAGCAAATAAGTGTTGCAATGGCCACAGTGGTGATGGAGGATTTGGAGGTATAAGGTGAATACCGAACATGGTGGGATTGACAGACACGGTGGGATTAACAGACATGGTGGGATATTAGAGAGGTTGGTGGGACTAGAAAATATGGTGGGATTAGAAAACACGATGGGATTCAGAATGATCGGAATTAGGATAAAGATTAGGGTGAGAAGGTGAAATTCATGAAAAGATGTATGCAAAGACAAAACAAAATGTAATGCAACTAACGCTACATGATGCATGTTGGCTCAAGAAAACAAAACAAAACTTGTATAAAAAATAGTTGAAGATATAGATTGTCTATGAGGTCAAGATACCAATTCGGGAACTATCGCCCCTCATAGCACAACTTTGGCTTATTCGTGAGCATCAGAGATGACCCGACCGTCGTAGATTTTGATGAAGGGGATCTCGGGTCAAGTCTTCTCCGTACTCATGGTCTTCAACAAATAATGCATAAGATAATAATATACGACTAACGACATATATGCTAGTCGGCAAGTTATGGGGGTTTCCCTGTCCATTCTTCCATTTCTGCGAGCATTTTCTATTGGCGAGATTTCCCCCTCCTTGACTCGTGTTTCTTTCCTGAAATACTTAATAAAAGGGTTAGATCTGCTCTATGGCTTACCCCCTTGCCTATTGTCATCTTGCCTTGCTTACACGTCAAGGGGGGTAGCCTTATCAACCAGGTGGAATGCACAAAATGACAGACAAGGTAAAAGTTAAGAGTGCTTACCTGCTATGGTGAGAGTCGCTCCCTTCTTGATCTCAGAATCCTGAAACGCTTAATGAAGGGGATTAAATCTTCACCATGGCTTATCTCTTTGCCTATTGCTGTCTGCCTTGACTTAGGTCAAAGAGAGGAGCCTTATTAACAAGGTATAAAAATAGACTAGATGACCGAAATGAAATGGTTAAGAGAACTTACCTGTCGTTGAGAGAACCTCCCCCTCTTACTTTAAAGTCCCTGAAAATACTTGATAAAAGAGGATCAAATCTTCACAATGACACATCCCTTTGCCTATTATGGCCAACTTTGACTTAGGTCAAAGGGAGGAGCCCTCTTAATGGGGTGATAATGAAGGTAAATATGCAATGCAGAAATGAAACATGTAAGACATGAAGATAAACATGAATGCTAGCAAAGGCAAAAAATCAAGGTTATGCCAAGTTAGATGATGCAGTTTTTTAGATTTTTTTGGAAAGCATTCATTTTTTTATTTTTTTTGAAGATATTAGATTTTTGAAAATATTCATTTTTTTGATTTTTTGAAAATATTTGATTATTTTTTAAAACATTCAATTTTTTTTGGATTTTTGTGGAGAATGTGCCGGTATTGAAACAATTCATCGATTTTTGAGTGTTAATCAAGATTTAAGCGATAAACACCACGTGAAAATAAGGTCCCCTACCCAGAATCTTTCTTGCCCTCTTCTCTTGATCGGTTTGGATTCCTCCTGAGTTTAGATAGTTTACCCTACCCTAGGGTTTTAAGATGGAAGAATAATAAAGGAAGTCTTTGATAGGCTTCGGGGTGTTGAGGAGGGTTTCTCTACTCATGCCCAAATTGCCCGTTGGGGTTCGGCCTCTTCGGGTCTTTTCTACATGTGACACTCACTTAGACAAGTCTTTGACCTGTGGGGTCATTGCCCATCTTTTGGTGCCTTTTCTTCATTTTCTACTCTTCCGGGTACTCATTCAGACAGGCCCATATTTGTTTAAACCTGTGGGGTTCATTGCCCATCTTTTGGCACCCTTTTGCACCCTATGAGACGGCCTCCTACTAAGGCGGCGGGAATTTTCGATACTATCCTCCTCTAGTCCCCTTCACCTATCTTGGACCGAATAGAAGAGAATAGGGGTAAGGTTTCCTTTCCGCCTTCAGGATTCTGCCTTGCCTCTCTCGAGTGTTGGGCTATCCAGATTCTGGGATCGGGAGGTGTTGTGTGTGCAGGGTGATGTCTACCCTTGACATCTAGCTAACACCCTTGTATCAATGACTTGATATCATACCATAAATTTTCCATTTTATTTTCTAAGGAAAATATTTTTTGAGGTAGACGCCGTTCCATGGATGGTTCAATTTTTCTCCATCGGCATTGGTTAGCTCATATGCATTACCTGGATATTTTTCAGTTATAACAAAAGGCCCTTCCCAGTTAGGTTGCAACTTGGAGTGGGGACCACCCGGCTTAACGAATATACGTTTGACTACCATCTCACTGATTTCGAACTTTCTCTCTACCACCCTCTTTTCATAAAACCTTTTCAATCGGTTCTGATAAGTCCGGACATGCTCGGAGGCGGCCAACCTTCTTTCATCTAGGAGTTCAAGTTGTGCAAGGAGAGATTCTCGCCTCTCATCGATAGGGATGTCCCTATCAAGTTGAACTCGAAGTGATGGATGGAGTACTTCGTATGGAACCACCGCTTCCATCCCATATGCAAGAGAATACGGAGTTTGACCAGTGGGGGTCCGTACAGAAGTACGATAAGCCCATAGGGCATCTACAAGCTTATCTGGCCAATCCACGAACTTGCTAGACTTACAGGTTTTCTTGATGATTTTAATCAAAGTTTTATTCGTGGCTTCTGCTTGACCGTTGCCTTGCGGGTAATAAGGAGATGAATGATGCAATGCAATGCGGTACCTGTTGCAAAGATCACGTAGATCTTGAGAGAGAAATTGTGGTCCGTTGTCGGTGATAATGTCGCTGGGTATCCCGAACCTAGCGATGATGTTGAGTTTGATGAAGGAGCACAGTGTTGATGCCTTGATATCCACAAACGCTTTCGCTTCTGCCCACTTGGTGAAGTACTCTGTTGCCGTCAGGATGAACGATTTGGAATGGATTTCAGAGTTAAGATCACTTAGAGGGCCAATGATGTCAAAAGCCCACATGGCGAAGGGCCATGGGGCATGAATCGGATGAAGGGAAGATGCGGGAGAATGGATCTTGTCGGCATGAAGTTGGCAAGAATGACAATGCCGGACAAAGATGGAGCAATCCTCTTCTAGGGTTGGCCAATAATACCCCTGCCTGATGATTTTCTTGGCAAGAGCTTGAGCATTGACATGGCCCCCACAGACCCCGGAATGTGCTTCCTTAAGCACCAATTCTGCCTCTTATTCATCAATGCATCTCAATAAAATTCCGCTCAGGCTCCTCTTGTAGAGCACCCCTCCTAGGATGGTATACCTCTGGGATACTCTCCTGATGGGCTTCTTTTCTTTTACATTGGATCCAGGTGGATACGACTGATCTTGACAATACCTTGCGATCTCATCAAACCAAGGCCTCTCATCCTCATCTAACTCTTCCAACTCGATTAGAGAAATCTCCTCTTTCTGCTCTAGATATTCCTTCATGCCAAATCTCTCCCTGATCTTTAGAAATCGACCATCCTTAATAGCTGGCATCGACCTTCTACGGACATGAATAGTCCGCACCTGTCTACCTAGTGGGACTGATAGAGATGAAGCTAAAGAGGCAAGGGCATCAGCAAGGATGTTCTGAGCTCGAGGAACATGGACAAAAGTGAGTTTGGAAAAGAGTTTGATGTAGCAAGAGGTGAGTTCTTGGTAAGGTTTGAGGTTCGGATGAGAAGTTCAGTATTTGGTTAGGACTTGGCGAAGGATTAGTTGGCTATCACCTATCACCTTTAATTCCGTGGCACCATAGAAATGAGCGGCCTCCAGCCCTACCAGCAAGGCTTTGTATTCAGCTATATTGTTGGTTGCTGGGAAGTCAAGCTGAAATGCCTGTGGAATGGTGACACCCTCGGGTGATAGAAGGACGATTCCTATTCCCTTACCGTGTGAATTCAGAGCCCCGTCAAAATATAATGTCCATAGGTGGGAAGATCGGATCAACATTAGTTCATCATCCGGGAGCTCTGACTGGACCGGGTCAAAGAGGGGTATAGGGTGGTGGGCTAGATGTTCGGCAATGGCATAGCCCTTAATCGCCTTCTGGGGACATAGGTGATATCAAACTGGGAAAGGAAGCTCTGCCAACGACCTAACTGATCAGTTAGAACAGTTTTCTCTAGAAGGAATTTGATGGGATTGTGCGGGCAATAAGATTGATCTCGAGCTACGAAATAGTGTTTAAGCTTCTGAACTACCCAGACTATTGCAGCACTGGTCTTCTCCACTATAGTATACTTCTGCTCACATGGATCAAAAATCTTTGACAAATAGTAAGTTTCCCTCTCTTTCCCTTCTTCATCCACTTGTGCAAGGACTGCCCCAAGCGAATTCTCCAAAACCGAGATATATAGAACTAAGGGCTTGCCTGGGACTAGTGGTCTAAGCACAGGGGGACTAGCCAGGTATCTTTTCAATCCATCGAATGCATCCTGGCACTTCGAATCCCATTTGAACTCGGCCCCCGCCTTGGTCAACTCATAGAAAGGTTTACACCTTTGGAAGTGTTGTGAGATGAACCGGCGGACAAATTGTAGCCTCCCGATTAATCCTCGAAGTTCTTTCATATTTCTCGGAGGAGGCATACCAATGATTGCTTTGGCCTTGTTTGGGTCGATCTCTATGCCCCTTTTGCTCACTATGAACCCCAACAATTTTCCTGAGGATACTCCAAACGTGCATTTCTTTGGGTTCATTTTCATTTTATATTCCCTAGCCCTTTGCAAGACCTTTCTTAACACTTCCGAATGATCTTCTCGGCTTTTGGACTTAACGACCAGGTCGTCCACGTACACCTCTACAAGGGTATGCATCATGTCATGGAAGATAGCCATCATTGCCCTCTGATAGGTAGCACCAGCATTCCTCAGTCCAAAGGGCATGACGACATAGCAGTAGGTTCCCCAAGGTGTGGTGAACGAGGTCTTCTCCTGGTCCTCTTCGGCCAACCGGATTTGATTATATCCAGAATAGCCATCCATGAATGATAGCATCTCAAATCCAGCAGTGTTATCCACCAGTACATCAATATGAGGTAGAGGAAAGTCATCTTTAGGACACGCTCGGTTTAAGTCCCTGAAGTCTATACAAATCCGAACTCGACCATCTTTCTTCATTACAGGGACTATGTTTACCACCCATTGCGGATAAAGGACAACCTTAATAAATTTTGCTTGATGTAACTTGTCGATCTCTTCTTTCATCTTAAGTGCAACATCAGGGTGAGATCTCCTTAAATTTTGTTTGACCGGGGTAACTCCAGGTTTCAAAGTTAGACGATGTTCAACTAACGAGTTGTCTAACCCCGGCATGTCCTCGTATGTCCATGCGAACGTGTCCTTATATTCTTCCAAAATTTCAATTAAACTCTGTTCCTCAGTGGGAGTGAGGTTTGCACTTAGAAGGATTGTCTTGGGATCTTCCGGTGTTCCAAGATTCAGTTCTTTTGTCAGTTCATCCACCGTGGCTGATGATTCTTCAAATCTTTTAAGTCCAGATGCATATGCATCAGCCAAGTCCTCAATTCCATCCTCGAAATCAAGATCCTTTTCTGATAAAACCTCGTAAACTCCCAGTGTATGATCTACATTGAATTCATCCTCATATTGGATTTTGTCAAGCTGGATAGCATTTTTCGAAAACCTTGGCAGCCTCGCACATTCCTTGCATTTTTGAGCTATTTGTTGGAGATATCTCTCTGGCACACGTTTACCTCGAATTTTCTTCTTTCCTATACTAACTACTCCTAAAGAAGACGGAATTGAAAAGGTGGCATCTACAATGGGTGAAGGATCGAGTAGATCGATCAGTGAGTCGGAGAAGAGGGGTCCCTGGTCGGGAGCACACTCCGAGACAAGTAGAGACGTCTCCTCAATAGAAAACTGAGTTTGCGAGAAGACATTTTTTTTGGGTGTTTTGGGTATTTTCAATAACAGAAAGAGAATGAGCCAGTGGGGCTCGAGCAGAAATAGAAAGCTTAAGTAAAAGAGAGAAAAATGGGCACACGGGCCCTACAATGGCCAGAAACAGGCGCATGGGCCCAAAGCTAGAAAATAAACCTAAGGGGCACGTGGGCCCAATTGGTGGGCATGTGGGCCCAAATTGATAAAAGGAATCTAAAGGGCACGCGGGCCCGATTGGTGGGCACGCGGGTCCAATTGGTGGGCACGCGGGCCCAAGGTTGTTGGATTAAAATGGGCATAGAAGCCCAGTGGAGTAAGAAGATTTGAATGGGCTCTCAGGCCCAGTGATCAGTTCAGGTGGCCATTTTGGCCCAGAAGTAGGAATCGGGCAAGATAGCCCATCAAGCGAATCCAAGAGGGATAGAGTGAGAATTTTGAAATACATGACCATAGGATACGGCTCGCGCGGGATGTTGTTTGGAGGTGGGTTCGAGTGGACAAGTTGTTTAGAGATGGACTTGCCCTCGACTGGTTCTTCCTCCTCTATGAACAACCGAGCCAAAGATGAACTCAGGTTGTCCACTTCCTCATCTTGCTCTGGTGCCTTCTTCCTCTTGACTGGTTCTTCTTCTTCGTCCCCGACCATCATCATGGTCTCCCCTTTGACAAAGAATTTTTGGAGTCCCATGGCATTTTTTGGCCGGTAGACCATCCGCGGATTGAAACTGGGCTCATAGCCAAGCCCGTGTCTCTTTGGTCTTTGTACGGCTTTAATGGGGTGCACAACCCCTTGCTGCTCCTTTCCCAACCCGTTTCCTGGCTGATAGCCCATCCCTTTCATCATCCGCCACGCAACTGTTTCTGGAGGCGCCGTCAACACCATGACCTCAGGTAGCTCTGTAGTTGAAACCAACAGCTAGACAGATTTTGATATTGGTAGTGCAGAAGTGGGGTCATCCACATCATTTAAAATGGGGATGTTGGTTACTTTAATAACCTGACCCTTGTATGGGAACTTCAGACATTGATGATTAGTGGAGGCGACAGCTCCTATTGCCTCCAGATATGGGCATCCCAAGATAGCTTTAATTGTAGGGTCCAGTTCTAGAACATGAAACTTGGCGGTGATAGCACACGGTCCGAGCCCTACTTCCAACGTAACCACCCCTCGTGCCAGCTTCTAGGAGTTGTCATAAGTTGTCACCGTGATGGCAGAAGGCTCAATTTCTTCATCGGAGATGCCGTAAAGTTGCAATGTTTCTGGCGGCATGACATTTATCGACGCTCTGGTGTCAATCAAGCAAGATTTAATCTCCACGCCTCGGATGACTACTGCAACGCACAAGGCGTACTTCCTGATCTCTGGCCGTGCCAACTCCTCCTGCGTGAATGTAAGTGCCGGATGTTCACTCCTCGGGGTCAGGACAATAATGATCTTCTCGGGCGGGAGGTCCTCATTGACCATGACCCGCTGCAGATATTGTTGTAGGATGTCCTGATGGTTCTTTGACCTCTTAATCATCTCTAGGATTGAAATCCGTGCTGGCATTTTGTCCAGATGCTTCAATAGGTCATATGTCGTGCCGGGCAATGGTTCTTCCACTACCTCCTCTTCTACCTGCTCCTGTGGTTGCATCCCGGCCTGGGGGAAGACCCTTTGGAACATCCTCCCGCTACGAAGTACCGGCGCCAGTGTGGTAGGGGGAAGTGGTGATGATGGTGATGGTAGGGTTGGTTGGTAGGTTGAGGAGCCCAGGGTAGGTAGGGGTGGTAAGGATCGGATGATGAGGGGTCGTGTATTGGTGTGGCCGGTATGTTGGGTGAGGGTTGGGGTGTTGGTGGTGATGGTCTAATGATGAGAGGTCGTGGTGTGGTGGCGACTGGTGGGTTGGGTGACGTTTGGGGTGTTGGTGACGGTCTAATGATTAGACATCGAGGAGGATTAATAGTGGTTGGTAGGTTAGGTGATGGCTGCGGTGCTGGTTGGGATGTTGGTGGCAGTCTAATGATTAGGCACCTTGGAGGGTTGATGGTTGTTGGGGGCAGTGGTGTTTGGGGAGTTTGTGGGCTGGGGGCAGCTCTTGGTATGGAGAGTATGGTGCGGTTTGTAGGTGGGGTTGTTCTGGCAGGCATGGAAGCAATTTGATCCTCGACCTGCCAACCCTGGGAATGGTGGGTTGACTCTTCGATGGTGGAGTGGACAAGGCCGAGTCGTTGGTTTGGTGGTGCTGGTGCCGGTGCTTGTACGGGTGCATGTACCGGGAGCGGATCTTGGACTGTGCCCAGGCCGGGCTGCTGTTGTGGTTGCTGTCGCCGCGGCTGATTCTAACGTGCATTCGTTGCTTGAATAGATTCTCTCATCTGTGCCCAGTCAATGTTCCCTTGATCATTGAGGTCATGGAGGTAGTCTTTAAACTGGAAACATACATCCACCGTGTGCCCGGGATACCGATGGTAAGCGCAGTACTTTGTCATGTCAGCATTCGTCGGCCATCCTTCTCTCTCCTTTGGAAGCTCCAACTATTGTTCAGCCATCAATGCATTGAAAATATCGGTGAGGGGGAATGACAGTTGAGGATAGTACTCTCTCTTGGGTCCCCCCCTCCTAGGTCGGTTAGCTGGTGGTGGTACTTGGTTGTAAGCTTGTTGTTGTGGTTGTGGTCGGTTGTAGACATGTTGTTGTTGAGGCGCTCGGTTGTAGGCATTTGGTTGCTGGGGCGCTCGGTTGTAGGTGGGTTGCTGTGGTGGTGCTCGGTTGTATGCAAGGTGCTGTTGGGGCTGAGGATCTGGTTGAGGAGCTGGGTGGTATTGTTGATTTGGTGGTGGGTTACGGTATTGGCTTTGGCGATACCCACCCTGGTTACCCATGGCATTGATGCTCTCATTGTTTACTACCCCTTCGGTGGTGGGTCCTACAGGTGTAGGCTTTCTAGTGTTACGCGGCTTGGTGTCGAATGGGTTGATCATGGATGCGTCCTTAAAGTGGACTTGGAGGTAGCGGGCGCTATCGCACAACTCACTCATGGTTGTTGGGCGGTGCATGATCAGGAGGTTGCGAAGGTTGGGCGTGGTGTTCCCTATGAGCATCCTCACCTGCTCCCCCTCTGAGATGGTATCCACTAGCCTCTCAGCCATTCCCCTCCACCGATCAGCAAATCTGGCAAAGTCCTCATCCGGCCTCATCTTTTCGGCAATTAAATCAGTTATCGAGCAGGCTGGCCCCACCCGATCCTTGTACCTCTGTAGAAACTTTGCCTTGACGATGTCGATATCTGCCGCCTCAATGGAATCAAGAGAATAGAACCAGTCCAGGGCGGATCCCTCCAATGACCGACAGAATAGGAAGGCAAGGGCTTTGCGGTCATTTTTCCAGAACGTGGAGTCGTAGAGAAAGCTCTTTAGATGGTTGAAAGGATTACCAGGCTCATTGTAACGTTGGAAGACTGGTATCTCTGAAGGAGGAAGGTGTAGAACTGTGAAGGATGGGACAAAGATTTTAGGGATGGCTTTAGAATCGAGGCGGTGCCTCATTTCTTCAAAGTGCTCATCCATCTGGTTGAGTTTGTTCATTAATGCCTGGGTGAGGCTGGATTTTTGAGCCACGGGAGAAAAGTGTTTAGGTGATTGAGTTGGAAGAGGTAGGTTGGAAACAGGAATTGGAACAGTATTATGTGAATGCCCCATAACAGGGTGAGTGGAGACACGGCAGGGTTGCCCAGGAGAATAGATGATTTGGGGCCTGACTGCTGATTGAGGTGGTGAGGGGGCTTGATTTCCCTCGACCGGATCTTGATTGGCGGGCATCTTGCCCTTTGTCAAGGATTGTACAAGCGAAAAAGATTCGGGGTCTAGATGAAGAGATAGACCCTGGAGGAGTTGCTCCACACTAAGTGAAGCAGGTTGATGAGTAGGATTTTGAATTTCTGGCTCCCTGACGGCGTTGACATGGCCCTCTGGTTGGACCATGGGTTGTTGTAGCTCGTAGTGGCCCGTCTCGTACTCCTCTTCTTGGCCATTGTAGTCCGACATCCCGACGTGTCTTCCGGACCTTAATGTTATGGGCATCCTGTCAAATTTTCTTAAAAAAATGGTTGAAGGAAAGCAATTGAAAGGTGTAGATGCAAAGAGACTTTTTTTTGTTTGGTTATGATTGTTTGTTTGATTTGATTTGGTTTCACTTTGGTTGTTTGACAAGCAAGTTGAACACAAAAAATTAAAGGGATTTTTTTTTGTTTTAGGTGTTTTGAAAGGAGAGAATTTGTTTTGGTTGTTTTCAATTGTTGTGAGCAATCAAGTTATGCAAACAAGGTTTTAAAATGACTACTCGACAATTTTTAGGTTGAAACCTTATGGGGTGTTTGGTTGCATGATAATTTTGTGTACACTTTCATGATAAAAAATTGTATTAAAATAAAAAGTGAACCAACTCATGACATAAAATTATCATGTTTGGAGGGATGTGATTACAAAAAAGAGTAACTACCACACATGACCAAACAAAGTGGGGGACCACAAGAAAAAAGAAAGAGGTGAGACCCTCTTTTTTGTTTAAGAAGAAAATCACTTTTAAAACAAAAAAGTTGTCATGGTTACCAAACACCTCTTTTAACAAGTTTTCTTACCATTTTTAAAAATTTAAACAAAAACCTTCATTATCATGCAACCAAACACCCCATTAGATTAGATAGATTGTTAGCAATTGTTCACTCAAATGGGTATGATTCCTATTGCTTCAATCTTCAAGACCTAAGGCTATCACTCAATCACCACGAGTAGGTACTTGGGTTCTTCGGGTTTTGGGAAGTGGTACAACCGGCCCAATCGTGCAGAGAGGAATACTCCATGGATGGGGACTTACTGAGGCCTTGATGGAAACAACCAAATCAACTAAGAAGGAATATCCCAGAAGAGAGGTTAGAATCCACCAAGAAGGTGTTTGGAGGGTGAGGGTGTGTTGGGAGAGAGAGCCCCCGCCTCGAATGTCCTACGGATCGGAGCAAGTCCGGTACCCGATGCAAAAGCTAATGCAAAAAATGAAAAATGGAGGGTAGGAGAAGAAGAAGCGATCAATATGCAAACATGAATGAAAGCTATTAAATAAATCAAGCAAGTGAATGCAAGCAAGACAAGCAATGATAAAGTAAAACAAATAACTACTTGGTTATTAATGCAAGCAAGACAAGCAATGAACCATCTGGGAGTACCTCAATCAATAACTTCCACAAAATATCAAAATGCTTATTAATCATCCATACATACATTTAATATTAATCAACCAAATGAGAAATGAAAGTTTGCTAAAATTTTTACATCTAGGATACATAGGTTGGTTGACATCGTTCAACAAATCAAAAGAGCTCTTAGAATCTTTATCATGTGCTTCTTCATTAGTACATGTGGGAAAGACATCATCTGACATCTGATGCATGGTTGAATCAACCCAATTCTCTTTGCAGTTTTAGTGAGTTGATCCTTCAACATAAATTTCCAAAAAATTTTATTCTTTATAGCATCGTCGATATAAAGGTGTTGTCTAATGACATCCTTTTCACATTTATTTATACATGTGCAATTCACACATGGACATCTAATCTTACGACTCGATGGTATATTTGCATATGTAAACTTTATAAAGTTGTCAACACCATCATAGTAACCCATCACATTTTTCGGCAAATCCATCCAGCTCTGATCCATATCACTACAAAGCAAAACATAGAAATTAAATAGAATTTGGTACAAATGTGATTGGATTAATAACAGTACGAGTTCCATGATCTATAGGTAGGTCTGGTTTCTTCTCATGTCATCATAGAAAAAGACTACTAGTCTATTTCGAAACAAAGCAATTATAGCTAAAGTTATGTACAAATCCATAGAGATGGGGGTATGTAAGGAAGATGAATCACAAATTCATTAATATGAAAAGAACAACGAACTAAGCAAAATAAAATAGGTTAAAAAATAAATTTGCATCTCTCTATCAAAATATACAATCCATATCACACTAGGCTAACTTTGGTCCTGTGGCAAATAAAACTAAAATGTTCATGGCACAATCATTCACATAAATTCAGGTAGAACTGCACAAGGCTTGGCTTGAAATAGAATAACAATATACGTTGTTGGCAAAGTGTAGCTAAAGAATAGTGCATCACAATAGGGTGTTTGGTTGAAACACCCCCTAAGCTATATTAACTATCATGGTAATAGACATGGTGTTTACTTCAAAGTGAAATTCCCTTAGCTAGTATTATTATCTAATAGTAATGTAGTAAACAAACATAAACCATAGTCCAATGATTAAGGTGAAATAAAATTCCAAAACAACATGGGAGAAGTATAGCTCATCTTATAGAATGAATAGAGAAAATGATAGCAAGACAAAGAAAAAAGAATTCTGACCATAAAAAGTTGTAATACTTAAAGATCATCTATAAAATATCTAAAGAATCATGAAGCAAGGTGGTTGACATCATTCACCTGACAGAAAATTAAGGGTTCGAAAATTCGTACGCTTTATATGCCATCATATTGTTGAAAATAGACTACCAATAGGTAAAGGAAAGATAAACAAATCTCCCAAGAGGCAAAGACAACTAGAAAAGCCCTACTATTAATCACAAAAGAAAAGACAGAGCATAGCCAACATATGAGAAGATGAATCAATTTAGTATGCCCAAAATCATTTACGATAAATATTATAAGAGATGAGTTCATATGATAAATATAATCAAACTATGTAACTAATCTTGAGAGGTTTCACTCAAACCCATGGAATAGAATATGAAGATGCCTATGCCTTACCTCATTTTTTTCATTTGAAAAACATTGTTGAATCTTGAAATAACACTTTTTAATTCCACCTATCACCTAATACATCATAATGCAAATATGTTAGTAATATAGTTCATGAATGAATATAATAAAATCAGATACATCGAGCAAAGAAGTACCAAAGCAAGTCTTTATTGACAAAATAATGTCTGAAACAATGACAATGAGATAATCTACAACAAAAATAACATTATCCTCTCATGTCTGGAAATAGAAAAAGCATCTTACCATGTATTAAGTGTCAAAAAAATAATCTTGCCTCCTCTTCCACATAAAATTTCCCATCCTAACATCAATTTAACCTAACACCACACTCAAAATATCCCTAGCAAGAAACAAAAATAAGAAAAAAAGAGAGAGAGAAACTAGCCCATATAAGGCAACTTATGGCCTGTTTGGTTAGAGTTTCAAATTTGATACTATATCAATATTGATATTGATAATTTTAGAAGTTGGAGTATCAATATCAAAATTGATACAAATTGACACTTGTATTACATATTGTGCTTTGTTTTCACTACCAATTTCAAAATTGATACTATTAACCAAACACTTCTTAGTGATTAATAAGAATATCAATTTTAAAATTGATAGTGATAGAGGTGTCAAATAGTGTTACCAAACAGGGCCTTAACTAAGCTTTTGGTCTACCAGAAGCGTGATGAGTAAGAAGTATAATTCTTATTTAGAACTTAATCACAATGTTCTTCACCATTTATGCCTGATGTGTCCATCCTAAATGCATCTTTTTTGTACACATGCATGGTGAGTTAGACAAGAAATATATGATAAATATTTTTTATTATGAACATATTCATTAACATTTTAATTTGTATAAAGTAGAAAATTTAGGTACAACACTTATTATTAGTAAAATAAGTTAAAAAAACAAGAAAACTTTATAAAAACAATAGTCAACAACATATTAGGCAATAAAACATGACCACTATCACAACTCTGAATAGAAATGTCAAATAGGATCCTACGGAGTAAGAAGCCTTGACATTTTTGGATTATTGTGGCAAAGATACTCTTGCTCTCTTCCAAGTGAGCCTCAGATGTCAACAAGAAGAACATGCGATAGCATATTCACTAGCCGCTGGTAACTCAAAGCTTAAGTCCTTTATAACCTACAGGAATATCATGAAAATAAATAAAAATCAGGGTAGTAGATCAAATGACAACTAACAAGATGAAAGAAGAAAATAGTAATAACAATGCATAAGATTAGGTTAACGATGAGCACACCTCTTCGAAGAACTCGTAGGGAAGAGCCACAATTATGCTGGCACCAATGGCTTCTCCGCTGGCCGCAGAAGAACTTGCCACAAGGTGGCCTAGTAAGCATTGTCGGCAAAGAGGAGAAGGGCCAACATGACCTTCCAAGCAAGAGAAGTAGAGAGGAGGCGGTAGGTTCATGATGTAGCCGAGAAGGGAGGAGGCGATGTCAAGGGTTCATGAAGCAACTTGTGCAGAGGAGAAGTAGATAGGAGGTGATGTCGAGGATTCGACTTGCGCCCTTGCCCTGCTATGCAATAAGGCAGTGTCCAGGGTTACGGAAGCGATGGTGTATTTGATCAAAAAAATTTTAGGAGGATCAGATAACAACCATTGATTCATTTGAAATGAATGCATTAGATTAATTTATCATTTAAATTTTTACCAAATGTGAGTTCCCTAAATATTCACATATTAGGATCAATAAAAATTTAAAAATATAGAATAAAATATTTAAATTTATTTAAATAGTATGTATATATTCATTTAATAATTTATATATTTATTAAACATATTAAAATGTTATTATTTTATATTAGCATCATTATTAAATTATATATTGATAAATTATTTTTAAATTATAATATTTTATATAATATATTATAATATGATATTACAATATTATTAAATTGTTTTTATTATATTATTTTATTTATATATATTTATTATTATACATGAATTCTATTTTGTATTATTATTAAAATTAAATATATTATTTTATATCAATATTAGTATTAAACTATTTTTATTATATTATGTTTATTATTATATATATTTAAATTTTTATATTTTTTTATTATATTATCTTCTTATTAATATTATTATATAATAGATTATTAATAGTCATCATTTTATTTCATTTGGATGGTGTTTAAGATTGATCTACGTAACATAGTATTTACCTAAGGAGGTGAATCTATAGGTAGTTCGTAGGTGTTGTTAGATTTACTTATGGACTTTTGAATTAGTAGGTATAGCAAGTAAAGATAGCTTGTACCATTAAATCAAATCTATGTTCCCTACTAATTAACTTGTATCAATTATGATTGATTCATAGCATAAATCAGGGTATATAAAATCATAATATGGTACAATCTATTTGAAATAATCAAAATGCAATCAAACTATGTAAATATACTAACATATATAATTTGATATATTTAAGCATGATTAACTAAGTTAACCGCTGTTTAATACAAAATATAAAATCCAACCTTATATACTAATCACAATTTACTAACTAATATTAACTAGTAGGTTTGAACACATTATTTAAAATATTTATGGTGATAAGAATAGTTGAGATGTCTACTTTAATGGTGGTGACAATCAGAGCATGGAATTCCGAGGAGGATCAACCAGACGACGAATACGTGATGATCACGATGGAGGCGAAAAACTAAGTTGGAAGGTCCCTAAACAATCCAATCGAACAAGGATAAAAATATAATAAAAGAGTTTGGATCACCTAAGTCCCCAGGTGGAGGGGAGGATCTTCAGTCCCCAATCAAAATCGGCCACGACCCCAGGCCACTTAAGTGGTGGTTCAAATAACAAATTTGATGAACCACTATCAAAAAGGACTAAACTGCTACCGACTCCTTTCTAACTCACTACCCGTCAGTAGCAAGTTGTATTAAGTTTGGTAGTGAGTTTGTAAGGCATCGGTAGCGGTTCAGTAATGGTTCACTGACTCATTAACTCGCTACGTACGAACTCGCCTTCCTAACTTACTACCCATCGCTTAAGTGGTTGAAATCGTTGCCTTTTTTATTGGGGATTGAGGGTACTCCTCCCCACCCGAGAACTGAGGTGATCCAAACTCATAATAAAAGAGAGAAGAAATAGAGAGAATAGAAGAGAAAGAGAGAGAATACGGGGGTAAGAGGGATGGTGCACGGGTGAAGGCACAAGCTATAGACGGCAATACAAGAAAACATGTATTTAACAGCTTTTTTTGAAGTAACAAATAATAATTTGTTACTAATTAATAAAAATTTAAGAATAAAAGCTATTAAAAGAGTTACATAAAAATAAATATATTTAATAGCAATTTTAATTGCTATCAAATTATTTATACTAGTAGCAAATATAAAATTTGCAATTACTAAGATCCTTCCATATCTCCACATCCACAGCGTGGTAGTTTTCTCCTTTTAGGGAAAGAAATCCCATCCCACCTCCCCCACGCGCGCAAAGCATTCACCGCCCGGATAATATTTAGGAAAAAAAAGAAACTGGTTCTATGTCAGCGGCAACCGATTCCTCACAAAGGCTTATGGTGGGTGGCTCCTTCAGCAGCGGGCGGCTCCTTCAAAAGCGGCAGCGACTGATTCCTCACACAAAGGCTTGCGGCGGGTGGCGGATATCTTGTGCATTGCGGAGTCTTTGAGGTGTTCAGGAGCCCTATTGTGCGAAGTTTGTTGCGTTGCGGAGAAGTACTCGATGGACTAGTACCCTTTGCGGCGCTACCTCTGCCCTTGTTCAAACACCAAAATAGGCCTTTCATAGGTCTCCAGTGGAGCAGTACCAAGCAAAACGACAAGCTCATTGTCATTCTTGGCAACTTCGAGCTCCTCCATGGATGGTATCATGTCGGCTCAAAGAGTTATCCACCAGTTCTGCTACCCAGGTTTCTCTCTCTCTCTCTCTCTCTCTCTCTCTCTCTCTCTCTCTCTATGATCCTCATCTATATCACTATCCACAATGATCGAGGTTCTTAGAGCTAGTTGTGTTGTATTCGATCAAAGGTGCTTGTTCAATCGAGTGCCACCTCTGTTCAGAACATTGGGTTGTGCTTCGAAGATTCCGATGCTACAAGGCACAGCGATGCTATATGAAGTTGATAGTGAAGAGGCGTCAAGCATTCGCCGCCACGGATCTCATCTACCTCCACACACTTTGATCTATGGTGGAGACACTCCTCCAATTTACGAATGCGAAGACGCAACCCCATAGGAACACGCACTTCCACCATGTCCTGCCTCTGTTGCCACCCACACTGTCGCACCCTGTGCCCAAAGCGCCTCTATCGCCGCAGCCTTCACTGGCTACATAGGGTCAAACCTTGGTTGGCTCAGAGGAGCATCCAAGTAAGGCTTGAATCAGGGATTTGTAGAGGCATTTATTAATTCCAATAGGTCCAGAGAGGGGTATGTTCGGCTTGGGGTGCTAGCTGATATCTCAAAGTTGGATGTGGGGGTGAACAAACGTCCAAACACACTATTTTTGTGTAATAAGGTGTTTAGGTTCAGGACTTGCAGGCCTGATAGAAATATACATTGGGTATTTGAATATCTAAACAGGTTGTTGATGTTCCATGGGATTCCTGGACTAGGATTCAATGTTGGTGGATATATGGTATGTGTAGGGTTTAGTTTTGGGCAGGGTTTGGATAAATTGTTCTGCCCTATTTAATGACTAAATGACAGGGTGTATTTAGGTTGGAGGATGATTCATAGAGGACATGCTCAAGTGACTGGCCGAGGGGTGTGTTTTGATGAGATTTTTGGATGGGAAAGAGGGTATTTATATGAGAGGAGGAGTTGGGAATAGAGAATGCAACATCATACATTGATATTTCACCTTGTCTCCTCCTCTTCTAAATGTCTTCTTTGTCTTTGTGATTTCTTAGAAAAATGATAGCTACATGGTTTGTATTATTTATGTGGGTGAAAAGACTAAGATCTAATTTGAATATAATCAATGGTGCATCTATTGAAATAACCATTTTGATTGTTTTTTCTAAGATACAATCTTTTATAATTCTGATTGCTTCTAGTCTTCATCCTTTTCTGCAGGTGAGAAGTTCAAAAAAGTAAGGCAAATAATGCAGACATCTCTGACAGTAGGGAATGTCTTAAATCAGGGCACAACTTGAGATTACTGTTTTCTGTTAACTGAATATTCTTTTGCGTTTGAAATCTGAAATCCTTTTTCACTAAAGATTTTTAAAATAGAGGATGTATCATGTTCATAAAATAATTGGGATATTTGAGTTTGTCTTTTTGCATTATTTAGATATTGTCAAAATTTTAGAAGAGCAACAAATTAATCTAGATGATTATGGTGATTAATCACATCCATTACATGAATAGTCGATGATGAAAGTTTCCAAAGTGCTAGAGTCATGTGACCGGGGGGGGGGCATTAAAGATGAGTTAGCATTAGTAAAGCCTGTGAAGCCTTATATGGAGTACGCTTCCCTTAAAATCCCCTTTTTGTAAGGGCCAAAATTAATGGTCTTTAGGATTCTCCATGGCATTTCCATCTTCCAAGATGGCTCATAATCTTCATGTAGGTTAATGTTCTTCTAATTTGGTGATATCAAATTGGTAAATGGGCATATTTCTTACAACTTTAGGCTAATCGTAGGTTTATGTCTTTCTTTTTCTAAATTAAAAGTTGACTATTTTATTTCTTTGTTGCATGAGACAATTTGAATGCTAAACCTGCCCGGTCAACATTTCACTTTCTACCCACATGCAAACTCCATGTTCAACCTGTTGCAATCCTCTTTTGTTGACCCCTTTCTGACCTACTACAGACCCCTTAAACCTACCTGGTCGACATTCCAACACAATCACCTATTGTAGACCCATCTGCAGTACCCTTTGCCGCCCTACCTCTACCCCTGTTCAAACACCAGAATAGACCTTTCACATGTCCCTTCGAGGACACTTCAATTGGTCTCCAAACAGTCCACAATCAGTCTATTTCATAACCTAGAATCAGACCTTTAATCAGTTAATTCAAAATATCCATGAAACCGCATTTTTACAGCCACCCATTAAAAGTCTACTACTATCAACAAGGGACTTCATTTATTGGAAGAGAATTGATGCTTGTTAACCACATATAGGTGTTAAGACAAAATCAAACAGTTCTATTGTTTCCACTATTTGAGGGAAACCAAAAGATTTCATATCAATGATAAGCCCTAACCTTTTTCTAATATGTTCTTGTACATTTTTTCTGTTTAATTTCCTATGTTGACTATTACGTCATTTCTTGCATCTAGCTTTTGCAAAGGTACGAGGAGACAAGATAACAATCTAAAAGAAAGATATAGAGCCATGAATTTTGTTGACAAATCTGGATATGTACAAGAAGGCAACAATAACAACATTAGTTCAAGTGGAACCCGTTCGACTTCAATTCATCCCACTGTGAGTAAATTGATGTATTCAAGTTTTTTTGTGAACCGTGTTCATATTTCACTTATATTATTATATGAATTATGTAGGAAGTAAATACTAATATAGTTAAGAACAAGTTTGACAAGAGTTGGATGCAACAACCAAGGTACGATAGTTTACAGTTGTATGATATAACCAAGTGAAATAATATTGGCCATCTTCATGATATAGGCCTAACAAATACTTTTTTATGTAAATAGGTAAAGTAAAGAGTACATACTTGGAGTCAAAAAATTTCTAGATTATGCATTTGAGGTGTCATATTCTAGGAATCGAATCTTATGTCCTTGTAAGAACTGTAATAATTGTCTTTTAATGGCTAGAGATGATGTTTTTTATCATCTTGTATGCGATGGTTTTGTTATAGATTATAGGTGTTGGTACTATAGACACGCAATTTGGGTCCAGTTGGAGAGCATAAATTCTTGTTTTTATGAGTATTCTTTCAAGGAAACCAAGTTTTTCGGAAAATCGGAACTTCCCTGCGCATTTCGGCCAAACTGGGCCTAGTGCCCCCTTAATGGGGCGCTTTCACCAAGTCAAAGCACCCTATAAATAGGGCACAAGGCGCCCTATAAACACGGCGCCAGGCGCCCCACTGGTGGGGCACCTACACCTGGTCTGACTGACTGGACAGATTGATGAGACAGTTCTACAGATAAAGTTGCCCTCTTCTTGCCTATAAAAGGACCCCCATTTGGAGGGTTTAGGACACACCAAAAGCGTCCACCAAACCCTCTCATCCACCACAACACTCCCAAGTCCGTACAACCCCTCTCCAAGCTCTTAAACCATCCAAAAACCCTCTTCCAAAACCCAAAAAAAACATAGTTGCTTCTTGAAGGGATAGTCCAGCAGAATGAAGTTACCATCTTTTAGGCTATAGAAAGACCCCCATCAGGAGGTTTAGGGCACCCCAAGTCCTTACACAACTTCATCTCATCCACCACTATGTATTTGAGCCTCCACCACACCCCCTCAAGCCCTTAGATCATCCCGAAATCCTTTCCCAAAAACCCCAAAAACCTGCGGTTTCCTTCTTCAGAAATATGATTTTTCTCCGACTTTGAGGGCCTCTACACTCCATTTCCCTTACATATAGTGCCAAAGAACTCTTCCATTAGCTTCACTTGAGTATTGGCTGATTGAAGAAGTCCTTCTTCCATCTTGGAGATCTTCCTACACTCCGAGGCAACGCTGCGAAGAAGGGAAGAAAATCTGCTGGAACCAGTTCCTGGTGCCCTATAAATAGGGCGCTTTGACTTTGGTCAACGTGCCCCATCAAGGGAACACCTGCAGCTAGCGCCCTATATATAGGGCACTAGCAGGGGCAGACCCCATTTTGCATTTTTTGAGTTTTTTTACCTTTCCGGTCGATCCGTTACTCCTTCCTTTCGTTCTAGCTTCCATTAACATGTCATTTAGCATACATTAAGCCACATCTTTGCATCTTCATATCTCTTTAAAAACCTATCAAAAATAGGGGTTGGGATTTAGTCCCGATCTGGTCAGTTCCTTTCCTTTTGCATGTTTGAGTTTGAATTTGAGCATGATTTTACACTTTCACTAGAACTAATGATCTTTTCACTTGTTTCTATGTTTTCTTATGGACATTTTTAGGTAAATCTGGCCGAGGCGGAGCTTCAACCGGATCGAAGACAAATGACTCACTAAGCTCTCTTCTTTCGGCCGGCCGAGAGAGGAGAAGTTGGAACCCAACAATCTTCCCGATTCCAAAGGTACGACGGACATTTTTATTCTCCCTTTCATTTCTTTTCATTCTACCATATTTTGGATCCTTTGGCTCCTGGCGACCACACCCACTAACATCTCATCCACCAAGTCCCCAAAGCAAGCGTAGGGTCCGAAAAAGGGGAGATCTACGGATATCCCGTTTCGGGTGCTTACACCTTTTGGCGACCACGGTGGGACCAACTTTGCTTTAGTGAGTTCTTGTCTTCTTTCCTAAGAATGTCCACTTGAAAACATGTTTATTTTACTTTAGTTCTCATTTAAGCCATTTCCATTTCCTTGCATTGCTATTTACTTGCTTACATGCCTGTTTGTTTCCTTGAAGCATCATCTTATTTCTTCCAAGTTTACTTGCTCTCTGTTTATCTTTTTAAAAGCATATCGATCTGATTTCCAACTTTGTTAATCAACTTATTTTACCTTAGTATTTTAGATATCATCTTCTTTCATCCATTGTTAAGTATACTTGCCTATTTCTTTCTAAGTCTAGTTCTCCTTTAGCAAATCTTTCAAAGCATGCTTAGTTAAATTAGTGCTTTCTTCCATCCTAGTTTAATTTCATATCATTGTCTTGTTCACTTGCTTCCTACAACATCTCATTAATCATTGTATGCTTTTATTTTCTTCTTGCTTGCTTCTTATTCCTTGACATTTCACTTGCATTTAGTTTGCATTGGGGTTTCGGCTCCTTAGGTCATCCAAGAAGGGAGGCTCTCTCCTCCCAAAGCCCCACACATCCAAACACCCCTCTTGGTGGTTGCCAACTCCTCCGCCGGGGATTCCCTCTCGGAAGGACTGGGTAGCTTCCATCAAGGCCTCCATAAGTCCCCAGACGTGAAGGATTCCCTCTTCACTGATCGGGCAGGTTGTACCATTTTATCCCAAAACCCGGAGTGCCTATTACCTATCGTTGTGTAAAGAGTGACAACCTTAGATTGCTCGGCGTTGTGAGAGCATAGTGTCCTACCCATTTATTTGAGTGGACAATATTTCTCTTAACAAGCCATTAATTTGAGGTTGAAACAAAAAAAAATTGCGTTAATCATTCCAAAATCTTTGTTATTACTTGTTTGCAAAAAAAAATTAAAAACTTAACAAAAAGTTCCAAAATCACCTAAAAAACCAAAACAAAAATTGCTTGAGGTTAATTTGCTTGATAACTTGCTTGTCTAACAAAAGAAAATCAAAACAAAAAGGGGTCAAAAGTCAAAACCAAAAAAAAATCCTTGAGCTTTTATTTGTCAACCTTCTTTTTCTGTTGTGTTTATGAATTTAAGGTCATGATGAGTTATCAGAATGGCAGATCAAAGATACGAGCAACTACAGTTGGAGTATGACCAATCTTATTTCTACCCTGATGCCGTATGTGCCGTCAATGAACCCGAAATTCTCCCCGAACCTAATCAAATTTCTCCTCAACCCAATCCAAATTCACTTTGGGAGGCATTCTCTCATGCCGACCCCACCCAAATTCAGGCTATCGAAGCCATCCTCAAGGGCAAGTCGCCCGCCGAACACATCCCTCCTGAAGGTGGTCTTCACATCTCTACCCCTCGGTCGGTAGCACATCAACCCAATGTGCCCACTCATGGCCATTCTTATACCAGGCTCGTAACCCCAATCTCTCCTCATCCGGTAGCTAATATAGATCACCCAGATCCGAATGTCGTTGCTCCTTCTAGGCCACTAGTTCATTCCTCTAATCATCTCAACCCTACTCATCCTTTGGTGCATCCCCCAATGTACCCTTCTTATCCGGCCGCTTCGGCCCATCCAATCCAAGTTCCGGTGCACCGAGCACCCACTCCTCCTCCTCCTCTTAGGGAACCTTCTGTCAATCAGTCCATGATTAACAAAATCAATCGCATGGATGAGCAGTATAGAGAGCTTAGACGATTGATTGACACCAAGGCAACCCCTGAAATTTCTCTTCCTTCCCTCCCTACTTTTCATCTACCTCCCTCTGAGATGCCGGTATACCATCGCTACAACGGAACCGGTAATCCCTTCATTCATATCAAGGACTTTCTGTATGAGTCGGTAATGTGGCAAAATGATCCAAGGGCCCTTGCTTTTCTTTTCAGAAGATCATTAGAGGGTTCAACTTTAGAGTGGTTCTACTTGCTTGACTCTTTGGAGGCGAGTAACTTTGAGACTGTCAAAGCTAAATTTTTGCAAAGATATCAAGACAGGGTCGGACCGACATATTCCATCACTGACCTCATGGCCGAAAGAATGAGAAATGATGAAGAGTTTACCAGATATGCTGATAGGTGGAGGTCAATGGTAGAAAGGCTTACTGATTCCATTTCAGAGCCAGAGCAAGTGAAGATGATCATCACCAATGCCACTCCGGCCTTAAAGAATATGCTGGCTTTGCATCACCCCACCTCCATGAGTGAACTCTATGAGAAGGCACGGTACATTCAGACACAGCTTAGGGACTCACCTATCATGAACTTGTTTGATCCTAGACCCCGAGCTGTCAAGAAAACCACTTTTACCACAACCGGCCCAGTGACTGAGGGCGTAGTGACAAACGAAAACCTCAATGTTGTAGGGAACCCACCTAGCAATTATCAACACCAGTTTAGGAACCCTCAACAAAATCAACCATTTAGAAACCCTCGTCAACCTCAACATCAACCTCAGTTCCAGCCTCATCAACAACAAGTCCCAATCCCTCAGCGACCGCAAGCCCCAGTTCCCCAACCACCGCAGCAACAACTGGCCAACTACAACCAAGCACCCCCTCCCATGGCCTACGAACCCCGAAAAGTTGGACCCAAGAGGAACCATTAACCGCCTTTGCCGTACTCTCTCGTGGACATCTTTAATGCACTCATGGCGGCAGGGCAAATTGCATTGCCAAGGGAGAAGTTGGAGTGGCCTCAAAATGCCAACACAGAGCGATACTGCTTGTTTCATAGATATCCTCTCAGTTCAAAGAGTGGAAAATTTCTTTCAGTTCAAAGACTACATCCACGACTTTAATGAGCAAGGAAGTATTGACTGGGACAAGATGGGGGAATACATCAGAACAGTGAAAAATCAACCTCAACGGCAGCACGCACCAACTCAGCAGCAACAACAACAGAACCCCGGCCTGGGGATTATCCAAAACCCTTTACCTCCACATGTACCCACACCTGGGAATCAACATGTTAATCCCATCTTGATCTCTTCCGAGGAGTATCATGATCAGGGCCAGAATTGGCAAGTCGAGGGAGCCACCTCTGCCATGCACATCAACTTACCTCACCGAACCATCCACTCAATACCCCGAACAACTATGCCACCTAATCCCATCGTATTAAACATACTACCCATCATCCGTGCACCATCACAACCCATCATCACACAACTAGCCATTCAACTCCAACCGGGTCGGACCCTGATCTGCCCGGTTGAGCCACCACAATCATCACCATCATTAGGACCCATCATCATTCTACCCCGTGCAACTATACCTTCACAATCTACCTACCCCACCGTGCCTCAAACCACTATTATTACACCCATCCTAAGAGCTCCCATCATTCGACCTAACCCACCACCCACCACTACCACCCCAACTATAGCTCCTCAACTTGCCACAGTACTTAGGAGTGGGCGCATCTTCCAAAGGGTCTTTCCCCAGGCCGGCCAATCAGGATTGGTACCAGAAGCAAAAGAAGAACACATCGAAGAACCATTGCTTGGGACATCCTATGACTTAATGAAACATCTTGATAAAACCCCGGCACGGATCTCTATCTTAGAGTTGATCAAAAGATCCAAAGTTCATCAAGAGGTTCTCCAACAATACTTACAGCGGGTGATGGTGAATGAGAGCCTCCCCCCAGAAAGGATCTCATTGGTTTTGGTCCCGAGAAGTGAGTACCCGGCCCTTACATTTACAAAGGAAGAGTTGGCCGACCCAGAAGTAAGGAAATGTGCCTTATGCATTACAATCCACATCAATGGAGTTGGCATTAAGACATGTTTAGTCGATACCGGAGCCTCCATTAATGTTTTGCCACCAGAAACATTACATCTTTGTGGAATCTCCAAGGAGGATGTCCGGCCATCTCAAATAACAGTGACCGCATATGATAATTCAAAGAAGCCCGCTGACAGCATGATTACATTGGGTGTCAAAGTCGGACCTCGGACAGTCACTGTCAACTTTCACATACTAGAGATGGATCCAACATACAAAGCTATTCTGGGACGTCCCTATTTGGAAGCACTAGAGGTAGTCGCCTCCACCAACCACCAGTGTCTCAAATTCCCTTACAAGGGAAAAGTGATTAAGGTGACTAGCATGCCCCTAGATCGTCCATCTTCTCCATCACCACCCCTCGGGTTGCCAAATGAACCAATTTTGACAATCTTGGATCTTCCAGAAATAAATAGGCAGCCAAGGCAAGTGTGGAAAAGGAAAAGAGAGAAAAATGAAACTATTGGGTGGCATATAATGAAGAGTTTGGGATACCAAGAAGGCCAAGGACTAGGCAAAGAACTGCAAGGCATAGCTGAGCCAATCAATCTAATGAGGTTACAACCAAAAAGCGGGGTTGGGTATGATGGAACAACTGCCAATGGTCAGAATCTCAAAAGCAGATACTTTTCTGGATGCTTACAAAAGTTTTTCATCAAGAAAGAAACCATTCAAGTGGATGAGAACAAGGAAGAACAAGAGATGGAGCAAGAGAAGAGAAGAAGAACCAACGACCCTGAAGATGACTTGTATCCAGAAATATCTCTTTTGTTTTTCACCGATAAAGAAGGGTCAAGCAATGAACCACTCCAGGCTGAACCACCTGTTGACACACCCGAGGGTCATATTGCCAAACTGACTCGATAATAAGTCCAACCAACTCCACGAGGGTCTTCCCTCATTGTGTCATCTTTTGGGGCCGACGCCCCAACTCACTGTGATGCTCTCCCCGGGCTTCTTGGCCCGATCACTATTTCTAGGCCCTCAGGCCCAACTTATGGGTCCGCGTACCCACTTATTGCTCTTGGGCCATCGAGCCCCTCTACTAAATTTGGGCCTTTGTGCCCATTTTCTCTAACTCTTGGGCCCTCAAGCCCATCCCCTAAACCTGGGCCCTCGAGCCCGCATCCTCCTCTTATTAGGTCCATAAGCCCACCTTCTTCCATGATCATCCGGCCTACTAGCCCATCACCTCTTTCTGTCAACATTGGGCCCGAAAGCCCCCTTTGTCAAACCTTGCTCGAAGTCTTCCCCTCTTTATCAATATCTTCGCCTACTTTGGCTCCCGTAGTCGATCTCAACCCAAATCGGGCACCTGAAGCCCATTCTGTATTTATGTTTAGCACTCCCCAAAAAACAACATCCTCCTCGAAACTAAAATTTCGATCGAGGAAACATCTCAACTTGCCTCGGAAGGGCATTCGACCCAAGGAGCCACCAGATCCTTGATTGACCTTCTTTGCCCTCCATCCTCTCCAATAAATTCTACTCCATCCACCTCCTCTTTCTCCTCTTATTTACCTTCTTCTTCTTTAGGTTTAGTTTCCAATAAAAATAGAACAAAAATCAGAGGTAGGAGAGTTTCAGAAAGATACCTGCATCAGTTAGCTCAGAAGAGCTTAGAATGTGTCAAGCCACCGGAGTATCTAGAAAATGCGATTCAGCTGGATGAAATTCGATATGAGGAGAAGGATAACATTGATCAAACTTTGGGAATTTCTTCCTCTCTCAGTTCAACATCACCTACATCCAACAGAAGGTAATCAAGGGCAATGCAATTGCGAACATCTTGCCCATCATCCTATCCAAATCTTTGACCCTATCCAATCAGAATTCCCCTATGAAGAATTGATGTCCATTCGATCTTCCAATTTATGGACTTTATATTTTGACGGGGCATTAAACTCCCAGGGTAGAGGGATAGGGATTGTTCTTCTATCACCTGAAGGTGTCACCATTCCACAGGCTTTTCAGCTCCATTTTCTAGCAACAAACAATATAGCTGAGTATGAAGCCTTATTGGCCGGACTGAAGGCCGCTCACTTCTATGGTGTCACTAAACTAAGGGTGATCGGTGATAGTCAGTTGATTCTCCACCAAGTGCTGGCCAAATACCGCACATCTCATCCCGGGCTCAGGCTGTACCAAGAACTCACCACCTGCTACATCAAGCTATTCTCCAAACTCGAATTCATTCATGTCCCTCGTGCTCAAAATATTCTTGCCAATGCTCTCGCTTCCCTGGCATCTTCACTATCTGTCCCGCTAGGCAGACAAGTTAGGACAATCTATGTCCGCCGACGTATCATCCCGGCAGTAGAAGTTGCACAATTTTTGAAGGTTAAAGAAGAGTTTGAAAGAAAAGAGTACATTGAGCAAAAGGAAGAAGTATCTTTGGTCGAGTTGGAGGAATTAGAAGAGGGTGAGAAACCACGGTATCATGAGATTGCGAATTACTGTCAGGATCAGACATATCCACCAGGATCAACTGCCGAAGAGAAAAAAGCCATATGAAGATTCTTCCATAGATACACCATCTTAGGTGGAGTACTTTATCAAAGGAGCCTGGCCGGCATTCTATTAAGATGCGTAGATGAAGAAGAGGCTGAATTGGTGCTTAAGGAAGCACACTCTGGAGTATGTGGAGGTCATGTAAATGCTCAAGCCCTCGCCAAGAAGATCATCAGGCAAGGGTATTACTGGCCTACTCTGGAAGAAGATTGCTCGATCTTTGTCCGGCACTGTCATCAATGTCAACTTCACGCCGACAAGATTCACTCTCCCGCATCTTCCCTTCACCCGATTCACGCCCCATGGCCCTTCGCTATGTGGGCTTTTGATGTTATCGAACCCCTTGGTGACCTAAACTCCACAAACAAAACCAAATTCTTCATCCTAACGGCAACGGAGTACTTCACCAAGTGGGCGGAGGCGGAAGCATACGTGGAGATCAAGGCATCAACAGTCTGCACCTTCATCAAACGCAACATCATTGCCAGGTTCGGGATCCCGGGCGACATCATCACCGACAATGGACCGCAATTCATCTCCCAGGAGCTGCGTGACCTTTGCAACATGTATTGCATCAGATTGCATCATTCATCTCCATATTATTCTCAAGGCAACGGTCAAGCAGAAGCCACCAATAAAACCCTGATAAAAATCATTAAGAAGACGTGTAAGTCTAGCAAATTCGCGGATTGGCCAGATAAGTTAGTTGATGCTCTATGGGCCTACCGCACTTCTATTCGAACCCCAACAGGTCAGACCCCCTATGCCTTGGCATTTGGGATGGAGGTGGTAGTTCCA
This sequence comes from Cryptocoryne crispatula var. balansae, assembly GCA_036172225.1. NCBI lineage: Eukaryota > Viridiplantae > Streptophyta > Magnoliopsida > Alismatales > Araceae > Cryptocoryne > Cryptocoryne crispatula. The sequence continues at coordinate 30,235,749 of CM069930.1, read as the reverse complement.
TATGAAGTAATCATTCCTTCCCTCCGAGTCTAGATCGATCGAGACATCCCGATAGATGAACGCCGAGATTCCCTTCTCGCGCAACTCGAACTCTTGGATGAAAGGAGACTGGCCGCTGCCGAACATGCTAGATCTTATCAGAATAGACTTAAAAGATTTTATCAAAAGAGGGTGGTGGAGAGAAAATTTGAAATCGGTGAAGTTGTGCTTAAAAGAATATTCATTATGCCGGGCGGTCCCCGCTCCAAACTTCAACCTAATTGGGAGGGTCCGTATGTGATTTCGGCTGTTTATCCTGGTAATTCATACAAGCTGACTAATACGGAAGGAGAAGAACTAGCCTATCCCTGGAATGGTGTATACCTCAAAAAATATTTCCCTCAAAACAAAAATCACAAAAAAAAACAAAAAAGATCCGATGATCGGAAGTCAGAGAGAAAGCTAGGTAACGCTTAGCAAAAGAAGGTCAACCTAATCCCATTCTCTTCTCGTTTCGGTCTTGAATAGATGAAAGGGGTTAGAATGAGGAGTATAGAAAGTGCCCATTGCCTTAGTTGGAAAATGCCTCTGAAGGTCTGACTTCTTAAAAAGAAGAAAAAGGTGCCAAAAGATGGGCAATGACCCCTCAGGTCGGCAAAAGAATAGACCTGTTTGAATGCGTACCAACAAAAGCCCAAAAGAAAAAGGCTCCAAAAGATGGGCAATGAACCCCTCAGGTCAAAATCAAGCAAAAAAAAAGAAAAGACATGTTCGAATGAGGGCCGCAAGAAGAAAAGGGCTAGGAGGAAGGACCTGAGGATGTCAAATCCTGAACAGGCAACGCGGGCACCAGTAGAGAAACAAATTCGACACCCTTGAATCTTAGTAAGGACTTACCATCAATCCTGTTCCCTCTTTAACCTTGCGGGTAAAGTTGACCGACTGAATCCAAGAAAAGCCACAGCCTATCAAAGGCGGAAGGTCAGAAGATCTCGGACTAGGTACTTTCTTACACGTGATGCCTACTCTTAACCCTTAGGTAATAATGAGAGGCACCTACGGCAAGCAAAGCAAAGGATGAGATGATTGTGTCCTTCACACCAAACAAAAAAAATCGAATACTTCAAAAAGCACCAAACAAATCCATAAAATCAAAATTCCTAAAAAATGAATATCCAAAACACCAAAAAAATCATAAAAGTTACAAAATACCAAAAACATTATAAAACCATCAAAACCCAAACAAAACAAAAAAAATCCCAAAACACCTAAAAATTTGCTTCCTAATTGACTAGTTGCCTTTGCATTCATATTTAATTTCAGTCTTGCATATTTCCTTTTGTGTATACTTATATTGATAAGGACTATGTCCCTTGACAAAAGATCAAGGCAACTTTGCCCTCTTCTTGCAAGGGACTAAGCCAAAATAAAGTTCTAATATCTTCTCTCGAGTGGATGCAGGAACAGGAGAAGGCATACCAACTTCATATCCCCAGACACTTAGAGGAAGCAAAAGCAACAAAAAAATCAAAAATTGAAAAACAAAAGTGGACTACCTCGACCCCTATTAGGACTTGCATTTAGTATTGCATCTATCAAAATAAATAATATTTAAGATGTTGAAGACCTCAAGTCTAGAGGGGCCTGATCCTGAGAATCCCTTCAACAAAATCAGTGAGGGCTCAGTTATTCCCTAGGCTTGCGGATAGACCAAAGTTGAATATGCGGAGACGACGGTTTCTTCATAGATGTCCTGACCCGTTATGTTCAACCTATATCTTTAACTATTTCTTATACTTATTTGTATTTCTTTAAACCCAGCATGCATCATTTCATACACCAACATGCATCATCCCACCATAACCATTCCCCGCTTCCTAATCCTGCCATAACCTCCTTCCAGTCCCATCATGAACCTTTTTAAAGATGGTCTTTTATAGCCCCTAGAGGAGGTCTTGATTTTCCGAAAAATCGGCTTCCATTATGTTTCAACGATGTTTTCATCAAAACAAGAAGTTTTTCTATGTCGAACTGAACTGGTATTATTGAGTAAAACCTTATGAATTTGAATAACCCAACCTTGGTTGATTGACTGTCTCCTCTTTACTTTTCATAATTTACTACATTTCTACCGAGTCCAGCACACCATGCAGTTTGGGTCCTGGCCGGTAACAATTCTCCCCCACGTGGGATTTTAGTTATTTACTTTCAGCACTGTTCTCCTCTTTAACCAATCAACTAGAGGGAAGGTTTCGATAAGACAAAGGGTAATCTCGGAGTCCGGTAAAGTTTTATTCCACTCAACTAGGCCAATGAGGGCGTGTCTAAATCTACACCTTGGCGTCACCATTTCAGTTCATTACCACTTCAGTCCGCTACGCCTCATTACGCTTCGCTACATTCACCTATGTTTTTTATTCATGTCACTCCCCTACAACGCCGACGCCAAGGTGAGGCAAGCAGTAGACACGTAATTTTGGTCCAGTTGGAGAGCTTAAATTCTTGTTTTTATGAGTATTCTTTCAAGGAAACCAAGTTTTTCGGAAAACGGATTTTCGTGCGCGTTTCGGCCAAACTGGGCCTAGTGCCCCCTTAATGGGGTGCTTTCACCAAGTCAAAGCGCCCTATAAACAAGGTGCCAGGCGCCCCACTGGTGGGGCACCTACACCTGGTCTGACTGACTGGACAGATTGATGGGACAGTTCTGCAGATAAAGTTGCCCTCTTCTTGCCTATAAAAGGACCCCCATTTGGAAGGTTTAGGACACACCAAGGGCGTCCCCCAAACCCTCTCATCCACCACAACACTCCCAAGGCTGTACAACCCCTCTCCAAGCTCTTAAACCATCCCAAAACCCTCTTCCAAAAACCAAAAAAACCATAGTTGCTTCTTGAAGGGATAGTCCAGCAGAATGAAGTTACCATCTTTTAGGCTATAGAACGACCCCCATCAAGACGTTTAGGGCACCCCAAGTCCGTCCACAACTTCATCTCATCCACAACTATGTATTTGAGCCTCCACCACAGCCCCTCAAGCCCTTAGATCATCCCGAAATCCTTTCCCAAAAACCCCAAAAATCTGCAGTTTCCTTCTTCAGAAATTTGATTTTTCTCCGACTTTGAGGGCCTCTACACTCCATTTCCCTTACATATAGTGCCAAAGCACTCTTCCATTAGCTTCACTTGAGTATTGGTTGCTTGAATAAGTCCTTCTTCCGTCTTGGAGATCTTCCTACACTCCGAGGCGACGCTGCAAAGAAGGGAAGAAAATCTGCTGGAACCAGTTCCTGGTGCCATATAAATAGGGCGCTTTGACTTTGGTCAACATGCCCCATCAAGGGGACACCTGCAGCTAGCGCCCTATATATAGGGCACTAGCAGGGGCAGACCCTATTTTGCATTTTTTTTAAGTTTGTTTACCTTTCCGGTCGATCCGTTACTCCTTCCTTTCGTTCTAGCTTCCATTAACATGTCATTTAGCATGCATTAAGCCACATCTTTGCATCTTCATATCTCTTTAAAAACGTATCAAAAATAGGAGTTGGGATTTAGTCCCAATTCGGTCAGTTCCTTTCCTTTTGCATGTTTGAGTTTGAATTTGAGCATGATTCTACACTTTCACTAGAACTAATGATTTTTTCACTTATTTCTATGTTTTCTTATGGACATTTTTAGGTAAATCTGGCCGAGGCGGAGCTTCAACCGGATCGAAGACAAATGACTCACTAAGCTCTCTTCTTTTGGCCGACCGAGAGAGGAGAAGTCGGAACCCAACATCTCCCTGATTCCAAAGGTACGATGGACATTTTTATTCTCCCTTTCATTTATTTTCATTCTACCATATTTTGTAGCCTTTGGCTCCTGGCGACCACACCCACTAACATCTCATCCACCAAGTCCCCAAAGCGAGCGTAGGAGCCGGAAAAGGGGAGATCTACGGATATCCCGTTTCGGGTGCTTACAGGTACCTTCATGGAGAAACCAGTATTCAAATAGAGGGTCAAATTCCAAGTTGTCGTACAAACTTAAATCAACGAGATGTCATGTAGAAAATGTTAGAAGAATTTTGTGGAAATCCAATGCATGATGAGGATGAAAGTCAAGTAGACATTGATCATGCAGCTTATAGTAAATTAGAACCAGAGAACTTTTTTAAGCTATTGAATGATGCTGATGTACAGTTATATCCCGGTTGTGATAGTTATGCTAAGTTATCTTTTCAAGTTGAATTATTTTACTTGAAATGTCTTAATGCGTGGAGTGATAAATCAGTAACCATGTTACTTGAGCTATTAGGTAAAGCACTTCCAACTGGATATACATTACCAAGTTCCTATTATGACATGAAAAAATTGATTGTACCATTGGGACTTGACTATAAAAAGATACATGCTTGTCCTAATGATTGTCAGTTATATTGGAAAGAACATGCTAATGAGGTATCATGCCAAACATGTAAAACTTCACGTTGGAAGACCAATGAAAAAGTGTCAAAAGACAATGGTAAAGAAGAAAAGAAAGCTTCAAAGAATACAAGTAAAGTGCCAGCAAAGGTCCTTCATCATTTCCCCCTAATTCCAAGACTTCAAAGATTGTTTATGTCCTCAAAGACATCTTCTTATGTGAGATGGCATGATGAAGAACGGATTAAAGATGGTTTACTACGTCATCCTGCAGACTCACCTGCTTGGAAAAGTTTTGACTATCATCACCCTTCTTTTTTTATAGATTCTAAAAATATAAGTCTTGGATTGGCTATAGATGGTTTCAATCCTGTCAGAAGTTTGAATACTACACACAGTACATGGCCAGTTTTATTAGTGATATACAACATGCCTCCATGGATGTGTATGAAACAACCATCTATTATTATCACTTCTTATTGAAGGGCCCCAAAGTCTAGGCAATGATCTAGATGTATATTTGCAACCTTTAATTGAGGAATTGAAAGAATTATGGTATGTTGGTATAAACACATATGACATCTCAAAAAAAGAAATGTTTAAGATGCATGCAACATTAATGTAGACAATTAGTGATTTTTCTTGTTATGCAAATTTGTCAGGATGGATCACTAAAGGATACTTAGCATGTCCTTGATATAACAAGGAAACATGTTCAAGACAACTTGTGAATGGAAGAAAATTATGCTACCTAGGACATCGGCGATTTCTCCAAGGTGATCATAATTTTTGAAGAGACAAGATGTCATTTGATGGTAATGAAGAGCATCGTTCTGCACCAATGCTTTTGACAGGTGATGATGTGTTGATAGAAATGAAAGACCATAATGTTAAATTTGGAAAGAAGAGTGCCCTAAAATCTAAAAGAAAGAGAACGCACATTACCTATACTGAGCCACCATATAACTGGAGGAAAAAAAGTATTTTCTTTAAATTACCATATTGGAAGTATATTCTTCTTCGTCACAATTTGGAGGTTATGCATATTGAGAAGAATGTGTGTGATAATATTATTGGGACTTTATTAGACATTGAAGGAAAGAATAAAGATAATAGTAGCTCAAGATATGACTTGGAGGAAATAGGCATAAGAAAGGAGTTGCATCCACAACAACTCGGATTAAGGGTCTATTTTTCCCCAACATGCTTTCATATGGATACAAAAAACAAATTGTAAAGTTTTCAAGGATATTAAGATTCCAGATGTGTTTGTGTCGAATGTTTCTCGATGTGTGAAAGAAACAAAACTTCAAGGTTTGAAGAGTCATGATTGTCATGTTTTGATGCAACAACTACTTCCCCTAGCTCTACGAAAAGCTCTGCCTAAAAAGGTTAGCTTGATTCTAGTTGAGTTGTGCAAGTTATTTAATGCAATTTTTTCAAATATCCTCTCAATTTCCAACCTACAAATTTTGGAGTCACACATTTCTATAGTTTTATGTCAAATGAAGAGAATTTTTTTCCCCATAATTTTTTATAACATGCTGCACCTACCTATTCATTTAGCTGAGGAGGCAAGACTTGTTGGAACAATGTATTATGGATGGATGTATCTATTGGCATCAAATTTTTCCGCTTAGCCTGATTGATACAAGTTTCAGCAATGCCGAAGCCGGTGCAGAAAATCTGACCCAGATTCAGAAAAATCATGAATAGATGATGTAAACAGGTTTTGGAAATGCCTTGGCATGGTCTTACAAGCTACAAATGGCCAATATAATGTGCTCATTACATAGCCCCGGTCAAGAGCTTCGCAACGGTGCCCAAAACATGAAAAACGGACACCGGAAGGCCGAAATGACCATTTTGCCCCTGACACTTTGGGACAAATTGGGACTCTAACATGGCATTCCAACTTTACCACATTTTTAAGATAGGATAGATCTAGGCAACTCTCAAAACGGATCGAAAATCCGACCCCCGGATGAAGAGATATGCAAGAAAGAGCAAATCCGAACGGAAAGCCGTATGTTCTCGCACCAGGGGCATAATGGTCCGATTAGCTCTGGATCGACCCATGAGCTGAAAAATTCAATTTTCATGACCCAAAACTTTGATCTCATGAATATTGATGCATGAAAAATAAATTTGGCCAATGGGAGAAGGTAATTGCACTCAGATACAGTTTTCGACATTATCGACGGCCGAGATCGCACCGATCAGAGAAACTAGCTAAATTAATTGATCCGTTGCAATTCAAGTGATCTCAACCACACATCAGGATAGATCATAAGATCAATGGCCATCAGGGCATGATATGGAATTTTTTTGAAGTCAATTTGGGATTTATTTAATTGGTTTTGGTCGGAATTAATGCTAGCCGTTGGATCAGGAGCACTTTGATTAAACCAGGGTTAAACCTAACCCAAGATGGGCTAACCCAACATTTCATGGTCGAATCCCATCCTCCCTCATCTGATGTGTGTGCAAGAAGCCCTAAAAAATAGGGGAGGGAGGCGCACCCACCTCCTCCTTCCTTGGCTAGTGGGTCCCACTCAACCACTTCCCTCAACCACCTCCCATGGCTTATCCCTATCTCTCCCTTGGTTTATCTTCATTCTAACTAATCCTACAACTAACCAAGCTTATCTCATCCAAGCCTTGGTCGAACCAGCCTTCTTTCCACATGTCATGTGCGCACACCTCCTTGAAAGGAGGAGATGGTGCGCACCCTTCTCTCCCTCTCTTTCTAGTTGGCGCATGATCATCCTCAACAACCAACTATGGGTTATCCTTATCATCCCCAACCTCCCTTTAGTTATCCTTATCTCCTCTCAACAACCTCCAGCCTTATCTCCTCCTGGAGATGGCGCCCCCCAGCCCCTATAAAAGCCTCCTCAGCTGGCCATGTGCAGGACAAGCTGATCACCCTGCGGAAGCCCTGCCTCTCCTCCCTCTACCCTGCTACAAGACAGATTCTCCTTGCTTGGACGTCTTCATCAGCAAGTCAGCAACCACTCCATCCCCCTTGTGGTGTTCCAAGTGAAGAATAAGAAGGAGAAAAGGCCTCCCTCCAGCAGGCGCGCCAGCAGCAGGTGCAACCAGCCCACCTAATTGGTGTGCCAACTTCAGCAAGTGCAGCAAGCTCTCTTCATTCCTTTGCTCCATCCATCAACATAAGCAAGGATAAGACCCCCTTTTCTCATCCAACAGCAAGAGAATAAGGGTTTGGTGGCACCTTCAGCCCATCATCTTCAACACCACCTGCAGTGTAAGAGAGAAGAAAAAAAAACCGGTGAGTTGAAAAAGTGTGTTCCGATGTAGCCTTTTAATTCAACTCTTCCTCTTCTCTTCTCTACCCCTCTCCAGGGTGGCATACCCTCTGAGTAATGCCCATTCATCCCCCTTTGAGTGCCCTTCACGTTTGTCTACAGAAAACACCCAAATCAGGCCCCTCTGATGGCTTGGAAACCAGCACCTACTTAACCTCTCTGATGGCCATCTAAACATCACCCAATCAGCCCTATTCTCTACACAGATACCTTACCCATTGATGAGGATGGAGTGATGTCCCGGGCATTCTTGGATCCACAAGATGGGCCAAGTCTCCCCCGGGCGGGCTCTTGATCCCTTGTTTTGGCTGGAGGAGAGGGTGATGTCCTGGGAATTCTTGGAATCCGTACGACGGGTCAAGTCTCTCTCAGGCGGATTCTCAACTTCAACCAAGACATCCCATTTGTTTGGCCTTCCTTATTTCAATACCAATCAGCCCCTTTGAGGCATTGAAATCCTTTCCAACATGCCCTTTGTGCAGCACCTAATCAACCCTTCCAAACTTGCCTTAAACATGCCCCTTGTGCAGTCCCCTTTCCAACTCTTCCAAGCAGCACCCCCACAGATCCATTCCAGCCCATCTGAGGCTTCCTTTGCCCACTACTACAGCAAGAAGGCAAACACTAGAAATCAAATTCTGCAGATTGTCAAAGCAGGCCATTACGGCCCTTGGAGATTAAAATAGGTGTTGCGAACAAGTGCAACAAACCGAGGCTACAACGGGTCCTTGTAAGAACCGGTTGGGGGTGACGGCCTGATCCCCCTTGGCTCACATGATGGGTCAAGGGCTTGAGAAGGTGGCTCTCAATTCTAGTCCAAACAAGGTGTAAAACAGGCCAACCGGGCCATGGAGACATGAAGCTTGAATTGGGCCAACCGGGCCAACATGACATGAAGCCGGCCTTCTCAGGCCATGAGACATGAAGACCAGCCCATTGTGCTGATGAAGCTGGCCCATTGGGCCTTGGACACTTAAAATAAACTTAATTAAATCTGAAGGAGAAATGCCAAAATTAAATAAGGAGTTAGTCCACAACTGGACTCTTCATTGGGCGGCTCATCCGGCATGCACCGGAACGTTGACCCGGGCGTAGGCATGGGACACGCTTCCCACTACAGACAGACCCTTCCCACTACTTGGAAAGTCAAATGACTATGCCTTGTAGGATGGGTAAAATTCCACACCGATTGGAAAATAAGGCGGCATGCTGCCAAAATTTTCCTAATCAAGTGGTATTTTACACCAAGGGAAGGACATTCACACATTTGCACCATTGACAGAATTGAACATGGCATATGAACTGCCACATCTGATGTACACTAGCATGAACATGAATATTCAATGAACATTTCAAGTGCCGAGTTGATTGCATGTGACTGGGCATCGACACTAGCCCGACAGACCGGATGTGATGAAAACCGAACAAGAGTTACTCAAATATGAAGTTAACTTAATTAAATCTTAAAATACACTCAAACCAACCTTAAAACATGCTTAAAACATCTCATTAAAACTTTAGCATTTAATAAAAATCAGATTTAATACAATCTGGAAAAATTGATTCAATACACTTAATCCATTGGAATTCAATTTCCTAAACAAGTGCAAATCAAATAATTCACAACCAATTGAAAAGAACACATGAAGAAAACATTAATGCATATGAAATTCATCATAAAACATGCCAAATTCAGATCATTAACAATCTGAAGTTCAAGTTTAATCAATTTGAACCAAACTTCAAAACACTTGAAACATACCGAACACACCCGAATTGGTATGAAAACACCAACCGACATGAAAAAATTCACATGGAAATGACTCAACACATGTCAACTAAACTTAAACAAGTCAAATTGATCAACACATCTAAAATATCAAGTTCAAACAAAAAATAAATAAACTTCAACCAATTAAAGTAAAACAAACCAAACAAACAAATTAAAACAAGCTCAAAACACTTAACATTCAAATCCAAGTCAAATGAAAATCTGAAATCAACATTTCAAACCACATCAAAATCCATTCTTAAATCAAATATAAATCAACTTCAAACAAAATCTAATCAAACTTGTTTGCATCTCATCGGGCCTAAAAGGCCGGGGCCCTTTGTGTTCTTTACACGCTGTGGATGTGCACGCTCTCGTCAAACAAGATCGCTATGGCAGTTAATCAAGGGTGTTCGAGTGTTTGCTCGATGTAAATGAACATCGGATATTCGCACCATCCGATGGAGAGAGGTCAAAAAATATTTTCACAGAACCAGAACCTCGGTTCTATACTCTTCTAATATCACTTGGACTATCTAGTAGTTTTTATGGTCTATCACCTATTTTACTAGAAAATTCAGGTACGATATTTCAACATTCAAAAAAAACAAATCTTTTAAACACATTTCAAGAATCACAAAATAATTCCCGAGGTTCCCATAGTATCCTATTGAGAGGTATGTAAATGTTTACTAATTCATTTAGATGTTCATGGCACATCAAAGTACAATAACAATTTTTTTTTTTTATATATCTCATGGCATTAAAGTCTTATGTACATAACAGAAGTCATCCAGAAGGCTCTATTGCACAAGGATATCTTGGAGAAGAATGTCTAACATTTTGTTCTAGATACCTTCATAATGTGGAAAGTAGGGTAAATTGTACAATGCAAAATTTTGATGAAAATATGGACACAATTGAGTTAAATGATTTTTATATTTTCACTAAGTCTGGAAGTGAAATAGGTGGATCTTCATCTCAATTATTGAATCATATAACTTTAGTCCAAGCCCACCGATATGTGTTATTCAATTGTGGTGCAGTGAGCCCTTTTATTGAGAAAGTAGTGATTACTTTACATTAATATTCTAGAAATTATTCTAACTTAACTTTTATTTTTGTTTGCAGGCTTCTCCTTAACACTTTGGCTAAACAATATCATAATGCAAGTGCTAGATATATAAAGACAAAACACATTGAACAGTTTCATATATGGTTCAGAGAAAATGTAAGAGATGATTTTATTGTCACTCTATCTTACCAATTAAAGACGATGTCATATATTTTGTTTTCGTTTTACAATATTTGTTGGTGAAGAAACTCATACAAGGCAAAGGTGAACTTGAATGTATTAAACTTTAATGGTTAGCACATGGTCCAAATAGCTTAGCTAGGACCTATAAGAGGTTTGTCATTAATGGATATAGATTTCAAACCAAAGAACTTGAAGAGGAGCGAAAGACACAAAATAGTGGAATTGTGGTGAAGGCTAAAACATCAAGCTTTTCAAGTGTTAAAAATAAAAATCCAATTGTTGGAGAAGTTTTGTACTATGGTGTACTTCGAGATATAGTAGAAGTGGAATATGATCATGACATGAGGATTGCATTATTTAAATGCGATTTGGTGGATGTTTTATCTCATGGAAGAGGAGTTAAAGTAGATGACTTCAACTTAACACTTGTTAATTTTTCAAAGTTATTAAGTAGTGATAAATTTTTAGATGAACCTTTTTATTTTAGCATCACAAGCTTAGCAAGTGTTCTATTCTATAGATCCTGTAGACAATGAGTGGCATGTTGTGTTGAAAGCTCCACCTAAGGACTTGATAGATTCCAAACAACACATTGCAAAAGAAGATGATCAAAGAAGTTTCAGCTTTGATCCACATTTATTTCAAGTTTTATCTACACATATTGAAAATATTGAAGATGAAGACATAAGTTGGCTTAGAACAGATGTTGAAGGAATGTATGAAAACAATGATTCATAGGTATGCTCTAGATATGTTGTTTTACATGACATAATTTTAATCATACTATTTAGCATTTATTATACACATGTTTGACTTTGTATGTACACTTTTACTTGTTTTTACATTTGATCATAACATTATATCAGCACTCATGATAATCTGACATTTGCATTGATGTATGTGTTTATTGTATTAGAGCACACAACATGTTCCTCAAGTATAGGTTCATCATAGATTGAAGTCAAAGTTTTCATCCAGGCATCACATTTAACGAAAAGAGAAAGAGAAAACATCCATAGAAGCTAATGAATTTTTTAATCTCATTGATCCATCATCGGCAAAAGTGCATACTCATCAAAAGAATGACACTAAAGTGAGAACATTGTATACATATAATCTTCTTCACTGACAATAAAGTGAGAGCATTGTATACATATAATCTTCTTCACTTTTGAACATGTCTAGTTCTGTTATTGCTTGTTCATTGTGTTACATGTGATTATAATAAAGCTTTGATTGCATCATAGCACAAAACATGCTCGTCAAGTGCAGGCTTAGCTTAGAACAAAAACAATGAATACATCTTCAGCAAAAGTGCACGTTTATCAAAATAATGACCATATAGTAAGAAAATTTGAAATACATATAAATTTACTTATTTATGTTTTTAAATGTATCACTTGTTCATATTATTATTTCTTTCTTGATGTTAATGTGATTTTGGAATGAACTCAAACTTTTTTTATATCAGAGTACACATGTCTCTCAACTTTAAGATCATGTTAGATCAAAGACAACAAATCGATCTACACATGTCATTCAGGGTAAAGAGCAAGATAAAATATCTACAGAAAATAATGATTTGTTTAACCATAGTGATCCACATTCAAGAGAAGTCAACTTTAGTGATAATGATGTCAATGGAATAAACTCTCAAAATGATGTTGAAGAAATGACTACATGTATTTATCTTTGTAATGTACATGTCTTGATTTTTGCTAATAGATCTATACATGTTTTATGTCACATTATAGATGTGCAAAAGAAGACACGTGGAGTTACTAGATGTATTGATTTATTAAACATGGACAAGAGACAAGATTTGCATGTGGATACAAATGATTTTGGTCAACCAGTTGAACCAAATGCAAGAAAGTTGGCAAGTTATCTTGGTGTCATTTTTCGAAATTCACAAAATGCTCCATTAACATGGAAAGAATGGAGAAAGGTGCCACAAGAAAATAAAAGTCACATGTGGGAACTCGTAAAGGTACAAATGGAATTTTTTATGTTATTTTAAATAGTAATATAGTTCTAAAAATTATGTCTTGTATATGGACAAGTTTGATGTTGATGATGCCTTATACCCATGGGTGATGAGAAGTCTTGGTTCAAAGTGGAAAAACTTCAAGTGCAAACTAAAGAAAAAGTTTGAGGATGATATCAATAATATTCATATTGGTACACCAACTATAAGTGATGCACGTGTAGATCCCAACCAATGGAAAGAACTTGTTCAATATTGGAGATCTGAAAAAGGGCTAGTATGTAAGATCATGTTTTTTTTTGATGTATATAATGACTAATTGGACATCTTATGTTATTAGAAAAGGAGTATCATAAACAAAGTAAATTGGGGGAAACAAATAGTTGGTCACACATCTAGATCAAGGAGTTATGCTGTGATACGTGAGGAAATTATAAGCATTCATCTATTTTATAAAATACTTTTAGTTTGATTACCATTAACATTGTAATAATTAATTAGTATCTTTATTATGTTAAATAGCATCAAAAAAATGTTGATCAAAAAAATCTCTCATGAGCTAAGTTATTTACTTTAGCATATACAAGAAAGGATGAACACCAGTCAATGAAGAATCATCAAGAGTTATGGTACATCTTCAGTCAATTTGTTCTTGTTATGATTCAAGTATTATTTAAATGTGTAACATTTTCTTCTTGTTCTTTAACTATAGCCAATATTGCAAGAACGATCCTCTAATGAAGAAGAAAATTTAACTACTACACTTAAAGATGACATTCTATCTCAAGTATTAGAAAAGGAGAAATCTGGATGTATAAGAATGCTTGGCTTGGGCCCCACTCCTTAAAGTGTTTATGGCCCCATTCCTACACGCTCTCAAGCTCTCCAAATGGTGAATCAGATCAAAACATCATCTGAAAGTATAATGTCAAAGTTGTTTGAGAAGATAGAGGAAATGAAAGAACAGAATGAGAAAATGAAGGAATCATATGAGGGTTGTCTTAATAGTATACAACAAGAGTTTAACATGTTCAAGGAGATAGTGAACAAAAAAAATGATAACCATCAGGTATATACCAAGTGTTTTTTTTCTTATCATCAGGCAACTTTTGTTTGAAATGTATTTCAAAAATCTTGTTTAAATTGCTTGTTAGGTACAAGAAGAGAGCTCATCACCCTCTATTCCTTCCTCTGCATTAAGTCATGAAGTGCAACATCACCTTTTTCAGGTAAAATATAAGTACATGTTCAATACATGATGAAATGATGACTTACGAGTGTTATATTGTTCAGACAAATATTCAAATCCCTAAATCTCATCACGAAAATAAGAGGAAATCAAAATTTAAGGTATATGTTTACAATATTAGTGTCTATTTGTTTTAAATGTTCCTATGATATAATATGCATAGTTTAACAAATTTATAGGTACCTCGGATGTTAAATATGAAGAAAATGGTGACTAGCCATAATAACATACATGTAACTGAACCTTTTATAAAATTTATATTTTATTATGCAATAATAGTGAATGAAATTTGACACTAAATGTAGTACAGGTGAGAAGCGTGGTCTGTTTAAAAAATGTGAAAAAAGTTGGTGTGGCTCTTGGAACTATTGAATGTAAAGATCCGAATAAAAAGGTTGGAGGTTGTAAATTGGGATATGAATATTGGGAAGTAGCCATAGATGTTGAATTAATACGTGATGAACCTCTTCCAAGACCATATGGTATATTAAAACAATTGGAGATGCAACTGGGACAAGTATTGCATGGCCATTTACTCTTGTACGTATTTTGTAAATAATTTTGATTTTTACAAATAAATATTTACTAATTTATCTAATGATTATCTTTTTATTGTAGGTAAGCAGGGTAGAGGACTAAAGGACTACACATGAAGGGTGCTTTTCAAACAATGTTGTTTAAAGTAGATGAAACTTCAAGTTACACTACATTTTAATTTTAGTTTTTGACATATTTAGAAGAACTTTGGAGTTCTTAGTTCCTGTTTAAACTCATTGTACTAGATGTTTGGATGAACTTTAGATTTTTTTTTTGTTCATGTTTTGGATGTTTTTGGATGAACTTTGGAATTCAGGTTATGTAATAATTCTGTCTATTATCGTGCACTTCTATTGCATTATGCAGCAAACCTTCATTTGTCTTCTTTGGGAATTAACTTAAATTACTTTACTGAGTAATGGCATGGCTTCATTTTCCATGGAAAAAGGTACAACAAAATGGTGTTGCGATTGTTTCTTTTTCTCACGAGTGTTGCAGGAATCGGAGGATCAATTAGAAGAGAAATTAGGGTCCTTGGCCGATTGCGAGGTAATTCCTGTAAGGCAGTTTATTTATTTGATTTGCTTGTCAATAAGTTAATGGGAAGCTGGCCCTTGATTATTCTGCAACATAGGTAGTAGGTGTTTGAAAACCGTAAGATCAATCTCATTGAGTATAAATCAGTGTCTGTTGCATATTTGTTTGTTCAAGGATTTATACATTTTCTATAAACTTGGATTTGTTTGAGAAATTAATATAGAATATATTTTAGTTTAGATTTTTTTTCCAGAATTCTTGTCACATTTTTTGTGTGTTCTCTTTAAAAATTGTGTCATATGTTTCATAGATCAGCTTGCTTCTTGGACAAAATGAAATTATTTTTTGCTAGATGGTCATTTATTTACCTCATGTCTTGATCTTCGTTCCTGCTTCCCGATGTTGATCATAATACTATGTAAGTTAATTTTCAGTTCATAAACTATGGTCGTATGTGCTAATTTTCCCTGTGCAGGATCATCATTGCCTGCAAGTTTACCTTTTGCTGCTAACCATCATTACTTTTTTAACTGGGAGATCATTTTGATGTTTTCCATAAAATGATAGTAATTGGGGAATGTTTCCAGAAGTTTTTTATTTACTTCTATCATTTGTGAATTCAGATAGGTTTTTTAATAATATTGTTTTTTAAGTCTATGATGCATCAATTTTTATTATTTAAATATTCTATAACCAATCCATCACCATCTTATGTTGAAGTCTAACTCATTATTTTTTATTAATGACAGATGATTCTTCCTATTGTTATTGATGATTGGGAGAGGTTCCAGGGGACGAAAAAGGAAGAGTTAAGAAGAATGTTTGGATCGTACTAAAAATATCAAATATGTTCTGCATCATTAAAAATAATTTACGTAGTAGTAAATATAATTGCATCACAAACTATTTTGTTACTACTAAAATATGCAACTATGAATGGCTCTACATCAGATGATTCTTCATTTTAATATTTGTATTATCTATGCATCTTTTCTGCATCATAAGTTGTAACTATTTTTTTCATTGTAGTTCATATTGTAATTGAAGCATGCAATTAGACATATTGGATCCTACTCTTTCGAAGAATGGTCACTTTGAAAAAATTGTGAGATTTCTCCTACAGTTAGAATCTGCAAAAGGCCAATCCTCAGTTCTTTTATTCACATTTCTTTACCTATTAATTAACATGTTGTTTTTTGCCCTTTTTTACTAATCCATGTATTTACTTGGTGTTTTGATTCATTATGGTCTTCTAAGGTCAATAGTCATATTTTTGTTCTTGATATTTTCATATTCTTCTCACCGAGCTCAAATGAGCTTGTGTACATAGTCTGTGTACATATCTTTCTATTATTCTCATACGTTTGGACTTTGGAGCAGTGTTAATACTTAATGCTTTATATAATTACAAAGATGTTGAGGAAATGAGGTCCCATGGAAGATTAAAACGTGATGCAACATTACAATGAGTTTAGTTATATGGTTGATTAATACTTTTCCAATTGGTTATTTCCTAAAGAAAATGCTAGCCATTTCTGCTATAGGACTATCAAAATTTTTATTTTCAATACATGCAGAGAACTTAGAGGGTTTGCATGTGTGGAGTTCATTGATCCTTGTGATGCTTCTGAGGCCCAATACCACATGAATGGACAACTTTTGGGTGGATGAAGGATAATTGTGCTTGTTGCTACAGAAAATAGGAAAAGGCCAGAGGATATGCGCGGTAGACCTAGACCATGTAGATGAAACTTGCTTTCCATATTTGTTGTTTTTGTTAATTAATTGTTTTTCTTTTTCATCGTCTCATCACTTGCTTGTACTACACGACTCTCATAGTGGACCTTATTACATTTTTCTTTGTGTTCAATCTCTCACAGGAAATTAGGTGCAACAAGAGCTCAATGACGATGAACCTTCAAGCTCAAGAGGATTTGTAATGGTAAATCGAAAGGTCCCAAATCTGATGTGTTCATTGGCATTAGGAGACATTTCTAGGGAGAACACAGAAAGACGTAGAAGGATATTGTTTGGAAGCAAGAATCATTTCACATTTTGGAGTGTGAGAGATATGTACATACTGTATTTTAATGGCTTAATGTACTTTATTGTAACGGGATGAAGAGAATGAACATCTTTTATTAAATGTGTATGAATGGGAGAAGGGCATGAAATTTACTTTCACTAAATTTGTACATTGGGTAACAATGGAAATTATTTTCTTTGACTCTATGTGTTTGAGTGAGTACATGACATTGTGATTCTACCAAGTAATCTACATTAACGATGGAAATGAAATAGGTATAAATTCATTATGAAGAAAATAGATGCCAATATTAACACTATAGCAACCTATTTTTCGCTATCTTTAATAGTGAATTTAGTTGTCATTATAATATAGTAGTTATAATAGTTATTTGAATTGTCTTTATATATTTTCTATAGCAGCCAAATCTACTGTCATTAATTCAATTTGTGACTAATAATATTAGAAAAAATGACATTTGTAAAGGCAATTACAATTGCTACTAAATGTTAATTTACTAGTCATTTAAAATAATGGCTACTATAAATTTTTAGTGACGGCATCTATAATAGTCAAAATGTATATGGCTACTAATTACTTTTAGTAAAAAATACAATATTTTTAATAACAAATAAAATTAGTGTTAAAAGTCTACTTTAGAGTAGTGCGGTGGCGGCGCACAGCGAGGCGATGGTGGCCGCTCACGCTTGTGCGGCTGCGTGGGTCAACGACGGGGTCGAAGTGGCCAAGTGGTGCTACACGCGGACAGTCGAGGTAGGTCAATGGGGGCAGCTATGCACAGCATGGCGGACCGTGACTTCACGTGAAGCCGAGGCAGAGACGGTGGGCAACGAGGCAAAATGGTGGCCATGGAGGCAGGCGACGCTCGGCTGCGCGGGGCCAAGGTGGTTGACGGTGGTCAGCGCGGGGCCGCGGCCATGCGCGGGCATGTGCTGGGTCAACGGGTGGCCACTTGCGCACGGGTGAGCGAGGCGGCAAGCGATGCAAGGTGGCTAAGGACGCGGTCACACGGGTTGAGGGCGGCCGGGTGACGGGCCAAGCTAACATGGCACTGGGGAAGGTGGGAACAGCTATCATGACCCAGATTTTATCATACACAGTAGAATATAATTCCGCAACGTAATCGAAAAACTGACTCTTAAAAATACATAAATTTGGAACAATATAATTAATATCAAAATTTAATAAATAATTTCAATAATTCTATTCAAATTGTCTCTATCAAAAATACAATTTAAATACTAATATTTAACAAGTAATTAACTAAGTCTTTGATTTCAAAACACCACTATGTTTCTATTACGTTAAATTTGTAATCCTAAAAAATATTAAAGATTGGAAGGATGAGTCACATAAACCCTACACCCAACTACCCCATTATAGTAAATAATTCTTAATGATAATAAAAATATAAGCCCCAAACAAGAATCAGATTATAACAACTATAAGTAAGATTAATTATCAAGATTCAATTATTAAAATATGATACTTTTCTATCCATTGTATAGATTAGCAAGACTTACTAATTAAATGCATACTATTCTAATATGACATAACATCACTAACACAAGACTAAACTATTTGTCTGAGTAGAACACATGCTTCACTTGGACATTGTAGTTATGTTCCAGGATTAACACCAAATTTACCATATAGTAGAATGTAACATATAATAAGCTAGGTCCATAATGCATCTAGGCAAGGGTGCACTAGGACAAACTGCGGTATCCAATATCAAAAGATGCTCCGGACTATTCTAACCACCCTTGCCCACGGGCCACTATCATAGTATGGTGAAGTGCAAATCACATTACAAAAATATAGCATATTGCATCAACTACACCTCACAAATTAATTTATAATTTAATAAATTACCTAAGCATAAACATCTAAATTAACTTCTAATTGATACCAAGCACAAAACTAAACCCATCTAACCATCTAAGCATACTTTTTCTAAATAAATTTAACTAATCATATTTTAGTACCTTAATTAATACATTTAATATGATAAGAGATAGTTGAGATGCCTACCTCAATGGCAATGATGATTAATCGAGAACCAAAAAAAATAACTAGAATGATAATGATGGCGACAGAAGATGTTATGCTTCCTTAATTATTGTTAAAAGATGAATAATAACAATTATAAGATAATAGAGATAAAAGGAGTATTGGAGCAAGAAAATGTGTGTAGGATAGAAGAGAGAGATATTAGATAGAAGTGAGAGAAAAAGGAGAGGGAAAAAGAGAAGGGATGGTAGCTAACCTGGCTAGCACATGGTTGGCACACGCGAAGGTTGTCAATGGCTGGGGGGTTGCCAGGCGCACGTGGGTCATGGTGTATGACCAGGCTGGCGGCGGTCGTGGGTTCACGCGACCCAGGCGGTGGCAGCACTTCACGAGGCGGTGACTATGTGGGGGTGGTGAAGACGTGGTGACCAACGTTGAGAGGGTGATTGCATGGTGTGGGCGTTGCATGGGCATAGCACGATGGAAGATTGCAGCTCATGGAGGATGGCAACGGCAGATGTCATGTGGCGATGTGGTTGGTTGAGGGTGGACGGTTAGGTGCGAGTGGGAGGCAATGAGTGGCGTTGGCGAGCTCGTGTGTGCGGGGACCCGACGGCCCATAGGCGACGCTTTACGCGGGCTCATGGCGAGGGCAGAAATAGTGAGATGGTGAGGCAAAGAGGAGATGACTGTAAGGAATCATCCATAAAAATTTGGGGCAGCGGAAGCGATGATTCCTATGGATTCTTTTATAATTTGTCTTAATCAGAACCAAACAACGAAAACTAAAAACCGATCAATCCGTGTTCAAATATACGAGATTGGAATTCAACGAGAGGAAGGATATGAGCTTTTAAAGCTCTTCAAACCATTCAAGTGTCTGGTCTCTAGTAGTATCCACACGAACTTCATCCAAAGCAAGTTCTCCTTTCGTGCCGACCTCAAGAACTCTTCTCGAACGGAGCTCCATCACCCATGGACACCTTCTAGAGAAATAAGTAGGTGGGGAAAAGGCTGAGGACATGGTTAACACTCTTAGCTTAATAACGTTTGGCTGAAACCATTATTATTTATAGAGAATTTTAGATTTTTTTGTAAAAACTCAAAATCTTCATAAATTACACCCTTGCCCCTACACTTGTGGATAAATCTTTATGTGTGACCCACTAGGCTGAATAGCCTATTTGGTTGATGCCTAAATAAAATAAAATAATTCTTTTAATTTAATTTATTTCGTTATTTGATAATAGATTAATTGGCCTACTGATCATGAAGGGTACAAGCCACATCTCATTATCCCAAATAACTATGGGATAATCTTATCTCCATTGAGTCTATCCATCATCAATTACCACATGAATATAAACTCTCATCCATTCAATGTCCTAGTCAGAAAGGAGTGCGGCATCAACTATCAACTCCTTAGTATACCGACTCTATAGAATCTTATACTCAGAATTGGATCAATTGGAAAATTCTATTTCCAATCATCCTATCTACCCTGGCTAAGAATTTGGAGTACCATCCCATAGGACATTCACTCTCACTTACCGAGAGTGGACGATCTCTTGTTATTCACTCAATTGCCTCCATTGGGTTTTCTTTGTACCTGATTTATCGTTGTACTAGACCATCTATACGGTGATTCATAAGTCAATGGTCAAAGCACAAGTTCCACCCAACAAGACATCTTTGGTGACTCAGGTCAAGGGTCCAACCATGCAACCGTGATGATAAAAAACCCTAATTGATAGTTCAATAAGATACCATTCAGTGTCTCTTATTCGGTCAGTTAAGTGAAATCATTCAACTAATAATCACCTATATGTGTATATCAGTGTCTCCACACTAATAGCCAATGAGATTGGTCATCCTCATCACATGAGAAGACATCACATACACTAGTCTATCCGAATCTTTGATGTCCCTTTTCAAGTATCCTATGATTAGGAACATTTAGATCAAATACCACTAGATGATCAATCTCATTATCATGATTGATTTAATTATCATTGCATTTGATCAAGGACTTCATTATAAAATTCGTATCTAATAAGAGCTTGTAATAAAGATTTTGTCTAATTCTTTGAATGAGATATTTCTAGAAATGTCGATTTATATCATATATGATTGACTTATAAGTCATACATTTTTATCAACAATGATGAGGACAAGGCCATGCAGTGGGTGTGAGGTCAAAGCGACAGATGGGGGAGGCGACGTCCATGGTGCAACATTGCGTTGGGAGGCGGGCGACCACATAGTGGCTGACGGCGGGAAAAAGTGGCGGGGGCAGCAGTAAAGATGGCTGGCCGAAGGCGATGTAGGGCACGAGGCCACGCGGCAACCGCACGGGCGGGGAAAAAGGTTGTCGATGGTTGAAATACACGGTGAGAGCAGGCGACAAGATCATATGGATGATCGGCAGGGGGGAGAAGAGAAAAAGAGAGATGCAGTTAGGTTCGCAGTGGTAGAAATTAGGGTAGGGGAGGTAGAAGATAACGGTGGAGAGAAATCTATAAAGAGAGGGGAGAGTTTGATCAACGCTAGAAATCTTACCTTGGTAGGATGCTAGTTAACGTAGGAAGAAGAAAGATATAAAATAATTAAATAATAATTTTTAATCTTATATTTACAATAATATTATAATCAAAATATGTCTATTACTATTATTATTAGAAACCCATATATTACAATAACCGTGCGCGTAGGCAACCGCATGGCAAGCAAACGGGGGACACTACATTGGGCACGACGTCAACGTGTGGATGGGAATGGTGCGGCCGCAGGACTAGTGGTCTCGAGCGCGTGACTGCGCGCGGTGAGTGCAATCGACCGGTGCAGCCACAAGGCACAATGCTGACCGAGAGATGGCTTCTTGTGGCAAGGTGGCCAGCGCAAAGAGAGGGAAGAAGCAAGCGGCAAGCTGGGAGAAGAAGGAAAGGAAGCTGGGCTCATGGCGATAGAAAATAGGATAAGAAAAAGAGATACAAATCGCCCAATCAGCATCAGAGAATGCTTGAATGGAAAAGGAGGTTGGCTTGATGAACAGCCCAAAGTAATGTGTGGCCTTAAGATACCTTATAATCTTCTTAACCAAAACTAGATGAATATGAGTTGGAGCAGCCAAAAATTGGCAAACTTTGTTCATAACAAAAGCAACATCAGGTCTCGTCAAGGTAATATATTAAAGAGAGCCAACCTAACTTCGAAAATAAGTAAGATCATTTAATAACTCTTCATATAGCTTAGAAATGGAAGTTTTGGATGCAATTGGGGTCCTAACAGGCTTTGCATCAAGCAATTCAGCCTTTTTTAACAGATCAATAACATACCTATGTTGACACAAATGTAAGCCAGCTGCTATTTTGGTAACTTCAATTCCCAAGAAGAATTGCATATCACCCAGATCTTTCAAAGAAAATGCAGCAAACAATCTAGTAATCATGTCATTTATAGCAAAAGAGCTATTACCAGTGAGAATAAGATCATCAACATAAACGAATAGATATATAACTAGCCCATTCTTGATGAAAAAAATAAGGATGGATCACATATTGAAGCTTGAAAACCAAAGGACATAAGATGATTATATAACTGATAAAACTAAGCCCTTAGAGCCTGTTTAAGTCCATAAAGTGACTTTTGTAACTGACAAACATAATCTGGACAATTTTTATCAACAAAACCCGGTGGTTGCTGCATAAAATTTTTTTCTTCTAAATAGCCATGCAAGAAAGCATTATTCACATCCAGTTGTCTAGTAACCCAGTTATTAGTGATAGCAATTGACAAAAATTATCCAAATGGTAGTTGGCATGATGACTAGACTAAATGTTTCAATGTAATCAATGTCATATTCTTGCGTGTAACCCTTTGCTACAAGTCGAGCCTTATATCGGACAATAGAACCACTTGAATTTCTTTTAATCTTATACACTCATTTGCACCCAATTATTTTTGCATTGGAAGGAGGCGGTGCCAAAACCAATGTTCCATTATTTTGAAGTTCTGTAAACTCAACAGACATAACCTCTCTCCACTGTTGTAGCTTATTGGCAGAAGAAAAATAAGAAGGCTCAATTTATGTAATATGTTCAACGGTCATAGCATATTTGCTTGTCTTAGTAGGTTGTTGCTCAGCAGTAGCCAAGATATCCTTCAATGACCGAAATATTTTTAGAGGGCTAGTGATAGGTGAAGTGGAATCAACAGGTTCATCTTTGTTTCTGCTAATGTTGTAGGCATGGGATTGAGAACAGCCAGTGACTGAAACTGTTGAGTAGGAACTAATGGACTTATAGCAGTTTGCAAAGAGGAATTAGAAGTCTGAATAGATGGACCCCCAACAGCAGGAGAAATAGTAGACGAAATAAGAGGAGCATGCATAGAACCAGTTGGAACTAGAAGTGAAACAACATGAAGACTGTCAGATGTTTGTGAAGTAGAACTAATGAGTGTAGTGTAAGGAAAAGTCTTCTCATCAAATATTACATTGATGGCAATGTAAACTTTGCCAGTCCGGGGCAAAAAGCATTTATAACCTTTGTGTGTTGCACTATATCCTAAAAATACACAACATTCAGACCTTGATGTAAACTTGTGAGAATTGTAAGGTCTCAAGTGTGGATAGCAAGCACAGCCAAATAGCCACAAGGAGTAATTAGGTTGTTTATTAAATAATTTTTTAAATGGAGACATATTACCAAGAATTGGCGTTGGAAGCCTATTTATAAGATAGGCAGCGCACATACTAGCATCATCCCAAAATTCATGGGGAAGAGCAACCTGACTCAACAAAGCAAGAGTAGTTTCAACTGCATGTCGATGCTTTCTCTATGAAACCCCATTTTTGATGATCAATGTATGGACAAGAAATTCTATGGACAATGCTACTCCTTGAGAATACAGGTGAGAGAGCTTGAAACTCACTACCTCCATCACTATGAAAATATTTTATCTTTGTGGAAAATAAATTTTCTACTTGTTTTTTGAACTTGAGATAAACATGAGGAACATCACTCTTTGCTGCTATAGGAGATAACCAGCGGTATTGACTAAAATAGTCAACAAAAATCACATAATAATGATAGCCATTTCTACTAGGAAACGGAGAAGGCCCCCATGCATCAGTGGCAACAATTTTTAGAGAAAATTTGGACACATAATTTGAAGCTAAAAAGTGTAGTTTATGGCTCTTAGCTAAGGCACAATGAGAGAAAAAGAAATTACTATGAAAACTAGTAGGTTCTTCAAGTTGATGAAGAACTTTCTACACAATTTGTAAAGCCGGATGACCAAACCATTGATGCCAAACATCTTTGAGTTGAGTAGTAAAGGCAGCCAAAATCTGAGAACTCTTAGGTGGTACGTAGTAGAGACCATTAGTACTGTGGCCTTTGACTAGAACCCTCTTGCTCTTGATATCCTTACTGAGACAATAGTGAGGAAAGAATTCAAAAAACACATCATTGTCCTTAGCAAACTGGGAGACTGATAACAAACTTTTAGCTAAATGAAAAACATGTAAAGTATTAAAAAGACTGAAATCCTTGTAACATGATGTCCCAACTTTCAAAATTGGAAGTCCTTCACCATTGCCAACCATGACTTTGTCTAAACCTCTATAATTAACAAAATTATAAAGGAGATTAGCATTAGGAGTCATATGATTAGATGCTCCTATATCAGAATACTAGTTGAGATCAATTTGGTAACTAGCACTGCTAGTTGTTACCATATTGACTGAAAAAGGTTGCATGTTAGAATTATAGTATCCTGGAGTACTATTACCATATGACCGAAAATGTTGATCAAAGCACTTCCAACATGTTAAGACAGTATGCCCCCTACGGTCACACAATCGACAGACAGGGGGGGGAGGTCAAAAATTCTATTGAGATTGTGCTTGATGATAGCCAAAATTCTGTCGATTAACTTGTCCTTGATTTTGATCATCATGTCCATAACCTGAATTCCTATCCAAATTTTTCTCTACCCCCATTTCCACCTCAATTACCTTTGCCCCGGCCTCTATAAGTATTTGGATTGTGCTATTGTAGAGAATTTAAATTTGTTCTTGCCAAATTTGCAGTAATTTCTTGTAAACTCTTTCGTCGCTGAGTAAGAAAGATCTCTTTGTTTAATAAGAGGCCTTGAATATCATCCATTCCCAGCAATGTAGCATCAAGTCGGGTTGTAACAGTAGTAATAAATAAATCATATTCTATACCAAGTCCATTCAAAATATAAAGTAACAATTCACTTGTAGAGATAGAATCATTGGCCATAGCCAAAGCATTTGCTAGATTCTTCATCTTCTGAAGATACTCAGTAACCTTCACAATTCCTTTCTTAAGTTTTGCAACCGTAAATGAAGAGCTCGAGTGGTAGAAGAAGAACTGAATGTAGCGAAAATTGTCTTCAAAACTTTAGCTGAAGTTTCAAGACGGACAATAAGAGAAAAGATCAAATCACTCACTGAAGACATAATAACAGTGATAATGAGATTATCGTATTGTATTCAAAGATCTGCATCAACATTTGGAATTTCCAATGAAGAATCCAACGGATCTGAGATAAATTCTAGGGGACCCGATATGCTTCTGTCAACTAACCCCATCAGTTTGTAAGTTTTGAGAAACAACACAAATTGCCCTCTCCAAATCGGATAACTCTCAGCATTCAGTTTAACCGAAAATCTATGCGAAATGCTAGGAAGAGAAGAAAAAATTGATCGCATAGTGAAAGGTAACTTTGACGGAATCAGAGAAGTATCAGAACCATAGCTAATAGCTGAAGCCTCCATCTCCATTAACAAGAGACTGAAGTTAAGCAATTGAGATAAACCGATGTTATCTGCTCTAATACCTAGTCAAAGTGATGAAGAAACTGCAATTGATCCAATCCAGAATGAAGTTGAAGTAGATCTCTAGTATGAATCTCTATGTATTAAGCACCGGCGTGAATAGAACAGGGAGAAGAAGATGACAGAAGAAATGAGTGAGAAAGGGTAGAAAGGCACAATCAGCCCCTACTCTCCCTGAATACCTTTATATATATATATATATGAGCTCTTTTACATTGTACACTTGGCAGTTCAATTGAACCGAAGAATGTAAATGAATAAAAATGTAGATTTTTAGAAATTACAGAGAATGTCAACCGGGGTCCCTCTTCAAATTATATTGGTCAACATTTGTGGCATGGTGGCCAGCGCATAGAGAGGGAAGAAGAAAGTAGCAGGCCGAGAGAAGGAAAGGAAGCTGGGCTCGCAGCGATAGAAAATAGGATAAGAAAAAGAGATACAAATCTCCCATGGAATGTATGTATACAGAGAGGGAGAGTTTTGATCTAACATGGAAGTCTTACCAAGCTATGATATCATTTAACGTGGAAAGGAGATAAAAATTAGGAAAGATTAATATTTAATCTCTATCTCTTTATTATTAATTTAACATTATTTATGTAAATAAAACTAAATATTACATGTATCCTATCCCAGTGATAAAACTATCTATCTTAATAACCACTACAAGAAATCGGACTTTTACCCACTAAAACACTCCCCGTAGGTAAGGTTTGGTGGGTATAAATAACTTTTACTTACTCCCTATACCTACTAAAAATGATTTCGTAGGTAAATTTATCATTACCTACAAAATACCTACGGAAAACGCTTCGTAGGTAAATAATATATCCACAGATTCAATCTGAACCGTCCATTACGATATAATCCAATGGCCCAGATTTAATCTCTTTTGCCCTTATCTCCACCATCTATTGACAACACATGGATGGACCATATTGAAGCAGATGGGTTAAACCCTCCCGATCGACCCTCTCCCACCTCAACGCGCTCAGCCCCAAATTGATCGTCACTCCTGTGGGAACCCTCCGACGACGCGGCACCTTCGGTTCCTTCTCCTCCGACGGCAATGCCTAGGCCTTGCGCCCTTATGTCAACCATCCACGTCGTCCCCTTCTGCTCCTCCAAGGTTCAACTCCCGCAAGAAGCTCTCGAACCTATCTCCGTGAGAAGCCCCCGATGGTGAGTCCCCGTCTCGTCTCCTTTTCCTATGCGCGAGAAATCTCCATCGCTTCTTCCTCTTTGCAAAGGTCGTTTTACAGATCTTGAGCTTGTTCTACGTAATCGTCTGTACAAACCCTCATTCGTCAGCTCGTAGTTCGTTTAGTCGTTCATGGACCATCCCCCCCTCGAGGTCGATTTTGCATGTCCCGTAGTTTTTTTTAACTTTGGAATGCCATCTTTTGTCTTACGAACGAGCCCTATGTCATGGTAGTCATGCGAAGACGAGCCCTATGTTTATTTCTGACATGTCTCGATTTTCATTTTTAATATTCATAAGTCTTAAATTGTATGTTGTTGGCAGGTTCTACTGCAGATTGTCTGTTGTTTGCCTTGTTTGGCGTATTGCTTTCTTGTTGAAGACATATTCTGGTAAGACTTTGCTTGATGTACGTGACTTTATTATCTTGCTGTATGAACTATGTAACTAATATGTTTTCATTCTGATAGATCAGAACATAAGCGTGATCAGCAAGGATTTATAAGTGTCAACAAATATTTTCAAGCACAAAATGAGGTAAAACATGTTTTTTTACAGCGATGGATGTTCATGAGAACTAGTGTCTGATTGTGTAATTAATGTTTGTGTGTTTCTTTATAGTGATATGGATTGGAGTTGGATGGATTTACCAAAAAATGTGGTTGGTTACTATGATGGTGTTGATAACTTTCTCAATTTTGCATTTGCAAACTTACCACCAACTCATCAGATTAGATGTCCATGTATGAAATGTACATGTTTGAATAAATGTAAAAAAGAGATGGTTAGACAACACTTGTACATTGATGGTGTTATAAAAGACAAACATTTCTGGAAATTTTATGGTGAAAGACTATGTCATGTTAAGTTGGAAGAAAGCCAACATGATTCAAATATGCATGACATGTTAGATGATGTTTTTCCTATGTGTAGTGATGAAACAACAAATGATAAAGATTCTAAAAGTTTTTTTGCATTGTTAAACGATCTCAACCAACCGGTTTATCCTGGATGCAAAAAGTTCAGCAAACTTTCATTTCTCATTCGGTTGATTAACATTAAATGCATGGATGGAATGAGAAATAAGCATTTCAATATTTTGTTGAAGTTATTGATTGATGTTCTCCCTGATGGGTCATCAATACCGTCCAGCTTTTATGAGATTAAGAAGATACTTGATAAGTTAGGGTATGGATATAACAAGATAGATACGTGTCTGAACAATTGTATTTTATATTGGAAAGAAAATGAGAAGTATGAATGTTGTCCAAAATGTGGAGAATCATGGTGGAAGTCTTGTAAGTCTAGTAAAGCTGTAAAGAAGAAAAGAGTGCCTCCAAAAATTTTGCATCATTTTCCACTCATTGCACGGTTAAAAAGACTATTTACATGCTCAAAGACTTCTGTCAACATGAGATGGCATGAAGAGGAGCGTGAAGAGGATGGTATGCTAAGACATCCTGCTGATTCTCCATGTTGGAAAACATTAAATAGCATTGATGATTTCGGGTTAAAAACTCGGAATGTACACCTTGGATTAGCCAGTGATGGGTTTAACCAGTTTGGAAACATGAATGTCACTCACAGTACATGGCCAGTGTTAGTTGTACCTTATAACCTACCGCCTTGGGAGTGCATGAAGAGTACGAATATTTTGCTTTGCCTCCTTATTTCTGGTCCAAAAGGTCCCGGTAACAATTTTGATGTTTTCTTGCAACCACTCATAGAGGAACTTGAGATTCTCTGGCACGGTGTTGATACCTATGATGCTGCTAAAGGTGAGGTATTCCGTCTACGTGCAGCACTATTGTAGACTATTAACGATTTTCCAGCATATGCCTACATGTCAGGTTGGAGTACAAAAGGTCGATTAGCTTGTCCTAATTGCAATAAAGACACGTGTTCAACTTGGTTAGAGTGTAGTGGTAAATTTTGTTATACTGGTCATCGGAGATGGCTGAAAAACAACCATAAATTCCGAAAGATGAGTAACAATTTGATGGTCATGAAGAATGGGGTGAAAAGCCATTGATGTTGTCTGGAGATGAAATCCTACGTCAATTAGGATATTTTAATTCACGTGTTGCAAAAGGAGACACGAAGAAGATAAGTAAGAGGAAGAGATGAGTTAAGAAGGGGGACAAGACCAAGTATCTAGGGTGGAGGAAAGTCAGTATTTTCTATAGGCTACCTTATTGGAAATCTTTGTTGCTCTGACACAACTTAGATGTGATGCATATAGAGAAGAACGTATGTGAGAGTATACTAGGCACCCTTCTATCGATTGAAGGAAAGAATAAAGATGGCTTGAAAGCCCGTCAAGACTTACAGAAGTTGGGAATAAGAGAATGCCTTCATCCACAAGAAATTGGGCCAAGTAAAATATTGCTTCCACCAGCACAATTCACATGTAGTAAGAAAGAAAAGGAAAACATTTTCAAGTTCTTTCAATCCGTGAAGGTTCCTGATGGATACTCATCTAACATTGCAAGGCGATTTCTCAACAAATGTAGTAAGTTATGGGGGCTGAAGACACATGACTACCATGTGATTATGCAACAATTACTTCCAATTGCTGCTAGAGCACTCCCAAATCTTCATGTATCTTCATCATTAAGTGACATTTGTCACTTCTTCTTAAACATATATTCCAAAGTTGCTTCCACCGAAGACTTTTACCAACAAGGCCTACATGTCTCAAGGGTATTATGTCAACTAGAAATGATATTTCCTCCGTGTTTCTTTGATATAATGGTACACTTAATCATTCATTTAGCGGATGAGGCTAGGATTGTTGGACCAGTTCATTATAGATGGATGTACCCATTTGAGAGGTATCACATTCACTTCTATATGTAAATTTTCCCTTTAAGATAGACCGATATTCATTGATGTTATTTTTTCAGGTATCTGGGCAGATTAATGTCTTATGTAAGAAATAGGACTTATCCAGAAGAGTCAATTGCTGAAGGTTATATTGTTGTAGAGACAATTACATTTGCAACTCGATATCTTGACGATGATGTGGAAACATGGTTAAATAAGACTCATCAACAAGTAGAAGACAATCCAAAAAATGTGGACCTTGGATGTGAAGTTTTCATGGAGACTTGTCGGCCGTGTGGGATAAGTACAATTGGCAGACTACAAAATATGAGCTGGAAGAAATACATAAATTTATCATATTCAATTGTACAGCACTCAACAAATTTATCAGGTAAGCTTTCGTCAATTGAAACTTTTCATTCACTATATGAAATATGAATATTGCAGGGATCACATTGCTGAACTTAAAGAAATGTCACATGGAGTGCACATGGATGAAGTGGAACGCATTCATACATCCACATTTACCAAATGGCTGAAACATAAGGCAATTATCCTTGATTCTTATAATTATATTTTTAAACGATTCTATGATCATATGATGTCATGATTTTCTATGTTTGTTAATTCTTATCAGGTGCATAAGTTGCAAGAGTTTACTAAGGGAGATATATCTCCTTATCTCTTTTCGATTAAAGATTTCCCTAGTGACGTGGTCAAGAAGTATGATGCATGCATTGTTAATGGTAGTAGGTTTTACA
The DNA here is from genome assembly GCA_036172225.1 of Cryptocoryne crispatula var. balansae. Classification (NCBI taxonomy): domain Eukaryota; kingdom Viridiplantae; phylum Streptophyta; class Magnoliopsida; order Alismatales; family Araceae; genus Cryptocoryne; species Cryptocoryne crispatula. The sequence continues at coordinate 30,204,981 of CM069930.1, read as the reverse complement.
CTAGAAGCCTTGAACAAAGACGAGTTACCCAAAACTCAGGTGTTATGTTGAAAGCAACTACCCCTTCATTTACTAAAAATGTTGAAGAGAATGTTACTTACTATGGTGTTCTTGATGAGATTCTAGAAGTCAACTACGATGGACACATGAGGGTAGTATTATTTAAGTGTGATTGGGTAGATGTGCAATGAGGGGTGAAACATGATGGACCTCTTACAATAGTGAATCCATCAAGTAAATTAAGAACAACTGAACCTTACATCTTAGCATCACAAGCAGAGCAAGTTTGGTTTGTTGAGGATCCTAGGAACATTGGTTGGTTTGTGGTTCGCAAGACAACCCCTCGTGATTTTCACAAGATATACAGCCAATGTATACAGCCAATGTGTCATTACCAAACATCAAGCATCCAGCATGATGATGAACATGAGGAGATAATGGTCCATAGATCTAATATAGATGGTATTGAAGTGTAATGTAAGTCATTCTTTACTATGTATGTTTCATATTGTTTATTTCCAAAAAAAATGGATGCAGGGATATATGTATGTACTCAACAAATTTCTACATTTTGTTGCCATCATCATTTTATCATTGTTAGTGTCTAAAAAAAATCATTTTGTGCATCCAATTAATGATGCAAATGAGGTCAATGGTTGGGCCACATAATCGAAGAAAATGGGCTAATAATGCTGCTTGTGTAATTTTGGTAATTTTGGTAGTCTTGGAAGACACCTGGATGTCACAATTTATTAGACAAAATACTGCTACATATATATATGTATGACTTGAAGACAGAATTAACCACATATTCAAGTGGAATAGTTTAATTGTACTATTTAAATCTTAAGATAATGAGGTTATATATAGAGCATCACATATTTAACTTAAGTTTTTTACTCTTAAATATTGTATCTTAAAACACAGCTAGTTCTACATGAACAGGCCGGTGGTGATGTCACAATTTATTAGACAAAATACTACTACATATATATATGTATGACTTGAAGACATAACTAACCATCAGTTCAAGTGGAATAGTTTAATTTCACTCCAAAATTATGTTTTTGTAACAAAACTTCTTAGAAAGAGCATTTGGCAATCATTACAAAAATATGTATTCATAGAGAATTTCTTCTAGGATAAGAAGGTAAAACTTCCTTTCTTTTTTGTTATACATGGTCTCCACCAGTTTTGTAGACATATCACACCAAACACGAAAATTGTATGTCTTTAGATATCTTAGATTTTATTTTAATATATACTTTTATCACAAAAGTGCATAGAATAGTATTTTGAAACCAAACACTCTATAAACCATTAACAAGTCTAACATCACAATACTGCAAATAAAAAAAACAGTCTAAATAGATACCTGGTAGAGTGGTGGGCTGAACTGGCAATATCGGCTGCTCCTGGCAGTTAAAATTATGGCTCATATTGGGTATGTATAACTAAAACCATTATGTTTGATCCTGCCGGTATTGGTTATGGATCAGCTTGGCAGTTTTGGCAATTCTTGGATTCTTGGATCCTGCACAGCCCAATTTTGAATTTTATGTGAATTGTATGCATTTTATATAAAGCACATCAAATAATAGCAGAGATTGTCTTAATTTGCAGGTTTATCCAGAATATTAATAGTTTCTAACCACCAATTTCTTTTTGTAGGTTGGTTTGTCTATATCTTACCTGCCACTTTGGGACCTGCCTCTCAGTTGAAAATGGTTTTGATGGAATGACGTAGACATTTGGCTATCAGTCTTGCAGATTAATGTGCCGAATGAACTCTTCATTTTTATTTTCCATTTTACACTGGTCACCTCCTTATTTTAAAAACATAATGCTACCTTTATTATTTGAGGTTTTCTGTCGTGTTTAGTGTACTTGTTTTGACTTTATCGGTGGATGAAACATAATGTTTGTTATTTAATCTCTTTGCCTCCACTTGATTTGTTTTGTCCTCATTTTTTTGTGTTGATCAGTGGATGATACAATGAGGGGTAATCTCTTTGTCAACCATCAGTTGTTTTCTACCCGTTTGTTTTATTATGCAAACAGAGGAAAGAAGATCATGGAAAATCTATCTTACAAGTCGGAATGTGCAAGCTCAAAGGAGAAAGGCTTGTGGGGGCCTGGAAGCTCAGATGTTAACACACTCGCCAAAAAAATAAAGCACATTGCAGAAATCTATGATCTTCCAAAGTCGGTGAAGAAGAAGATGGACTCCGATCTTTTTCAAAACTTTATTGAGTGCATAATCTTCCTTAATATTTCCTTAATTTGAAGTCATCTAATTTTTATTGCTTACAAGAAACCATCCTGCGTAAAGCAATCAAAGTTCACTTTTACACATGGAACATTTTTAAAAACTTAGTTGTTTCTCACATGTTTTTTTTATGCAGAGGAGGTTCTTGTCACATTTTGGAGGGGCTGTATGTTTCCATTGAGTGGCTACTTTCTGATGTATTTATGAGAAAAAATACATCGGGGTTGTATAGTCATCTAGAAAACCATTTGTTTAACTATTTTTTCTTGTCTTTATTTGCATTGACACTTATTAATCATTTCTTTCAATTTTGGACAGATTTCAGGAAGGGTTGGATTTACTGCAGTTATTTCTTAGCACATTTTCTAAATTTTTATCCATTTCCTTTTTTCAGCCATATGTGGGTCCAACTACGCATGACCCATAGCACTAATGCAGCAATAGTAGACTGTCTTTTATTTTCTATGTACCTTAATGGCAGCCGTAGGATTACAGAGACAGTAAGGGATAAAGAGGGGTTCGCAAAGACTTATGTCATTATTCTCATTGTTGATGGGTATGTACATGATAGTAGATGTCAAGTTCATGTATTTTCATTTCTTACTTACTAATAAGAAGTATATTTCCAGGGGACATTAGAGATTGCTCTTGCTATGTAATCTTGCTAATTCTTTTACGTCTGACTTTGGCCCTTGTATGATTCTATTTGATTCTCTCATCTTGACTGAGCCACACAAGCAAGAGCCTGTCATAAGAAGGTAAAAGTTCAAACACTTTATATTTTGTGTTTGCTTTTCAAGTAAAAAAATGTGGTGACAACATTATTCTTTATTTTAGATTCTTGAAGGATTTGTACCAATCAGAGGGGAAGATGGTCAAAAAGAAGAGCCTTGCCTCTATCCCCTTTTATATACCCAATGTACTACTTGAAAGGGCATCGATTTATCTATTTTACCTCATTTCTCATTTCTTAAGTGCATTGACATTTGTATCTTTTGGGTACCCCAACAACGAGATGACTTAGAGTGTGGATTTTTCGTATTATACTTTTCATATCTCTTTTTAAAGAATGCTCCGGATACATTCTCTCGTTCAGAATATCCATACTTTGTACGGATATTTAACTCATCAGTTTGTCCAATTTTCAATCATATATTCAGCCATATTCATGGATTGCTAATTTGCGTAATTTCTTGCAGATTTCCAAAGACTGGTTTGGGTATGCTGAGATG